>OY735215.1:22028650-22301150 GCA_963457665.1 Thysanoteuthis rhombus | reverse complement strand
TCTTTGTTCACGTACATGATTAGATGTTTATATAAAAACTTTCCAGTGCAGTCAAATTTGATCATTTCAAGAAGATAATAGTAACCACCAGCTCTGTTGAGGCTTCAAGAAGATTTTTCTTTACTTACATGAAAAAGTACCAATTTCAATTTAACAATCCTAAAAAGTGAATCGAGTGGAACCCAGTACCACAGAAAAAGAAAGACACTATTTCCAAGTTACGAGAATGGCAAATGAAGATAATGGGATGAACAAATCATGCAACGATCTCATGGAGCAGGGCCAGGTAAATATAACCAGTGACATAGCTGTACCAGAAAAAGTTCCAGAACTGCATCCAAACTATGTGGACCTTACTCCACCCTCGTACAATGAAACTATCCAAGACACAACTTCACACAGAGCATCTTTAACTGATAGTATCTTTGAGACAACGTAAGTTTGTAAATATTTTTGCCATATCCATAATTTTTTCAGGTTTGTCTTTCTCACAGCTATATGTTTAACCCTACTAAGACTGCCCAACTAGGGGGTTTAATGTCTGAACTAAAATGTCCCAGTAGACTTCTGGAAGAGATCAACGGGCAGGGGAACAGTGCTAACTTTTCTGGTGAGCTGCCAAAATGTTCAAGAAGCTGTAATCTTTACATGAATTATAGTATTTATATGAATAAAAAATATTGTATTTTAGGAGCGACAAATGTTAACAGGGGAGGATAGCTACCATCAAGGGGATTTGGAAATGCATATTGTCTTGTTCATTTATTTAGGTATTTATTTTTTAAATCTAAAGAAGTGCCAGAGCAGTTCTCTGGTGAACTGCGGCAAGATTTCACCTCTGTGTTTCGGACATAGCAGTCATAGAAACCTTGGACAATATATGTCCCAGGAGTCTTGGAATGGTTATTAATCTATCTATCTATCTATCTATCCAACCTGTAAAATAGAAAAAACGATTACTGATAAACAAATATATTTATTATTGATTTTTGACGTGTCTTATCTCCATCTTGTTGTTGTTCTTTATCACAGGAAAAAATACATCACTTTGGAGGTTCCTACAATTAGTAAGCCCTTAGTAACAGCTAGGCTATGGGTTATGAAATTTGTCCATGCTTTTAATATACTTTGTTTTATTTTGAGATAATGAATACAAAGTTTTTACTAAAACATTTTGTGAACAGTTTCCTTTAATTGGGAATTTTTGAAAATTCCTCATATTTGAAGAGATTCTTATGAACTATGCATATTATTGCCCTATTGTGTCAATAATTTCTTGCCTTAATTGCCGATCAACATTTGCTCCAGTTTTCTTGGTTGGTCACTCCTTTTCTTTCTATTCCTTTCCTTCCCTCTAACCTTGTGGCTGGCAGAATTTCCATTCTTTGACCATAACTATATATATGGTCTTTCGTCACTAATCTTTCTCAAAGTGAGAATCTACAAGAGCTTTATAGCTACTCAATGCAAATACTGCAACTGTTTCACTGATCTCATTTTTGGCAACAATGCAAAACATTTCACTTATTACCTCGCCTCTTTAGCTCCTTCTTGCACCTAAAACTGAACAAACCGCTTTTTGATAATCCAGCTTGGTCAAACATACCACTCATTATTATAGGCACTGCTGATCAGGCTCCATTCGATAGATAAACCAAATGAGATTAGACCCATTGTGCCAAGCGTTTCCCTGAATAATCATTCTCTATTATATTTCATTTCAATATATAGGAATGACCATCAAAACTAAACAGGACTCTTCTCTTCTCTTCACGATTGATCATATCAATGTTTTTTTACATGTATTTTCTTTCAGTCTTGTATTGTTGTAAATGTCTCTTTATCAAATGTACATTTTATTTGTTTGTTTGAATACTCGTATGTGTTTCAATACAATCGTCCGTACTCTGTTTGATATCCGTGTCCACACTCATACCTCGTGCGCATATTCTCTCTTCTGTCATGGCGTCTATTGTCTCCTTTTCTTCTTCAACATTTCCTGTGACGTCGGTGTACAACGGAAAAAACAAACACATGGAGACAAAATCCTTTGTCCTCCATAGCTACACAATCTCATCACTACAGAAATCAACAGCCATCACTACTCTCCCTCACTTGCTATAGGAACCACCCATAACTGGTGAGGTTTTGACATATATAGATACAATTTTATCTATAAGTGTAAATAAACACAAATGGCCTTGTCATAAGGTTATTCATTGCCATGTGCAAGTATGTAATTTATGCCTACATGGGAATATCTACTGTATTGTCATTCACCTGTTTTATTTGAGAAACAAAAAAAAACAAACTTTTCTCCAGTTTTCTTACGTGATTTTTTTTTTTTTTTCACAGGGCTGAAGTGGCTTATGGGGATCGATCTGCTCGTCCATCTCTAATAGGCGAACGTCCGCTTCAAATCCGTGACTATTTGTTTATTTTAGCGGCTTTTTCCTGCTCCTTTTGGAGCGTGGGTTTCATAAATACTTTGGGTCTAATGGGAGTAGAATTGCTCAATGAATTTCCTGATTCCAAAGCCATTATCCTCATGATTCCTTCAATTGGAATTGGTCTTTCCAGTGGTGCAGGTAATTTTGTTATCACCAAATATATACCAGTTTCTTGGGGGTTTTTTTATGTTAAGAGTCTTCTACTTACCTTATCTATGCATATAATAAATAGTGTGACTCTTTCTGTTTGCTTCTCTTTCCTTAACAATGGTGACAATTTTGCTGATAAAAAAATCTCCTCCCCACCATTTGAAACAGTTGACTTTTAGATGAACTAAACATCATCTCCTTCCTTGTCAATGCCTTTAACCCAACACTTCTCTATGAATAATACAGATCAAACATTATACAGTGAAAATTTCATGTCCAAATTCAACTAATAACTATCAGACTACAGACTTACTGGTCCAGCCTCATATATTGCTAATGTTATGAATTACCAGAATAGAGCATAAAATGATTAAAAAGAAAATAGATTTACAAAACAAATGTTTCATTCTTAATCTCTGATTCTGTGTTGGCTGATACCATTATAATGATAATTAAAATAACTTCCAAAAAAAATGAATAAACCCCAAAATATTTACAATTGAAGATAGAAAATGGATATGAACTCCATTATCTCTCATATGCAATGGATACCAAAACTATTTTGCAGAGAAAGATAACAAGAATATAAAATGGAGCAAGATAACCAACAGTAAAGCTGAATGGCAAATGTGGAATGCTGAAAGCAGTATTCATAATGCTTCAAATGTATGTATAAGCTAAAATAAGCAATAGTTTGGCATCTTCTGTCAGTGATAAAAAGATTTACACACAGTAACTCCAAACGGAATTTCAGTCTATGCACTTAGTAACATCAGGCAAGTGAAAAAATCTGTTAGTGAAATGTTCTGCCAACAGTAGACCTTAGTATTGATTCAGCAGCAGCTACTGTACTCTATCAGTCACATATAATGTGAAAAAAGTTTGAAGGGTTTTTATATAAGTTTTATTTTGTTGTTGACTCCATTGAGATAGGATTTATAGTATAGTATCAGAAGGTTCCCACAGATAAAATTAGGTGTGTATTTACTACTACTTAGAGGGGAGCATGGCTGTGCCATGCAGTAGAGGAAAAAAGGCTTGTAAGTTAGGGAGAGACAAATCACAGGGGAATAAACGACAGAGTATTCTCTAGTAAAAATGCCACACTATTCATTGATGTACATTAATTATAAACTTATGAGAGAAATGATTTTGTGTAATGTGTAGTAAATGTAAAGTCTTTTCAAGGTGTAAAGCAAAAGTCTAATCAAGGTACTTAGCTTGTAATTAAGCCGTTGCATTGTTATATACAACTGTTATTTGTCAAAGGGGTTTTGCTGGACTACCTTGTTATCTCTTGGCTTCCCCTTGAATAAATAGGGGTTTTTGTTTTCTCAGAACTTTGGGTCTTTTTCTGAGAATTCTTGCAATTTATAGCGAAAGGGGATAATTTTCAGGAAAAATGTTCAGTCTGTAGCAAATTCTCAGGCGTGTTACAAATTCAGTTATTATCTTTTCAGGTAAATAAACAAATGACAGAAAGAGTGTGAGAGAGAAAGAAAGAGAGAGAGAGTGTGTATTATGTCTAAGTGAGATATCTAATTTGGCAACATTTTTATTTTGATAAAATCTTTTTATACATGTATGTATACATTATTTTTTATCAAATTGAGATCACTACAAGTTACTTTTTATCTTATTTAATATCAATCTTTACTTGAATATATAAACATGTATATTTTGTACTCAGTATATATACATAAAATATGAATTTTATTACAGGAAAGGAACAATTTTAGAATTCTCACTGATATAAGATTGCCATATCTGAACTTTCAAAAGAGGACGCCATCATCATAATTGTCAACACATGTAAATTATATGGAGACAGTATCTAGATTTTGGTTAAAATTTATTGAATGTCTTAAATGCAGAGCAAGAAAAAGCAGTACATGGCATTACGTAAAAGCTACATTGTACAGACATCCTCCTCTCTCTAAGTCTCTTTTTTTCTCATCATTACAGTTCTATGTTTTTTGTGGGGAAAATGATGGGAACCGAAATTTTGGATGAAAATTTTGACGCCTAAATGAAGCACAAGTCTGGAAAAATATGGGCATGCAGCAACCATCCAATTATAGTTAAATGTAGTAAAAAATTCCATAATGTCAGAAAATAACAAAAATGAAGTCTATCTCTGAATTTTTGAGATGAGGTATTATTATTATTTCTATTGATATTCGGACCATCCTCATCTTGGTTGTTTTTCATACAACGTTTCGGCCGTTGCACTCCACGGCCTTCGTCAGGTATCATCTGGTAGATGTGGAGAAGTAACGACTGAACCCTTTATTTATCCGACGGGGGTATATTGACCGTACTCCCCTCTTAGCGTTAGTAGTATTGTTATATTGTCTCACATTAGGATCGAACCTAGAACCATCAGATTACTTTACAGTGATTTGTCTAATGCTGTAACATCTACCAGATGATACCTGACGAAGGCCGTAGAGTGCAACGGCCGAAACGTTGTATGAAAAACAACCAAGATGAGGATGGTCTGAATATCAATAGAAATAAAAGATGAAGTCATTTAAAAAAATTCCTTCAAAGAATAGATATAGTCAAATTAGATTTTATTCATGACATCATTAGTATTTTCCACTGGAAAACATTCAAAATAGAGTAAAAAGACATCTAGAAATATCCAGATTCTAGAAAATCTAGATGTTATTATTAAACCCATCAAAAAAGGCCACAAAAGGTTAAAAAAAAGCTTTTTTCCAGAAATGAAAAAAATGTATTTTTAGTGTTGGTGTAGCAATGCCAATTTTCAAGTCTGTAGATTAACCGGTTTGGCTTGGAGTTCTAGAACCCACTAACATACACATGAACAAACACACACACACATAAAAAAATGGGGTAGAACCCTTCAACATCTTTGATGGCTACGGTTGTTCAACTCAGATAGGCAAAGAGAAAATCTAGGAGTCATAAAATATTTCATTATCTAAATGTTTGTAATAAAAGTAATTATCCATGTTTATTTATACTTTATAGTTTTCATGAGGTACAATCACACAATAACATTTCTATTTGACTATCAGTGAAGTTACTGTGATAAAGTGACTGGCAGATTTCACTGATTATGTACAGGCATGTGTGCTTTCGATATTTTCTGTTAAAATCAAGAAAAAAGAAAAATTGATGTTGGTGAAACTTTCTAAAATGAAATGTTGAAAATTACCTTTTTTAGATTGTTTTTTCTACTAGCATAGTACCCATGAAAAATTTTTCACCTATGGATTAGCACTTCTGCCGAGGATTAGATTATCTGTGCACTTGGCCTAAGTGGATTACATTTCTATTGATATTCGGACCATCCTCATCTTGGTTGTTTTTCATACAACGTTTCGGCCGTTGCACTCTACGGCCTTCGTCAGGTATCATCTGGTAGATTTGGGAAAGTAACGGACCGAACCCCCTTATTTATCCGACGGGGGTATATTGACCGTACTCCCCTCTTAGCGTTAGAAGTATTGTTATATTGTCTCACGCTAGGATCGAACCTAGAACCATCAGGATTACTTTACAATAATTTGTCTGATGCTGTAACCACTGCGCTATGTGTCCAAGATGAGGATGGTCCAAATATCAATAGAAATAATAATAATACATCATCTCAAAAATTCCGAGATATACTAAGTGGATTACAATTTGAATTTGACTTTTTTTATATTTACTCAAGGTATGCTGATTGGTTTCCTGATTAATAAATTTGGATGTCCTGCAGTAATAATAGTAGGAGGATTTCTTCAAGGCTTGGCACTTCTAATGTGTGTCTTTGGAAACTATGCCATGTTTTTACTCTTCTCGATGGGTGTCTTACTTGGTGAGTATCATGTAAATCCACAAAAGACTCTACATAGAAAGAAAAAGGAAGGCTTAACATTTATGAGCTCATTTTCATGAAAAAGTATAAAGTTGAATTCAAAGATATCTTCATTCAGACTCGTCCATTTTTGATGCCACACAGATGTTATTCATTATAAAAAAAAATTGAATATTTTACTTGAAATAACGAAAGAAATTTTCTATCTAGTGCTTCAAAAATATCAAAAATTAGCAATTAGTTTTATTACTGAAACCATCAAATGGTTTACTGGAGACTTGCAGGATTTCTCAGCCTTTTCCCCTTTTGCTTATTTTTAAAACCTATCACTTGCTCAGTTCAACTTTTGTTCACTTGAGGGCAATAATGCCCCATTGAGAGTGAATACTCTATATTATCAAAGCCTCAATCTAAATAAATACTCACATTAAGTAGCTTGACTGTTTATCTTCCAAAAGGAACATTGTTTTCCATCATGTACTGCCTTATTTGGGCTCAGCCAACTAGATTTCATAATAAATTGCCTACTACGGATATTAGGAGCTTCAGGATAACCAACATATTCTTGCATAATGAAATAACATAACAGAAACGGAAATTAATGATTGAAACAATTTTTTAAAAATACAAATTTTATGCTTCATCAACAGGGAGTTGTTTCCTTGTATTTTTTTACTTTATTGGCATGAAATGCAATCGCCCCATTGAATACAGCAAAAAAAGTCTGAAACTTAGTCTTTAAAACTGAATTAGTTCAGCCCTGTAATGATGAATTCATAGGAGAATAACTTCACTTAAATCAGAATAAAATACTATTTGTCTGGAGTTACAGTATTGTACTGTATTATCTACTTATATAATGAACAGGGAGACTTTTCATAAAAATGGACTTTTCCATTCAAAGATAACGATTTTGCTGATAAAAATATCTCCTACCCATCATTTGAAACAATGGATTCTTCTTGTGAAATGTATTCCAAAGTTTCTTATCCGAAAATATCATCTTATGAATATTCGAATATATCCATAGAAAAATTATGGTACTGGAAAATTACAGCACTGTTTGTTATTGCAAGTGTATCCCACAATGCATTGCTCATTTTCTAAAAAGCTCAAGTTGATGTGAATTCTGGAAAGGGTACGCTTAATACCCTTTTTATCTGAAACAAAAAAATGTTTCTCCATGTGAACCTGAAAATTTTATGAAAAATAAAATATGCCAGTACTTCAAGAAACTTCAGGAATCTAACCAGAATTTTCATGATTGAGAAAAAAAACGTCTACCTTTGATCTTTTTTTCTCTCTTAGAAAGAAAGTGCAATTATTTTATCTGATCAATTCAGAGAATAAGTTGGAAGTAAAATACCTTTTTCATCCCCCACCCAATCTCCCTCCCATGCTCATTTTAGGGGAAGTTTTTCAGTGAATGACGGAGTTTCATGGTTCTAGCATTTATCATTTGGGAGTTATTATTTTGATAGACATATCAACACTCACACAAATAGTCCACAATATTTACAGCTTAGCTTTTATGATTCATACTTACTCAACTCTAAGAACTGAATTAATTCTTTCATAAACTGCATTTGATTTTATTATATGAAAGAAAAAAGTAGAACTGTTATTATTTGTCTGTGAATTTTGGTTCTTTGTAGTCTTCCTCATTTTGTTGGTAAGTATTGGAGCATTGTGAATATTCTTGCATCTAAGCTTCTTATAGGTGTATTACTTGGTTTTATATAGTTTAAAATCATTTATACTGTGGGACAGGTATCTAGCTCACAATGCAGCTAACCAAGTTGGAATGCCATAGAGAATGATGCAGGTTACTTAAGAATGTTAATTTCTTATCAACAAAAAAATTTAATTTATATTGATAAAGATAGACTGAATTAATATCTAAATCTTTTTTTTTTTTAGGTATTGGCGGTTCTTGTGTCTACGTCACAAATTCTGTTTTTGTCGGAATGTACTTTGGCAATAGAGCTTCTGTCTTTCTTTCGGTGCTGTGTACAGCGGGACCGCTGGGAGCAATTGTATTTCCTTTCCTTATCAGTTTGTGCATTGACCAATATGGTTGGCGTGGTTGCCTTTTGATCTTCAGTGGAGTTTACTTCAATATCATTCCTCTGGGAATATTTCTCTGGTTCTGCCAAAAGAAAGCCCAAAGTGTGACCATAAATACATTTCAACTTCCAGAGAATGTCAACAGACCAAAGAAATTATTCGATGCCAGCGTTTTCAAGAACTTGCATTTCACAATTTTCTTGTTCACAATGTCTACCACACTTGGTTTAATGAACCTGATCTTATCCAACTTACCAAATTATTTGGTCCACCACGGCTTCAGTTTGTCGATGTCGGCACAAGCATTCTCCATCATGTCAATCACTTCAATACCACCCAAGTAAGTCAGTCTTTATTTTTTTTTTTCGCTTAACAATGGACTAACATATCTAACCTGTATTGCCCTTTTCAATATGGCTGCCTCAATATTCATCAACTTCTATAGAATAATTTTTTTGATTAGTTCCCATTTAATGTAACAATGGAATAAAGAGTTGGGAAAAATAATTTTATAAAGAAATTGTGAGGAGATATAGAGTTCTTTGATTTGAGTGTCTCAAAAGAGCTTTGTGTGTGGTAACTAATCATTTTTTCAGAATCAGATAAAGAAAAAACATAACTATTTGCCATTCTGTAAGCCTGTATGGTTTACAAGGGTATTTAGAAGACTACTGCCCGCTGCAATCGATCAAAATGGGCCTTTGTCATGATACCAGTGCATTGAATCACCATAGCCACGATCAACAACACAACCAAACAAAAAGCAAGGTGGTGAGGTATTCTTCCTTTTCCAGGTGTTTTCATTGAGTTAATATTACCAGACACTTCACTTTGCCTACAACCTTGCAAATGTACATTATTACTCCACTAGACATCTTCAATAGTGTTTGAGATTTTTGGAAATACAAAAAAAATTTTAATGGAATTTTTTTTTTTTTTACTTTTAAAAAAAATCTTGTGTCAGAGCCACTGGACACATTATTTGGCCAAGAACCTTGCAAATTCGCATGTGTACTCCTCTAGACATCTTCTAAAAACAGTATTTGAGTTTTTCGAAAATTAAAAAGAAAATCTCAACGGAATTTTCATATTATTAATTCATTTATTTTGGATGCTTTTATTCTTGTCAGCGCTACCAGACATATCTTTTGGCCCTTGACCTTGCAAATGCACATGAGCTCCTAAGATGATTAATTTTTTTAGAAATTTGTGTAAAGAAGGTTTTTTCCATGAAAAAAGGAAAGGAGTCTTACAGTGAATGAGTATTCCTTTTTCAAATGAAATAGTAGAACTGGAGATATTCACACATCCTCATTCCTACTTTCCAGCTTGTAAAATCAGGTGAAAAATTTGACAGTAAATTTTTTGTTATCTATTTTTTACAGTGAGTATTGTAAACTATGGCTTATCAGACCCAATAATCCTTAAGAAACCTCCTCTGGATTATTGGGATCACCGAAATGTTTTTTTTCATTTTTGAAAAAAAAAATTCACAATGAAGGGGGGGGCTTTTTGGATTCTCGTATAACTGTGTCAGTGCTACCAGACATACTATGGTGATTCAACTAATGGTTGGTGTAGAGTGGTTGCAAGTTTTTTTTCAATTTGCCTTTTATATGCCAAAAAATATACTAATTTTATCCTTAATAACCTATTCACTGTCAATCATAACAAAAATCTCATCCAAAGCTATTTTTAAGGTTTGTAAACACTCAAAATATTTTCCCATAGATATCAATGGTAATTACTTCATATTATGCTATTTTGGCTAGCAAAAGGTTTACATAGGAATGCTCTGCTATCAAACAGTGGAGTGGGGAGCGGTAAAACTGTACTTATTTTTAAGCCAAGAATCTTGCAAATTCACATGAGTACTCCAATGGTCAGCAAAAAAAAGGCATGCTGGTCACCTAGTGACCCACCGGGACATTTCACAGACCCCATAAGAGATTTTTAATTTTGATTTCTTCTTGTGAAATTATAACCCAAACTAAGATATATGACCAAATTTTTAAAACAAAAATATATTGATTCCATTGAGATAGATTATGTGCAACTGTACTGAATGTTACCAATGACATATTGTTGGATTTGGGTTTGTACGTTTTCAATTTTTTGTTTCTTGAAAAGATAAAAATAAAATTTTCTCTAGCTTTTCTAATGGTGCAGTTTTTATTTTCAAGTGCTAGTTGGCTGAATCTTCAAATCCTAATATTTTTTTTATTTCTCTCACAAATCTTCCAATTTTTCTACAAAATACCCTATAAATGGGTTAGCATATTATATTTTCAATGTTAAACATTGATTCAGAGAGAAAAGTTTTGTTTTCTTCTTGAATTATAAAAATGACACTCTGGTAAAAAAGATTGTCAGCCACTGATTCAGACTTTTGTATTCATTAAATCTATATAAATGTACCTAGATCAATACAAAAAAACTGATAAAAAATAATTCATGCTTTTTCTCTTCCAGAATAATTGTGGGAATAATTTTGAGATTAACTGGCTGGTCTTTTGTGTATCTCTACATAATTATTTCTACAAGTTTTGCAATCATGGTCTACATCACTACATTGTTCACTGGATTCATTTCACTTCTCTCCTGCTGTATCATCTTGGGCCTCTTAATCGGAAGTCCTATAGGTCTTTACTCACTTGTAGTGCTGGATTTTATTGGTAGTCAAAAGTACAGCTCTGCAATGGGCATCTCAGAGACAAACAATGGAATCATGATCATTTTCCAAGGATTGATATCAGGTGAGGAATTATAATATAATCAGGTGTACTGTTAAGGGGTGTGGGGAGGTGGAAGTGGTGGCTGATGTCAGAACCATTCTATTCTCCAGAGCTGGATGAATTTGTGAACTGGCATGGCTCCAACAACTTTTATGTTTATAACATAATAGACCGAGTCAAAAACCAGAGAAAAAAAAAAAAAAAAAGTAAAAATGAACACTTTCACTGCTATAAAGTCAACAACCTGGGTACTCCCAGTGTCACATAACATTTTAAACCAATGTATAGCTTTTCCCTTATATTTTTTTAACAACTCAACTCAAATAAACTATAAGATGCACCCAAAGTTTATTGTACATAGGCTTTGGACTTATTGATCTATGTAAAGATGAAAAAAAGATTTATTTCAAACAGTGAATATTCATTTTTCAACAAAATTCACTATATGATATTTTTTATCTTGATTTCTTGAAGTCAAACAAAATTTTATTTTGAATGAGATAAAGGTAACCCTGAAAAATGTTGTGTCCTTGCGAAAGAAATTCGATCTAGGTATTTGTGTTTTCGTTTAATGCATACCTATTACTAGCATGCTATTTGGAGTTACTTTCATCCTTCGTTGTCTATTAATGTTCCTGTAGTAAGTACTTCATAAAAAATTAAAGATCAAACACTGTAAATATGTGCGCAGTAAAGGAGTTATTTCCCTTATACTGGAATTACAACATCAACCAAATGAGCAACAGTTTGTGTTAAAATAGAAATATCTATTTTATGATAAATATATGTCAACATTTTCTATAATAAGAATTACTAACAGTAGTACCAGGCTTATGCTGAAAAGAAAGGTAATTTTTCTTTTATATTCAAGTGATCAAAATATGTACCAACTTATATATACTTGAAATTAAACATCACATTGCATATTAATACTGCTTGTTCTTGATCTACTTTACATAATTTTTCATATAAAAAAAAAGAAAGTCATATTCTATGTATATGAGCATTCAAATATTGATTGAGTGATGAAAACTGCTGTCTTAAGATTATATTGTTCCAGAGATACACCTGGTGTTTTTATATTCAAATTTGAATGCGTAAATGCTAGTTTTTTTTTAATTTTTTAATTTGAAATGCAATAAAAATAATTCCTGTTAGTTGTTAATAAAAAATCTAACAACTACTGTTTTAGATCTAAAAGATTTTTTTTTCTTCTTTCTTTCGTCACAGGCGTATTGATCCACATATCCGGTTCTTATCAATTGTCCTTCTACATATTTGGTGCGCTTACAATTTTCTCTAATTTGGTAATGGCAGCATCACTTGCAAGGGACTACATGAAGAAAATGCAGTTCAACTTTAAACCATTTTCTAAAATATAGTCGTTTGAACATTTGCCCAGATATGATTTCTTGTACGAAGAAAAAAAAGCTTATTACTCAATTGTGTATAACACTTTTCAATGAGCACACACATACTACACAATGATCCTAGGCAGAAGTGCCCATACCTCTGTAAATATTTCCATCATTCTTTTTATCGATGCTAAGTGGCAAATAAGGTACAAAAAGGATCTTTTTTTTTCAATTTATCCATGTGTGGAGGCAACACACAGAACTTACCACCTTTTTTTAAATTAAATTTCATGCCAGGACTTGATGAACTATCTTGTTGAAAATGTATTCGAAAAATAAAAAAAAATTTTCATTAAGATATTTCTTTGATACATAGGGGTGGGTGTAGTACTAAACCAACATTGACTTAAAAGAAACCAACAATTTAAATAAACAAGCATGTCTTCTCGATTTGAGAAAATCAAATCAAAATGTAGTACAAGGACCGAGGGGAAGTATTGTTACATAATGATTGGACATTCATAATAAATCAAACTCACTACTCCACTGAAGGGTCTGTGATGCAAACCGTCTCATCATCGCAAGCACCTATATCAAATATTTACTAAGCTTCGTGTAGTCTCACACAAAGCCGCAGTAGTAGCGAATTCAATGAGGATCAAACTACTTGAGATATTTACTAAGCTTAGTTAAATCAGGCACAGGGCAACAGTAAGGGTGTACCTAGTGAAAATTAAACTCACTACCCTAATAATAGTTTGCAGGATCAGCTTGCAAACCATTCTCTCTACACAAGGTACTACCCAAAAATTTGAAAACGATTACTTACCCTAGCACTTAGTTTCCACCATTCCCTTTGAAGTCTCTTTGGGCATGTATATAAGAATCTTACAAAAGACTACATTCAGTTTGGGCACACAGCTCAAATTCCCTAATCCCTTAAATAGCAGTTCATATATATACACACACACATATATATATATATATATATATATATATATATATATACGAGAGTGGGAGGTGATAAACAATTATCAGAAAAGAGATCAAAGAATTGATTTAGCAAAATTCAGATTCTTCAAGTGCATAATTTTAACAACTTCAGCCATATTTAACCATTTTACTGATCCGATGTTGGTAAAAAAAATATCCTAAAACAAATAATTTCATAATATTTAACCTTATTTGAAAAAATCATTTTACTTTTTTTTTTAACCTAACTTCTGCTATGCAATGTTGTTACTATTGATTCTTTTGGACTAATTTCCTCATCTTTGCTGAACACAACATACCCTTGCGGATGAGGATACAACAGCCATTACTTTGTGATAAAGACAACGAAGATAAGGAATCAATGTATAAGCATCCTCTCTCTTTGCCTAATTTTTTACATATCATGCTTATATTAACTTATTTCTGTAAACACCTTCCATCCTTATTTCATTTATACAATATTTTACTTCATTTTTTATTCACATCACTCATTCTCTTTCCTTATTTCTCATAAATCGTATTAGTCATTAAAAAACAAAAACATTTTCAAACACTAAGCTATAAGGGTGATTACCACAGTCCATTGTAAATTTTCACTTTGAAGAAAATAAACTTTTGTAAATAAATTTCATTGTTGGTTATTCATTTTCAAGTTGCCTCTTCAATTTCTTCTTTTAAATCTTGCATTTGAGGAGTCATTGAAATGGCTGTCATGTTATTTTGTCTTCATTTCAGCAATTTATTCTAATGTCCTTCCAACTTACTACGCCAGTCAAAACTTCAGAGCTCGGTTTAACAGCGCATTTCAGAAATACTTTCCCTACTCTCTCAATGCTGGACGGGGGCGAGGGTGATCTTTCCTGATTTCAATTAAGACTTGTTCATTGCTTAGACTGGCTGCCAACCAAGGCTGCAGATCCCAATCTGCTCCGCTGTTTACCCATGTCTAGTTTGACTTGTCATCTTATAGCTTGCTCCACCAAAAGCTTGCAAAAAAATGCTTCCATGGAGATTTATCATCCAAGGTAGATATAGTGGTTTACTTACCTCAGCTGTGTTTTTGATTTTGATCATTGTCTTTAGTGTTTCTCAAACAGGTGGGGATCCAGGAGGTCTACACACCTACCCCCCCCCAAAACTTTTCATCAACATCATCATCAATAAATGATATTTTTCTGAACTTAATTTGGCGTTGGATAAAAAAAAAAAAATACAAAATTTACATTCTTTTTCAACTTCAACATTATTGAACGAAAAATGCAAAAATTGTGTGAAATTGAGTGAGAAATCCTAACAAAACTGACCAAATTTAGAAAGTACTTGGATACAGAGGCAGTTTACGAATTTAAAAAAAAAAAAAAAAAAAAAAAATGAATATATATATCCAGGCCCAATGAGATTGAGTGGTAGCCAAATGTCCATAAATTAATCCTACATTATTCTTCCTGTTAGTATATAACACTTTCAGATCAGTAATTTCTCCTTGTGTCTTCTCACACCATTATTAACTTCTTCTCTGGCATCTTTGACCAATTGAATTTGTTGATCCATTAGTTTTATCACTCCTTTCCATTTTTGATGTTTGATCAATAAAAAATAGAGGGGAATTGCTGTCCACTGGAACCAGATTTAAGTATCTTATGAGGAAAAATTCTGATCTTATTGCTCTATCTTTTCATCCTTTCTCTGCTATGTAATGAATACAGGTAAGAATGGAAAAGATTGTTTCCACAACAGGGCTTAGTCAATAGCGTTTGATTTTGGGGTACTCTACAGCAAATTAAAGGTTTGGGTGCACCCTGACTACTTCCCACTAACGAGTCTGAAGCCTAAAAATTAAGTTATAGTCAAGGCCACATTCAACATCAATGGGGTCAAGTGCATGACATTTCTTGGACTGTTCTATTTTGTATCTTGATTTGTTTGAGAAATAATAGCCAAATGAAAACGAAATATTCATAAAATCACGATATTTAATCAAACAAAGTCCTTTATGAATCAATAATCTGTACCTGAGCTTGAGATTTGACTAGGGAGGTGTAAGAATTCTCCAGCTGCTCAAAGGATCTATTTCCAAATTTTCATTTACTGCTTCAAATTCGAAGCCTTATTCCTATCACTAACTGTAAAGAAGATACAGTTTTTGGCTGTTCGATGAATGAAGATGATCTTATGATCAGTCATGTTGGTGGACTCTAAGTTCAAGTATTGATCAACTCTAACCATACACTTCAAATTGACGCCCAAGATGTTATTTGAAGGTTTATCCTCAAAAAAAGCCATGTCAACTGTTCAATTTTGTATTAATAGAATGAATACTGAAAATTCCTGGATCCGCCCCAGTTAAACTACTTAAGTGGTGTTCATCCTGGAGTCTTTATCTCAAAATTTAATTTATCCTCTACTAAATTTCCCTATGTTTTGGATCATTTTTGTCTCATTTTCCTTTGAGTACAATTTTATATACAATTCATTTTGTATAATGAGAGGAAAAAAAAAAAAAAAAAAAAATGAATTCATTTCTTGAGAGTTCATCTTATTTTTAGGATGTTCAAAGTTTTCAATACATAAAAAAAGGAAAAAAAAAAAAGTTTGCAAAAAATTAATGCAGAAAATTTATCTAAACTTTAATGATTCTAAATAGGTAAAATAAAACAACTGTCCTAACATTTTTTATAAGAAACACATTCTTTTTATGTATGCTTAAAAAAAAAAAAAATACTTTTTCACTATAGAAGATATATAAATATCTGAGTGAATCAAGTCATTCACCTTTCCTTCATCCCCAAAATAATTCCATTCACAAGTTAAAAAAGCACAACATAGACCATATCTGAAATGATTTATCTAGAAAGATCCAAAAGAGAGATTAGTTATGGTCATGAATTCCCAGGCAAGCTTGCAACAAAAATTAAGAGTTTGGTTTATTACAAAATGTGGAGTAAAAGTCAACATACATGTATTTTTAGACTATCTGTAGATGGAAAACAAACTGTTATTACAGAAAAGAAAAGAAAAGAAAAAGCTTCTGGAGTAGAAAACAAAAATAAATAACCAAAGCATTTTGAAAAAAAAAAAAGATAATTTAATCAAAATTATCTTTTAATGAAATTTATACAAATCTAATTTTTTTTTTTTTTCCCCCTTGAGAGATGAAGCATTGTTGTAGGATTCCCACCGCCTACACACACATAAATTTCTTGTCGACAACTGATTAAAATATAATAGTATCTAAAAACTTTTTACTTTCATCTTAATTCATTGGTTGCTTTTTATTACAGCTTTTTTTTTTCAGATCAATTTCTCTTTGGCAGTGAGCAAATGTTGCCAAAGAGCAAATGGTCTGAATAAAAAGTTGCGATGAAAACCAACAAATGATTTAAGATGAAGGTAAAAAATTGGCATAAAAATTTTAAAAACAATGATTTATAATACTTCAAATAAAAATAAGTAAAGCGATAACTTTGTTTCAGCTTAATGTTATTTTCAAAAATAATACAAAGTGATCATATAAAATTTCATTATAATTCAAATTTTTTTTTTGATTTTCTCACCTTTTGAGCAAGTAAGGTTGTGCCTAGTCTTCTTTTGAAATGTTCATTTGTACTGTAAATTTGAATATGACATTAGTATGCAGGAGTTCATTTTTTTTTTCTTACTCTCAGATGCTCAAGCAAATCTCAAATAAACTTTAATATGCTGTATTGTTCAATACTTCCAGATTAGTTAATTCCTTTGAAAAAGATTCATGGATGTATTTGAATTTCAATGTGATTTTTTTTTCCAGAAAAGAGACTCTAGAACTAGTTTCAGAGAAAAAGTCAATTTCAAATGATGGGTTGTAGATGCTTTTATCAGAAACATAGAAAATCACATTTGAAAGTTACTCAGTAAACAAAGATTTCCAGAAAGGACAAAAAACATACTGCGAGATTTCAAAGCATAAAACTTGTGGAACAAAATTTATTAGAACAAGTGAAGATGAATTTATCTTGCAAAAGAAAAGCAATGTGGAGAGGTGAAAACAAGATAAATGCTAAGAAATTAATTACTTGCCCTATTTTCATATATATATATATATATATATATATTCTATACGAATGACATAATTATAAAATTTTTTAATCTCTATCATTATCAGAAACATTGAAAATACATATGCATCAATTTAATCAATTGTCACTTTAATAATAGCTATACAACTAATAATACAGAAAAATATGAGAGAAAATATAATTTCGCCAATACTAAATTTAATGTGCATATCTACTAAAAATAAAAAGTGAATTTCCAAGATGTTGATAGAACAATGTCATCAGCAAAATCTATAAATCAAAAATAATAAATCTCAACTGAATTTGTTGCTCAATAATAATTCGATGCAGGTGGAAAATAAAAAGTCTTTTCTTTGGTGGGAAAAGGTTGGAAGGAGTCAGGTACCATTGTATACCTCAATATTTAAAATACTACACTTCGATTGTGAGGCACAGGATTTAGTAAACAGTGACAGATATATAAAAATATATAAGTTCTTTGATCATCTATACACAGCCTAATATAGAATGATAAATTGAGTTCTGTTTATATATATATATATATATATATATATAGATATATATATATATACACACACACACACACACATATATATATATATATTAGAACACTTCAAAAATTAAAAAACTTTTTCAAAATCTTTTCGTATCACTTCAGTCACTTATTTCCCAATATTTGTCTGATAATTTTCTTCAATGTTTTTTTTCTCCAGTTTTACACATACTTTGTTATTATGGTACCATGTGTACATTCTCTTGTTGGGATCATCTATTGTTTACCATGCAACTGTTCCAGGGATTTTAAAAACAGAAGTTATATTAACACGGCAACCCCAGCAGTGTTGATCAAACATCATCTCCCTTTCAGATATGATTTTGATATATAGCTTATGTAATACTACGTGTAGTTTGTAATGATGTATTGTATATGGATGTTATTTTATACTACATATCATTCAATTTTTTGAAACAGGGCTTACTTATGTAGATTACCCACCAAAATGTGTTTAATGATGAGGGATCAGTATGTAGATCAACAAATACGACTCACTGGGTGTGTTACTTCTATTCAGTGTTCACCCATTTGAATATTAAATATGTTGTGTCATTTTTAACTTCAGATGACATGTTAATCAACTTATGATATCTTTAAGAATACTAATTACACAGAGAAACTTGGGAGTTGATTCTGTTTCAACAAATTCATATATGCACAAATGTGTGTGCATAAATATACACACATTAAAATATATGTTCTTCAAGCGAACAAAAACAGACCCAATTTATAATATCTAGTTATACTAATTAACAATCATCTCCAAATAACATACAATGTGCTTAATGAAAAGTAAAGTAAAAATGTGTCAGTACAAACTGAAATTCAATTCTCTAAGTCAATATATAAAAGTTAGATTTATCAAATAACAGATAAATCTGAATAAGAGAAAACAAATTTGAAAAAAAACTGTTTTTCAAAAGTAGAGAGTTGAATGAATTGATAAATAATTGCTAGAATAGTAACCTAAACCATTAGTACGAAAAAACAACAACAATACTATCTACTTGGGGAGGGGGGTGCATCACAATCACTACTAGACCAAAAATAGTAAGGGAATACAGTTGTATCTTGAAAGTTACTGATTTACTCATTGGAAAAAAAACAAGTTTTAACCATTTCATTTTAATAAACAGACCAAATACCAATCACTTTTTTGTTACAAGGATACAAATGAACAAGCATACATCATAGTCACTAATGATTAATTAAACAGTAATAATAACTAAACAGATTACAAAGTTTCAAAGCAAGAAAATTGCTTTGGATTAAAAGAAAAAAAAATCCCTGAGTCTTTTCCGATCAATTATTGCAAATCTGAAATCAATGGTTTAGTAGGAGGATTTGCAATAATATCAAGCATTAAAACTATCACATTCAAAGATTTTTTGATAATTGTCCTTGCCTTTGGTAGGGTTCTCCCCCCCACCACAAAATTTTGGCTGGCCAATTTCAGGTAGCATTTAGTGAAATGCCACTTTAACTTGGAAAAAGCTCAAAGTTGAAGTTAATACTCAAGAAAAACAAAACAAAACAAACAACAAAAACAGAAAAAAAAATAACATTGAATAACAATTTCATAATTCCAGACAACAATCAAATATTTGAACATCAACCACTATACCATGCAATAAGTAATGTCATTTTTTTTTTTACGTCCAAAGTTTAAAAAGAACCAGAGGTGGTAAAATAAGAGAAGCAAAAGGAATGTAATGTTAACGATGATCAAATAAAAGATTTAGAGCTAGAGTTACGTTTATTCATCGATTAGAGCAATTGTTAGTTAATAAATGATCTTTGCTTTGTGTTACCTCCCTTTGCTTCTTGTTATGAGAAAGTCATCTGTAATTTGAAAAAATTTTCTATACAGGTGTTTTGTGGTGATTAATTAAAAGATTTACAGTAAAGATTATTCATTGATTAGAACAATTGATACTGTTATTGATACATTCTACAAACAAATAAAGTTACAGTAAAATTTTCTAGCACTCGAAGCACAATTTTGTTCGCATCAAGAATATTTTCCCTACGAACATTCTGAATGTTTAAATGTAACTTCTAACATGATTCTCACTCTTTTCAAGGTTTTAAAAGTCTTATATCACTATAAGCCCAGACTGTGTTCATCATGACAAAGTGTTTAATGGGAATCAGTGAAAAAATTAAGTTCAAACTGAGATGGGCACCCTGAAACTTTTTCTATTGTGAAAAAAAAAAAATGACATTAATTAAGAGATGATGTCGAACAGAGAAAAAACAAACAAACAAAAGAGAAATACACAACAAACCAATGGAATATTTTATCTTGATCAATACAATTCACTTATTATTTCCTCTTTCTGCATCATACTCTATGGCATTTTTAAAATCATTTTCAAGTCTCTTCCAGAAAAAGGTGTGTAAAGGATTAAGAAAATATTTCATCATTTGATATTGAGTATTTGAGATATAGAGTTTAACAGATTTTTTTGTTTTTATTCGATTTCTTAAATAAAAATTTGCATTTGGGGAAGACTTAATATTTCCTGTATCAAAGTATCTTTTTGTAAGAATTAAAGTTTGATAATTTTTGTTTTCCAGTGATTCACTTTTCTTGTTTTTCCTTGGATTTTTTTCAATTTTGCTTGTTTGTAAAATATATTTAGTTATATTAAAACACAAATACATCTGAATTTACAAGTTAAAACATACATAAACACCTTAATTATGAACCTATAAAAGCAGGCAGTTCAGAAAATTGTTCAAATAGCAAATCCAATGAAAGAATCTATTAGAAAATAGCAGACTATTATTGCCATTATACATACATATGAAATTGACTGTATTATTAGGCTTTAAAAAGAAAATTAAGTTAAATTCATGTATAGGATAAGAAACTTGCGGCAGATTCAATTTATGACAGCACTACCTGCTTTTCTTAGAAGAAATTTGGTCAAAAAACATGAGAACAAAAAACTCTTGAGGGAACTAATGTATCCTAAACTATACTAAATGCAAATCGGATTTAAATATATGTGTTTTGATAGGAATAATTTAAACATACCGACACATTGCCCTTTAATATTTTGTCATAGACATTGAGACTTAATTTCGCATTGTGTCCTTAAAGTAACTTATACACTTCATTTGTCAATGATAAAGTGAACCAAAAGAGAGGTGGGTCTTTTTATATTTGTTGTCTAAAACTTTGCAAAAGACTGGAAAACCAGTCAAAAATATCTAGGTGCATTCTCGTATATTACAAGAGGGGGAAAATCACTAAATGTCACTTACTCATTCTTCTCCATCAACCATTATGGCATGCCAGTGACAAGACATTCCATTAAAATATCTGGGCGAGGTAGATTCATGCCTATCTCAAGAGTATTCAATGATTCTGTTTTCTGTGCTAGTTACCATTATGCCACTCCAAACCCCCATTTCCGATACGTGCACATAAAATACTTGAAATTTATTTGCCAATCACATTTACGTAACAGATGAATTTGCAATTAGGATATTTAGCATTTAAAAATCACCCAAATTTGAATATCTTGGATAAGGTTTGGGGGAAGTAACACTTCCCATTTCAAAAAATTTTACCTACCAAATTTTTATTTTAAAAAAATCTTTAATTTCATTTGGAACTACCCATGGATATAATACATCTAATTTGTATATTTTGAAAAAAAAAACCATTAAATAGGCACTATAGTTCAATAACAACATTATTTACAGACTTGTGTATCATTTTTTTGCTGTTGTAACTTTACATACTTAAAGCTAACTCTACTGGAAGAAAAAACTAAACAAAAAAACAGACAAATAAAGTATTTTTTTACAAGTCCATATATATTAACAACAACAATCCTTATATGAAACAGATGATGATGCAACTTTTCTGTCCAGATTTTTAAATAAGTTTTCTCTCCCATGAAAGATGTCATGACATGAAAAAAAAAAAAAAAAAAAAGTCAGCATGGTCACTCAATAGAAACCATCATGTGACATATATATTTTAGCAGCATGCCATGTTGGGGATGATGAATCAAAAAATTGAAATAAAGGAGTGATCAATGAATAATTTACTTCACATCTTTTGTCGGGTCATGATCACTAAAAAAAGTTTGAATTTTTCAAAAATGCAAGTGTGAAAGCTGCCAGACACTAACAACTTACATTGTAAATTGATTTCCTCCATCCCCATTAGAAACCTATTTTGGAGGTGAATTTTCTAGAAGCAAGAAAAAAAAAAAAAAAATGTTTATTCTAGACACGAGGAGTAAATATTCAAATTTTCATCCTCATAGCTCCATTGGGACAGCCAGTATGCATGATAAATGGACTGCCAGCCATACTTGCTTGAAAACTGAAAAAAACCTATGTTGACAGGTTTTCAAAAAAAGTACCTCCAGCCTACAGTCAAATGCTTTATCATAGCTTATTTACACCATTTTTTGTTCAAGTAGAAATTTCATTATTGGAATGGTACATTCTGTTTTTAGTCATTTTTTTTTAACTACTAAATTTTCTATAAATCCTACCATAATCTAAAAAGACAAGTAAACTGATACATTAAAATGTGTCTAAAATAAGATGAAAACTTATATGGAAAATGTTAAAGTATTGATTCTAAAAATTAAGAAAATGACTTCAAAAACTTGTATTTGATTTAGTAACATTAAAACATGTTTCATTTGAATCAATAAAAGAAAAACAGAATTTATGAAGACTAGAAATGAAGCAGATTAAAATCAAAGATCTTTGCACAGTGATGGATCATTTGAACGACCAGACCGAAGACTGCAGAGAAGTTCCCGACGACATGAGGAGGAACACTTTCCACTTTGGGCCGATTTGAATTTGTACCTGGAGAGAAAAATAATTACATTAAAGTATTTTTGTTAGAGGAATCATGCTATTAATATGCTAGTAATGTTTATAAGTAATATGCTCTAATTGGTCAATTGGTAAAAAACTGACCAATCACAAGAGAGAATATTGGGAAGCATGAATTTCAATAAAGCAGACAACAGCGGTGTTTGTTTCTTTGTTACGTAACGGAATAAGAAGTTTGTAAAAATCCGGGTTAAGATCCAGTTTAGCAAACTAGAGTTTGTTTTTTTTTTGTTTTTTTTACCATCAGTTAGAGTATTACTTGATTTATTCAAAATATTCCTTATTTCAATTTTGAAAGAAAGAGGGAGGAATGGGTAGGATGAGGAAGAGGGGAGAAAGAAAATTTTGCATACAAAATTAATCCATGTTTGAATAACATTTAGATAAAATCATGGACTGGTAGAGATTGAAAGGGATAAAAAAAAAAAAAAAGAAAGAAAGATACAGTAAGAAGAAAGCCAGATTGTGACTATAGCAACCAAGATGAGGACACTAGTCCAGGTAAATCAGTGTATAACAATTACATTAAAGTATCTTTTCAGATACAGGAAAATATATAGAGATCAAGCAGTTCATGGAATTAATAAATTTTTTTCCCCAACATATTTGACAAAAATTCAAAGAAAAAAAAATAGAGCATAATTATAACCAGAGGTTTATATATAGTTGATATGATTAGCTATAGCACAACAAACAAATGTACCCCCAAAATATTCAAGTTACCATCAAGGATAATATCAATATATAACTTAAAGGACACAAATATATTGGTTTAAAAATGTGTTTTAATCTCTAAGATTTAGAGCAGAGCTTTCCAAACTTTTCGCATTGGAAGCACTTTTTGAAAATTAAATTTTTGCAACACATTTTTTCTAAAATCTTTATTAGTCAAACCAAATATCTAATGTCATCCTGGTAGTTTAAGTGACACAGGTTTCGTTTCAGAGATATACAAAATTATACTTAATTTCACAACATACTTTGCGATTATTGGCAACACTGAAGTATTGCAGAAAACTCTGGTTCAAAGGACATATGAATTGGATAAGACAAAAAAAAAAAATCATACCAATTTTTGAATCACTACACTCATGCCCTTAATGTTCTGGACATCATTTCATGAGGGCAGTTCCAAAAGTATCCAGTCATTTAATATGAAGGAAAAAAAATTTTTTTAGATAATGTAGCGAACCTATGGTAATGGCACCTTAGTCTCCTTCAAAATACTCCCCTTGGAACCTCACACTTATCCCAGAATCCTTTCCATTTTTCAAAACCGTCTGCAAAGTCTTCTTTTGAGATTCCCTTCAGCTGCCTTATTGCTTCCTTCTTAACCTCACCCATTGTCTGAAATCTTTGGGGAAAATGAAATCCAGACTGTAACTGGGTTGATAGACCTGGGTTTTGCTGAAAAACCCTGAAGAATGTGCAGGTTCAATTGTTGTGAATGTGATGGTCACACAGTACACAAAATCATTCAATGACGTTTTACTGATCTGAGAAATGCCACAGGACAGTGTTTGTATACGTATGTGCAGTGAGGTCCTCTCCAATGGGTGGCCAATTTACATCAAGACAATGCAACTGGTCTAAAGATATTTAAAATTGCTGGATACCTCAAGGACTTTCAGAGAAAATTCTTTTTTGAACAAACCAAGACGTGAATGAGTGCATAAGAATTTTGTTCATTAAACAATTTCCATTCGATTAAATTTCTTACCTATTAAACTTTTCTAAAACTGTGTTGTTTTTTTTCATGATTTCAATTAATTTGTTCCAATTTTCAGGACTCAATGATGGCAAATTATACGTCTCCTGAAATTCATAAAGAAAAAGAAAAAAAAATTACTCAAAATTGAAATAAGATGATGAAATATAAATGGGTACTTTATAATTATGCATTTAAACTATGTACGCACATCAATGAGTTAGCAGCCTAATGATGAGAAAAATATTCATTTTACAAAACAAATATTTGTTTTTTTAACACCCTCCTTTGTCAATGTACTTAATTCAGAATTGAATAAATAATTGAAACATTATGCAATGGAAATTTCAAATCAAAATTAAGCTTATAATTTCGCCAGGTTACAGACTTACTGATCTACCTTCATGAAGTTATAACTAAATAATTTAAGGTTGAATTATTATTATTATCATTTTTTTTTTTTTTTTTTTTTTTTTTTTTTACAGTGAGAAACTCTGAGAACAATAATAGAAACCATCACATGGGAGTGATCAATTAAAAAATTGGAAAAAGGAGAGTATCAATGAATAAGTCACTACTTTCATCTTTTGATTTGTAAAAATGTTTGAATCAAAACAAAAAAAAAAAAGTGTGAAGGCTGCTGGACACTAACAGATCAATTTAGCACAAACATTGATTGTGATTTGTTATAAGATGAAGATAAGGGCCATGTTGAGATCAAATTTTTTTCAACAGTTTTAAACCTTTCAAGACTCCTGGGACATAAAGAAATATCTAAACCCCCAAGATATATCTCCTGGGGATCTCGTAAAGTAAATGAGATTTCTCCTGATTTTACAGCAGCAGAAAATGATGTGGAATCCGCACAAAAATTAATTTGCATTACATGACTGAACAGGAAAAACATGGAAGTAAAGTAATCAAATAATCCTAGAATAAATATATAATGAGACAAATGTATCCCATCATGCTTTTGGTTCATCAAAATAGAGAAAAATTTTTATTAAAAAAAAATTCATTTTTATTCAATGGCTAGAGATAACTTTCAAGTTTTTTTATGCCCTGAAATTTTTTTTTTTCTTTCGAAAATCAGACGTTAGGTACTTTAATAGCCTAGTCTTGAGAGGGTTAACAAAGCTATCGAAGTCCTTGCCAATGTTGTTATTGAGCGACATTTTAAATTTATTTGAAACTGCTTTCAACTAGGACGTACATCATCGATCAGAACAAATCTTTATGTTCACCTAAAAATGAGTGGAAAATGAGGAGAGGAAAAAGTTCCTTTGAAAAATTGAATTAATAACCAATTTTATCCATAGCCATCCAATCAGTGTGTTGTGAATGGCGAATAATTTTTCCAAACAGAATTTTAAATTTCAATAGTTGGAAAAAAGAGCTTCATCTTGAGGATATTCACTGATGCTTTACTGACATTTTTTCCTTATAGTATTTCATACTTGTAACCAACTTCTGCTACCAACTTATTATCTTACATTGCATATTTCCTATCATTTGATAATCATTACTAATTTTTATGCATGTTTTTTTGCCACATGTATTTAATATACACATCTGTATTCTTCAATGAACATTTTCATTTCAGTAAGACAAAACATCTTAAAAAATAAAATGATACACTTTTTATACTATATTTCATCACGATTTTTGAGTTTGATCTGCAAGTGTCAAATATAATCTCTCCCCAGTGAACACTGAAAATTTTTCTTCCTTTTATTTCATTGGTGCACACCAACTTTATTTACCTTAGCACTGTACTCTTTAATCCATTCAGGCTTATCTAGTTTATTGGCTAATTTTAGATCCATGATGTAACTGTCAAAATCAAGGACAGTCTGCAATAAAAGAGAAAGAGTGATTTAGTTGAATTAAGATTCAACAGCACAAAACCAAATATTAGGAAAAGCTAATGAAAACAAAAAAAAAAACAGAATGATAAAAAGGTATATAGAGTTGTTCCACAAGTTTTGGACATTGAAACTCCCCAAATAAGAAAGTTTGGTAAAATATATGAGAAAAATTATCTGTAAACATCTTATAGAAATGGGGGTATTTTCCAACAGTATAAAATGTTGTAATAAATGTAAACAAAACATTTGCTGTAAGAATTTGCTTTTAAAAAAGTTCCAATTTTTCACACACAAAAACACCAAAATTAAAAAAAAAAAAAATACAATATAAAGAAAAACAGAACAAAAATCACCTTGTATCTTACGCATGAAATTGCAATCACCCATAAGCTAATGATTGTAGGTAACCTCGACCTAGCACTCCAGAATTGAAATGTTAATGTTTAATAAAATCAAAAAAATATTATGATCATCATTATGATCTGCTGTAACGAAAATCAATCACAAAAATCTTTTATCTGCTGGCAAAAATCACTCTCAAATATTTCAGGATTTCATCTTTAATAATTGAATTTTATTAAATACTTTAAAATTGATGATTTCCTTTTAACACCATCAGTACCAATGTTTTTTTTTTGTGACATGTATTGTAGCAATAACATTAATGTCCCTTGTTCTAGAAGATGTTAAGCGTGACTTGTAAACTCTTGTTAAAAACATTTTCATTCGACATTTCATTTTAAATAATATTTGCTGACTATTAAGAAAAAAAAATTTCAAAGTCAATAATTTTACAAAATATTTAAAAAGCAGTAGGATATATGTCTACAGAGAGAAAAAAAAAAAAAAAAAGGAAGGAAGAAAAAAAAGGTGGAGATTTTTGTTTAGGAGAGAGGTGAAGAGAGTTGAGAGAAAGAAACTCTCTCTCTTTCCATACAGATTGTATACATTAGGTAGAGACTGGAGAATAGATCATCTGAAACATTGTGGTAATAAAAAGAATGAGCTCACTAGCCTGAACAACTATTGGAATTATCATGACTTCTCAAAATTATAGAAGAACCATTACCAGTTTGATCGAAAAGATATGAATGTATACAGATCATTTGGAAGCAAATATACTAACCCAGGAACTGGAATTGTAGTTGCCATCAATCTTATAAATACGGAAACTTGGATTAACCGCTGTTTCTGATAAATATGGTGTGACACTGCTACCAATATATGCCAGACTCACGGGTCTCCTCATGCTATCAACATCGTAAAACATTTCATAACTGTCCTGATGAATATGGCCAAAAAACTGACCAGCTATTGTACTTTCATATCTGAAATAAAATGAATCAAAAAATTTTTTTTCATCACTTCTCACACAAATCATGAACTTGGTTTCAAGCCACAACAAGTAAACAACAATTTAGAACAAGGATCTCTGTTCTGCTTTTGGACAAATGACCATTAGGAAAAATTAAAATGTTGAATCTTTACTCCCTGAGTAATAATAATGAATATGACTGACTTCGGGCATATCTAGGATCATAAAACCAACCAAGATTTACTTCTGTAGGTATATCTTTCAATGAAAAAGTACTTATTGAATTATGAAATACTCAAAGTTGAGTTTCTCCATTAGTTTCCTACATTAAATGCATATATATATAAATATATACATACATACATACATAATATATCACCAGACCTCTTTGGCGGGCAAAAATAATAGATCGCCAGACTAGGAGGTAAGAATGAATAATTAAAAGAAAAGAAAAATATCAAAATTTTTCAGGCATTTCTTAGTTAATTAAAAAACAAAAGCATTTGCTTTTCTCTACATTTAAAGACAACAACATGTACTCAGTATTAAACAACATTTTATCACTAAACTGTAAGCAGAAATTAAGCATTATCTATAATAGCTGCAAACAGATTTTTTTTTTCAAAATTTCAAGCAGCAAAAGACATAGAAATTCATTGCTCTGATCAATAATAAAATTTTATATTAATATCAAAAGCCAGATTTTCATGTAAAGTGATTATGTGAAACACAGAATTATTGAAAGATATCAAAAAATGTCACCATAATTACCTAGAAATAATTTTATAGTAATTGAAACTCCAAGTCTTCAAACAATCCATTATTCCAGGCGGAATGTGGCCAATTATATGAACCTACATAAAAATTGAAAAAAATAACTTGTACAAATTGCAATGACAGACATTAACAATTAAAATGTGGGTAGTGTTATAAAATATATGGAGGCAGAGGATTTTTACTTTCCCCAGCATGAAAGTTTATGAAATTTGTTTCTACTGTATTTAATCACAACAGACATTTTAATAACTAAAAGCAATGGCAACCATGTAAACTAAAATGTGACAAATTGAAAAGATAAAAAGAAACTGGATCGTTTTTCTTAGCCCCAACCAGAAGCAAATATTAAAAAAAAAAATAGATAAATATTTAAAAAAAAAAAATAGATAAATATTTAAAAAAAAAAATAGATAAATATTTAAAAAAAAAATAGATAAATATTGAAAAAAAAAAATAGATAAATATTAAAAAAAAAAAATAGATAAATATCAAAAAAAAAATAGATAAATATTTAAAAAAAAAATAGATAAATATTTAAAAAAAAAATAGATAAATATTTAAAAAAAAAATAGATAAATATTTAAAAAAAAAATAGATAAATATTTAAAAAAAAAATAGATAAATATCTAAAAAAAAAATAGATAAATATTTAAAAAAAAAATAGATAAATATTTAAAAAAAAAATAGATAAATATTTTAAAAAAAAATAGATAAATATTTTAAAAAAAAATAGATAAATATTTAAAAAAAAAATAGATAAATATTTTAAAAAAAAATAGATAAATATTTAAAAAAAAAATAGATAAATATTTAAAAAAAAAATAGATAAATATTTAAAAAAAAAATAGATAAATATTTAAAAAAAAAATAGATAAATATTTAAAAAAAAAATAGATAAATATTTAAAAAAAAAATAGATAAATATTTAAAAAAAAAATAGATAAATATTTAAAAAAAAAATAGATAAATATTTAAAAAAAAAATAGATAAATATTTAAAAAAAAATAGATAAATATTTAAAAAAAAATAGATAAATATTTGAAAAAAAAATAGATAAATATTTAAAAAAAAATAGATAAATATTTAAAAAAAAAATAGATAAATATTTTAAAAAAAATAGATAAATATTTAAAAAAAAATAGATAAATATTTAAAAAAAAAATAGATAAATATTTAAAAAAAAAATAGATAAATATTAAAAAAAAAATAGATAAATATTAAAAAAAAATAGATAAATATTAAAAAAAAATAGATAAATATTAAAAAAAAATAGATAAATATTAAAAAAAAAAATAGATAAATATTAAAAAAATAGATAAATATTAAAAAAAATAGATAAATATTAAAAAAATAGATAAATATGAAAAAAATTGATAAATATTAAAAAAATAGATAAATATTAAAAAAAATAGATAAATATTAAAAAAATTGATAAATATTAAAAAAATAGATAAATATTAAAAAAATAGATAAATATAAAAAAAATAGATAAATATAAAAAAAATAGATAAATATAAAAAAAAGATAAATAAAAAAAATTGAAAAAGAAAAATTGAAAAAAAAAATTGAAAAAAAAATATTAAAAATGAGAAGAAAAAAGAAAGATTTGTTGCTGGTTTCAGAAAAGTAGTAGTTTTAGAACATGACTTACGCCTAAGATCATCTCCCTTCATATTGGAAATATTTACCAAATAAAATATTCCTCTTCTTGCTACTTCCTACTCTTATTCTCACTTACATAAGCTCAGGAAAGTCAGAAATAATTAAAGGGATTTCAAATACTTTGTATTATTAAGCACTCACAATTATAGATTACCAAATCCCTCATTGTTATCAAAAAATAAAAGACATTGATAATGGTAAAGTGATGGATACCAAATAAAAGTGTATAGACAAATAAATCTTTTTTTTTTCAAGTTTTTTTCCAACAGGATCCCCATAGGAAAATAAACGAAGAGAGAGAGAAAGAAAAAAAAAAAAAGAAAAAAAAGGGGGTCAATAGTTGATAAAACTCGAGTGACACTTACTTTTTCATGATTATCTTCAGCCTGCTGGAGAACATTTATCAACCATTTCAGTTCATGGTTAGGGTCAGTCATGTTAAACATCAACCACCTTGACAGGGAAAAGAGTTAATCCAAATATTAAATTTTCATCTATCTAAAACTTAAACTAGTCAAGTAAAATAGTGATAATAGAAAAATGATTATCAACAACAACTTTTAAATATATGCCATGCAGTTACACACAGAGGAGATTTTTATGAAGATAATGGTGATGACCCAGAAGCTAAGATCTCCTTCCATGTGTTTATGTTTGGAAATTTATTTTTTTTTAACAGGATACATCATTGAAAATTCATTTGTTAATAAAATTTGATAAAATAGTTGATCCAGCTATCATTGTACTGTTTTGGCAAACAAAATCTACCATTTCACATGACAGGACAGAATTTTTTTATTGACTTCAATAAAAAGTGACATCTGATATTTGACCGGGGAGAGAAAAAAGACGTAACTTACCAGTTGAGCTTATTACAATAGTTTGTGTTGATGGAAACAATCCTGAACCCTGGGAAAGGAGACACAGTATAGAAGGCACCACTGAAAAAAAAAGTAAACAAATAACTGTCATCTAATCGAAAACTCATTAAAATCATTTCATGAATCAATCAGCTATCTGCCCCCTGAATGCATGCCAAAGGAGTTTCTTTGTGGGTAATTTATAGAAAAATGAAAATGAAAATAAAAATAAAACATCAAGTCGCCTGATTACATCAACCAAAATTTGAACTTTTATGGAAATGTGCCATGCCAATGTATTTTTAATGAAATTCCCCTGGAATTGAGATTTTAGTGTTAATGTTATTACAGTCATGTCATGACCTTTGCCTATATCATAATTTTGCTAGGGTTTTTTTTTCTGAAAACAATATTTTCTTATGCTAATATTGTTTGGACAGATTCGTTTTTCATCTAAAAGGTTAAATATCAATTCAACTTTACTTTTGTAAATTTAATATACTTGTAAAATTATAGTATCACAGTTATTTATGTAATGTAACAATCTGGATATCCTTCTACCTTGCTTACCTTCTAAATCTCAGAACCAAACAAAAACTGACATATTGCTCATGTAAACCTAATTTGTAACGCATACCGATTTTATGCAGGGGACAAGTAAGAGATTTCAACCTTGAATTCTACTACCAGAGTTTAACACAATATTATCAATAGACTGGCAAAGTAAACATAAAGAATGATGGATTATTTATGCATGAATAAATCATAGATTGGTGCAACACAGTCTTCTGACTCCTATTTCCTTTCATTTGGCTACATGCAGTACTATATACCAGACGTAAACAAAAGTGATGACAGGCAAGCAAATGAAGCTGTAATCAGCAATTACTATCTGAGCTGTGCTAGCTTAGTTAGTTACTAACTTGTAACGATTTCAGCCAATATTCAAACAGCAGGAGTTTGATATAATGGATATCCTACTTGCCTGCCTACCTCCAGGTTGGATGTGCAACTCATGGTAGAGTTTCATTAATTTTATGTAAATTTCCTTTAGCGTGACAGAAACCAAACAAAAAAAGTGGCTTTTAAATCATAAGATATCAACTGAATTTCATCAGCTCCCATTGCGCTTCTTAGTTCCATTTGTTTGCGCTTGAATGGATGAACTCATCGGTTACTTTGTCTGTCTGCATTCCTGTTTTGAATCAGATTTCTCAGAGGTATGTTTTTCAAATATGATCATTTTCCTACATAAACTATCATTAAACTTTCTTAATATTGAATTAAGTTATACTTTTAAGATGGTAACTTTCTGTTAGGATTTTCTTTGTCAAACGTCATGATGGCTACGTTTATTTTCATTACAATTCATCTAAATAATTCATGACTGATCAACCTTACAAACCAGCTTGATTTCGGTTGAGAGTTTCATACAACTTATATTTAGTAGATTACAATTAACATATTTGAATTATATATTACATTGGCTTTTGGCTCTTTACTGTCAATCCATACATAACACCTACCATTTGAAATGATGGACTCAACTGAATTCTGAGTAAAACATAAATCCCTTTGAGAATGTTTCTCTGAATTTTTGAGATGAGGTATTATTATTATCTCTATTATTGTACGGACTATCCTCATCATGGTTGTTTTCCATACAACGTTTCGGCCATTATACTCTACGGCCTTCATCAGGTATCATCTAGTAGGTGTGGGGGAAGTAACAAACCGAACCCTTTATTTAACCGACAGGGGTATATAGACCGCACTCCCCTCTTAGCAGTAGTAGTATTTTCGAATTATTATTGTCTCACACTGGGATTGAACCTAGAACCATTAGATTTTGAGAATCTTTCAATTACAGTTATGAGTACACAATTGACTTACATGACATAAATGAAAAAAAAAAATTCTGTAAGACCCTTAGATGAAGTTTCTGTAGTAACATCATAAGTGTTTTTAAGACTGAAGAACTTTCTATATTAATGAAAGAAAGAAATTTTTTCAGCAACATCTTTAATACCCAAGACTGTAAAGCTCCCAAACTATCATCAATGTCTGATCAAGAGATTTTCAGACTGAATAGTTTTAAGCCACTCGCATGCCAGATGGTGTATCAGATGTGGCAACATGGTTAAGTGACCTAAAACCTGTACAAAATAGGTGTATTCAACTCAAATATTTTACACATAAAAGAATTAACTATAAAATTTTCAATCATATTGGGGGAGATTCTTTACAACAAATTGAATTTAAAAATGTTATATTTAGGTTTTACAGTCAAACACTCTTTATAATGTAACTCTACAATTTTGTTACTATTATAAAAGCAAACCTACCTTGTGACAGTGCCATATGTCTCTTTGGGTAACCAGTGTGACCAACTCTCATTGAGAGCAGAATAAAGCCAGCTGATTGAGTTCTTCCCTTTGATGAATGAGGGTGGAAAGCTGAAAAGGTGGTGATATAAGAAAGAAATTTTTGTTTTAAAACTCGTAATTAAAACATTAATAAATCTTACATGAAAAGAAAAAAAAATTAGCAAAAAATAATTCCATAAATTGCTAGAAACAAGAAAAATCATTGAAACATTCCAATTATTGTATATACTGGTATATAAGATATATATATATATATATATATAAATATATACACACACAAAACCTTTTTTGAATTTTAGAAAATGCGGATATTACAGTGAGTTCAATGCTTATTATGACAATGGAGCTATCTACTGAAGTTCAGTATGGACAATTATGGGGCTTGGATAAGTTGAAGTGAGTGGTAGTCACAATTCATCTTATAGTCAGGCATATACGGTAACTTCATTATACAAAATACATTAGTCAAGATTTATAAAATTGTTGCAAATCAGAAGTTATACATAAATAGATATAGAGAGAGCAATCAGTGCTTTGTGATGACTGAGTTTCACACTGCTGTGATCTTCAGTGCATCTACTCTATCCCTGATATCAAGCACTCTTCACTCAGAGGATACAACCCACAAAAAATAATAATATATGCTACATGCTTATAAAGAAAAGGGAAAGAGGAGAAAAGCAAAGAAAGAAAAGCAAAGAAAAAAGAGGACATACCTATTGACAGGTGCACTTTCATGATTGCCAACAACAGGGAATAATTTTTTCTTTGGAAGATACTTCAAGAAATAATTTGTCAGGACACTAAGGGCTGTAGTTTGGTCACTTCTTGATTGGTTCCATATGTTATGTGGAGGTAAATCACCAGTCCAGTATATAAAATCAAACTGATAGAAAAAGAGAAAAATGTTAAATATTAATTCCTAGTCAAAAAACAAAGACTCAAGTACATCCAAGTCAGATTTAAACCTTCACTTATTTATATGTCATCAGCATCTGGGGGGCTAAGGATTCAAAAGTTACACATTTTTTTATTAAAAAAAAAAAAAAAAAATAAAAAAATAAAATAAAAAAAACTGATTTCACTTTCTGATTGGGCTTTGGTTTTGCTTTCTAGAAATTAAATGTTTGGATGTTTTTTTTTTTGGTTTTGTTTCTTTATTTCCATTGAAATTAGTTCATTTATTTAGGGGAAAAACTGCTTGATTTACATTTTTTTCTTTCTTCTTTTTAACAAACTAAAGTGGAAGCTGTTTATTATGATCACAGATGTTATTATAACGATTATTGTTATCAAAGTCAGTCTATGTGTTTTTATATTCATAATTTTAAACAGGCAGATTGTTATAGTTACTTGTTTCACTCCTTACTTCCGCTTTTTAAATTGATCTGCATTATAATTTCTCTTAAGAACATGTTTAAAAAAAAAAAAAAGAAAAAAAAAAAGCATTCATAAGAACTTTCAAAAACAAAAAAAAAACATTCTTCACAAAAAACTCTGATGATGCTGTAATAGCAAAACAGCAGTTTATATTACACAAATGAATTAATATCATGGGATGTGGACGTAACTACGCCTTATGGGAGGTAATTATGCATGGATCCAGTCAAAAATTTAACAACTGTAGCCTATTGTCCACCCTTCCATAAAATTCATTGAGAACTTTGGGAGTTATCGAGAAGATATGAAATTTGGCGATATTATGTGGTGTTCACATAACAATGAAAGGGAGCATGGATACACTCAAGATTTCAATTAGTTGTCTCCAAGCCTATTTCATTGGGAACTTCCGGAGATATTGTGTGGACAGCCATTTTCATTGCTCTGGATGCCTGTTATAAGGTAAGGATTAAAAGCTATGGTATCTACCACTAAGCTATCAGTCTATCATACCAAAATGAACTGTAGATGTCTAGCAAATTAAAAAACATAAATAAAATTTGCTGACCTAGATGATACCCATGGACTATATATAAAGATAACAAGTGAGTAAATTTTGTTTACTAAAATAAAAACTAGTTCATGTAGATGTGGCTCAAGTGGTACAGACAAAGTGGAAGTCTGACAGAGATTCTATTCAAAGCATCAGGCTGATAAGACTCATTGCCACAAATTGATTAAACAAATTTTGTTTGGGCAAAGAAGTATTTCATCAGTGGAAATGTTCTGGACCACAGAAAGAAAACAGAAATAAGATCCTATTGGAGAAAAATTAGAAAAAAAAGGAAAAAAAAAAAAAAAAATTATATACATGAAAATCAAGTAGTTGAATTTTGAGTTCTTTGATTCAGTTTCTATTCACAGTTTGAAACTGAACTGAAGAACTCTAGTGACAGATCTACAAGCTAATGCCGACAGATTCGAAACGTGTTGGACCATGGAAGTTGCTGTACTACAGAACACAGGATTAGAAACGTACAACCTGCACTTATGAAAGTCTACGAGATTAGGTACTTTAATCTGTTTATTTAGCATGTGTATGTGTGTATGTGTTTGAGAGGAACAGAATTTAGAGATGAAAAATAGATACGAGACCTTGAAACACCAAAATAATTATCAATACAAAATATCATGTAATAATGCTAATCATAGTCCTTTAACTGACCTAAAAATAGAAATGGTCTATCTATTATTAGGTTTATAATTGTTAATGTCATTCATAAACACAGAACTGAGCTATAGTTGAAAATGCATTGATATCAAGGCTCAATTCTAACAGTTTCATCTCTTTGTCTGCAGGTCATTCATCACATATTTTGGTTTGAAAAAGGAAATAATGATATAGCAATCCAGTTTTTTTTTAATCAAAATGATTTTTATTGGTACCGTCTATAATATTGAGAAAAGTCATTTTCATTCCGAAAACTGTTTGGATTACTGAACTGAATTTTGTATTGAACTTATTACAACCATAACATTTCAGCTGGTCCATTCTACAGCTTTCTTCAAGAGTGTAATCCATAAGGAAAGGAAAGGATCTTGGGGGGGGGGGCACAGAAAAAAAAAAAAAATCGACGAACAGAATAAACTGAGCTGGTTGGTATATTAGCAACCATTCCTTTTCTATCTAACAACTTTTGTAAAAAAGAAATCTCACTCTTTCCTTAGGGATTAAACATCTGAAGAAGGTTGTAGAATGGATCAGCTGAGATTGTAACAACAAGAGCAACACAAAGAATGAGTTCAGTAGTCTGACCAACTCTCACTTTTTATTAAGATGATATAACCAATATTTTGAGGAGATAGAGAGAAAAAAAAAGCCTGTAAAAGAACTACCTTCAGTGTGGCACTAACTTTCAAAGTGGGTAGAAAATATCAGAAAGGATTCATTTCTTATTAGTTTAATAACTTTTCATCATCTCAAAAGAAAAAAAAATACATCCAAACAAACTTGTAAAATCTTATGTGTAATTAACAGCCCGTCCTGTTAACTATGCTTGAATAGACACAAACCACAACAAATGATACGTCAGTAGTGTGAAGACACCTCCATAATATATATCAACATACAACTTCATTATTTCATGAAAAAAGAAATATCACTTGACAAATTGTCCTAAAAAGCCTGTACACAAGACAAATATATTTTTATCTACATTTATATATTACATTTGTAGAAATGAAAGATTCCTACTTAGAATAACAGATAACTTACTTTGTCCTGAATTGATTGAAGATGTTGGAAAAGGTTATCAAGTGTTCTTGGTGGTACATCACAGCTCCGGTAGTCTCCCCATTTCCCTGCACCAGGTGTTCCCTTTTCTGTCAAAAAAAGGTTTCTATTATTATTTTAATTTATATGTATGATTTCAGTAATGTCAAGCTTTCTGTCCTAGAAAAAGATTCTATCACTTTTTTCTGTGGAGTCTTTTCGCACCCATAAAACTCGTTGATGAATTTATTTTAACATGTTCTAGAGTTATATTACTCCTTTTGATGTTTCTCTACTTGAAAAAGAGTGAAAAAAGCTAAATGTCATTCGGTGCTCACAGGAACTAAAGCATAGTATCTTACAGCAATAAAATTCAACAAGGCCTCATGTGAATATTTAAGCTCAAAGATGAATACCTCCTGACAACAATGTTGACCCCTATAGTAGAAGATATCACTTGACTTGCAGGACAAAGTGGACCCGGTTCCAAACTTCCTGGATCACACCATATTCCAAGGATAACTACATTGCAAATTCTGAAAACTGCCAAAAAGGTACCACACAGCAGAGATAGGCTGGTGGAAAAAAATAGAAATCAGTAAAACTGATAACACGGTGAATAGGAATATTTCCTAAGCACGCACGAAATAGCATATCAACAGAGTTTGCACAACATAAGATCGTCGAGACATTCTGCTGACAGACAATTCCAAAGTTATGATGTCTGGTCTTGTTTTCCCCCCACAAGTTTTGGTGTGGAGATGACCTCTGTGACTTATTGTTGGGCTTTTGCATATTTCATTCCCATGTTATCAAAATGACAATTGTTTCTTTAGAAACTTCTCTGCGATGCCCATGATGGAGAATTGTGGCGAATCCTAGGGAAGATCTATGTCCAACGACAGATGTTACAAGACTGATGATGATGAGTCAATTATTGGTAAGCAGAAATTCAAAGTGCATACTAAGATAGGGTGTTAGATCTCTGACTTTAGATTACAAAACAGTACGGGGAGTGGGGGATAAGCTTGGTGATTTAGTATAAGAAAATAATTTGTGTTCTTTATTCCCTTTTCACATATGAAACTAATCCATTTTTGAATTACATTTAGATATGGACAGCCAATTGAAAGTAGAATGGATAAGGGAAGGAACAAGACGATGCTGGCAAAAGATGAGAGAAAAGCAGACGCATAAGGTGATGGAGAGAGATCGGCAAAAGCTCTAGAGAAGAGCTGCTATGAACAGAGAATAAACAGATAAACGCAGTAAGAAAGAGAAAAACAGTAAGTGTGGAAAGCAAATATGAATGAAGGATAAGAACAAGATTTTTTCTTTACTAAAGTTGCAGCAGACAAATCTAGGAGGAGGAAAAACTTGACACAAGAAACTACAAAATGTGAGAGTTGTAGTGAGAACAGGTCAACAGGCATGAAATGACCCAGTTGAAGAGTAATGGTGATATCTTAGTTGTCAACACCAGTGGAATTTCCATGGGTCCAGCTACTTATACTATAATAATGCTTGTTTGTTTTATAACTACTGATTATCATTCATATCTTTCATCAATTCTTTCTGCCTAATCCACTACTCCTTACAATGTCATAAACATAGGTAAGAATGGAAGGGGTGCTTATGCTTGATTGGGAGCAAAAAGGACTCAATCTTCACTATAACTGTCATTCATTACTCCTCCCTTACAAGTCTGAACCATAAAAATTGAATTATTGTATTGACCACCACAATATACACAGATATTAAAGTATTCAATAATATCATATGTCAGTTTCATTTTATTTGGCTTTGCTTGTTATTATAGATAATATCACATAGGTAATAAATTATTTTGAAAAATCATACTTTAATTGTAGAAATATATATGCAAGAGTAATATCTTCGTTGTCAACACTTTAAAAATTTAAGAATCCAGCAAGTGGTTATTAATATTAATCTGTACAAACAACCTTGTCCTTAAAACATGTTTCATATATCATGAAATACAGTTCGTAATACTTCTTACTTTTATAGTTATCTGAAATTATTTATTGTGATAAACAGATGCATGAAAACAAAAAAAAAAACAAAATCAAAATAAGGATTTTACTAGGTGGTCCATTATCGGCTCTGCAGCAAAGAGGTTCTCCGCATTCAGCATTTGTCCCTTCTTTGTATAAGGGATCCAAATGAATATCACTGATGTGAAGAATTCGAAGCTCGGGTGACCCAGGCTGGAAAACAAAACAATAAAAGATTTACAGTTTAGATTTTTCCAATGTCTTTTCATTCAAATTCTGGCCATGAGAATACTGTATATGCATTTATTGTAACAGAAATCCCAACTCATGACAAAATGTAATGAATAAAAAGTTTAAAAAGGTAAAAATCAAGAAAATGGTTCAAAAAAGTAAATGTAACCGACACTGATTAACCCAACATTGGCCAGAAATAAAGAAATTACAAAAACTTGCTGATAAATGAAAGGAATTCAGGAAAATGTATTTTTTCCTAAATATTCCCAATTGAAATGAGAGGGGTCATATATGCAATCAACTGCAGTACTTTTCTTACAGCAAACAGATACTTTTGGGACTATACTAACTTCAGCACAAGGAATTATTGAAGTTAGTTTTTCAAATTACTTGGATTTTAAAAAAAAATATTTCCTAGGTATGATTATGGAGTTGCCAGTACTATTCTTTAGAACATGAAGTGCTTATATAGATTTTGATTTCTTAGAACCTGTGTTTACACCTGATCATAATTTTGTTGTCCAGTAACATATAATGAAAATTAAATTTGTTTTCCCGGGAAAACAAATTTAATTCTTCATGGCTAACGTGTTGCCCCTGACCCCAAGAGAGTGAGAGAGAAACATTTGTCTTATGACAATCTACATCATCTTATTTACTGATAAATAAGACAGCCTGAATTTGATCACAATTAAAAGCAAAAACTATCAAGATGAAGTTAAATAACAAAAAATTAACAATAATGATATAACAAACAGGTTTATCATTTTGTAAACAGTATGAAAATAAAGAGGTATATTCTTATCAGCAATGATATCTAGTCTTCTTATACATTAATCTTAAGAATTTTTCAACTCACCTTTGGTGGCTTTGTAGGAATGACAGGTGGTTTCGGTGTGCGTGGAAAAGTCACATTCCATTTGTCATATTGATCTTTGGATGAAGCACAATGTGGACCTATGATTATGCCGCAGATTTCGTATGTGGTCAAGGTTACATTGTTTAGTACAAAAAAAAACTCAGACTGAAAAAGAAAGAAAAATTCAGATATTTATAAATACAGCCAAAATTGTAACAATGAATTTTTACTACTAGGGACTAAGATTCTTATTTAAAAAAAACAAAAAAAAAAACAGGATACTTAAAGAGAAAAAAACTTTTCCTGCAGAACAATGGAGCCCCTCGTGAGATATCTCATTAGCTGGTTCTAAATGATGAAATTGGCTTATGTGGTCTACATAGGTACATCAAAGAGTCCATAGCCTACTGATGAAAAAAAATTCATTTTACACAGCAAATATTTATTTTTCAACATAATCTCCTTGTCAATGCACTTCATTCACTGGTAGATATTAATCAATTACATAGATAGAATATTATGCAGAGGAAATTTCAACTCAAAATCCAGCTTATGTGCCACGCAGCAAAATTATTGATGCATCCTTATTAACTTCCAAATAGTTATTCTTTTCTTTAATTTTTTATAGCATCAATAAAAGGTTGGAATAAGTATTTTGAAAACATAAAATTCATGACTGACAATACTTGCTTCAAAACTTCAGAAAGGTGTCCTAAAATTCAAGCAATTAGGGCAATCTTTACTTTTCCTCTAATTTTACAATCCTTTTGATCAAATTTTAAATATCAAACCCCCATCCTTAAAAAAAAAAAAAAAATTCACAGTGCATAAATTCCTATATAATAGTAGTGTAGCACCTAATAATTATTATCACACACATTGGTTATGGCGATCCATAGAGGTCGAAGATGATGGTATACATTATACAGATTGAAGAATTTGAATAAATCATTAATTCATTTTGAATGTTTGAGACCGACTGATTTATATAGCAATAATCATTTGATAACATTATCCATGATTATAATAAATATGTAAACAATTTTTGATTATAACAAATGATACATGAGAAAAAAAAAAAAAAAAAAAAGAAAGAAAGAAAGAAAGAAAATTAATTCTGCCTACCCCGAATTCTTGGACAACTCCATTACAGACTCGCTCATCTTCAATATGAAATCTTTTACATATACCATAGATGAATTTTATTATAAACTCTCGTGACTTGTGAGAGGAAGAAAATCTTCTTGCAAGGGAAACTGTATAGTGACATACAAAACAATGCCAGTCCAATTTTGTATTAAAAGACCATGCTTGGATTTCCTCCTCTGCAAAATTGTTTATGTCTTGTTCCATTGTTATGACACCATTCTCAAGAGAACTGCCAAATTTTTTGAAAAACACCGGTGCTGTGATCACAAGAACAAGCAGTTGACAGGTGATACATAACCAACTAAATGTTTTGAGCATTTTTTTTTCTAGTTTAAACTTTTACACACACATCTGGAAAAAAAAAAAAAAAAAAAAAAAAAAAGATTCAGGTTAATTTTTGAAATATTGCAAGAAGATTAAGTAATCACAATTTTTAGTTATCACAGTAGAAAACAATACATACACAAAGAAAATAATGTAAATATTTTGCAGAGCTGGAAAAGTACGATTATAGTAAAAGCATTACAAAGAGGTGTACTTATCTCCTCTATAGTATTTTGTTGCAAAAAAGTACCAGCATCTTTTTGACTATTTTTTTCCATTCATATGAATTTATAGCATCCTTAATCATCTAAGTATTTTCTCAGGCTTTCTTTAATCTTTCAGGTAAATTGCATCTTTCATTATAAAAAAGAAATTATTCTAGTTTCAGTTTGATGAATTCTTCAGATACTTTTTCCTAACCTTGAACTTGTTGATCAGACAGGGAGTATGACATGAAGTGAAACAAGAGAAAATCTCAGAGATGCAGGTCTGAAGATGAAGGATAATGGCGACGGGCATGTTGACCATGTACCCTAATGCATTTCTTTGTATGTATGCCCACTGCAGCTGCAACAAATGAGGGAACAAAAGACACAGACTTCATTTGGGGATTCAAAATGGACCTCTATTTAAAAAAAATTTTTTTTTAATTCCAGATGACCAAAAATACATCTGTTGTATATGAGTGAGGATTTTATTTAGTCTCCAAGTGTAAACTGAACAAAATTTTCACTCACATATGGAGGAAAGGGGGGGTGAGGGGTTAATCTACTCTTCTTCTGGTCAAGAGTCCTTTGTCTATCGATATCTCTTTTACTAAATTAAATTATTCTCTTTTACCTGATGCCAGAACTGAATGATCATTTACCCTTTTCTCTTCTATTTTCTTCCTGCTTTCTTTTGTTTCTCAAGCCACTAAACTTACTGTCTATCCTTCTATCGTTAGAATCCTTATAAATAGTCCTTTTTTTTTATTTTTAATCAATCCTACTTTACTTTCTCAGTGCGTTTTTTTTATCGGAAAAGTGCTACATATACACCCATGCAAAAAGTATCTTTAACAAAAGTGTTATTTAAGAATAAGATATTCAAGAATAAAGATGAAATATTCAATGAAACGGTCCCCATCAGCTCTCATATTGTAACAAAGAATTTGCCGCATGTAGAAAAACTTCCCATTCCAATAGTTTTCAGATTGGCATTTGCAATAGGAGGACAGCAATTGTCAAGTGACTATATCTAAAGTCAACTCCCTTATGCAAAAAAAGTCTTTTCTGTTTCAATGTGTCATTCAACAGAGCCAATTGCTCACTGTAGCATTATACAGTAACAGTTTGTAACGCAGGTAGGATTGCAATGTCCATTCATGTTATCGAGGGTTTTGAACCAAAGAAAAATGAGAAGACCTCATTTCTGCTGGTACATTTGGTACAAAAAGAATGTCACCAAAATGTTATTAAAATCACTTTGCTTTCTTCTCCTCAGCTTCATCAACTACCTATGAATTTTTTTAAATGATTTTTCATCCTCACCCTTTAAAAAGCTAATTGAATTGTATTTCATTTACTACCATATGACAATTCGAAGAACCAGTGACTACATTATGAACAAACAGAACTATTCAAGATTATTCTCTTGATGTTGTATTCAATTGATGAAGGCTAGAAAATAGGGAAAAAAGGTTGGGACAGGAATAATACCACTGAATTACATAAAGATATGGTAGTGCCCACTTTTTAGCACTGAAAATTAGACATATTTGGCATTATCTGCCCTTGACAGAGAACTACACGCGATTCCTAATACATGTTAGAAAAAAACTCTAAAGGAATGGTAAATTCTTTGTTGCTTCCTCATTGATGTCACACAGAACTACCAATAAGATAACCGTATCTTATCTTTACAGTATTCAGGCTTTGACAGTTAAACTTTCTACCTCTTTCTGTTCTGACAACCTTAAGGTAAGCTTGCATTTTTCGCTCTCTCCTGGGTTAAAATAGGTTTTACACACACCTCTGTATATCAAGAGTAATCCATCCTTTTTCTCTAAAGAACTTTCCTTCTCCATCTCTAAGAACACATCCAAACCAAGCTAAGGACTCACTATATAGTTTGGCCAGACTTCCAAAGATAACATTACGGTGGCTATAATTTAGATGACCAAATCTGACGGACATTCTAAGATTCCATCTTGCATTTTGTAAGTGATATTCCTTTCCCTTTATTCTTCCTTTCAACTCATCTTTATCATGGTAGATCTCGCCAAACAATTTTGTGTTGGTAGAAAACTCCAGTCTTTCCTGTTTAAAAAAAAATTCCAATGAAAATTAAAACTTATTAACCTATTCATTCGTCTTTTTTCCATGTTTGTTAACAATCAAACTGTGTACTAACCTTTTTTGCATTTAAGCAGTGAACATTTCATTTTGTAGAATTTATCTTCCTAGATCTATTCTGGAAATTTTTTTGGAGACTAATATAATTAGTAGCCCCAAAAATGTTATAGTTCAATTGTTTATGCTGATTTCACTCGCTGATCATCCAGTACACCTATGACCCTTTGATAGTAAAGATTTGAGGAGAAATCAAAAATAAACAATATAAGATGGAAATATTGATAAAAAGTTATCAAGTTCACAATCAACAACAATCAACTCAGCAAACTATTTATGTCTCCATTGAAAGAGAGGAAAGGAAAAAAAAGAAACAGAATTCACTTTGACTCAGCATGAAGTATTTTGTACAAGCAGACAATCAGCAAATTGTATTGAGGTGACAAGAAAAAAAAAACAACAAACTATTCTTGAAATGCAGTCATGCCAATGGTCCTAGCTGAGATCACTTGTATGAACCTAACCACTTCACTCTCAATCATTAACCTGTTTCTTTTTTTGTTCATTTGTAAAGATTTCTTATGGAATTCTTATGCCACAGTAGTTTCAGTAGGTGGCAAGCACCATATCCAAAGTTTTTTTGTCAGAGTAACTTTCTTTTAGATGGACTACCATACAGGACCAAAAGGCTCCAACTGCACAGCTATTTTATCTATAGCAAGAGGGGGGACAGATTCATGCCTTTCCCAAGAGCAAGATGTGGTGACTGGGGATTTGTTGTTTTCCTGTCATTGACATGAGCCGATGTTATCAGATCCCATCTTGAATCATCGTACCTCACTGTTGATGGTTCTTTAGCTAAAGTTTTCACTTCAATCATATTGAAGACCTGGTCACTTTCTTTCCAATGAGGAGGAGGGAAAGTGACATTTGAGTATTTGGTCACTAGTGAACCTTTGAGAATGTTACGGATAAAAATTAAAAACCTACTATACAAGCAAGCCTTTCAAAAATTAATACAAAACAATAGTTCAATTGAAATTAGAATCACTGGCCTTAAGCTTAGATTAAGCCCACACATGTGGGACATCCTGCTAGTTTAGCAAATAATTTAAATCTAAAATGCACTCAGAAAATGAATATCTCTGCCAATGCCATTGTGTGTGCGGGGGGGGGGGGGTAGCCTATTGTATACGCCTTTCAATAAAATACCATTGAAATGCACTTATCCTGTTAAATTGAAGAACAGGTCAAATTCTTTCGAATAAGAAGAGACAGTGGAATTAGAGTACTTGGCTCTTAGTGAACCAGACCCAAACTGCCAAATAGGCTAGAGAAAAAGTGGTTAAATTTTTTAACAAATCCATGCACCATTACTTCCCCTATGTCATAATTGTACGACTACACCAAATAATTCCACCAAAAGTTTTCCTGGACTTTTTCATAAGACAAATGATATGAGAAAATAAGGAGTCAATAGTTTATAGGAGAAATTTGAATTGTGGGTAGGCTGAATTTTGTGTATTTTTGAAACAGTTAACTTTTGGGACCGATCTGGATCATCAAGGGTTGATATGGATATATGGAAATGTGTGAATATAATTTCTGGTTCACAGAAATTTGAAACTCATATAAACATAATTTAAAACAAAAAAAAAAAATATAGTCATTCATTTATCATAAATGCAATTTTTTTTCATCTCTCAATCAGAAAAAATATCTTGAATCCTGCAAAATTTTGCCACCTCTGGCTTACCTTATCAGCCACCCACCATTTCACAAAATTTCATTCCGTATTTTAAGGAATATCGTGAGAGGTCAGCGATTTGCTAAACTTAACTCAGTAGCACAATGCAAACACTTTGAAAGTTGAATGGAAAGGCTTAGGCATCTTGAAATTCAAATCTAAAAAAATCGTACTTTTTAGATGTGAGTAAAGGTGAAAGTATTTTAATTTAGAATATACCCGTAAGAAAACGCGAAGTGACCGAGGTGAGAGTCACCATGGCGTGATGGACGACCAGGGTGTGGTAAAACCCGTATAAAACCTGCGGTGGAACTAGAACAGGAGCTCCCAATTAGTCCAGCTCTCCTGATACGTTTTGTTCGTTTGTTTTTAATTTAGTTGCACATCAAAATTTCACCAGAATTAATAAAGTATTAGATTTAAAAAAAATTTTTTTTGAGTAAATGATTTAAAATAAAATGGTGTAACAATTTTTAATTTTGCAGTGATTTTTACTACCGCATCCGAAGACCACAAGCTTAAAAAAAAACACACACACAAAAAGACAACAGAACTATGTTAAAAGTGGAGTTTTAAAAGTGTTATTTGCATTTTTTGTTTTAATTTGATTGTCATGAAAGAGACCGTGAGAGATTTGAAAGAATTAATGCCTTATTTTTTCAACTTCAAATCAGGGGCGGGGATGTGCTCAAAGTAAGAAACCAGATTTTGGTGGTAACTATTATGACAAAATTGTTTCGCCAGCATACACGTCTTTCGGTCTGGCTTTCTTTGCTTATGTAATTTCAGAATTAATGATGATTTGAAAAAAAAAAAAAAAGAATGAAATGCGCTTTAAGTTTTGTATTTGATTCTTCAAGGAAAAACTAATAATACGTAGTCAGTTAAATATCGGGGGGTATGAATTCAGTTTTACAAATAACAATTCGAGTACCACATATCCTTACCAAAGTTAAGTGAAGAAAGAATAAGGAATAATTTGATGACGCATTTCAATCTCATTCATTCATTCTCCTCGGTGTTGGTGTAAACAAATTATTTTCAGTCAGTCTGCACTTTAGTTTTAATACTATCCAACGTCCACTTAGCTTGTTTAGAAAACAAGGGGACGTAAAGCCATTGAAATCTATCCTTCATTCCAAACGAAGTAGCATTTACTTTCATAATCAAGCAACCAAGAAAAGAAAAAAAAAATCAATGCAACGTGAAATCAAAGACAATTCGCTAACTCAAATCTTTTCTGTGTCAGGTTAGTAGACTAGGTTAAAAATTACTAGTCCAACAGATACAGATGAGGAGCACTAACCGCAGATTAATAATACAAGATAACTAGTGCCCTAGTTCAAGTTGTAAACAAAAATATATAAACATTGAATAATTGAAGACACGCTGCGGTGTTTGGTCAGGAAAAATATCTTCAAATTTTTTATGTTTATTTAATTTTTTTTTTATTAGTCACCTTTTAAACCCTAACCATCACAAAATTAGAAACATTTAGATTGAGACAAAATAGCCGAAAAAGATGCGACAGGAATATATTGAAAAGAGTGTCGACAAACCACAGTTAAAAGCGTTGTTTATTTTGTGACTGGGGTAAGCATATAAAAGAGGGAGAAAAAAAATCAAATCTAAAATGACTTCCCGATTTACATCTAATGTAAACGATAAAGATAATTATAAAAAGGAAAAGGTTTCCTCCTGAACTCACCCAAATAATGCCTCACTCGCCCTCTAAACACAATATCAGGCGTGCGATATGGCCGTTCGTTCAGGACCGGGTTTCAAGCAGAATGCAGACAGTTCTAATAGTGACCACGTGATATTTAAGATCACAACCACGTGATGAGCTACACTCGTGTTCCACTGACTTGTTCGTCTTTTTACACGCTGATAGAAAAAAGTAGTAGTCTATAAACTTTGTTACTTTTGTTTATAAAATAAAAAATTTAAAAAAAAAAAAAAAAAACCAACAAAATTACTAGTCATACGACGGTATTTTAATACTGGGAATATTCTTGTACATTTTGGATGATATCAAGTTTTCTCATAACTGGTAATCCATATTCAATTGTCCCAAAAAATGCTTGTAAATTGAAGCGGGCTTTCATTACATATGGGTGAGGAAAAGAGACTCAACACTCACTTTAAGATGGGAGTTATTTTGCAGCTAACACACACTATACGAGCAAATGTATTCTCACTATATTGCTAGTAGTAAAATAAAGAAAGAATTTTATAAAATCCAGTTATTTGATAATTAATTTTTTTGATTTTCAGCAAATCCTAATCACATACATGTATGATACTATGATCCATTCGACCCTTTACCTATTATCCTCATTAGCAAACAATGGGAAATAAAATACATAGATATTCGCGACTCAGGAGTTTAGGATTTTAGAAAGATTAAAGATACTTCAATATTCATGATAAAAGGGCATTCAATTTCCTGAAAGTGATTTGGCCGACAACTAATTCACCACACATCCATTGGTTGACTCATCATTCCACTTACACTTCACATCCTCAAAAAACAAAGGAAGTTGATGGAAAGACTTTCTTTGATACTCGACTGTATTTACAAAACACTGGTTGACTTTTTATTTTCTAAAATTAGTTCTACGGGGTTATTTTGACAAATAATGAAAACAAAAGCATCTGTAGTAAAATTCATACTTTATGTTCTATATATGTACAATGAAATTTTGTGTCAATCACAAATGAAGAATTACAATCCAGCAAGAGTAGAGATAATACAACAAAAATAAAGATTTTAATAATACGATGTTTACTAAACCTAGTTGTGATCATTTCTGAATTCAGTTTGTTGATATAAAACTTTTGTTCATGGTCTACTGGAATGTTTTTGTCAAATTCATTTCATTTTTACAGTGGGTGCGCTGTATAAGTAAAAAATATTTCTTAGTGTGTTGTCATGCGATAAAGTTTGAGAACCATTGCAGTGGATAGATAACCTCATTGGGCCTCTAATTTCAATATTTCTGTGCTACTGACAAAGCTGAATTTAATGTTGATATGGTCTGCTGCATAACATTTCTTGGGAGCCCTCCTATTTTTGTAGTTGGCTTTTATTTTCAAATATATCAAAACAAAAATGAAATATACATGAAATTATGATGTTTAATTTAACGTAAAGTTCTTTCTGTGTGCAGCTGTACTGTTTGCATTCCCCCTAAGTACAGTCAAGGCTACTGAACAACATACTGTGCTTCATATTAGTTGTAAGTGACTACTCATACACAAAATTTTATGTTGGAAGTTATCAACTGTATAATCTAATTGATGATGCCTGGAACTCAAGTCAAACTAAGTATTAGCAGAGAGAAATGCAAAGGTAAAAGTCAAGTGAGGTGATCTCAAAAAAGAAGTGCAGTCCCTTCTACAGTAGTATTATAGCTTTCTTTTCTCATTTCATACCCCGATGTCTGTGATCCCAAACGACCTACCCCTGACCTAACTGGAATATTATCAATTTTTGAATAAGAGATGCAAAAAAAAAAAATTCTTTTAATATTCTTTTGCATCAATTATTGTTAAATTCGTTGAGACAACAAAATCAGTAAACATTGACTTTTTGAAGTTTTCGTTTAAATAAGATAAAGAAAAGTTAATTTCAAAACTCATATTTTTTTTGAGAGATCTCAATTTTTCGGTCTATTATGTAAACAAATTCATATTTTCGCATCATAATACTTATGCTGACTGAAGATTGGAGTTTACTTCAAGCTTTATGAATTTTCATCACAAATATATATATATATACATATATTATTGTTGTCCACAGACAGCTGTTTCGTTGTATTACAACTCTTCAGTGTGGCTATAGACTATCCATTATCCCATACAGTACCACGAGGTAAGATCGAAACCTTAGCTTCAGACCCAGAGGCTGGTATCCTCTCTCTACTCCATGGAACTGGATGGTCAGAAAGGTTGAATTTAGGCGATATATCTATTAATGCATATATTTCCCGTCCACCAGAGTACCCCATTCCATGTTGGAAGAGCATTATGAATATATTTGATTTATTCTATGTTATTTTTTTTAACTCTTTTGTCTTTTATATAGGTGTACATGTAAAGTAAATAAAATTGGATTCTCTCATGGTTTGTTTGGAAAGGTCTTTTTAGTGTATGAATTTGTGTATTGTAGGAATAATGGTACTAGCTAATTGTATTGACAATATTATCAGCCAGACTGAAGACCTTATCTTTGATAGGCAGCTGACAGGAAGGACTCAAATGGGATTCCTTCCTTTTCCAGTGACACATGGTCTACACAACAATGGAAACCTTTACCTTTGACCAATCAAAACTGCCACTTACATGCAATGAGGTGGTCCGCCACATGGCAATGAGATAATTCACAGTCAATTCAACCTGAAGAATTTCAGAATATCATTCTATGCATGGACTCATTCCATATGGCAAAGGTTGTACTAGGCTGTCTAGGTAAGTTCCTCAGGGGGGAGTTGGGAAGAAAACATTCTAGTTGTGAATGCTGTCAATGGAGTGAATGTCGTAGAATCGGTATTTAACAGCACTAGATCAGTAAAAGGAATGCAGTTACTCAAGGAAGAACTGCTAAGACTAGAATGAGCTGCATTTCTCAAGAATGAGGACAACCATAGAAAAAAACATGATATACTTGTTCAACTGAAGGAGAAAGTAGGTGAGGCTGCTGATGATAGTCTTCTTGTATTTCAAGATTTCAAAGAAAGCTGTTCTCAACTCGTCAGGGACTTTGACTACTTTGACAGACACTGCATCAAAAATATACCTAACATTCAAAGAAGGCAAGTTTGTAGTGAAAAGATAACCAGGACGTTTCAAGTCAGTCGGAGCAATTATGGCCTTGGAAAAAAAAAACATCGATAGGTCACAGAAGAGTTCTTTTGGCATCATCGGAAACCTTACAAAAGTTTTTCTGCAGTCATGAGGAAGCTGATCTACCGTGAAATGCTCACCATCAGTAATCTACATGGGGAATCAAGAAGAATAAATACCAGTGCCAACAGATTAGATGCGGAATAGTCTCAGTAAGTCAGACATAACCACTGAAGAACAAAAGGTTCAGACTATCCTCACAGCTGTAGAGTGAAATGAGAATCCGTCTCAACTGTCACCTGTCAAGGTAAAACTTCACAGCATACTCACTCGGGAAGTAATGACAGATGATATCAGAAGTGAAATACTGAAGTAGGAACCACGGCATAACATCAACTAAGAGCAGAACACTTCATGGAGAAATCAGTGCGGTTTTCCTTTCCAATTCATCAAACAGATATTTTGTAGTGTTTCTCTGAATCTGTAACCACTACACTCATGACTCACCACACTCTGACTCATTACAGAATCAGACAGAATTACTGCAAGTAATCTAATGATTCTAGGTTCAATCCCAGTGTGAGACAATTATAATTCGAAAATACTACTATTGCTAAGAGGGGAGTGCAGTCAATATACCCCCGTCTGTTAAATAAAGGGTTCGGTTCGTTACTTCCCCACACCTACCAGATGATACCTGATGAAGGCTGTAGAGTACAACAGCCGAAACGTTGTATGAAAAACAACCAAGATGAGGATAGTCCGAATGATAATAGAAATAAAGATATTTTCTAGCTTACATAAGCCAATAAAAGAAACCAAAGGAAAGTCTTTCAAAACAGAAAAAACAAAGCCAAAGAAAAAGAACCATTGATGCTGCACCTCCCCCCCCACACACACACCCTGGAAGGACCATCAAAGAGTTATTGCAGTATCAGATGTCAGCACTAAACTTCTAAAAATGCTCTAGGCCAAGAAGTAGAGACATGGCTGAACAGAGATGATATCAAGGCAATTGATCTCAATTGAGCACATTTAGTTGGTATGATGTCCAGTACATGAGAATCAAAACAAAAGAGCTTCAGACCTTCTGATATTTCCTTGAAAACTTGTTAAAATACCTCATTAAAATTGGACAGGGAATTGACAGGTTGGACTCGGTCTATGACTCATACATTGAAAGATCTATCAAGGATTCAGACAGAAAGTATCATCAAACAGTAATGGGGTTTGAATAGAATAATATTAAAAACTACCAGTAGAAATAGACAGGTCTCAAACAGTAACAAGCAGGAACTCCTTTCATGCGCGAGTTTTGAAGTGAGAAACAACCAAAGCCTCTACAGTACGAGAAAATTGCTTTTCTGGCACATCTGCATTGGTTTCTTTTCATTCTGTCAAAGATGGCTATACAATAGAAATACCATTGCTCTGTCCTGATGTAGAAGAAGTTGATGCTTGCATTATTCCTCTTACAGTGAAAAGTGGAAAAGAATGCATTTTTGTACTGTCTTCTCATACAGAGAGGTATTTATACTACTAATGTACCACTAGGACGTCCTCCATTCCAATGGTCTTTTACGCACTGGTATTGAGGACTCTACAAATGTTAGCATCTCGGGTTGGAAATGACCTTTGCTGTGCATTCACTGACTGACTGGAGATGATTACACCAACAAAGGGGTGGGTCTAAACATGCAGCCTTAAAGCCAAATCCGGTCAAATACTTGAAGAGCTTTGGTTTTGCATCATGTGATACAGACAACATCCTGCCGGCTAGCGAAGCACATCTAGTACAAGTAATACAAGTAATAAAAAAACAACAGCAAGTGAATAACAATGGAACAACTAAGAACTCACATTACAGCAAAGCGGTATCCTTAGATAAACTTCATGCTACAAATGAGCACATCTATAGAGCACATTTTGTCACACACTGGATGGTATCTTTATCACACACTAAGTCCATGATGCAGAATGCAACTATCCATGGATTTTAAGAAGAAGCAGCAGAACCACTGATGCCAGCAAGAGCACAAAGGTCAATTCCAAAAGAGTTCACAATCTTGTGCAATTGTACAAAATGTAACAGTGACAAATGTGTCTGGCATAAAAATGGATTACCTTGCCTGAAGTTTTGCAAGTATCAAAGTCAGCAGGATGAAGAAAATGTCTTACAATGCAAGAAACTCTCTGTTTCTATTGAGTGAGTATCATAGTAATAATAATACATACATGAATAGATTAAATAATTTTCTGTGTGACTCACACTATATGTAGGACTTCAGTTTATAAACCAACAAAACTACTAATTTTCAAACTACTTACTTCAACAAACTATTTAGGCTGAATTCTGAGTAGAAGCTCTAAATCCACATAAATATCTTCTATTGGATATTTTATAATTATTCCATGCATCAGTAATGTAAAAACTTTAATTTCCACTTTTTCCCCAAGAGAGGTGAAATTTCTGTTATAGCCAAGTTCCATGGCCTTTAGGCCTCTAGTGATAAAATTAGCACATCGATTTGCATAAAACCTATTGGAATTAATCGAGTGCTTTGATACAAACGTTTAAGAGTATTATTTGTTTTTCTGTATCATATACTTCTCAAGATATTCAATTTTCTGTTTCCCCTATCCCTGAATTCTGGTACTCTCTCAGTGATGGAGGGTGTGGCTAATGACGTAATGTTACCATAAGTCAACCCTCACTTTTTTGTTATGCCACATAGTGTAATTCATGAATATACAGAGAGAGTCTGGGCCTCTCTTATGCACATAGGGACCCTTTCAGCAAATGTATCACTATGGCGGCAATTGCATTTTTGGAGATCTTTAGTAAGAGTTTCCAACTTGGTATACAGTCTCTTCTCCAAACATGAACATATACAAATCGAATCTCAAATATACAGAATAACCCCAGGTCTACAAGCCATCAACCAAGACTGTAAGTGTAGCATCCGTCAAGATAAAATCATGCTTCAGCCATCCCCAAGCAGGGCAACCAGAGGTTGCAGCAGGAAGCTACAAATCCAAACAGCCACCGGGGTTAGAAAGCACTTCTTCCCAGATAGGTTCACTCCTACTAGGAACAAGCTACCAGAAGCCATTGTTTCTTCTCCAAAAATGGACACATTCAAATCAAATCTCAGACAACAAATCTCTGAGTAAGAATTTTCAAACAAAATAATACACCACAATAGGACTCCACAGGTTGACCTCACTGACCTAATACCGTCCTGATTGAGATACTAATTGAATTAGCAGATTCACTGAAATCAGTCATAGCATAATTGTTCTAATTTTGTATGACAAAAATATCTGATAGAAAATAGTCTAATATGCAAAAGTAATTCTTTTTTACAATGAACTTTGAGCTATTTTCTTGCAATTAAAACAAAATTAAAACTCTAAATAAGATATTTAGATTATTGCAAAATGTTTTATAATTTGTCTAAAAAGTCTGTGGCCATTCCTACTGGCTGGCTAAATGCAAACAAGCATGTAATAAAAAGCCTACTATACTCAAATCTTATAGCAGCATACTTGTATACTTTTTTAATACTATCTTTAACACAATGATCTTCAATTATCGAATTTTACCAATTAGATCCTTTCAAGAGAGAATGTGGAATCGAAATTACGCTGTGATTGTATGCCACAGGAACTGTTTTCTAACCTTCAGGCAAATGCTGATAGGTACTATGAAAGCCAAAATTGCATTATTTCAAACCAACCTGAAAAATGTTGAAAGTGTTCATAAGACTGAAAAGGAAAAGAAATAAGAGCAAAGTGTAATATTTTTTTCTTTTTTTTCTACTTACACAATGTCATATTATTCTTTTTTTTATTTCAATTCTCAAAATAAAAAATCTGATGCAAGAATGTGTTTGTAATTCAAAAAGCTGAGATATTTTTTTATCATATCTTATATTGCACCTTAACAGTTTTATATTATTCTTTTTTAATCAATTAGAAACAAAAGTTTTAATGTTGACAAATGCTGTAAAAATTGTGTAAACAACATCGCAGGTTTTTAACAGGGTCTGTTCTTTTTCTCCTTATGTTACTGTTAAGCTTAATCAACCTAACCTAACCATGATAACTATCCTATCTGACCAGGACATTCCAACCTGTCTGTGTTTTCCATTAAAGCCTAAATGTAAGAGCTTCTCACAGAAATATAGGAATATCCAAGCCATTGATGATGAAAACCTAACAATTCAATGTAAACAAGAAAATTTATTGAATCTCCGGGTCTTCACTTTTTTATCACTCCTAATTTTCTGTACACATTTTTATGACATTGAAAAAGTTGAATGAAATAGTAATTTATGGGTTGGTCGACAACCAAGCAGGGACAATGGAGTAGTAGCAGGTGTAAAAACTCGAATATGAACAAAAATGAAATGTGATCATTCAAGTGCTACAAAGCAATAGACACTGGTGTTTAGATGGATAGACATTTTGGATTTGGGTGTGTGCAAACTTAAACATTGATGAAATCAACTATGGAAGCACAAAATGGCATATAATTGGTATTTCAATTGAAGCTCATGGACATAGATTCATCTCAAAGAAGAACAATATAGAAATGCGTGCATGCAATTGCATATTCATGGAGTGGTTTTTCCGGGGTACTTATTTACTAAATTGTTGCTCGCTAGTGACTCTCAGATTTTTGATGAAACAATTTACAAACAGATTACCAATGTACAGCAATCCGAAGAAAGAGAAAGAAGTTCTATACTAGAGTTTTACTTTTAGACCACTTATCACCATTGGTATAGTACTGAAGGGATGTTTGAGAACAACGTTCCTTTACTTTTTTGAGAGAGAGAAAAACCTTCCCTCAAAATCTATACACTTCTAAAATTCTTCATTTGAACAATCCACAATATTCATCCCATATGGCCTTGAAATGTCTCTGAAATTGGTCAAGTTCTGAAAAATACTTTGGTGGAGATACTTTAAGCCCCAATCTCTTCCTGGAGAGCAGGTAGCCCAGCATTCTCACACCACTGCTTATTACACTATTAAGTTGGTTTGAAGTAAGAAGGCCTTTTTGTCCATGAACAGGAACTGAATACGGAGTATGGGCACATCCAAAAAAAACAAAACACTTTGTACTATATTTAAAAAAACTGTTCAAAGGTTAAGGTATTTTAAAAAGGACACGTAGTGATATTTTACAATATTTATCTTGTGTTAATCTAGAACCAGAGTTTGACGTTTTTTTAAAAAGTCTGTTTTTTGCTATTTCAGTGTATTTTTATTTTTTCTAATCTCTCTAACTTGAATGAAACATCTACGATTTACAAATTGCTAGATTTTAATGATTTTTCTTGCAAATTCAACCAAGGTCATTCAAGTTGATGAGGAAACTGTTACTTTCCAGTTTAAAATTTGCATTTTAAAAGATATTGACACTTTGTTCCTTCAACCATTTTTTTTTTCAAATTATGAAAATCTGTGGAACCTGTTATCCTCCAATGAACTAGATTGAATTTCACTAACACTCTCACTTCAGAGTCATGTTTTGGGAACTAAAGATTAATTTTTAAAATTTTTTATTTCTTTATTGATGGCTCCCACATACTGTTGATGGCTTGCTGATCAAATGATTATTGAGTATTAGTACTGCTTTCTTCAAACATTTTATTCTCCAATATGTTGATCCCGGTCTATGGTCCATTGAGGTCGTGTCCCCCTCATTTCTCTCCATACATGATCAGCCATACCTGATTTTTTAATTTCTGCCTGGAATATGGCTTTCTGGTGTTTCTCACATCTAATTTTCAAGAAGTGGCTGGTTTCACCCTTGTACTCCCTGCTTTTTCATGGAATGTTCTACACACAATTCTTGGCTAGTAAGATGAGATAAAATCATAGTTTACAAAATGTTTTTACTGGGAAAAAAAATGAATTCGGTATGCATTCCCTATAAGTCTATCTACATTCAATAGGGAACTGAATTTTTTTTTATAGGATAGACTTTAAGGTGGAAAATGATGCCGAGTCTTCAATTTTTTTTGTTTTTTTGTCGAGTCTAAATACTTATATACAAAAAATTAATAAAACGTTGTCATGAAAAGACTTTGAAGTGACTATTTTAATATAATCATTTTATCTTAAGAAATTAAAGTTATTGATTTCTAGGGTAGATGGATTGGGAGAAGGGATTCACTCTCGATAAGTTCATCAAGCGAACTTGGTCATCATTGGCCTTTTTTCTAACAATAACTGAAAGTATATCTATATTTCAATGTTCAATGCCAGAAGTTTTCATTCGGTTAGTCATAACAGAACTTTTTGCTTAGAAATCTGCTATACGTCTTTTAAGGTAATCGGTATTGACCAAACTAAGGCTTAAATGATGAAATCTCTGCTAACTCGTCACGTCTCTAACCACTGAATCGAATTTGCAAGTGCAACGTGGTGTATTTTTGGCGATCACAAGGGAAAAAGATCTTCTGGTTCTCTTTCAGTTAAGAGAGTTTCTCATGACAAACTTCACCAACCTAGTATTTAATATACTACTAGAGAACTTCAGTGAAAAAGCTACATACCGCTTTTTTCTGCTCGTAGTCATGAAGACGAATAAGTTATCTCCCTTGCAATAACTCTTCACTGTTAAAAATGGTTAGGTGGGATTGTTGTTGAGCTGCCCTGACCCCGGGTAAAACAACAGTATTGCACAACTTCCACAACTTATAACGCAACATTAGCTATATATTATTAATTCAAGTAGTATCCAGTTCAGAGATTGATATCTTCTTATTCGGCAGCTTTGCTTCATTCCGTCTGTTAAAACCAAGATATTTTCCTTGACACTCTTTTTCAAGTTTCTCCACTCATTCCATACCAAAACAAAAAGTTTTCCGAAGAATTTTGTTGTTCTCCCCGGGGTCTTTAATTGTAAAAACATATTCTTCCACTCTAATATCAACCGATTATTTCGTTACCCACAACAGCCCTTTCCTCACCACCTAAACACATCTACACAATCGGGGGAAAAATCACATCTGGAGATCCCATCATTGTTATTGTTTGTTTAAAATGTCAACCTTTGTCGAAGCTCATACGGAATCTTCAGGCAACTGTAATCCAAGTTACCAAACAAATGTAAAACCATCCGATCTACCAAGTAATAATGTGCCTGCATGGGGCAAAAAGTCTCCCTGGGGTGGTGGATCTGGTCATTTGGTCTCCCCTCCGCCTTGTTCCTTGGTTGATGTTATGAGTGAACAACTTGCTCTGGAACTCAGCAAAGAAGAAACGATCTCAGGCGAAATAAACAGGTGAGTTAATTATTTTGAACAGGTTCGAAACATTTTTACTGCATTAATTTTTCTTTTCTTTGAGGCTGCTATTTGTGCAAGGAAAGGTAATAGCGTAGATATACAAAAAATTGTAGAAAACTATAAGTATTAGTAGTAAAAGCATTCGTAAAACTTAAAATAACAATAATGGTGAATTTATTCTAATCATGTTTCCCTTAAACCTTCGAAAAAAAGTCTCCAAGAAAAAATAATAAGCTAAGAAATATTGGTAGAAATTATATAAGTTTTACTTGTGTAGAAACACTGAAACAGTTAATGGATTTTTTTTACTGGAAGACGAAAAAACAGCCTTATAAAAGTTCATTAAAAATGAAGAACCCTTCACCAGTGTAACTTTCGACTTTCTAGTAAAAACTGATTTCAAATATCCAAATTACTTGAAAGGTATCGAGTCTTCATTTTTCTTTTCGTGAATCTATTTGACTACGTGTTCCTGTTTACATGCGCTTTTGGCTTTATGTAATACAAATTGAACACGCGTGTTACTAGTGATTTGTCGTCAGGTCTTGACTTTTATTTAAATTAAACCCTTCATTGCAATTAATCAACATCCAACTTCTACTGTTGTATTAAATTTATTATTTAACCAAAGTAAAGTATCTGAAATTTATAATTTTTTTCTTTTGTAGCTTATAAAAGAAAATGTAATGGTTTTTTTTCTTCGTGTCCGCATACACCCCCACCCAACTAACAACTCCTCATCTAGGGCATCAGACTTGGCCCTACCATAAGATCTTTTGGCATAAATCATTTCCTGTATGTATACGTGTAAAGATGAACATTCTAGTAATAACAAATCCGTTATTGTGCAAATTTCAAAATTTCGATTTAATTTTTACTTTAAAAATAATTTATGGTAACGCAGGATGGGTATAATCACTGAACGTGATCAAAATCAACTGGTCCCGAACATTTTACGGTAACCCCGTTTATTCGGTACTGAAATGAAATAGCATAAAGACTGTCAAAAGTTATCCCCCATGGTGGCTAAACTGACCATATTTTTCATGTCCACCTAAATTTATTGCTAAAAATTCAATGTACATTTCAAATAACGTTGTTCTCGCTATACGCACCGTTCTTCAAATCCAAGATATTTTCGAAATAATGCGAAAAGTCAAATTTAACACGTCTGCGGTGCTGTTTCCATCATTTACCTGGACAAGTTATTGTTTTAAAGGTTAAAAGGTAAAAAAAATATAATTAATTGCATTTTTTCCCTTAACCTGTTAATATCTGATTAAAACATTGTATAATTATACTTTTTGGGGCCTTTCTATGAAATTTCAGTAATTTTTGCGCACGGATATAAATTAGCTGCCCTAATATCAGCAAGAGTTGCTTCCCTTGATTTCCTAAAGATAGCTGAACATGGCTAGATTTTTTCATTTTTTAATTCCAGCTAACTTCATTCGTTTTCGAGCATATTTAACATTTTTAGCTATAAAGTTAGCTGGAAATGAAACCTGGAAAATCTAATATTTTTAGCCTCCAAATAACGCTAAGGGAAGCTACTCTAGTTGACATTTATGGCGGCCATGATTGTACATCTGTGAATGCAAAAATGACCGAAATTTTTAGATATGAAGTTAACTGGTGATGACAACGAAGAATTTTGCCATTTTTAGCCATGGAGGGGGGGGGGAGGATTTTTGTAATTTTTATGCCATCGTTTTTTGTTTTTTTTTAGTACTGAATAAGCAAGGATTATCCATTTGAAATAATTTGATTATCTAAAACATTGTGTTTCAAAGTGATCACAATGAGCATCTCCCTCTGTCGCATCACTGTTTCTATTTTAAGTACGAAGTTAATAGTTTGTTTTTTTCTGGGGGGAAAAAGCTTAAATTCACAAAATATTAATTTTGTCAACACTCAAATAGATTGAGCAATTTAAAATCTTCTTTAGCTCTTTATTATTGATAAAACAAACTTTATGAATAAGCAAAGATTAAAAATTATTTTCATGTACCCGAATGGATTTTTAGTCTGTTGGTTTTATCTTGTAACACTAAGAGCAATTTTTTCGATTCGTAATATAGCTTTCGAGTGTTGCTGTCTAATTATTTAGAATAGTCTTAGGTTACAATTCCAAATATTTCTTTTTTACAAAAAGCTACTTCACCAGTCAATCTAAAAATTAATGAAAGTAATATTCTGTATAATAATACTGAGGATTTTGTAATAATGATTAAATGAATATATCTATATTTGTCTAAATCTAATGTTGGGAAAGCTGTATATTTCTGTGTTAAGAATTTAACTTTTAATAGCAGTGAAACAGTAGATTTGCGTTCCAGTTTTCATTCAGTCATATGTATGTATATAATTATAAATAGTGTTATCTTATATTGAAACTCTATTTGAAATGATCTTCCGTTATTACACGGTGAATGTATCATTTGGCCTAGACAACGTTAATTGAATAAACAATTGAGTTAAATGAGGCTGCTACAGGAATTGAACCTGTAACTGATAGGGTAGCTGCTTGAACATAGCATTGCTCTTATCACTGAGCTAAACAGCCGTCAGTTATGCAAAGGCCCAAATAACCGTTTTAACTTAAAATTCTTGTTTTGTTTATGTGAACCCTATATTTGCTATTCTAAGCAGGAGCCTCGAATAGAATATCAATATGATATAGCACAATTTATAATCATTCTGTTGGATCATGTATCCATTTCTTAATAATGTGCCTATATATATATGTATATATATATATATATATATACACACACACACACATACAAAGGAAAGTTGATCTAGAATTTTATGGGGACAAAAGTATTATTTATGGCTTTGCAAACTATTGTTAATATTCTGAGTAGGTGTTGGAAATTGCCTTTGTAAGGATAAACTATTATTCTTTATCAAAAAATGCAATTAGCTTCTGTATTTTAATGGGTTTTTTTTTTTTTTCATAAGCAATTTAGTTATCTGTATTATTTCTAGTCATGCCTATATTTACAATATATCGGTTTAATGTTACTGCATATTCTAAATTAGCCAGTGTGTATGAGTTATGTTTTCAGTTCTTGTACTTTAAAAAATGAATACTATTAATGAATTGTAAATAAGACATTTTTGGTTTGTGATGAACCATTCTTCAATATGGGCACCATGATTGCCTCATTATGATCAATCATATAAATTCTATTTTTTCTTATATTGCAGTATCAGGGTCTGCAATTGGCAGTTCTTTAAATTTTATTTCAAGGTGCAGGGTGTGGGGCAATGGTTAGTATTATTGAAAAAAACGAAATCAGAGAACAATTCTAATACCTGCTGAAGCTACTCCAGTTCACTTCATACAAATACTTTTAAAAAAAGTATGAATCAACTTCTCCGTGCAGTTTGCCCCAGGTTTTAATACATCACTGGCATGCCATGGTGGTCCATGGAGAAATGTGTATGCGTGAACATCTGAATAAACCAATCTCCCATAACTACCTGACCTGTCCAGGCAGCTATTTTAGTAAGGTCCAATCAATCATTTATTCTTTTTTTTCCTTATACAGCAATGGCAGTGACTTGATAGCTAACCTTCCACTTCCAACTGCTGCTGAAGGAGTTGATTTGACTAATCTCAGTGAAAAAGAGGCGCAAGAAGCCAATGATGAAATGATGGCACGCTTACTGCAGCAACAGTTTGATATGGAAGATGATGACAAACTTAGGATTGAGGAAAAGAAATACAATGGTAACAACAAAGGTAAAAATCGCCTAAAAAAATATATCCAATCGGTAATATTGAGAATTATGGTTTTATTATAATTTTACTCTGCAAGTATTGTCAAATTCCTACTTTTGAGTTTTGACTTTATTTTCATATGTAACAACAATGATGATGACCTATGCAAAGACAATTGAATTCACTCCCACTTCTAAGGCCTGATTCAGGACGACTTGTTTTGCTAAAGTTTTCAAACCCCATTTGCAGGAACGACTAATAAAGGAGTTGAAATGGAACATGTAGTTTTAGAATAATGTTGTATGAAGAAATGATTTCACTTTTTAGATTTTAATGAAATTTAATATAAAATATATAGAGGAATTGAAAATTCAGCAGAATTCAAGAAATATGAAGTTTTGCAATAAATGGAGTTATAGTGAATAATGGTGAATACGCAAATCCAGTTACAAGTTCAAATCCTACTGGTGACTATCATTTTGTGCTATACTCTCTTGTTTCATTTTAGTATGAACAAGTTACCAAATGCCATTTTATTAACTCTTAATTTCTTGAACCACTTGAAACTATTGTAGAACTCTTCTATGAATAGCATAAAAATATTGAAACTCCTTTGTGAATAGAACTTGGGAGAAAAAGAATTACCTAAAAATTTAAAGGTAGTAACTTTGATCAGAAGTTACTCCCATTTATAAAAAATTGATATTGTTGATCATGCAGCTGCTTATCAAAAATTGTATCAAGGTTTGTCTTTTAGTATTAATAATTGTTTCACTTCAAGTATCCTTTTTTTCTGAAGTTGCATGTTTAATGAACATTTTTTATTTTTTTCTAGTTTCTATTTCATTTGAAAAGTTTCGTATTACACCCTCTTCAGAAGACTATGATGACTTCGATGATGCAGAAGATGATGATGAACGAAAAACAGAATGGGGTAAGTTTTGTTTGTGAGATTGATAAGAGGGATTATGCATTTTATTGGTGAAATATTCTCAGAAAATAGGATTTGTTGCCCATAAGATCATTTCAGTTATGATGTTGAATTATGTGTTCTTCTAGGTTTGGGGTACCTTGGTTGTTCCAGTGACCTGACATTCTAATATGTTGATAGATTTAATCTTTTGTGTTTAATCTGAGATACTAATTACTACAATGCTACACAAATTTTAACCTGTTTATGCCTGAAGTCAGATTTTTTTTTATTTATTAGAAATATGGGGTAGATGATAGTATATTTGCATGGTATTACTTTTTTTTTTTTTTTTTTTTTTTTTTTTACCCTATGGACTGAAAGCATGTTTCTTATCTTGAGAGTGTTTATATATAATTTGATCTGCTTTCTTTCATAAGTATATTTCCTATGGCAAATGGTGGACTAAATATAGACATATATGGGTTAAAGCACTGTTTAGTGATAAGATTCTTCGAGGGATTTTAAGATTTCAAATAGGAAAGTATAAACTGTATATGAGGATCCCCTGTTTGTTTTTTAAAAAAAAAGAGCTAATTTAATGTGATTCAGACTTTCAGTTACTATATATAAATTGTTGCTGACTGTCTGAATGGAGTAGAGAATACTCAGCAAATAGCTAAAATAATAAAGGACCACCTTTTTATCGGGTGGCTATCTAAGTTCTTCAATGGCACAGATGTCAATTTAGATTTGAACATCATTTCATTTATGAGCTAAATTTCGCTCCCGCTATAGTGTACTAGCTAAATTTTCAATACATACAAAATAAATACTGCAAATTAGTCTCATGTTCATTAATTCAAGTGGTTTATAAACAATAACTTTTATCTTTGCATCATTTCTCCTTGCTTTGATCTTGTACAGAAATATAAGAACTGAAACTTGTAGAACTTCTAAAGATGTTTTTGTTGCTTTTTATTGCATGATTCCCTTGTTGCAATAAAAAGCAATGGAAATATCAATATGAAGATAAATAGCAGTATAAAAAGAAATTGTTAATGATTTACAATACTTCATCTATAAAAAAAAAATAAATTTGGTTTTCTAAAAATATGCTCCTTAATTTATACAAAAACTTTTTTTTTCAAAATAGAGAATCCAGTTCCAGATTTTGGACGCTGTGGTATTTCTGGAAAGGGCAAAAATATAACTACTAAACATGATCCTACAATTTGTGGTCGAAGGAATGCCTCAAAGTTAATGGAGGTTAGTCTCACCTTTTTTTTTTTTCTTTTTCTTTTTTTTCTTTTTCTTTTTTTTCTTTTTCTTTTTTTTCTTTTTCTTTTTTTTTTCTTTTTTTTCTTTTTCTTTTTTTTCTCTTTTCCTTTTTTTTCTCTTTTCCTTTTTTTTCTTTTTCCTTTTTTTTCTTTTTCCTTTTTTTTCTTTTTCCTTTTTTTTCCTTTTCCTTTTTTTTCTTTTTCCTTTTTTTTCTTTTTCCTTTTTTTTCTTTTTCCTTTTTTTTCTTTTTCCTTTTTTTTCTTTTTCCTTTTTTCTCTTTTTCCTTTTTTTTCTTTTTCCTTTTTTTTCTTTTTCCTTTTTTTTCTTTTTCCTTTTTTTTCTTTTTCCTTTTTTTTCTTTTTCCTTTTTTTTCTTTTTCCTTTTTTTTCTTTTTCCTTTTTTTTCTTTTTCCTTTTTTCTTCTTTTTCCTTTTTTTTTCTTTTTCCTTTTTTTTTCTTTTTCCTTTTTTTTTCTTTTTCCTTTTTTTTTCTTTTTCCTTTTTTTTCTTTTTCCTTTTTTTTTCTTTTTCCTTTTTTTTTCTTTTTCCTTTTTTTTTCTTTTTCCTTTTTTTTTCTTTTTCCTTTTTTTTTCTTTTTCCTTTTTTTTTCTTTTTCCTTTTTTTTTCTTTTTCCTTTTTTTTTCTTTTTCCTTTCTTTTTCCTTTTTTCTTTTTCCTTTTTTTTTCTTTTTCCTTTTTTTTTCTTTTTCCTTTTTTTTTCTTTTTCCTTTTTTTTTCTTTTTTTCTTTTTTTTTCTTTTTTTCTTTTTTTTTCTTTTCTTTTTTCTTTTTTTCTTTTTCTTTTTTTTTCTTGGTTTCTTTTTTTCCCCTTCGTTTTTCTGTTTTTCATCTTTTTTTCTTTTTTCTTTTTTATTCTATTTTTTTCTTTTTATTCTATTTTTTTCTTTTTTCTTTTCTTGTCTCTAATAATAAAACTGAATGGAAAGGTATGTTTTCTCTGCATTGGTTCTGTTTTGTGATACTTCAAATCTATTTTTAATGTTACATAGTTCAATTATTATACTTGGCTGGAAAGCTGCTATGAACAAGATTCTCATGTGGTGGTATAACTTATACATTGACCCCCCCCTTCTTTACAAGGTTGTTTGAACTGACTGATGGTTTGAATTGATTTACTTTTAAAAACTGTCAATGAAAAATTGTCTCTTCAGTTTTTAAGCCAGTCTGGTATATATCACGCATTCAGGCTGCACCAATTGAAGTAGAGGGCTGTAAATTCAAATATTTATTCTTAACATCCAGAGAAAAACTTTTCTTTTTTTTTTTAAATTCCCACTAAATAGGTTTTTAGAGGGGGCTCAATATGCAGTGTAAGCTCATGCCTGTTTTTTGAAAATTCAGACTTTTTTTTTTTTTTTTTTAGTAATCACTGCCCATCAAAAGGCAAGAGAAGTAGCTTATTCATTGATCACCATATTTCAAAATTTTTAACTGATCATCCCCAACACAGCATGTGGCCAAAAGACATGTTGGTCATATGACAGTTTCTGTGGACTGAATAATCAGACCTCTCTTGTTTTACTTTTCCTCTCTCAAATACTAATGACTCCAGATTCTGGTGGTCAATACTTGAATTTCAGTACATCTATAATATTATTCCGCTCGCGCATACCTTCCTGTCCGAATGTTACGCTTGAATCAATAAGAGGATAGGAAGAGAGAGGGTAGAAAAAAAATGTAGTTTACTGAAGCTGGTAGGAAAATTGTTGCATGTGAAACTAGTCTGTATTAGTATATTTAGATGAAGATATGGACAAGCGACAAAGATCAAAAGGGAGAGGGTGAAAGAAGAGCAGGACCTTGTAATAATGGATAATCTTGATTGTTGAAACTTTTCTCTCTCTCAATGCAATGGTAGACATTTTGGGGAATTTTGGCTAAAGTGGCGGAGGACAAGGTCACATATCCGAGGTTTCAGTCCAAGTTTTGGGATTGTGGGGCTTGTTATCAGAAACTAATCCTACAAAATGCCAGAATAAAACTATCAAAAATGTTGCAGTGCATTCATATAATTGATTTCCTCTTTTCTGATAACAAAGAGAAAATTAAAAAATAATGACCAATGCTCGCTTTTCATTAAATTCTGCTCAGAAACTATTATTGCCTCTTTTACCAATTATAAAATAAAGTATCTATCATGTGAGAAGATTATGATCTCTACTGAATATGCCCAATCAGCCTAATCTCTTTTGTAAGCCACTTTTTATCTAAAAGTTGAATTATCTAGCTGGCTATGAGCAAAATAAGAAAGGGATAAGAAAAGACCAAGAAAATCTCAATACATTAATTCATTTATACGAGTTGCCTTTTTTTATACGGGATTGAGTATTGAAAAAAACAAAACTCCCTGAAATTCATTATCAAAATAGATTTATTTGATAAAAATTGTCTTTTATTCCAGTTGAAATAAATGATTTTTTTTAAAATTTTTCAGTTTTCTGATAAATCTGGAGATGGAGAAGGCATGGACCTTAAATTGCCGAATGATGTATATAACAGACTTAAAGTCCACACTACTGCCATGAACAAAAGGCATCACAAAGTCCATGAGAAAAAAGAACATTCAACTGCTGTGAGTTGTATTTATGTATTGAGTCACTTGATCATTATTTTTAGATTTTTATGGATCATCTGTTTTGGAAAGATAAATAAAGTGTTCGTTTGGTATTATGGCACTAACTGTAGAATGATGATCTATTTGAAAATTTCATTAACAGATAAGTTTTAAAAAATCATATCATTTGTCTGATGATTAAAGAAGTTGAGAAAATATATCCTACATAACTACACAACGTTGAATATCTAAAGTGTTGAGCATTTAATTTTGATATGCATATTTCTAACTGTTATATAAAGTGTGTGAAAGAGAGCAGAAATTATGTAAGTCGGTATATTCTTGACAGCTGACCTCGGAGAAATTGAAATATTGTGAATTTTTCACGGGAATTAAATAGTTGTATGATAATTTACTTTTGGCAAGAAAATCTAGATAAAACTCAAATTAATCCATTGCTGAATGATAACATAGCAATTTTAAATTCTGATTTTGTAGGACTCTGTTACCTAATTTTAACTTACGTGGATATGTAATACTAATAGATGAAGGAAATACTTGTTTCTTTTTAGTTACAAAGATACGTTGTATTCATAATGACATGACCAAATTTGTACTTATAGATCCAAGCTGTAGACATGGACACCCAACTGATATTGTTCCAGATGGTCAATAGTGGAATTCTTGCTGACTTGCATGGAATTGTTAGCACTGGTAAAGAATCTGTGGTGCTCTCTTCTGCTGCAGGTGACAATTTAGACTGCTATTTAGATGATAAACCCACCAAACGGAATAACAAACTTCTTGATGGGTATGTTAGTTTTTTTCCCCCCCTCCTAGTTTGAAAACTTAGATTTTTATTTTGCGTTTCTCTTATATAGAAATAAATAGTCATCAGAATTCTAGGATTATTTTTTAAAAATTTCTTACATTATTTTGATGCAATGTTCAGGCAGGAGGCTGATTCTAACTTATGTTTGTGTGACTTATTTCTGAGTTTTCTAATTTTTTGTCAACCCATATATCTGAAGTTTCTTTTTGACAATTTTTTTTTTTCTTCTGTTTTATCTATATATTGTGATGATGAAAGGAAGCATACATCCCTCTGTTTTAAATTGTAAAAAAAGTGGTTAGATAACTCAGATACTTCTCATTTGGTAAATGAAAAATCCTGTATATTATTCTGCTTGTTTGTATGTACAACTATTACACATTCTTATTATTTATTTCTTCTCTGGTATCTTACACCTTTCAATGTTTTACTATGGTAGTGAAACATATATTCACTCATTGAACCAAAAGGGACCATTAGTTTTAATGGGAATCGATTGTGGGGTTGATTATCTAATCATAGTTTCCTTTGCAACAAATTTTGATTTGCCTAACCAATCAGCACACAACTTAGAAGTAGCTCTCTCTGATCAATTGTTGACTCTTCAAATAAAGACATTGTGTTGACTGTAGGAGCGGCGGGGTACTTGAATTGTATAGTGGTTGTTGAAACAAAGACACTGGAGCAATCACATCAGGTCAGGGAGTGGGGGAGAGTTGAAGATAGACAAGCTAGCAAGTCAGTGACTAAGTTTGGTGAGGTGGTAAGGTAGTAGTAAGAGATCTAGCTACGAAGTTAAGGTCCCTTTCATCCAGTGTTCTTACCCTATTTGAAGATGCTTGTGGGCTACTCGTCCAATTATGTATATGGGGGAATTTTGTTGCAGAAATTCTCCTTTCCACATCTCAGTGTTTCTGTCTGACTTGAACCCTTCATTTCCCTCGTCAAATCTTTGTCTGGCTCTTGCTTTTAAATGTTTGCATTCTTTGTTTTTGGAAGCTGTTCTTTTGATTTGCCCAGACCTGCACATGTGCCACGATGTACAAAGCTTTTTTTTAAATTTTCTTTTCACGATGGAAACATGTTTTCCATGTGGTTATACAACACTGTTTACTGTTGGTACAGAAGGCAAGAAGTCGTTTGCTGTCCAAAATAGTAAAGCGTAGTATCTTACAGCAATAAAATTCAAATTTTCAACATTTCAAATTCCATCCTCTCTTCTCCCTCCCCAGCATTACAATGTATATAGTTCAGAATGGAAGAGGGTACTTATACTTGAGTGGGGGTGAAAAAGACTTGAGTTTCAATATTACTGTTTTTTCATTCATAAATCATTCCTCGCAAGTCTGAAGCCCAAAAATTTAGTTACAATCGTAGTTGACCAGAGGAATACAGACAAATATCAAAATTAATCAATAATGATATTTGTTCCATTTGCCTTTATATGTTATCATAATTAATAAACATGCATCCTAGTTGTCAACACTGTGGAATTTCCATAGGTCCAGCTACTTATTGATGAATAATCAACCCTTTTACTCTACGCGAGGTATTATTTGGGTGGGTTCTTGAATTTTTGACTTTAGTAGATATGCAGTTGAAAATCTTTGTGTAATAATTTTTTTTTTTTTAAATTTTTTTTTCTGAATGACATTTAAATTTTCAAGCATTTTTAATCAGATAAGCTCAGTTGAAATGACTGAATATGTTTTATCAATGGGAAATGCAGGTGCCCACTCCTTAATTATTACCATAAGTAATGTCTCTTATCTGTAATAGTATAACTTACTTGACAGTGGCTGATTAAATCACTGTAGCTATGATCACCGATCCAACCAAACATTAAAAAACATGGTGGCTAGGTATTTCCCTTTTCACTCATCTGTCTGTCAGTGTTCCAGGTCATGTTCTTTTGGAAGAGAGCCTTAAAGATTTGCATGTGTGTTACAGTAACCACCTTCTAAAAACTTCCTCATTTTTTTTTTTTAATGTTTTTTTTTTTTGTTTACTTTTCTAGGTAGGTGTTCAATTTACATTAATAATACTTTGTGAAATGAGCACTTTTATTTTGCCACCTCTGTGATGTTACATTATGGCGTTTGAGGCATTTGTAGAAAAGCTTGGTTGGAAGTAGAGAGTGAGAGAGAAAGTAGATTAATTTTTTTTTTTTTAAATGAAAATTATATCCTTTTTTTGTCCTTCCCATATGAAAAAAGTTAGTGGCCTGTCGGCGCCTCTGATCTCGCCAAGCCATTGTTATATGTAATCTTGTATCGCTGTCCAAAGAGTTGGGGTCAGGTGAGTTAGAGAAATCTAGGAAGATAGAGGTTAACATACATAGTCGGGGTATCATAACAGAAATGAAGCAACTAGACTACACTGATTCATTATTTGGCAGAGTTGGCAATATATATTGAAAATAAATCTCTTTATCTTTTATCAGGAACAATGAAGTTTGTCCAAAAGTGTGTGCTATCAAAGTGTTCAAGACCACTCTTACTGACTTCAAAGAAAGGAAAATATATGTCATTGGTGACAGTCGCTTCAGCCATGATAATCTAAAGAAACTGAATCCTCGAAAGATCATCCAGAAATGGACCAAGAAAGAAGCTGCCAATTTACATAGGTAAGCAATTAAGTTTTCTTTTCCAAGTTTTTAAGATTTCCTTCAAACTCTCTACTTAGAATATTGACTAAAGGTCAGTGGAATTGTGTGAATTACTAGAATTTGAATAAAATGAGCATTATAATAAATCAGAAATTTCAGCCATTTTTTATTGAAAGTACTTTGCTCATTTTCAGCAATTCAAACCATTGGTGATTTTTTAATATCATATGCATAAATATCTCCTGTTCTGAAGAGAGGACATTCTTTCAGCATAGAAATCATTCATATATATTCATGAAATATTTCATTTTTTTGTAAAATATTTACATATTTGTCTTCAAAAGAAATAAACATGTTGTTTTAATTTGATCAAAAGTTATTTAATCAAGATGACAATCAGAGGTTTACATGAAAATCAACTGAAATCTAACTTTTTCTTCAAATCATAAGTGAATATTTGGCCTTTTAGTGAAAAAGGTGACTTTGCCGATTCAGCATAATATACATATTTAAAGAAAACAAAAAAATTAGAAATTATTTGCATATATTTATTCATATACATTTAAATCAAATATGAATTTTTTCCACCTTTTTAAAACCAAAAAAGGATGGGGTTTTTTTTTCTTCTCTAAAGAACAAAGATATAATTAATGAAATATTTGAAACAGAAACACCATGAATGCATCTGGTCCAAGATTAAAACTCGAGAATTTATTTAATCCAATACGTACTATTTTGTGATTGTTACCTTCTCTGTACTATTTTCAGTATTATTTTTGTAGCACAATGTTCATTTAAATTTAAAGTTAAGCTTAGTATTTAGGGATATTTACTCGATTTTTAAACCATAACTCTTTGACTGACATCAGTATCTGGAATCACATGATATTGAATGCTGAAAATATACATAAAAAAAGTAATAAGATTTGTTTCATCCTGATTCATTCATTTAATTGTATAAAAAAAATTTTAGAATACCTTTTTACCAAAGAAAAATATTTTTTCCTTCAAAGAAACCTGTTTCTAAATCGGATGTTTACATGCAATATTTTCTGTAGCAAAAACATCAATGGTTTAAATTTCTTTCGATTAGTCTTTTGTTTTTCAAAAATACAGAACAAAATTATATGCAATATAACGAGTTTTGAGTTAATTTGTTGCCAAACTTCAAGCCTAAAGTAATTATCTAAAATAGTTCTCATCAAGACATCCATGGGTTAGTGGTTGTAGGCGTGTGGTTTCTAACCAGTAGATCTTGGGATCAAATCCAGCTGCAAGTGACGCATTTTTTTCTTTTTCTTCATTACTTTTGAAGCCAGTGGCAGCTTAGTCATAAATCTGTGTAGATCTTTTCCCCGTTCCTCCCAGTGGTGGATTAACCATTAGGCTGATAACACCTTTTCTGTCTTTCCCTTTTCCTCTCTTATGAGGCTAGAGGTGGATTAACCATTAGGCCAAGTAGACATTTTCTTTCTTTCTTTTTATTTTTTTTCCAATTCCTACTATTGAGCTTTGACTTTATTCTCATATGTAACAACAATGTTGGGTGACAATGACTAAAAACCACTGATGTCATGCATGAAGAACGGTGATACAGTCACGTACGCAAAAACTGATGACCAATTCATTCCCAATTCTAAAGTCCAATACTGGTTGACTTGTTTTGCTACTGTTTGCAAATCCCATTTACAGAAAATACTAATAAAGGGATTAAAGTGAGGCCCATGACCAACTGATTTTGATATTATCCATGATCATGATAAACAGCTTCCTTTTTATTAAAGTTGAAAACACTGATGGAATCGACTGATTGAAATAAATTTTATCATTATTCCAATTTATGGATTTTTTTTTTTTTTTTTTTTTCTTTTTCATTACTTTTTTTTTTTTTTTTTTTTTTTTTTCCTTCCTACTTTTTCCACAGAATGAGACGTCATGGAATTCCCTGTCCTACAGTCGTCTGCCAAAAGAAGCATGTATTAGTCATGTCTTTCATTGGGCATGAATTTCAGGCTGCCCCACAGTTGCGTAAAGCTCATTTGACTTCAGACGACATGGAGCAAGCTTGCAAACAAACTGTTGAAGTATGGACCTAATGACTTTTTTAACCTCAATCATTTTTTTTTTTGATGCTTTCAATTTAACGTGTATGTAAGACATTTAATTTTTTTTTTTTGTCAAGAACGAAAACTATGCAATTATTACACTGTCCAATGCCTGGTATAATGACTTTGTGGGGGTTATTCATGGAAGCTCGTTATAGAGTCTGGATGAATTGCCATGACTGAATACCCTTGTAAACCGTTTGTCAAAAAGTTTGGCTTGTACAGCAAACCATTCCAACTTTGAGTGTATTGCTATTTGTAAATTGAAACGAAGCTCTTCTATCCTTTACATGTGATATAGCAATACATCTTGGTGGGGGGGAAAAAGTCATGTTCAAAATATTTTCTCCAAAAATTGATCTTTAGATGTAAAACCTTGAATAGTTCCTGGATCCAATCCTCTCTCCTATGCACAAGGTATTTCAGCACGTTTTTCTAAATTTCCTTCAATCGAGATGTAAAAGAATAATTCTACAATCTCGTGTATTTCCCACGTATTACTACAGAACGTGATGAATTCTGTTCACTCTGATATCAGTAATAAGCCAATCTCAAGAAAGATAATCAGGAAACAGTATATCACCCTGGTGTTTCAGAAAATGGATTGAGTATTCTCTTATCCATCTATATAATGAAAAGTGACTTTTTCTTTGTATCTCTCTCTCTCTAACAATGGACTCTTCCACATGAATATAAAAATTTTGCTGATAAAAATATTTCCTACTCACCATTTGAAACAATGGACTCTTCAATTTGAACGAGTTCAGTAGTTTCTTTTCTAACAAAAGCTCCTCTCATTGAAAGTCAGATATCTGTGAACTTTTTCACAGGGATTAATTAGTCTTTAACGAAGAAATGTTTAATTGGTTCTAATCTGACTATGCATTAAGACTTTTCTATTTATTTTAGATCTTGCATCGACTTTACAAAGATTGCCAATTGGTCCATGCCGACTTCAGTGAGTACAATTTACTTTGGCACAACGAAAGTGTGTGGGTCATTGATGTGAGCCAAGCTGTTGAAATTAACCACCAACATGCCTTAGAATTTCTATACAGAGATTGTCTCAATATAACAACGGTAAGTTTTTGAATCCATTAAAAAAAGACAATGGTTGTTTACTTTGTAAGAACACAATCCTCTTCCATAGTTTGTAAGAGACAATTAAAAAAGACCAGTTAATTTTATAAACTAGGATTGGTTTCAAAATCCATTCAAAATTGACATATTCATCATTATTTATCAAGATATTTATCATTCTATTTATATTTGTCAATCAAGTATTGATTTCTAATTTTTTCTGCAAAACTATTTTGACTGATATGTAAGGAGCATAACTTTTTTTTTTTTTTCTCTGACATGGTAAACCTCTGCTCTAAATGTGTACGAATAGTTTTAATGATCAACGTTTTAATCAATTATTTTGATTTGTTGCAGTTTTTCAAGCAATCCGTTAATGACGTTCCCAGCCCTGAACAGTTATTTAATGAAATTACCCAGTTGAATATTACTGGAGAGGGTTCATATTTCATGCAGGCAGTAAGTAGAAATAATTTTTTTCCTCTGACAAAAAGGTTCTTTTAAAAACATGATTTCTTTTACAAAACTATGAAAATTAAAATTTTAGGAGAGATCTGCCTTTGTTGTAAAAGTTATCAATATTTAATTGAAGCATGGCTATTTTCTAAGATCTATCATTATAATGCAGGCAATTGTTTGCTTGGTTGTGTACATCTTATGGCGGGGGGGCTGAAAATTAGTCCATGATAGTAACTTAACTGAAGGTTGAATATGGGATAGGGTGTGCCACACATTAATTTAGGGTCAAAACTTCTATTTCCAACCAAACTGAAGAAGGAGCATATTTCAATATATATCTATACATTGTATGTATGCATTTATTTCTAAAAATTTTAAGTGGAGGTGCCGTTGGTGGAACAGTTAGCACAGCAATTCCATTTTCCATGTTGCTAAGTTCAAACTCTGACTGGAATAATTTGCATTCACTTTGTATTAATGCCCTAGGGAAATACATGAATAGGAATAAATGATTCCATTGACATTGAAAAAAGGTTCTTGGCTAAAAGAAAAAAGAATTTGTATACAATGAAGTATTTTTTCTCACAAAACTCCTAAAACTAAAAAGAATTTCATTTTTATTTGCTTTTGCAAAATTTTTATCATGGTAAAATAGAACTATTTTCTTGGATACTTGAAAGCAACTATTCTGAAAGAATTGACATCATCACCATCTTTTTAAAGCAGTTGATACAAAATATTGTGAGCTCACATGATTGTATTCATTTTAGATATTTAAAAACCCGGGTAAGACTTCTGCTAGTCAAATAATATTACTTACAAATTTTCTTTTCTCGGACCTAATGCTGTTAGTGAGTAATTTAATCTTCTTTTGGTCTAGGAAGTTCTCCTTGATCAATCAGTTAGCATTATTCTATTGATATGCCTGTTGAATTTATGTATAGTAAGGAAATATGAAATACATCCTTATGATCTTTATCTGTTAACTTAAACCATGTTTTCATAACACACATGCATACACACACACACACACACATATACTGTAAACCTACCATTATGCAACTCGATAATAAATAATGCAGTTTGAGCATGGACCTCAATTTTCAATATGTTATGGCTCCCAAAATAATAGCTAAATAATAAAAGTAGAAAATAGTAGAAAGACCTCTATTGAATCAGGTTACACCTATTGTAAAGAGGACATGAATTAGACAAATTTCAGTTGATAAAAGAAACTCATTGCCTCTTTCCCTAAAAAGATTACAAAGATGTTGTTAATCTTCCACTATAAGTTTTGTGGAATTTAACCTTCTGGTGAGGTTTCATGATTTCAAGATTTTTTTATTGTTATTTCTATCTTACGGCCCCACTCCCTCAATTTTCTCTTCATTTCTGCATGAATTAAAAGAGTTGGTCTTGAAGTTGATTAAGGTTTGGAAAAATGGAAAAATTTGTTATGACGTGGACACACTTATAATGCGATATAAATTATGGACCCCGCCTTCTGTTTTATAATAGGTCTACAGAGTACTGACTAATGCAGAATTAGCTATTTACATACATTTAATTTCTGGCAACTATATCAAATTTTAAAGGGGGTAATTTTTCAATTATCTCTACATTTAAATAACATATGTATAATGTTTCATACAGTTAATTGATTTAAAATAATGTATTATTCGATCATGAAACTTGTCACTTCAAATAGAATCAAGGGAGGTAATAAATATATTTGACTACAAAAAGGTAATTAAAAAAAAAAAGGAAGATACAAGCTTAGGGTGAGAGAAGAGCTGAGGCATGAGATAATGGATAATCTCAGTTGTCTAGTCCATGGAATTTCCACAGATCCAGCAAGTCAAAATGCAAATATTACAAACGATATCTCTACAGGATAATTATTTTCTCTTCCAGGTCCAACATTTTGAGCAGGAGCAAAAGAAAAATCTTAGTGCTCATGGGAGCCAAGGTAAAGAATATGCCTTTGATTATTTCTGGGAGCAGTCCAAAAAGCAGTCCAGCCAAGTTGATGATGATGATGAAGACGACAATGACAATGAACACCTTGAAGAAGATGAAGAAAATGTTTAGAATCTTGCTCTTGTGAGCATCCCATTTTGGGGGTACAACTCTCAAATAAACCCTCCCGTCACACTGAAAGAACCACCAAATTTTTTCATTTGGGTAACCTTTTCAAAAATTTGTGGTCAGTGTTCAAATGTTTTCCATAATACAATTCAAAAAAAATTATACGTGTAATATCATCTACATTTTCAAAGATTAAAATTCAATTTGGTAATTTGAAATAGTACTAACGCTAGGGAAAGAGTCAAGTTAGTTTGGCACTCAACAAAAATTGAGTATCACTAAAAAAAAATGTTCTAGAATAATTTTTATGGTTAAATTAAATTTGTTTTTGTTCGATTCAGTGATTTCTTTCAATGAAATCAAAATTAAGATAAAATGGTCTGTTCTGTATTATGAATGCATTAAAACATTGATCAAATTCGCATTTCTTCTCTGAAGGGAAACTGCTTTTAAATCTTATAATGAAATAATCTGCAAAAATGAAATAATTTATTTTGAACTATAACAAAAAAATCGACCAATGCATTGAAGAATGTAAGTGGTCTAATGGTGTTTACATATATATATTTTTTATTCAAAAAAATTATTTTTAATTTCAATTTTTTTGCAAAGCGTTCCCCATTCTGTGGTGGGTTTATCGATTGACGCTTTCTTCTTCTGCATTTGTTTTTACCGAAACTCTGCGGAAGACAGATTTGATTAACATGAATAAACATTATTCTGTAAAATTTCTTAATTAAAAGATATCCTATAAAATTTCAGTATTTTCTTCATTTTATCGTCAGTAACATTTTTATCTGGTCAGAATTTTTGCAAGAATCCTGACACATACACACTGCCAGCAATATTGGAAATATACAGTTACAGGGCAGCAGGGAATTTTCAAGAAGCTGTTTTGGTGTGTATGCAATAATACCTGCAAGAGACAGTCTCATGCTACATTGGATCCCAAGTTTGGAGAGTAGAACCACTTTTGAGGATGAATCATGGTATGACATGTACAATTTCATACAATAGTAAGAGATGAATGTTCAGGCATCCCCTGGAACTTTCCTTCGGGGCTCAGAGTTCCTAAAAAGGCAACCTGTAACCTTATTTAATTGAGCCAGTTGTCTTTGAAATTGGCTTTACCAATGCCCTATATCAGTAAAAACCATTTTGGACACAATTACTTTTAGTTAATTCTCAATTGATATAGTGAATTTATCATTCGCAATTTAATGGAATCTCCTGCTGCATCATTTGCAGGGAGAATAAGCGATGTTAAATTTCTCCTCCCCAGTATTTCTGGTGAGGCTGATATTCATAATCAGTACAGCATTTGGTCAATGTTGTGCGAATATCTTTTGCCCCACGAAAAAGTTTCAAGTGGCAACTCAACATGAGACTTCTTTCTGATCATATAGAACACAAGAACTGCCCAGTCAAAATGTGTTCAAGACCCTGAGCAAGGAATACGAGATCCTTGGTCATATTGTTTGTGATACGGTCCAAGGGGCTATTAGTACAAACACAAAGTTATCGACTGTTGAATACATAACAAATGAGAGAGCAGACTCAAAAGAGCTTGTGAAGAGTTAACTTGTCAGTTGTGGATAGAAGAATTAACACACAAGCTGTTTAATAATAATGATAGACCCATAATACAACACTGCAAGATAACATATCAAAAAGCCATTATGAAAGCAGTTGAAAAATAAAGGGATTTGAAGGATGCAGCCATTGAATACAAGAGATTTATTCAAACTATTCAGGCTTTATTTGTGTGATACCTTCAAGTTCCAACCGAATGATTGCTGGAGAAATTAAGTGAATTAATTGGACGAATAAACCAACTTTCATCCACATCTACTGCTTTGAAAAGGATAAATGCAGGAGATATTATCTAAAAACTATTAAGTATATTACAAAGGACTCAAAATGGTCTGTCATGTGATTACGGCTGCATCAAAGTCTGTATTGGAATCCTATGTTAGTGTTTATGAAAATCACTTTCATAGAGACGAACGTAGAAGAAAATGTATTGCACAAGCTTGAAGTGGCACTTGGTGGGCGAATCTTGCAAAATACAATGCTGTTCTCAAATGAGTTCTTACTGGAGCAGCAAACACGGTGATGAAATGTGTCTAAAATCCCATCCATTATGCTATTAAATAATCTTTATTATATTATATAATGTCAATAACAAATATATAGTTGTATGAATGTTGTTCTCATCTTTGTGTTGTTCTGTTGCAGCAGTGTTTTTTCTCTGTGAGGTTCCTAGATATTTTAAAATGGTCATGAACTTTATGACTGAAATCATGCATTCCCGGGAAGTAAAACATTTTCTAGAGCCCTGTACAGTAAAATGAGGCATCTGATGATCCTCTTACTTTTTTCATTACCTGCACAGGACCAAAAACCTGTGAACAACTTGAGTGGAATGCGTGAAAAATATTTCTGTCCAACTCCAGTCCAAACCTAGAGTTAACTTAGTTTTTTTTTTTACCTGGACAACAATTCAGCAAAAATTTAAAATAAATATCAACTCTCTCCTATGGTGACTTGAAATCATGACCAACTGATTGGTAGCTGCCTGTCTTACCAACTGAGCTAAACTGACAAGTCTTAAATATCTACAAAAACTTATGCGATAGATTATTTCATTCCAATCAATGAATACATTTTTATATTTTATTATACATACAATAAAAGAATTGCAGCAGTTGTCTTCAGTTGGAATAGAGTTTGACCCTGCAGTAGCCAGACTCGTTACCCTAATATTTTTTTTTTTTTGGTCCAAGTTAATGAAACAAAGATTAGTTACTTCTAACGAAGAGTGGATAAGAAATGATTTATTCAGGATATTGATTTTTACTTATTTGTAAGCAAAGACAAATTCTTGGGTAACAGCCGTGACAAAAATTATGCACTAATTAGCAGAGTATTTTTGCTTAAACCTGTAATCAAATGATGCTTCGCACAGCAAGAGTGATATGATAGCTTGAAAATTATTTTCAAATAGAGACTTTTGCAAAGACATTTCACACTTCCTGGTTTAATTTCCTTTTCATCTGAACATACAAGTGAATTATAATTGCAGAGAATTCTATTCCTGTAGCAAAACTGAACCTGGCTTTTAATTCTCATAACACTTAGAGCAATTCTTTGGAAAAGTAAGTTGGTACATTTCTTTGAATGTTAACTTATTTTACATACTTATTTTAGTAAAGTGCATGTCTTTTTGATCACAGATTTTAGTTGTATCTCAGACATTCATGATTTTTCACAAGTATTTTTTTGCATATCAATTTTAGTTGCTTTTCACTACTTTAAAGGACAACAGTAAACGTGGATTAGGAAAGAAAAAAATCTTAGAAGCATATGGTCCTGGTAGAAATTGGTTGGAATGTAGAGAGTGGCAATTAGTTGCTCATTAGAACTCAACTCGGATACCAAATTTTCATTTTTATTCAAACCATATAATTCTGAAAAGTATTTTTGGTAATTGGGTGCCCAAGAACCTGTATATTAATTTTCATTCTAATTGGTTCTGCAGTTAAGTCAAGATGCAAAAAAATATCGAACTATGATTATTTACATACAAAATGTAAGCCAACGGATCAGCCATAACTTACCATTTTTCAATTCCAGAGGTTGTCAACATTAGAGCCAGATTTCAGAATTGGAAAACAAAAACATTACCACCATTTATTTGTAGAGTGCCAAATGTATAGATTGAGGAGTACAATACTTGATAAGCCTTGAGGTCCAAGTCGCATTTCAAGCAGAGCCTCATTTTGAAAGTGCGGTCAAGGTTGTGAATGGAAAAAAAATCTACAATAATCATTCAACATTATTTTTCATTGTAAGTTACCAATATATAATCATTTCATTTTTTTAATCTTTACTTTCACACAAGTTAAGTTCTCAACTGAATTCTTATTCAAAAAGTGGTTCTTCATTACATAGTATATTTTTGTACAAGATTTCACAGGATAAATGTGAATATATCATAGGACTGAATTTTGAAGTAAATTCTTGGTCTCGAAATGACAGTGAATTTAAGTGAAATTCTAAAGATGACAGAAACAGGCCAAATGTCCAACACATTCACTGCAACCTAATACAATGCAACAAAATAAGCACATCTACTCGGAACCGCAAAGCTGAAATTGTGACTAACGTGTTGCTGTAGCTATCTATATTGCTTTGAATATAACTGTAGAATGGATGCACATATGCGTCAGAGACAATACACAACATACCAAGTGAATGTTGAGAGTTTTAGATAGAGTTGTAATTTTGAGAGTTCAGTCAGCCTAATTCAACTTTTCTGGGTAACGTCTACAGTTGCCATTAAAAAAAAAGAAGAAAAAAAAGGCCAGATTAAATGGATTATCCCAAATATATGAGGTTTTTTTTCCCCTCCAGATTTCAAGTCAACTCCTACATGAAATAACCTTTGATTTCGGACTGAACTGAAAATTTTGGCATCAGATAACATTCCTGAGCAAGAATTAATATATCCTGAACTTCTTATGCCTGACAATAACAATTTCATGAGATCACTGGCAACAACCAGGCTTATAATTTTAGCTATTCCTGAGCTAAAGGTGGAGTGAAAAAAAAAAAAAAAAACAATTCTTCTCCAGTGAGGATTTTAGCTATAAAAAATATACATTGTATACATACATGTTTTTATGCAACAGCATTCTAGCTTTATGAATAAAGTCTGGCAAATTATAGATGCTTGCCCAGTATATTTAGAGATTTTTATAGACTGAATATAGTATATGCTCTTGGTGAGCAAGTTATCTCATCTTAATCTGAGGGTAAGTTCCTGAGTCTATTATTGGGGAATATTTGTGTGCGTGCATAGGAATTACTCGACAACTGGTTATTATTGAAATTGACTTTCACCAGATCTAGTAGTCAGCACATAAGACAGTGTAATGATCAGTTTTTGGGGTCATCAAAATAAATAAGATATTAAAGATTTTAGATCATTCTTAGCTTCTATAAATAATATGCCTCAAGATCTGCATTTTAGAATTATCTAAATTCAGATATTTTACATCTAAATTGGCAACACTGAAGACAAGTAACAGAAATACTTCAAAACTGTAGTTTTGTATGATGGGTGGAAAATTATCTTACACAACAAATATTGCTGACTGCTACACACATCATTGAGTCAGGCACTTTCAAAACCAGCACTGCCTTAGTTTTCTTAATTTATAAAACTAAAAAATATGCTCTAAAATGAAACATCAAGTGAAAAAATTAATCTGGAAAATGAGGCTGGAAGAAAAAAAATTTACCCAAACCACTATTCTAAGACTTTACACCCATAAAAATTTCATGATGAAACATTATTGGGTAACTCACTTGATATTGACAAGCCAAACAATTATTAGTTAATGAAGTTGTCCTAAAACTGAATATTAACACTTGGTAAGAGAAGTAATTGGAGGAAAAAAAAACTTCAAAGCTTCAAAAGAAAAAGCAGTTTTCAAGGAATCTTTCTGAACTGGCAATTACTTGGTTGAATTTATTTCTGATTAAAATCCACACAGACTGCAACTTGGGTCGTAAAACTTGGCCATATTACTTTTATGGTAGTTTCTCAATCATCTGTAAGCAAAATCAACTTGTATTGAATTCAAGTCCACTTTTTCTCCTCTCAAATTGAAGTAGATTTGTCAAGAATATACAATTCTCTAAAAAAATAAATTACAATTATATTTTGTAGGTGCTTGGAATTTGTAAGGACGTGCAAGTCACACAAAAATAAAATGATAACAAATACAAGATTTGATAATTTATTATACAAAAATAACTTAAAACAATGTCCCCTGAGTAGAACAAGCAACTATTTCCATCCAGTCCAGGTAAAAGCTATTATAAATATTGAGGACTGTTACTTGTTCTTTTTTAGAATTGTTCAATGTCTAGAGCCTCAACTGTCATATGCACACACTAGTTACCAACAGGCTCTAGTAATACCTGAGAGTTTGTTGTAATCAGCAAGATGCCGCCAAACAATACGGCTCAAACGCCAACGCCGGAGTACTCCCCTTGGCCTAGAAGTAACCACACATCGCTGTCGTACTCTGACAATTGAACTGTTTACGGGAAGAGCATGAACTTCTTTATCAGCTAGTTCCTATAAAAAAAAAAAAAAAATTTAAATAGTGCATGAAAATTATGCTTTTATCAAACTTAATTCTTATTGCTTATTGCTATAATTGAATGAAATAACCATCTAAAAAACTTGAAAATTTCAATTTAGCAATTTTAAGTTCATTTAAATCACTGCTTGGGTTACGTAAGTGCTCTGCATTATCTTAATAGTCCTGTAAAAAAATTTGATCAATTTAATTAGTATTTCATGTTTCCTAAAAAAGCAACCAGACCATAAAAACTTTTTGAGCAATTTGGAACACGTCTAATGTATTTCTGCATGTACTTGAAATTGCTAAAAGTTATTTCTATGATTTAAGAGGTCAATAAAAAACTATATGTATTCCACATTTCCTGGACAATGTTTATTATTGATATAAACCAAACAAATCCTTTCAACGTATTCCTAAAAATTGGTATTTTTATGGACAGAACTTATTTTACGAACTGAGTCTGTATGTGTTGTCTTCAAATTTTGAGTGACTCAAAAAAAAAAAAAAAAAAAAATTATATATATATATATATATATATATATATATATATATAAGGAGGTTCATACAGGCATTAGCTTAATCATTAATTTATTAATCGCTCAATTATTCCCAATCGAAATAATCATTTCATGAAGATTCTTTTCTCTGCAATGCATCATTAAATGAGAACTAGACGCAGATATTTCAATGCACGTTCCTCATGTTTGATTCAGGTGCATTATACCAACCAGCAGTAAGAAAGAATTTTCATAGATGCTTCCAAGGAGAAGTACTCCTCAGAACAAGCAAGTTAGTAGAATGATAGGAAAGAAAAAAACAAAAACAAAACAGGTATATTTTGTATTACAGCTGCTCATATTTGGTCTTCATCAGATCTGCAGTATTGCCATGAGGAAAAGTTTCCTTGTGATCATTTTCAAACCTATTTTTTTTGTTTTGGATAATCATATAATGTACATTTTTTCTATACGTTGAAAAAACTTTTTTTTAAAAATCACCTTAATTACATACAAGGTCTTCATGATGATTTTAAAAAGTGTCAAAATATAAGTTAATTATCTAAAAAATAATGCATGTTTTCCAACAAATTTATTGATGCGGTATTAATTTGAAAAAGAAAAAAATTTAAAGCTCTGACTAGCTGATGGTAGCTGAAATTCGCATATTCCATATTTCGAAATCAAAATGGACATAATTACTCATTTTTCTGCCATGTTTGTTGCAAATGTAACAGCTGTATTATGTCTTATATGAGTTCACTTTCACAAATCGATGCCATTTCCATGGGAAAACAGGAATCCTATATGGGGAAATGATCATTTGAAGGTTTTTTTCTGATATTTTGCTTTAATATATAATGCTTTATGGGATTTTTTTTCTCTACAACACAGCAAATCAAGTTGAACAACTATGAAAGATATTTTCACAGCCAATAAGACAGCATTATGGGCTATACATACATACTATATCTTAATACACAAACAAAAATCTATCAAAATTTGCCCAGTTGATATTTTCCTATAAAAAATTATTCCACGTTATTTTTTGAGAAAATCTAAAACCTGGAATAGAAGTGAAACAATCATGAGGTGATATATTCACTGAGAAAATCATCTTGGAAAGGTCTTGAATTATGGAAGGAGTACACAGCATTTTTATTGAAAATCAATAATTGAATTTCCATAGATTTTCAAAGTATGGGTGTTAAAAATTCATTTTCCATTGTTACACTTTTTTTTATCAAAAGTAAAACTTTTCAAATATCTCCAGTTCTATACATATCACACACAATTTTTTTTTCATCAGAATCTTCTCTAAAAAAATACTATCTTTTTTTACTTCTTGTCATTTTCTATAAATATTACAGTATGAGCATGTTTGTATAAAATTAAGAGCAGTGATGAATTGAGTATTAAAGCAAAAATGCTATTTTATAATCTTTTGTAAACTAATAAAAGCATTAAATTTGTGATATATAAATTAAATTTGAACAGAATACATAAAATTGGTGACATCAATAGTTTCTTATATTTCTGAACATTTGGAAATCCATGACATTAACAAATTTCCAAATGCCGACATTTTTATAATTTGATCGTGGAAACTGAGCAAGTTCACTAGAGAAAAAGAGTAATCAACTGGAAGGAAAAAAAATATCTCAGAATAACTCAAATGCTCTATGAGCCATTGTAAAGTTTGATAAGTACCATAGAACAAGCAAGTCACTGAATGCATCAAATAGTTGTAGAGAAATGTTTCTTTGATATAGCACACCTGAATGATTTCAATACAGTTTAATGCATGATCAATGTACTGTTTTCATTATAAAAATGATGTAACAGAAAGTATTCAAACAATTTGAGACTAAGATTTGGTTTTACAAGCTTGCAGTTGCTTACAAATTCACCAATTTCAAACACATTGTGAAATACTCAATTTAAAGAAATAGGTAACTTTAATGGCATACATTTTCAACAGAAAAATAAATTAAAGTCCACTTAAAAAAAGAACATGAACTGGACTATTGACAACTAAGATCTATATATTAAGAAAATGGAAAAGTGTTGGATATAGAACTAGATATTTTGATACTTTACTATTTATACATTAAAACAGTAATTAAATACTCAAATAGAACAGAATTAAGGTAATAAAATAAAGAGTAATCTTGGGTTTGATGCATCCAAAATATAGTAGCACGAGACTGGCTTTAAAACTAGCTTGATTTTTCAGAGTGGATTTAAAAAATGGCTGAAATCAGCTTGATTTATCATTTCCAGATAACTGAGTAGCTAAAAATGTTATAGATAAGAATGGTATCTTCATGCAAAAACAAATTAATGGCTTTCAATTTCATCATGGCTTTAATATCAGATGAAAACGTAAAGAATGACCATATTTTACAACTGAGGCCAACCAATGATTAAAATAAAACAAGGGTAAAAAACAAATAGCTTTTAATTTTATTATTGTCAGATAGTGTAATGGTTTGCACATTAGCCTCACATGCAGAAGGTCTCAGGTTCTGATTCCAGGTATGAAGAGAAGAGGGTGTTAAACTTTTCATTCATGCACTAGGCAGCTAATAGAGTGCTTCCTAAGCTGTGTGATTATGGTGGAGGCATTCCCCTTCATGGATTTGCTTTCTGCCGAGGAGGTGGTCAGAAAAATTTGTAAGACTAAAATCTTGTGTCTTCACCAGATCACTAAATTGACTCATGCAACAGAAACCGAGACTGTCACCCGTCTCCATACTCCATTGAGAATTGTCTCAGAAGAAACGGAAGCTTTTCTTTTCTTTATTGTGTTAATATTTGATCGATACGTTGTATAATTATACTTTCTGGAGTGTATAACAACTTTAGCTATACAGTTATTTGGAAATGAAAAATCAAGCCAATTTTTCAGTCAGTCTCATACTACTGTACATGGATATGTCAAATCAAAGATTACTAAATAAAGGTAGAGATGTCTAAATTTTCCAAGCATTGGATCAATTATATTTTTCAACTTACAAAATGGAACTATTTCAAACCAAGGGAAATGCTTTCTAAAATCTGAGTAAAACTTGAAAAGCCCACAATGCTGACAAGTTGGAATGTAACTAAAAAAACACTTATTAGGAAAAAAAGAAAAAAAAAAGAAAAAACATTTAGAAAAGTTGGAAAATTTACAAATGAAAATTCAAATGATTTGATGCACCATATGGTTTCTTTATATATATATATATATATATATATATATATATATGTATATATATATATATATATATATATATGTATGTAAAAAGAATATTCATTGTAAAAAGCCTTTCAAAAAAAATTTTTTTTAAATTCAATAATGTTCAAGTATTCATATGCCAGAGATAATCTTATTCTAACAGGAAAACATTTCAAGAGACATTGCTATGTATTTTCATATATTAATTTTAACATTTTTTGTTAATGGCAAAATAATTTACAAATGATACCAAAATGATTTCTGAATAATGAATTGCTTCAATCACATTCTTCTTCAATCTTGGAAAAATTTCAAGTTTCTAAGAATTACAAGCAATTTTTTTTTTTAAAAAGAAGAAAAAAAACTTACTCTTAATTCTTTTGGCAGGATTGTGTTCTTACGAATTGCATTTAGCCGCATTCGTTCTGGGTATTGTTCTTTGAGTGTCATACGCCTTTTGTAATCCTTCAACATTTGCCAATTGGCAAATCTACAACGAACAGGTTGAGAAAAATCTGGTTGGTGGCTACTGGATGATAGCACTGGAGTTGATGGTTTCGGACATGATACCTGGAATTGAAGAAAGTATTTCTAGCTATAAAGTTTGTGCAGTGATTTTGATTATTTTGTTATATCAATAAGAATTTAAACAATTCCAAAGTTATGCTGTCTGATAGAGACATTTCAACTCCCTCTCGTACATGGATGAATCTCAATCAGAAATAGTCTGTGGACCAATCCAGATTTTGATACTACCTAAGATGGCCAAACACTGATGGTTCCATGTCAATACGAAAGAATTAATATATGATAACCTCTTCAGCCTTGTAGCTTAATTACCATTTCAATGTAAAATTCGAAATGGCTCTATGCTCAACATTCACACAGGAAATATTCCAGTAATCCTCTTTGACATAAAAAAAGTATCAACAGGAAATTCACAATGGCCATCACCTGCCCTAGAGATGATAATTCATTATGATAACCTGGCACTGTATAAAGTGCTGAAGGGCTACTTGGGAGATATAGTCCTGGCATTGTAATAGGCTTCTATGGGAATCTTTGAGTTGACTAATGAAATGAATTGGAAATGCAAGATGGACCTTCAGTGAGTCAATAACTTGGGTGACATTCCAGATCAGTATCTAAGATCTTAACAGCCATTTTTCATAAAGGTTGATTCTTGCTGTAGTGCCCAAGTCAGAAAATTTTCTCATGAAATATGGGCATATTGTACAATGTTGGAAGGGAAATTTCACGCAGAGTTAAGTTTACAGAAGAATCATATGCCTCAGGGCAAGCCATTTTCAGCTATTTACGAACAAATGTCAAACCTTTGATTTTTTAAAAATGAAACACTTACGAAGATTGATAGTTATGATGTAGGGACAATATTCTTCTATAGCCCATCCTTCAATGAAATTTCAGTGAAATTCATTGAGGACTTTTAGAGCTTTTGTGTAATTGCAGACAGGAAATAGGGAAAATAATTGCTCATGGATATGCTCAAGAATTTGAACAATATTCTGTTGAGATTTATCAAAACTTTCTCAGTTCAACTTTTGAAGATATTGTGTAGTAGGGATCGATATCTACAATGTAAGGAATATAATTGTGCATTGATCTTGATGGAAAGCAGAATGAAAAAGCCTTACAGCAACTATACAATTGCAGCCAATTCTTTGAAAACTAGATTTTGTTCAACATTGATTGCCGCATGAATTCTAATGGTGAAAGAACAATAAAGATGGGAATCATCTTCGTTACAAATGATAATTTTTTAAAATAATTCTTTTACAGTTGGCATGCATGATTTAAAAATGCATCTGAGTCACTTAGTTCATTTTGACTGCAAGCTACTACTGTTCATAAAAAATGAACAAAAGAAGCTAAGCAATACCTTGATTAGTGGGTTTTTCATGAAGTATTGTTAAGGTATTGCTATACAAACTAATGTAACTAAGTATAATCTAGAAAGAAAAGAAGAAAAAGAAGATAAGTGCAGTTTTGAACAGCACACCAAATTTTCAAAGGAATTAACTGCAATAATCAAGATATACCTGTACTTTGGTCAAATTTGAGGAAATCAAAATTACACCAGCATATGTTATCTAGCTAATCCTTCATACAAAAGTTTAGAAAACTTTGGCAGAAAAGTTTGTCAGTATTAATACATTACGTTTGCAGTACAGACTAAAGTTGAAGTATTTTCTATTCATAGTTTCTATCCTAGTTGAAATTGCAAGAGTAAACGAAGAACGAAGTGGCTAGTTTTTGGCATTTCAATGAATTTTAAAAGTAAAAATTCTGCTATAACAAAAATGAGAGAAACCAATTCAAAGTTTTTTTTATCATTACTTTTTCAAAGGCAGCATGTTAATTTCTACAATAATTTACCATATCAGGTATGAACAGATCTGCAAATTGATGAAAAAACCTACCTAATCAAGTCAACAGAGCAATTAAATTTATTCACAAAATTTTGTATAACCTTTTTTCTATTTAACTGATAATGATAATGTATTTGTTTCAAGTCAGTAATGATGGCCGAATTTTCAAGTTTACATTTGTCAATACAAAGGTTAATTTACAATGAAAGTACCGAAGATCAACAAAAGTTGCATTGAACAGAAAAATTTGAACGCCAATCACCATGTTTTTTCATGGGAAATAAAATCTATTTGTCACCCACTCAATTTAAATATTAAAAGTTAATTTGGTATCATCCAATGGGTGAGTGGCATTTGAATAAGAAATAATTCCTGACTTTAAAGAGCCCCCCCCCCAAACACAGAAACTGCTACCAATAGCAAAATAGCATGTAGCACAGTTCTACTTTTGGTTCAGCACACAAAGGACAGTATATATTATTCTTTAGACCATGGCTTATTTATTATGAATTTTCAGCTTTATTCTTCTGAAAACAAATTTTCTTGTCCAGAAGAAGTAAATAAGGATCAGTAATTTGAGTGTTATCAATTCACCACTGCTGTACCTAAGTTTTATAACTTTTTCTCCTTCTGCAGTGTGAGCAGTTTCTTCCAAATAATTTAGTAGTTCCAGTTGCTGGCAATTCCTCCAATGATTTGAAGAGTATTGCCTTCCTGGCTATTTTCTTCCATATACTCTGCATAAGTCAGGACTGCCAAGAGTCCTGTTCTTTCTTCAACTCCATCTGCAAAATAAGTTACTGCCATATTTTTTCATCATACTTGCTCACAAGTTAGACAAATTCCTTCATTACAAGGCACCCTGTTTTCAGATTGGCTGCAATAAACAGATTTTTTCAGCTAAGACCTTACTGCATTGTAAAATTCCCTTGAAAGGTAAGGTCACTATTTTCTTTTGCATGTTGGATGAATTGTCTGTTGGGGTACTTTGTATTATCATTGCTCATAATTAGCATGTTTAACAGCAACATTTCAACTTCCCCCTCATTTTTTCTGTATGATTGAGAGAAATCCAAATAATGGGGAAGCAACTCCCACATCGTGAAGTACACTATTAGATTGGTGCAAAAATGATTGGTTTTTCATTTTAAACCAAACTATTATCCAACTGTTAATTGAATATACCACTTGAAGGGCGAATTTGGCACTTATTTGAGTTGAATATTATTTCACTCTTTACTCTGGTTCATTTGAGGCTGTTAATTGTAAGTCAAGCAAATTCCTTGTACAAGTTCAAAATGGGATGTAAAGCGGCAGAAACTACTCACAATATCAACCAATCATTTGGCCAGGGGATTATCAATGAATATACAGCTCAGCATTAGTTCGGTAAATTTTGAAACTGACAAGAGTCTTGAGAGGAAGTAGTTTCGAAGCCTGTGATAATTTGAGGCAGACCTACACAAAACTTAGTAGCAGAGGAACTAAATGTTAAACATTCAACATTTGTACCAAATTGGAAAAGCAAAGCCTAGAAGAAAAATATTTTGCCATTACAAAGTCTGCCCTGCACTTTTGAGCAACAAGAATTATTCATTTCTTGATCACATTGTAATGTGACAAAAAGGATTCTATACAATAAATGTTCTGCAGAGTGGATGGGCAGGTGAAGCATTGAAACTTCCAAACCATATCAAAAGATCATTGTCACTGTTAGGTGATCAGCAAGCAGAATCCTCCACCACTACTTAAACCCTGTATCGCCAGGAAATCGACGAAATTCACCGGGAACTACAACGTTAAGGTCTAATTCTTCTGATTTTGAATGGACAGGGCTTCGAAACTACTTGATTCAGGACTCCAGAATACTATGCGTTCAGAATAAGTGGACCTGTTTCTAGAGGACAAATTTGTAGATTCTAATACTTTTAAGTTGGTGGAAAAACCGCTATTACTTTGACACCAAATTTTGTTCCATGCCGATAAATACAATGCACCACGTGGGAGTTGCTTCCCCATAACACTTAACGAAAGATCGCCTGATAAACAGATCTGCTGGAATTTAACCTCGCCATTTTCCTTTTGAGTATATCTCACGTCTTAAACTAAAACGTTAAATGACCAATTACAAGATCTGTGAACACTAGACAAGTAAATTCAATTAAAACGTCTACAATGAATGAGCTTTTGTCAACTTTAGGTTAGCATAACGACTGGAAGCAACATTCCAAAAGCTTCTACCCTGAAAGAATGTGTGGCGAAAAATGAACTCTAGCCATGAACTCGAATTAAACGGATTGTAGATGTATCAAACTCAAATCTCAAGTATTTCATTGAATGTAGCAATTTCAAGTTCTTTTCTTTTTTGGAGATAGCACGGAAGTTTCTGAAATGGAAAACTGTCAGTTTTTTTTTAAAGACGAACTGATGCATATCTTTGGAATTGTAAATTATGCAAGTAAAACTATGTAAAATTAACTGATTTTTAATCCGGTTCTTCAATAAGATCTAATCTTTAACAGGTCAATTTAAAAACTGCCATCAGTTTACTGAAGATGTAGGTGTATTTTTGTCCCTATTTATGAAGTTATCTCCCCTCCATTATTTACACTTGAAAATAGAAATAAAAATTCAGATTAACAGGAAACGTTCGGTCTATAAATTCACATCTATTTATTAAAAATCTGGAAGAACAGATGGGTTTCAACATTTTTCCATAAATACGGTTTTCCTTATGAAGCAATGTAAATCTTAGCTATAAATTCTGCAACTACTCCAATTAATCTTTGAGCATTTATCTCAGATGAATAGTAAGAAAAGAAGCATTACCAAAAGACAGCTTTTATAACCTTGATATAGCCGATCGATATTAGAACCATTAGAACTAAACATTTTTCGGAAAACTTTTTTTCAACTTTTGGAGGTGCATTCATATCTTCAATAGTTCTAACATGAGATAAAAGCCTCCAAAATGATTTATATAATCGAAACTACATTCCTTCCACGACTCTATCTTTTCCGTTATGCCTGTTTTTAAAATGAAATCTTATATAAACTGTAGCTGCCAGTAAATGATAAAAATACTCAAAAGTTGAACAGATGTTTTTGTTTTTTTTTAAACATTTTTTTCCCCAGGTCTAGATAAGCAATGATATACCCAATAAAAAAATTTAGCTGTTCTCGATCTGAAAATACCGTTTTTTTTTTTTTTGTTCAACATTTATTGATATTTCGTTCATATTTAAAATTCCTTGGTAGGTCCTTCACCTAACATGGTAGACCTAGGCGATCTTTTACGCCTTTCGGCGTTAAATTCAAAACATGGGCGACGTAAACTTTCCTCATTGGTACTACTCGCAACTACCATCGCAATAATGACAAATTTCATTTGTTTCGTAATTAACTCGTATAAGCTTAACCATAAACTTAGAACTAACGGCTTTTATTTTCATCGTGTCATCAAATCAGGCTTGGTACGAGTCTCTGGAGAGGAAATTTTCATTTTCTGGTAATAGTTATGAAATCCTACTTTCGATTCAAAATGGCCGTTCTTGAAACTGCGCTACCAATATCCGAAGAATGTCTTATGGCTTGAGAAAAGCACAAAACCGTCAGGAAATTGACAGCTGCTTCTGAAAACGTAATTTCCGACTCCATTTTTGTCTTTTCTTGAAATTAAATTAACCCAATTTGTCTGAAAAAATTAAAAACTAAATGGGTTCTATAATCAACCTCCTCCACCGGCTCGATATTAGCGTTTTTAAGGTCTTTTAGGAAGAAAGAAGGTAATTTTCACCGGCAGGTAATCTAAAATCTCTTCTATCAATGAAGGTGGCTCAGACTGGGATCTCTCTTCAAAGCTGCTGACAATATGGTCTGCTGTATAGGTAACACTAGTAACTTGAAGTGAACCACACCAATGCAACCAACCAAAAACTTACCAAAACATTCCTTAGGTGAAGTCAATTTTGGGTTTTGATTCCTTAAATGTCTGTTTCCCTCAACTAAATCATTGTCTCTCTCTATATATATTCATGTAAATTAAGCAGATACCAAATCTAATTAAAAGTATACTACACCGGTTACTTCGACTACTGGTTCATTTCATTCATACTGAAATTAGATGAGAATTTTTCTTCCAGTGTTGAAGGCAGGTGTTTACTTCAGAAATTGCATTAATAGAAACACAATGAATAGTAAATATATGTATAATCGAGGAAAAAAAATGACCTAAAAGATCTTTTTTCAATAAGATACCCGGTTTCCCTTTCTATATATTGTAACTGACCGAGTGTCCTCACCAGGACAATCGTGATTACTATTTAATGACGACGTTGCTCAAAAGGTATAACTATATAATAGTAACGATGCCATATTCATCGCTTGTCATTCAACTCAAGATGCAAATATGGGAGAAAATCATACAAAATAAGTGGAAATATCTTTTTCATGCTCTAAATTGGTTTTGCCTTTTAAGCCAAATGGAAATCCACGTGTTCTGCCGGCGTGCTGGCCTATATTTACTTACTACTATGTGCTACCATTACAGCATTACGTAAGCTACGGATTGATCGGTGGTGATGAGATTTTCTTTTGGCAATACACTTAACTATGAAAGATTTTCCAAAAATTAAATCGGAAACTATTCGAATAAAACAAGTTGATGCTTCAACTTCTACTCAACCCTTTTTTAACCGCCTTACGTTCGACCTCTAAATCGAAAAATCAAGTACGTAGTTTCTTATCCATTAGATAATCAGGTTTTCCATTCACTTTTTTTTTTAACTAAAATCGCAAGAACTTATCGTTTTAAAAGAGAAAAAGGCTATTTGAACAGACGAAATTACATAAGTATTCGCCTTTTTAAGGCCTTCTATTCAATTTTCAGAATATTAAAACACCTGATAACTCAATGGAGTCAATCTAGCAGCTTTGTTTCTAAATGGAGTAAATTACATATGAAGACTTTTCTTATATCATTTTTTTTCTCCCGAAGAATTGAATTCTACATATCCAACATTATCACCTACCATCTGATACCACGGTAGCAGCTCCCAACTTAATCCAACTGGATGACCTCAAAAGTTTCAAGTACCAACGAATACTAATATAGTAAAATTAAAGAATAAAAACTTCTACAAATTAAAGGGGAAAAAGTAACATTGAGTTTCATGGAAATACTTTAGTGGTGATATATATACTGTCCAAGATCAGGTGAGAATTGAGGCAATTTGTATTTGTTTCTACGGGAAATATAATTTCAAAGAGTTGGATATTTCCAAGGAATGCAGATTTACTAATTGTTTTCGCAGACAAATAAAGCCTCAAAACAGAACCTTATTTTACAGGTGGGTTTGCCTAACTCCATCTGTGACTTTGATAAATAATTTTTCACCAACAAATGTTTTAGCAACTACTTTTTCCTAATGGTACATACAATAACATTCCTTTTTTTTCCACTTGAGAGCTCTTCCAAAATTTCACTCGACTGATCTGGACACGTTATGTTTATTCGTCGTATTTTTCATTCGAATCGTCCCTTTTTTTTCAGTTAAGAGGACAAAATCTTTAGCAACTTCAGTTAAATATGTTTTTGTAATATTCTGTTCATATGGACAACGAAAAAAAGAACTTGTTTAAAATAACAATTATACAAAGTGCTAAAATAAGGGGGGTGGATTTTTTAACTTACCCCGTAGCGACATACGCTGCTTAGCACGCCACGTACTCCACTAATAAGTATGGCCGCCATCTTGGAAGCATAAGTACGGACTGAAACTGGAAAAAGGAAGACTGTCTAGTCGAAAAAGAATCTGGTCTATTTTAACAAATGAAACCCGATAAATTTTGTTTCAATGAATCTTATAGATGAAAAATATCAATTCATGGGGAATAAGTCCCAAATTATAAAAAAATATACTGTTACCGGAAATTCCCGAGATTCCAAGAGGTGATCATGGGATAGAAATCTATGACGTCAATCGTGGGACCCACCCCACCCAGATACACTGGTATATATATCACGTGACCACCTATCCTCTTCCCTTTTGCTTAAACCAGCTCAACGAACAGGTACGTTCTGAATTTTTCTCTCTGGTTATCCTTGATAGTGATGTAAGAAATATATGCCATCCGCTTAATTTTGATAATCAAAATAACAATCCTCACCCTACATTATTCTTCTGAATACATTTTGTTGATGTTTGTTGTATAGGTGTATGTTATTTTCGCTTTTAATCTTCGTCTGATACTTCTGACTCTGTTGGCACCCGCCATTGCCGGTTCTTTTTTTCTCCTTTGATTCTTAGATAATTGATTATACCACTCGATAATATTTTCAACGATTGCATACGTCGTTTATATCATGATTTCATCAATTGGTTATTTTTTCGGACATTTTCTGCTCGTGGATTTGGGTGTATGAAATTTGCTAATCATTATTCCCCGGTTTTATTAATATGGCCGCTCTAAAAGACCACGTGGTATATTCTAGAAAATGTTAATGCGTATATTTAAAGGCTTACAGTTAAATCTCTCACGGTGTGCCTTTATTAACGTCAGCAGATTCCATCTTCGAGATCTGTTCAGAATCAGAAAAATATAAATTCTAGAATAATGAATGAGAAAGTATATTCTATTTCCCTGAAGTCAGTCCTAGTAACATTCTTTTTAATTTTCAACAAAATTCTATACTGAAATTTTAGGGTTTTAATTTGACATATTACCAGTCTCTACCATATTGTTCGTGAAATGTTAATGGTTTCCTCCTCCCCCACCAGCCGTAATGGTGACCTGCAGCTTGAAGCCTCTCTATTCTATCTTTTCTCTCGCATTTTTAGGATCTTCTTCCGTTCACTGATTCAAGACTAAGACAACCATGCCTAAAGAAAAGCAGCATATTAACATCGTTGTCATTGGACACGTCGATTCTGGAAAATCTACCACTACTGGTCATTTGATCTACAAATGTGGCGGTATCGACAAAAGAACCATCGACAAGTTCGAGAAAGAAGCCCAGGAGGTGAGATACTTTTCTTTTTTCTTTTCCTTACAGAAAGATCGAAGGCTTGGAATTTCAAATTTCCGCATTCTAACCTATTCGAATTTTTTTACCTGGATTTTACCTAGAATGGAAATGACTCCTTCTGTAGAGCCTCATGCGACGTGGCGGTGTCGGCCATGTTGTATAATGAGACTCTGCCGTCTGCCATAACTAGTCTTATGACTACGACTAACAGAATTTTTCCAATTCTTTCAGATGGGCAAAGGCTCTTTCAAATATGCCTGGGTGTTGGATAAACTGAAGGCTGAGCGTGAACGTGGTATTACCATTGATATCGCTCTGTGGAAATTCGAAACCGAGAAGTATTACATTACCATCATTGATGCTCCCGGACATAGAGATTTCATCAAAAACATGATTACAGGAACCTCTCAGGTATATATATTAATTCATCTTGACATTTCGACCAATTCTTTGTCTCACATTTACTTGTTAAATCCCGTTTTTTTATTATATTTTATATAATTACACGCTCCTTGCTTCTTTTTTTTTTCAAATTTTAGGCCGACTGTGCTGTCTTGGTTGTGGCTGCTGGTGTTGGAGAGTTCGAAGCTGGTATTTCCAAGAATGGGCAAACCCGCGAACATGCTCTACTTGCTTACACTCTGGGTGTAAAACAAATGATCTGTGCCGTCAACAAGATGGACACAGCTGAATACAGCCAGAATCGTTTTGACGAAATCGTCAAAGAAGTCAGCAACTACATCAAGAAAATCGGTTACAATCCCAAGGCAGTACCTTTTGTGCCTGTGTCTGGATGGCATGGAGATAACATGATCGAACCTAGCAGCAATATGTCCTGGTACAAGGGATGGTCCATCAACAGAAAAGAGGGAGATGCGTCTGGAACCACCCTCATTCATGCTTTGGATGCTATTATCCCACCTCAACGTCCAACTGACGTACCCCTTCGTCTCCCACTTCAGGATGTTTACAAAATTGGAGGTGAGTTACTTCTATTAATTTATTTTTGTTTGTAAAATTATTAATGTGATAAAAGATTTTAAAGGGAGAAGGTTGGACCTATTTCTCCGTTCCCTGTATAGAACCATCAAATGAACAGATTTCAATTAATTCTAAGTTGGCGGAGATATTCAACTCCATAAATAAGCCAATGTTTGGTATCTTTGATTGAACTAAGTTATGTACTTTTTTCAATTCAACTCGTATTTCAATCTGAACTTGGTTTGAGTCCAAATCTCTTCACTCGATAAGCTTTCAATTTTGCTCATTCAAAATCTCTTCACTCATTTAATTTATATCTTTGTAGGTATTGGAACTGTGCCCGTCGGCAGAGTCGAAACTGGTGTCCTTAAACCATCTATGGTGGTCACATTTGCCCCATCCTGTTTGTCTACTGAGGTAAAATCTGTGGAAATGCATCATGAAGCTCTCAGTGAAGCTTTGCCAGGTGACAATGTCGGTTTCAACGTAAAGAACGTATCTGTGAAAGATCTCCGTCGTGGTTTTGTTGCTGGAGATAGCAAGAACAACCCACCCAAGGAGACTAAACAATTTGAAGCCCAGGTAAGAGAATCTTGTCATTTTGTTACTTGTAAATCTAAATCTTGTTCTAAAAAATTTAAATGCTATATGTACATGATATTCATTTTGAAGTAATAACATTGAATCAAATCCCGATCATGATAACCCTGTAAATTTTCTGAATGACACTTAAGGTTATTTGAATATCACTTAAACCCTCATTCCAGCTAACAACTGTAATGGCATTAATTGTTCGCATATGCCAAATGTTTATTCAGTCTCATGGTACCTTGTTACTGAATCCTGAAATGACGAGTGTCTGATCAAATCCGTTCTTTCTCCACAGGTTATTGTCATCAACCACCCTGGTCAGATTCAGGCCGGATACAGTCCAGTCCTGGATTGCCATACTGCACATATTGCCTGCAAATTCCTTGAACTGAAAGAGAAAATTGACAGGCGTTCCGGTAAAAAGATTGAGGATGCACCCAAATTCATCAAGAGTGGTGATGCTGCTATTGTAATGCTGAAGCCCACCAAGCCAATGTGTGTCGAGACCTTCTCTGAGTTCCCTCCATTGGGAAGATTTGCTGTGCGTGACATGAGGCAAACTGTGGCTGTAGGAGTTATCAAGAGTGTTGAAGCTGCAGAGACTTCTGCCAAAGTAACCAAGTCTGCTGCAAAGGCCCAGAAGACCGAGAAAAAGAAGTGAAGGTTAGCAGAGCTTAGCTTAACCACGATTCCCGAGTGGAGTCCCAAAACTAAGTTTACTTATATAAATCTACATAAAACAACCAATAATTCTCTCCTACAGCTTCTGCTTTCATGGCCTGTATGGTTGCTTAGGTCTAAAATTCACCGTAAGGAATTCAGACGGAAAGACTGGACTTCTCCAAGAAAATGGGCCTGTCATTGTAAGTGACTTAAAACAATAAAAAAGCTTTAAAATACAAACCTCTCTGTTTTTGTTTGTTGACAATCTGTCAAGGATGGTTATTACTATGGCAGAACTTCATTGTATCAACTTCAGCCGAATTTTGAAGCAGGGTAATAGGCTAGTATATCTCTGAAATTCTGCCATTATATTCACCACACCTTCTTTTTACTTTTTTTCCCCCCTTTCCATATGCAAGCAAATGCCATTAGCCTTGAACTTATTCAATGAATCTTCCCTTCGCCTCGAAAATTTTCTTGGTGTATGTAATTAAATCGGTGCACTTGAAGAGCTTACTTATATGATATACCTTTTAGAAGGCAGGGTGATACCCAACAGTATTTTCGAATAACTTTTCCTAGGCTTGATATGCTCCTGGAAGGTAGGCTGAAGCAACAGCTGTTGACTAAGTAGTGACGTTTTCATCAACGGTGAGTACCTGAATTATGCAGTGATCCTCGACCCATTTGGTACCCAACTTATTCAGATGACTTGACACTTCCTAGCTGGATTTCCCTGTAGACTTCAGATCTTCTCAATTTATATTGAGATTATCATGAAAGGTACTCATAACAGCTCTGCCGAAAAAAATTGGTTGTTAGGTGACAGTGTTTACATTTTGAAGACACTCTTCTGCTTATGGCTATTGTGTAACCTTTTGAAAAAAAAATTATCTAATGCATATATTTATTCCTACATCAGTCATGTGACATGGCGTTTACAAATTTGATCCAATCCACTTGATAATCGAATTTGCATAGCATGGTCATATCAGGTACAGGACAACTGAATTTTTTTCCTTCCTAACTCACTTGATAGTTTTACTTGGTGCTTTGCTCTGAGGATGCATCGAAGCCAAAATAATTTCACTTAACTGCAATTTGAAATTCTTGTTCTGGTCGGAAACAATCTACCCTGTGCAGAAATCCTGACTAATATCCCATTTGTTGACTGGAATGAATTTCTGAGAAGACACCTTTTGGTTCTGGGGTGCCTATGTTGAAGTTTTCTGATGGGTAATATCTAATATATTGATTTCAACTAGTATCAATATATTGATATCTACACCTGACCCTATGTTCAACTTGCTGTCAGCAAATATCTGCACACTACTAAAACCCAGTTTTTTTTGTTTTAGTCAAAAGCTGCAACAACGTTACAAAATAGTGGTTACTTTATATCATTTTTTTTTTTTTTTATGCTACAACTTAAATTCTATCTCCCAATGAAATCAACCAGTATGCATGTGAGGGACTTTTTGTTGCCATCCCCAAATTTCGGAATTTGACATAAGTTGTGATCCACATCAAGGTAGAGAAGTCCTATTTCTAGTTGAACTTGATAGGTTTTAACTGACCTATATCTTGATAATGTAAATAGAGGCCACCCTAAAATAGCTATAGAAAACATGATAAAGTGGATCAAATTACATATGAACACTTCAGATGAACCAAGAAGCCTTCAGTATTGTGTAAAAGCAGAGCATCACCATGCATATATATTTCACTCTATATTTCTATAACCCAATTGGTCTAGACTGGGGTACTCTTTGAAATATCATTGGAAGCCCTGCATTTGTGGCTTCAGTAGTAGATGGTGAACAATTGAATCTCAATGAGTCTTGTCTTGTGGACAGATTCATTATTTTATTGGATGCAACCGCTGAGATTTGACCGACACATTAATCTAAACTGCTTACTTATGGTGTAGTGCTATACAGTGTTGAGGGGGGGGCTGTTTTAGCTAATGGTTGTGGTTAACATACTGGAAAGAGAACACAAGCAACCATCATGGATTATGCTTGAAATGTAAATTTTTTTATTTGTAGCTGGTAAGCAAAAAATAAACTGATCTACCACCAGAGAAAAATCTTTTATAAATGTTATCTAAGGATGAAATTCATATTTCTCATTAACGTGCATCACTTTTTGTCATAAGTCTTGAATTATACACTGATACATCATATTAACTGCTGAAGAATTGAAAACACAAGATTCATTTTTGCAAAACAATTTTATTGAATCTAAGTACTTTTTTCTTGTTGCTCTGATATCCAGGCTAAATAAGTATTCCAACCCAGGGCTGTGATATTGACTACCAGAATCCTGTAGAAGAGATAACAGACCATTAGATGTGTGTAATAGTATTATCATGAAATGTAGACTTCTTTTAACGTCTGGGTCAAGAATTACAAACTCGAAAAAGGAGAGGTGAGATTGGAAGTCTTTGACATTTCCAACAATATAGCATGTGGCAAAATGAGAAAGGACAAGATTTTAACATACCTGTGTTGAAAAGGAACTAAGTAAAAATTGCATATTTGTACTGCAGGCCAGATCTGGAATTGGTAAAAAAAAATATAAATATCAAATTGAATAACATTGATAGGAATAATGAAGTGATCATTCTCACTATCTGGTAAGGTTTTTAAAAAATATTGAGAAAATGTAAAAGTTTAGTTCATACTAATTGATTTTAAAATGAGAATTATTTGCATATTTACTGATGGGGAAACATTTGTATTCAGGATCTGCAACTACAAATCAAGGTTGATGTAGTTCTTAAGACCCAGAGCAATTAACTTCTTGACATTGTTGGAAAGAGGTCTGGTCATAAATTCATCCATTACTTAATTATATGGTATATGTTGAAATGTAAAATTTGTAGACCAGAGCTACCTAACATTGTCTTGCAAGAAATAGTTCTCCTTCCCTCACTTGAAAAAATTCTATTTATATCACTGCATTGGGTTGTAATGCTTTCAGAAAATATTAATTATATACAGGGTGAGCATGAAATATCTCACTGATCTTGTACAGCTATACTATATAGAAACAAGGATGTTTTGGCCTGAATGTGTTCTACAAAGATGTTTGAATTAAAGGAAAGATATGCTTGGTATATTCATTAATTTGACAGGCAATGTTACCAATAATATTTCTTTTCTCCAAACATTGATAAGAACTTTATATATTAGTTTGTTTCTCAACAAAGGCAAATTCAGTTTTAAATTGGGTAGAGACAAAACGGTAGTTCCCTTGGCCTTGTTATAGCATACCACTGATATTAGGAAATCAACTTGACCTTACCCCTCTTAGTGAATGAGGTGGTAGAACCTAGGGCAGGGATTCTCAAAATAAGGGTAAGTATCCCCCGCGGAGATCACATCAAGATTATTGGGGTTGCAGGAATACGATGCAATTTTTTTTGGTCTGTATTTGTTGCTATGTTCAGATCAGGAACCAAATGAAAAGTGGCAAAAAATTTCTCATCAAAAATGATTGCCAATTTTTAAAAAAGTGAGGAACCAGGTACCCTGGAACTGGACATACTTTTTGGGGTGGCAAGGAAGTAGAAACAAGTTTTGGACTCGGGGCGTAAAAATACATTGTCACTCAGTAAATGGTACATCAGTGAGTTGAGGCAGCAATCGGTTTTCATTCAAATTGAAAATTATTTAAAAAATTTTCTTCACAAAATTAGGATATGTATAACAATGGTAAGAAACATAAATATTGGATCCAAGATGAAATTAACACTCACAAATTCTTTAATCAGGGATGCACAATAGAATAAAAAAATCTTGAAATATATGATATTCGAGAAGCAGAAAATGTTCAAACAACAGTAGTTGATATCCTTAGAAATTTAGAGACAAAATAATCTTAGGTCTGACTGGCCTCCATTCTGTCTCTCCTGACATTGGAAAATTCTCTCCAGGGTGCATGCTAGGACAAAACTTACCCATTAAAAACAAATTACAACATTAATAGATAAGTCTAAAGAAAAATGAACATATTTCAAATTTTTTTATCCTTAGTTACAATAAGATTAATCAAGATTAAATAATCTATTAAGTAATCACTTGTGAAAAAGTTCATGGATATATATTCTAATTTCTTTGAGATGATTTTTATAGAAGAGAAACTATATATACAGTGGACCCTCGTTGAAACAGACCATTAAGGTGGATATCGGATAAAAAAGACTAAAAATCAGACATAAACACTGAAAAGTCGGGAAAATGAAAATTGATAATCAAATATAATTAACGAACCCTTTCTGAAGGATACTTTGGAAAAAACATTTTGAATCATGTCATATTTCTAATTAGCAATATTCAATTTTATAAAATTTGTTTTACATTATCATCCTGGTTTTCCAAGTGTTGTTTGAGATGTAAATGAAATTATTTTTGAAAAAAAATTTTTTTTTTCACACTTTCTAAAGGATATAGACAACAATGTCTGTTGTCAAAAGATCAGCAACAATTAGATTAGAAAATAACATGAAATTTACTTTAAATTGACATATTTAAGTTTATTTCTTTTTGGATTATGAAACATGAATATTTAGGGACAATAAACATGCTGGTTCATCAGTAAAAAAAAGAAAAAGATTTTGAAAATATCTTTCTGACAAAACGAGTTTTTGGTGAAATGTCTACTTGACAAAACAGCTGTCAGCCAACTTGTTTCTGGAGAAAAGTCTGGTAGCCAGGCAAGAGGAGGGCTAGCAACTCCACCCTGTGAAAACCTACTTGCAACAGAAACCATTGCAGCATTACTCCGGAGATTGTCTGGTATGGTAGTGATCCTATGCTCCACAAGAAGTCTACAAATTTGTGCCAGACCAAGCTGCTAAGCTTAGTAAATATCTATAGTATAGCTTGACATTGGAAGTCCAGGGCAATGAACAGAGCCTGGAGCTCTTCAAGAGACACCAGATTGAGGAAAAGAAGCATTGCTGGTGCACATGTTACAATACGGCAAAAGAACAGCCTACACCCGCAGACCATTTAATCTGCCCTGACTGTCAATGCTAGTCATGTATCAGCCTGGTCAGCCACTGTAGACATAATCACCCACATTAATAACACTAGTGCTAGAAAGAAGGGATGTCAGTCAGACCTAACAACTTGGTCCATGATCATAGTATAGCATTTTGAATACTGACACAATGTGGCAACTATCATATGCTAAACCACTTAATATCAGATTTTTACTATGATACTAAGGAGTTATAATAATAAAACTTACTTTGTAGTTTGTGATTAAAACTGGTGCAAAATCCTGCAAAAGAAATTTAACAGAAAATGAAAATTCTGTGATATCATTTCATCAATAATTTGAAAAAAATATAACTTCATAAATTTGTTTCATATATGAGGCAAGACTCAAAAGTTCAAAAATTTGGACAGCATATGCAAACCATACCTAGTATGGATTTTTGTCACTACTCTTTGTGAGATCACAGTGTACATGCCTAAAGGAGGCAGTGAAAACTAGGTATTAGGGTAGGTAATTTTATTTTTCCATAGTCCTATTCCCTGAACTTTTGTGTAGTACCTCATGTAGCAACATGGAAATTAAATAAAACAAATGATATCTGAGCAAAATACTGAAAAAAATTTGAAAATACATGAAAAGAAAATGTGTGGGAGTGAGATGAAAATTATTCACGGATAGTGTGGTACCTTTTTTAATCCTGACAAAATTACGAGTGGAAATTCTCGCGGGTCTCTCACTAGTTCACTCAGTGGCCACAGGTGGTGGTGTTTATGAATCCATCTCTGAATTCTTTTCACTTAGAAGCCATAATTAAGAGTAAGTGTGTAAGTTGAGCAAGTATAGGTGGCAGTAGTGACGCAAATAAAAGTCCTTTTTTTTTTCTTCAAATAGACCTCTTTGAACTAATACAGAATTGTACTTGTTCAATTAATATACCAATATCTTTTATTTATATTAATAAACTGCATCATTGGCCCTGCCAACAAAGTTGGAGATGTATGTGCATATGGTTGCATCTGTCTGTCAACACGATATCTTCAAAAGTTCTCAATCAAATTTTGTGGAACAGGTAGATAACAGATTAAGGAAGAAGTGATAGAACTTTTGGGTGGATCCATGCACAATTACTTCCCCTGCATCGTTGTTGTATTCCACCATTAATGTGCTAATAAAATACCAGTGAAAAGACTTATGGATATATTCGAATTCATATCAAATGATCAGAAAAAATGGTTAATTTGTTCCAGTTGGAGACTCCATTGTTTTAAATGGTGGGAAGAGGTACTTTTATTTGCAAAAAATTTATCTCTGAGCAGAAGAGTCAAGTGTCATTGACAGAAAAACAAAAAGATCACACTACTCATTATATAAATATAAAATAACACGAGTTGATATCAGACCATCTGTACTTAGAGACCCAATGAGGATCAGACCCACAAATAATAGCCAGCAAGATGAGCCTGCTTATCATTGCTATATGATGTGTGTCCTAAACCATTTTCTCCTCTATAATTTATTAACATAACAATTATATATCTGACCATCAATAGTTGGAAAGTCAATGAGGATTGAACCCACTAGTAACAGCCAGCAGGTTTAGCTTGATCATTGCTATATGATGTGCATCATGATCCATTCTCCCCCTCCCATAATCCACTTATCAATCCCAGCAGAAAAAATTCAGATATACTTGGATTGCGATGTCTTTTTTTTTTTTTTGAGAAAAAACAAAACAAAAAAACTGAATAAGTTCACAGGGATGAGTGCATAGTTTGCGTGAATAGGAAGCAATCCACCACCACCCCGATGAAGACAACGAACTAAGAAAATAACACTGCTTATTGTTAAAGTAGATTGCATTAAACCATTCATTTTATATTTAGTCAAATTTCTAACAGTCCTGATGCTTTAAAGATATGGGATATACATAATTAGATGGTCAGTGGTTTTATTTTATTGTTTGTTTTGTTTTTTTCTAAATATTTTTACCATTGCCACAATAACAACAACACAGTTGGTCTGGCATTATGGATGATCCAGGATGGTTCTGGAACTGATGGTGCCCGAAAATTTGTGGTGTATCTTCACCAACTCACATTCTTGAAAATGAAAAGTCAGTAAATCAATATTTCGAAATGAACGAAACGAAATATACTTGTGAACGGGGGCAATTAAAATCAACCCATGCGACTCACAGCTGTGGGTCGGAAGGGGGAGAGGCGGGTGGGAAGTATGAGAAAAAGAATGGAAGGTGAGAAAAACGAACAAAAAAAATAGGTAGGAAGAAAATGAGATCAGTATGAAAGGAGAAGAAACGGAGAGGAAAAAGGAGAAGAGGGAAACAAAAGATATCAATGGACATACCCTGTTGCCGTATGAACTAAGAAGCAGGGAGGGGGTTACGGAACAGTCAATGAACACAAAACAAGAGGAAAAGGAGAGGCGAGCTATCAGCTGTCAGAGCCACTACAAAATCAGACATTTTTAAGTTTCGTGTCAGAAGTTTTTGACTAAAATTCAAAATAAACCCAATTAATTTTTTTTACTCCTAGTTTCAGGTCATATATTTTTCTTTGTTGTCAATATCTGCACCAGGGCATTTGATTCATTTGATCAAATTTGCAAAAGTAAAGTCAAGAGAATTCTTGATAAATATATTTTTCTGCCTATAATGCAGAGCTTTCTAAACTTTTTGCATTTGCACCACACTTTTCAAAAATTGAATTTTTTTTTAGACATTACTCAAGCTTTGTTAACTAAGCCAAATACATGATTCAAAATCTATGTAAAAAAGTACAATTCAATGAAAAATGTAATTAATAATAAAAGAAAAAATGGATAATTATAAATAATTAACAACACATAATTGTTATATACTTGTTAATTCCCATGAAAAAATTTGCGGACATATTTGAATTTCCATGAAATGTTTCTTGTAATTGTGAATTCGTTTTATTTGGTACCAAACTATCAATACTCTGAGATCCAATGAGGATCGAACCCATTCACAATGGCCAACAAAAACAATATTTTTTACATTTTAAGTACTTTTCTAAAATAGGGTGTCTGATATTTTTTCAAAAGCTGTGTATGCATCACAAAAGGTTTATATATTTATAAATCTAAACATATCATAAATCAGATGCAATTACAGATTTATTTAATGTGGGTCAGATAATGAAATTGTTGAGGGGAAGCTAATTTTAGTATCTCTCTCTATATTCTAAGTGAGCTATGGTTTTCTGAATTTATATATTTTATGATTTACCAACAAAAAAAACCCAATTTGTATTTCAAAGCCAACCAAATGATAAAAAAAAGCAAGGAAAAAACAAAACTGAAATTGTGAAGCCAACATGATTGAAAAGAAGCCAAAATTGTAACATTTGATTCTGAAAAGGCCAACCTGGCAATCCAGCCATAGGGCTGTAGCAAAAAAACAAAACAAAAAAAAAGACTTGCCCCTGCATATGAACTAATCAATATACAATAAGATTCAAGGAATGTACCATATTGAGTCATGTACAAGATGCATGAAATTTAATATAAAAACCCCCTAAATGTATAAAGGGCCCTGGCAGAAATAGGTTGAGAGAGAGTGTGTCAATTAGTTATTTATTAGGACTGTTAACTCTGAAATATCATTTTTGTTTATAATTTATAAAATGTAAATAACTCTGAAATATGTTTTTGATAATAAAATGTAAATAATACTCGGTTCAGCCATAACTCACCATCCCCCGGTTGGAATCTCTTCACAAGCCTAAACATAAAATTTCACTGGAGTATATTAAGGAATACCAAAGTTATCCAATTGAGAAAAACGAGACACTGACAGATATCTAGAGCTAATAATAGTCACTGCTGGGTACAAAATTTAGAGTTAGCATTATAGAGGAGCATAAAAAAAATGATAATGTACATATATATACTGTTACATTTTAACTATATACGTGATCACATTGTACTTAAGTAAATACTGTTATCAGTAATGCTTTATGGATGAATCCAATTATTGCATATAAAATAGATTCAAATAAAAACCCAAGGATTATCTGTGGATGAGACTTGAACATATCTTATTCTGAACTGGTTGTAAATATATTATTTACAACCTTGAGAAAGTCATTAATATTCAACATTTTGTTTGGGCAATTCAACTCCCTTGGGTTCTTGATGTTGTTACAACAACATTTCGGCTGATTCATTCTTCATCCTTCATCATGTAAAATTCGAAATAAAAGAGGGAACCCCTCCCTCTTTTCTGTCAACATTTTCTGCAAACATGATTTTTTTTCTTTTTCTCTAGATTATACACCAAATAAAGAATAGATTGGCCAAAATATTGTGGTAACAACATCAAGACTTCTAAAAAGTTCAATCAACCAAACAAAATTTGGAATATCCCATTCCACCCACAGATCTAAGACTTTACTGGTTACTTAACTGTTTATTTTCTATATTTTCAACCAAAAACATGTATGAAATATAAATGACATATTTTACATTATTTTACTTCTAACCTCCTTCTAGATTTTATGCATATACATACATACATATATTTATTTGTTGTAACTGATCACTTTTACAGTCATTGTGATTGACAGACAACTATTTTTTTTCTGTTTTTGATTAGTATATCACTTAGTCTAGACAATATAAATAGAATAAACAAAGAAAATAGAGCTGCTGCAGGAAATGAACCTACAACTGATAGGGTAGCCACTTCAATGTAGCATTGCTCTCACCATTGAGCTAAACAGTTGCCAGTAATGCAAAAGCCCAAATAACTGTTTTCATTCCAAATTCTTAACTTGTCCATTCTCAATATATATCTGCTCTATTTGTTTCTTTTTACATGGTTGATACATCACTTGGCCTAGACAACATAAATAGAATGAACAATTATAAAAAAATAGGGCAGCTGAAAAATTGCGCTCCTTTTAGACCCTTAAAAATGAAAAAAAATCCCCTCCCTCAATTTTGACCCATAAAAGTGAAAAAAAAAAAACAACCACCACTTTGACACTTGGAAGTTGAAAAAAAAAAAAAGAATTACCCTTCGGTTTTGAACCTTATTTATTTCCTATAAATCATTTGTCACTAAAGTGACCATTGATAAAATAATTGATTCTTATTTATCGACATTAGCAACATCAGTTGAATCATTGATTACGTGAGAAATATAATCCGTCTCTCTCACCTCTCCTGTCTCTTAGCTTTCAATTTTTTTCCTCTTTCTTTCTCTCTCGCTATCCTTTCTTCCTCTTTCTTTCTTCTTCTCTTCCTGTCTTTCTTTCTTACCCACTTCCTCCCTTTCTTTCTTACCCACTTCCTCCCTTTCTTTCTTTCTCTCTTCACCCATTTCCTTCTTCCTCTTCCTAGTCGCAAGTCATCATGACGTCATGACCTCTTTCTTTTTTACCCACTCACTTTGAAAACCATTCTGAAATCAAAATGTCCTGAATTTGAGAATATGACTATATGACAATATTCAGGAGTCTTATTCTTGTTCACAAATTATATATGGATTAACTGTTAATATCTATAAGACTAGTGTTTAATAGCCACACAAATGTATTGACTACAAACGCATTATATTTATGTATAAATTTGTTAAGGTGCATGTTGCTTGCAACATATAATCTAGCACAACCTGTCATATATTATTTGCAGAATAATTATTACCAAAAAGTTTTAGTTTGCTCGTGCATTAAAAAAATAAAACCACACAGGGAGGTAGTATTATAGCAGTAAAGTAAGTGGGCAGCAATATTTCTTTTTCTACCCCACCATCAGAATTTATTATGTCACTATACACATAATCATTAGAGTAAATGAAAGTATTGATATATCCTACCCTGGATATCATGGATTACATAAACAGATGGCTTAATATTGAATTGAAAACATTGCCTGTTTGAATTATCAGTTCATTGAAAACATTTTTGAAAAAAGTTATGAGAATTACTAAATATTCTATTTCAAAATTAAATTTACTTTTGATAATCAATATTTGAGAGAAACAAAAAATGTCAATAGATTTCTGAACTTCAACTGAAATGTTTCAATGAATATCAGAAAAGTTCTTCAACTATTACCTGGAAACGTTACAGTTTATATGACTTAGAAAACAATGTTACTGTTGTTGAAGTTTTAAGCTTCAGTTCTAATTCAACGAGCTGAAGACTTTCAACAGCATGGTGAGGATGGAGGAGAATAAGCTGCCAAAGATCCTCCTATTCAGAGAGCTAGTTTTTGGCCTCACAGACAAAATACAAGACTTCTTAAAAAGGACCTTCATCTCCTGTGGAATCAAGTATTGTTAGTCAGTGAACCATCAGGTAGCCATCAGAAACACACGGCAGCACAAGGTCTTTGAAGGAAACTGGAGAAAAAGAAGGCAACATAATGTGGCAAGAACTTCCTTTGGCTGCCAGACTTTCTCCTGTAGCTGTTGCTGAAAGACCTGACTCTTCTACATCGGCCTCGCTGGTCACAGATATAGAGAATCCTCCTAAATCTCTGATTGTGGAGCCAAGCCATGATGAAAAGTTTCCAAGAAAGACCTTTTTTGCTTCTTCATGTTGTTTGCTACTTTGAGCAAATTGAACATTCTTCAAATGATGTTGTGGGTGAAAATGATTTGTGTATTGATTGATGAAGAAAATAACAAGAGTGTTCAAAGTAGTTTTGGTCTAGCCGGAATTCTCAAAAGACATCATTATGCAATATTGGAACCTTCCATTGTTACAACTTCATCGCAGAACACAATAATTGTCATCAATTCTGTGACGCTAATAATAGCAGATCACATGACCAAATATAGAATCAATATGCTAGAACCAGTAGACAGATAGACAGACAGGGGGAGAGTGGTGGACAGCCTGTAGTCAGCAGAACACAATATTCATACACCAGTCGGGTGAAAAGACATTCAAAATCATTCTTATGTGCCCTGTCCTTTCTGAATGAGGCTGATCATGGATTGCTACAGCCTTCTATCTTTTTCGCTTTCAATGGTCCCTGTCTCTCTATGGCCCCTTTTTTTGAATTTTTTTTTGTAGACAGATTCTGGATGATGTAGTGGAGAAACCTACCATGTGCTCATCCTTACCAGGTGAAGAATCAATTCTAAAGGAGCCAACTCCTTCATGTCGTAAACTATGTATTGCAATGATTTTTCTTTCGATGGATAGTTGAGTGATCTCCAATTGCCTTCTCAACAGAGTCATTATTGAAACACTATCTCTGGTTATTTTTAATCTTACTGAGTTTTCTCAGAGAGATTTCAGATCATGAATGAGATTAAAGAGAATGCTACAAGGCAGCTGACAGTGACACTGAAATGGACTTAGAAAACAGTTTTGAAAAGTGGATAGGATACTGGAATGAGTGCGAGAGGTCCCAATGGGAGTATTTTGAAGGGGTCTAAAGTGCCATCACCCTAGATAAGCTATTTTTTGTTAATATTAAATAGCAAGTGACGGCTTCTTTTGATTGATTCCTTTTTCCTTAAACTGGGAGATACTCTTTTTGCAGCAAACCCAAAAGTAGTATCTTGAATTATCTAAGTTGATGAGCTTTTGAAACATTGAAATCTTATGCTCACAATCCCAGCAGTCAATCTACTTATTTATTCCTTGTGTTTAACTTTAAACAGTACACAACTTTGGATAATTTACTTGCATCAGTGAGAGGGATATTGCAGTGCCCAGTCAAAGCAGAAACATAAAGAGATCTGAACAAAGACAACATGACTGAGTCAGTATCTGCGAAAACAAGGTAAGAGTTATTTTGAAAGAACAAAAGAAAAGCTAGACGCTAGTCTTAGTATGTTTGTTGAAGTAAATGAAGTCTGATGAAGTGTATTATTATTATGCTGTTGTGCTATTTTTGTCTGTCTAGGCTGGGAGTTGTTTAATAACAATAAATATTAACAGGATTCACATAAAAATAAAATTACAACAAAATTATACACAGCTAAATATAGCTTTAAATACATCAAAGACTTTTGTAAAAACAAGAGTAGATTAGAGAAGAGCTTATTAGTAAGGACCAATATATACAGGCACACACATTATATATATATATATATATATATATATATATATATATATATATATATATGAACAATTGGGAATGAGACAAACTTAGGAGTAAAAGTACATTGAGACTTATTTGTTAATCAATCGATTGACAGATTAATTAGTATGCTACACATGTTTTGGGAAAGGTTCCTATCTTCACGTGTCTACATTTTAGTGGTAAAAAGGTTGTATATATATATATATATATATATATATATATATATATATATATATATATATATATATATATATAAAATACTACTTTATTTGAAATTATTTTAATGAAAAATTATGATAAACAAAGTAGATCAATTGAATTTTTGAAAGTGATTATTTTCATTGAATAAAGATTAAAGTGCTCAATATATTAATCATATAATATAGAGCAATATACTAAAAATTTGCAAGAGAAATCGCCCAACACATGTTTCTTGGTTCCAGCATTTATCAAGTGGTAGATTATTTTTATTTCTAATCTCTCTCTCTCTCTCTATATATATATATATATAGAGACAAAGAATATAAAAATTGGAGCAATTTACGTTCATTGTTATGAATTAACATTCCTTGTTATTAAATTCATTGTTATAATTAACTTTACATAATCAAAATTAAAATATAAATATTTTGATATGATTTGTTTGGGACTGACTTAAGTTAATAACAAGAACCGTCTGATAACATTATCTGTGACTATAATAAAAAGCTTCCTCAGTACATACAGTCAAGAAAGTTTTACATATCTAAACACTACAGATGTAAAGAAAATCTTTCAAAATTTATGTCATTTCAATCAATTATTCTCAAATATCAGTAAATACAATGTATGCAAGCTTTCCAAATGGTTTTATCTTTTATACAAAATTAGATATTCAGGAACTATTTGTGAATTTTTCTTTTTCAGATCATCGGTCGTTTACTATGTAACTGTTTCAGGGATTGAAAAACAAAACAGTTATACTAACATAATTCCCCAGCAGTGTTGATCAAACACCACTTCCCAATAAGCTGTAATTTTAATATTCAGCTTTGTTTTATTATGTCATACATTATTATCTACACACACACACACTATATATATATATATATATATATATATATATATATATATATATTAGTCTAGAAAGCTTTACAGGCTATGACCTATCAATAATAGATATAGCAGATATATGCTGGTTGTGCCGTGCAAAGAAATCGTGGACCTAGGAGATTGCTTGTGTTCCCTTCATACATCTTCATACGGCTGAATGCTACAGACTAGAGGAAACTGAGAATAAGACAAATTGTAAAAAAGGTTTAGTTTCACTCAATAGAAACCATCACGTAACCAACATCTTTTGGCAGCATGTTATGCTAGGGGTGATCAATTGAAAAATTGGAAAAATGGTGATCAATGAATAAGTTTCTTCTCTCGTCCTTTGGTTCGATCACTAAAAAATCTGAATTTTCAAAAAATAAGCATGAATGCTGCAAGGTGCAAACTAAGGAACAAATTGGCATACACTTTGTAAATTGAACCCTCTACAAAAAACCTATTTAAGTAGAGAATTTGAAGAAAGAAAAAAGCAAACTGTTTTTTCTCGGCATAATAAGGAGTAGATGTTCAATGAATAAAATGAAGAAACCTATATTGGCAGTTTTGGTTGACATTTTCTAATACATATATTAAAGAGAAAGATGCATTGTAATATTAAAATCAACTTCATTGAGCTAAAAGAAATTTTTATGCTTTGATCACAAAAAATGATTTTACACACCACCTTTATAATAAAAGGTTTTCTTACTCAACTGTAGTTAGATTTGTCCATTTAATTAAATTATGATTAAATGTTATACTTCTACTTTCTAATTAAATGTTATACTTACGATGGTGGATCAATTAGTCCGTAGCCTGACATATAGTTATTGGATCGGAAATCCTCACAGTGTGATGTTCGATCTATTTGATTGATTTTTGCTGATGAATCAAGTGCATTGACAAGGAAGGAGGTTACATCAAAAAATAAATATTTGTTGTGTAATATAAATGCTTTTTCCATCATTGGGCTACGGACTTATTGATGTACCAATGTACATCAAACTGTCTGTAAGATCATTCCAAGAATTGTATGGACTATTGATTTCATACATTTTTGTTGCTACCAATAGTTCAAAACACTCTTGGAATGATAATGATTCATCCAACAAGAATTTGTCTGTACGATTATTGAAACACTTAGGATTGAACTTATTCTGGATTTAATACTACAGTTATTCAAAGATAAAACAGAAATAAAAGCAGACAAAATTAAATAATGAAATTCTCTTAACAAAAAGTCCTTTACATGTGACTAAGATTTTTTAATTAATAACTTTGAAAGGGGAGGTATGCTGATCATGCTCAAAGCTGTTCAAATAAAAAAAATAATTGAGGAACTCTTTTTGAATCAGGCCTGCAAATAAAATTTCATGACAAAGAGATATCTCTATACTGAACAACCATAGCCATCAAAGACAGCAGAGGATTCTATCCTTTTTTATATGTGCGTGTATTTATTAATGTGTTCGTTTATTTGTTTCTGCACTCCTGTCTGTTCTTGTCCACAAACTTGAAAATCGGCACCAGTTCTCCATTAGGCACCTTCTAAAAAAAATGTTTTCTTGAATTTCGGAAAAGAGACTTTTTAAGGCATTATTCAGACAAATTTTATTCATAGTATTTAGATTCTCCAGAATCTAGATGTTTCTTCATGCTTTTTTATCCATTTTAAATGTTTTCCAGTGGAAAACGCCAATGATGTTATAAATAGAATTTATTCTGACCATATCTATTCTTTGATGGAATCATTTTTACATGGCTCCAAATTTTGATGGTATGGTTGTTCAGTTATTGACTGTAATGGGAAGTATACATGCACTTGCAATATATATATATATATATGTATATAGATATATGGATTATAAATTACGTTATATCATATAAAATCTTATCTGGAATGATTTCCCGTCATTACACGGTCAATATGTCAGGTACGATTCCTGCAGCAGCTCCATTTTCTTTAATTGTTTGTTCTATATACATTGTCTGAATTGAATGATATATAAACTGCCTAATGACAGGAAATCATTTCAGATAAGTTTCTATATGATATAACACAATTTATAATTCATTGTTGGACCAGATACATCCATTTCTTATATATATATATATATATATATATATATGTAGGTATGTATTAAATATCAAACTATGGGAATACCTCCCATTAAATTATGTTCATAAAAGTTTGCAGACTTCCATATAATGAAAAAAAAAAAAAGCAAACAAAAAATTACCTGTTTTACTTTATTTTTGATCTCAGACCATGTACCTCCTCGAAGAAATTCCATCCCAGCAATAAATGAAGTTAAAAACACGGGTGCAAAACATCCCTATATAAATGAAGAAAAAAAAGATAAGCAATTCAAGACTTAGTACTGACTGTATATGGAAAAAAAAAAGTATCGACAGCCATCATTAATTTCTTCATCAACCTGTTTTGTTTCAGCTAAACTTGACATAGCAATTTAACATAAAATAGAAAATAATAAATGTAATATCATTTGAACACAGGAAAAAATTTAAATTCAGTTTTAGAGCTTAAAATGCCCAAGGTAAAAAAAAAAAAATAACCAATAAAATGTCACATCAAGTTAACAGGTAAAATTTTAATTAACAAAACAAAAAAGTGTCTGTAAGATAAACACAAACAGAAAATGACATTTACTGATTAGATTATGTATACTTTATTGATAAAAACAAACTGAAAAGCCATAAAAATCATTTATAATAAACACAAAAGTGACGAGAATCTGCAAATTATAGTGATTTTTTATCCCCCTCTTCTGGCTTATTCGGAATCCTTGACTGATTGCCAACCATAGCAAGAGACTCCAGCATGTCCTATTTACCCATAGCTGGAGGGAGAAGAGATGGATTCATGCCTTTCCCAAAAGCATTAGAGCATAGTGAATACAAATCGTCTCAGCTGGGGTTTGAACTCAGCTCACAAATTCCATTTCCTGTGCATTAACTATTCAGCCACTTTGCACCTCCTATAGTTTCAAAGATTTAATGTTGCAGATTTCTACAAAACATGCCATCTCAAGATTCAAACACATTAACACAAAACAAACAAAAAGTCTTAAAATGCTCAGTAACAAGTTGAAATTGAACAGGTAAAAGAAAAAAACTGCCAAGAAAAGCATTCATTAAATAAATTATTGTCCTACAGCAGATACAAAGGTAAATTAATCTTATTAGAACGGCAAAGACTCAGCGAAAATAGTAATTTGCCTATGACTTTCGTGCTTTTATTGGTTGGCTCTGAGGCCAGAACAAAGTAGGAAGTATGATGTAAGTGTTTCATCACTTCTTGAATAAATGTTACGAGGTGATCTATTTTTGTCTCACCTGAACCGGAGTGCTGTTTGAAATTACTACCTGTAGGAGAAAAAACACAGTGGACTTTTATGTGTGGTTTCAATTTCTGTAAATGCTTAGTCACTGTATGAAGATATTTCGTACCATGTTTGAGAAAAGTAAATATTAGTTTTTTGAAACTTACATAAACTATAATGAAGAATTTATTCTTTTAGATAGGCACAGCCTCATTTCTTCAGCAAATGATCTTAAATTTATGCATGCAATGTTCAAATGCCTAGTTAGGTGTTAGATTAATGACCTGGCTCTTCAAGATATCAACTGTCCTTTTATGATTATACATATAGAGAGCAGACAAAAGCTTATACAGGTTCCCGCTATCTGAAAGTAAAATGTTCCTATGAAATCCTTCGTAAGCCAAAACAGGGAAAAGCAAGAAGCTATTACCCTTAATTTATATGGGAAAACTTTTTAGCATTCCCAGACACAAAAAATAACTTTGCATGAGATTTTTACTATGATTGACAGTGCTGCAATGATTGCAGAAAAGTGTGACTTCAATTTTGAAAGGGCAAGTGAGTCTAAAACAAGTTTACAGGATGTTTTGAATGCCTACAAAAAAAATGTATGATAGAAAAATGTAGGCTAAGCAGTCAAACCTACTGTTGTATTTGAAGCCTTCCACATCAGCCGCAGCAGATGACAAACCTCAACATTCGACATTGTGGCAGGCAGACGGAAGACGGTTATTCTTTGGGTTAGGAAACACTAAAAAATTTTCTCAAATAAATTGATGGTAATTGCTTCTTTGCTAAACGTCATATCAGATAGCAGGAGGAATCTATACTAATCTAGGTCTTTTGTGAAACTGAAGTGGCATAAGACAGGATAACAGTATGTTTATTCTAATAGAAAAATAATAAATTGTACTTTGCCAGATTTGAAAAAATGTCCTACAAAGAATCATTTTGTACTCCTCATTTATACTACTAGTGGTAAACCATGGTATCATAGATAGAATTTTCATCAAACAGATACGTCAAAACTTTCATTCACTTTAATGATTATATATATAATGGCACAGTAAATCCTGGTATAGCAGGGGGAGGCAATAATCGCAGTTGTACTTTAGCACCAATAGAATTTAAAATCAGTGTACTTTGGCAAAATTTTAGCGTTTTTTTATCACCTCCCCCAGGAGCAGATCCAGGGAAAAATTCATTTCTGCAAATAAATATGTGAAAAAGAAAGAATTTCAAACATCAAAAACAAGAAAGTAAGAAGTGATCTGGCATTTTTTTTACTTACATTTGAGTTTTAGCTTTTTAGCACTAAAATTGACAAAAAAAGTAAAGCAAAAAGAATAATCAAAGGATTCTACAACAGAATCAATAAATAAGATGGAACGCATCTTACTTAAGACAAAAAACAAAATAATGAATCTTTGTTTTCAAGATTAATTCATGATTACCAGCAATTATTTTTATAATAAATAAAATATCTTTAGATTTTTAAAAATGTTTTTTTTATTCTGCTTCGAGAGTTGGAGGGGGGTAGGCTGGACCCACTGACTCTAGGGGTCAGCGCTTGCTCTGACTATCAAGATGCCATCACGCACCAACTTAGCTTTAGCCATTTTCTTCACCAGCTAACTAAATATCTTTGGCAGTAGAGAAGAAGTATAAAGATTATACATCAAATTTTCCTATTTTTGACTCAAAATTCAAGATAAAGTCTTTCTTTAGACATGAGTGATATAGAATATGTAAGGGTATGGATGAAAACTTATAAAGCACAGATGGATTCCAACAATTATACTCTTGTGTAGCAATTTAGAAATGGCTGCTATAGTGTAACAACTGAATAATATGCAAAAAAAAAAGGTTGATAATTGAAAAAGATTAGTTTGCTTATGATAAAAGGATAAGAAGTTGAACATTTGGTAGAATGGATGAACCAACCTCTTAAATAAAATAAAATATCATTCAGTTCACTGATTGTCCATTAAGACACCCAAAATGATTTCACATGAAGATCAAAAATTACCTTCTAGAATAATGTGAACACAATAGGCATAAGACAGGAGAGAAATTAACAAAAGACCAAATTTTAAGAAATTAGAAAAAGCCAAATTATCAAGAAACTATTCTCACTGGAGATAAGTCTTCCAAACATTTTCACAAGTTCAAGTACCAGACAAAGTTTGTTTAAGCTTGGTTGAGAAATAAAATGTTTCTCAGATTGAATTAGGAAAGAGTGATGAGTAAGTCAGGAAAAGTCATGTTATTATTCCTTGCAGTCCTACAATACTGTGACTCAGAAGGACTGATGTGTTCGGGGGGAAGTGAGGTAAGGCCGACATTACTAGATAAAAAAGACTCATACATCAATTTATATTCTGGTCCAAGAGTTTCTGAGAATTGGTAGGCTCCAAATGCTCTGATGATCAATTGCATTAAAACTCATTACATATGGGATACCAAAACCAATTCAAGCGGACTGGCCCCAGGTGTGTCTGCAGTGGATTGATTCAGTTCAATTTCTGATCTTTCGTTGAGTTATGCATTGTATTTGCTGGTGACACTCAAGCTGTTCACAATTGCTGTTTTTGCTCATGTGAAACCATCTCCTTTGGCATAAAGGAAAAATTTGTCAAGAGATTAGTATATATTTTCCTCTTCCAATTGTCCAGCTGATAGCAGAATAGCAGAACTTTTTCTTCAAGGAGCATCCAATATTCTTTTAAGGTTACCACTTATACTACAAAAAGGTTATTGCAGATACTTCAAAATTCTATGGTACAACAGATTACATTGGTAGTTTCAAGTAGTGTTGGACAAGACAGAACCACTTCATATTGTCTTAAAGGCCTGTGAGGCCTAGCAGTAAGTATTTGTGACATGCAAAGACTGTCTCCAGCCTCCCTCAATTGTCAATCACAGTGGTCCTAATCTGGCAGTCACAGTTTGTAGCATGAGTGTCCACTGCCTCTCTTGGGGGTAAGGGGGCAAAAGAATATATATTCATAATATGTCTTCACGCCAACTCAGTTACCAATGAAGAATAATACCATCTTTTTATTTCAGTACAATAAGTTGGGATTACATAAAACAATTGTACTGCACCATTATCTGTTACTGACAATAAAACTCCAACATTCATGACCCCTTGAACTAGGTGTGAAGGCCATATCCAAAGGTGAGTATAGTTTGTAGATTGCAAAGGAAAATCAAAGTAAGCAAAGAAGGGGTGAAAGTTTTACGTGGACTGAAATAACAGTATGAGGAGTTAAGATTTTACAGAACTTTTATTTCATTCAAGAATGAGAGTATAAAAATGCACAAACAGAATGAGTGGTTTGCTACAACAGGAACGCCACCAATTTTATGGTAACTGATAATCCGGCCCCTCTTTCAATCCAGATAAAATTACTAGTGGACACCAAGGACAAAGCATATAAAACAACTTTGCCCCAAAGATATATTCAAGAAATTGACCAAGAGCAATGAGTTTCAAAGCTATAGTTCATATATAGTCCATCTACAAATCCTTTAACCTCAAATGCCCACAACATTGTCTAATGAACACCACAAGTCTGTGGTGCAACTGTCAACGTTGAAATAACCAGTAATCCACACAGGTCTGGTTGGTCACTTTTGGCAGTATGTTGTTTTGGGGTGATCAATTAAAAAAATGGAAAAAAAGGGTGATCAATGAATAAGATCCATTGCTGTGGCCTGTGTGCATAACATATAGTCAGTCAGATCCACTCAAAAAACTGAAGACAGTTTTGGTAAATGCTTTACAACTGTGCTCCACTTCCACCACACCGATCTGATTAATTGTATAGTACAAGAAAAATCATACAATCTGTCACATTGAGAGTGGTAGTACCTCAAAATTATTTGTAATTACAGCATTGTATTTTTTTTAATTAATATACCTGTAACTGTTTCATTCATATTAAACTATATCATTTATATTAATTGATTGCATTCAACCATTTAATTCATGTATAATATTTGTTAAACCTAAGTTTCAAACAGTCCTAATGCTTTGAAGATATGAGACTTGCATAATTAGTGGATCAGAGTAATATTGAATTATTATAGCCTGACCTATTCTGGTCCGGCAAAATGGATAATCTGGTATGGTCCTTAAACTAAAGGTGCCAAAAATTGGTGGTATACCTTTATTGGGAAATGGAAATGATGTTAGTAAATAATGATTGTTACCCTACCTGATCTGCTGCTACTTTAAGAAGAGCTGTGTTTCTGCTTACACCAATTAATCTTTCCATTGTCAAATACCATGTTCTCAACATTGGACCCTAAAAACAGAAATAGAGAAAATGAAAATAATCAAAATGCACACATTATATACAATATAAATCTACAATTATATACAAATGCACATATATATGTGTGTGTGTGTGTGTGTCTGTGTATATGACTGCCCAGTATATTGTTGTTAATGTCTAATATAAATTCATGGCACCTATTTTACATAAGGTATTTACATAATTCTATATTCATAGACAGTAGCATTATCTTTAATAAGATTCTGAGTAATTGATGACAAAGCAGTCACTATACTTATATATAATAAATTACATTCATTTTAGTACATTCAAACATTTATATGTGGAATTCAAGTGGGTGATGAAGAAATATCTCTCAGTGGAAGAAGGCTTATACTGCATGAGGAATAAGAGTTCCAACCTTGTATCCCCGTGATCCAAACTATACCAAACAAAAAAGATCACTGTCACTGTTTAAGAGAACACATTAAGAAGAGCTAATGCAGAGGAAACAACAGTCAATTGAACCCCAGGAAAACAATAAGATTAGTAGAAAAAGATGGAGCAGCAGGCTAGAATAAATATTGCTCGTGCAAACACATATTTGGCTTAGTAAATATAATGCTTCTCAACTACTGGATATGGGACCAAGGTAATGTTTATATATAGAATTGGAAGAGGGGAAACTTGTGCAGGATCATCTTCACTTTTTTCTTCTCATGGCCGTAGATAAGACAATATTGAAATGATTGATAGTATCTTGTCATTGTCATTACATACACACAAAGGTATATACCTACTTGTTCCATGTTTTAAAAACAAATACTAATTTACAGACATATAATTTATTTCTACTAGTTTGGTATAAACCCAACTGATAATTTCCAAGATGAAGCACAGGTGCATACATTGAGATCATAAAGACAATATATGCATTTTCGCACATGTTATATATTGACTATTGATATATATATATCTCTCTCTCTCTCTATATATATATATATTGCCTATACGATATAAATGTATATTTATATTTATCAATATATTAAGAGGCTCCAAGATTGCCAAGAGGATGTATCTGCATGGATCTGGAGCTTCCATTTGGTGGTGGAAATTCAACAATATATATATATACACACACAAAGAAATCTGTATATTTATATATGCATCAAATAAGTGTATGCTACCATTACTGAGAAACAATGAATACAGCATAGCAACAGCAACCTCACATACAGGGGCTTTGCACATTGTTTCTATATATTCTAAAAAACTGATTTCAAACAGTATCATAATGCGCAGTTTTTCTCTGAACATCCATTCAATCAAATGAAAATAAAAAGGCTTCCATTTTCTTTCACACCTAGAATTATCAAGCGTATAGCTTGAAAATAAGTAGACACAGTGGTAGTTGTAATATAGCTGAAAATAGTAAAAATGCCAAGTTTAAAACAAAATCTTTTGCTCTTTAGTGAAGCTAATCAGTAACAGATCAACAATAATGGTGAGACATTAAAAAAAGTCTCAATGAAATACTTTCCATAGACTAGTGCTTATTACATTAATCTTGCAAGAATTAGATAGTAAATCAGCTTTTTTTACCAAGTGACCCATGAATCTGGACTTCTATCAAAGTTAACCTTGTCCTACAAAATGGATTGGTTCAAAGATATTTCTTGAAGTCTGATGATTTTCTAATTTTATTTTGTTCTTGGACACAACAGCAAGCAAATTCAGATTCTTTACAAAGATCTTACATTATTCAATTAAGAAAAAAGACTCTAGTGTGTTTTCTTGAAGGCTAGTCTATAAGTGTCTCTTTTCTAGCAGGTATTATCTGAATGACCAATAACAAATACTAACAAAAATAAACTTTTACACCTTTTTGGCTCTCTTCCTTGAACCGAGCCCAAACTAATGCTATAATGTGAATTTTCATTTACAAAACTACACAGTGCCACATTTGCACTTATGAACAAATTCAAACACACATACATATGTACACGCAAACTTAGAATTTCTAGTGTACAGCTTTGTTACACTTGATTGGTGACAAAAATCCAGCATTACATTCATTTTTTCCAGTGCATTTAATATTTTTACGATATGAAAGACTCAACGCCAGAACTTATTTCTATATGAATAGTTTTCAAAGAGTTTTTCTGATGATTGAAATGCCCATTGTTTATGTTGTTAACACATTTCAGCTGAACCTTTCCACGTCTTTCTTTAGGTGTACTATCCAAACATGAAGATGGGAAACAGGAATTTTTTTTTCTCCGCATTGGTAGCAACACTTATAATGATTTGGGTGTTTTCCTTTTCTTTCCTTGTTAGGCCTGGATTTCTATACCTTGTCGAGTAGTGGAAGTCACATCAAGTTGAACTCTGCATTTGTCTGACATACACTCTGCTGACATGTTGATGTATACTGCATCTAAGATTTTTTCCTCATTTTCCAACGGCGTTCCCTGACTATAATGAAGACTTCTTCCCAGAGAAGATAGTGCTCACCCTTCTCTCTCCAGTTGTGGTTAACCATCCCAGATTATTCAATCATCTGAAAAACTCTTTGAAAGTTTTTCTCAAAACCATAGACGGTATAGATAAACAGTTTTGTTAGATACGAAAATGTAAATATGCAGGTCATGATTTTATTACTAACAAATTCACACACTAATTTAGAGAAGGATGAAAAAAAAATCTCAAAAGACACTTAATGCAAAAAAGAACACAATGAAAATGCTATAACATGAATTCATTTGATGAATAGTCCAACTTGTGAGTTCGGCATTATAGTTATGCAATTAGTACTAAACCGTGTGAGAGAAATACACAGAAAATAAAGACTAATAAACAAGACAATATAGTGTAAATAATTCATGCAGTCTTGATAAGCTCTTATATCAAAAGTTGTGGGAAAGTGACAAATTAGTCTTAGATAAGCAAATTAGTTGGTATATGAGGATAGAGAAATGCGGGAGAATATGCAACTTAGAGTAACAGGGCAAGTGGCTATAGTTTGGGTTCAGTCCAGGGAAGAGGGCCAAAATTTGTCTCCTAAAACAACTTCAAGTGAAAGGGAGGCATTGATGTATAACCTTTAACAGACTGCAATCGAAGCTTTGAGAAATAAGAGAAAATCAATACTATAACCACAAGGGAATGTTACACAATGCCAATGTAATAGGCGGAGACTCTTTAAGCTGAGATGGAAGGCTTGCAGGTCAAGAAATTAGTATTGGCTATCAAGATTTTTCTCCAATCTTCCTTTCTTTTCCTTTTGTATCTGGTCCAACATATTGCTTATCAACATTACCAACAACATTCTCAAGAAAAATAAATTAATTAAATGAATAATTCCTATAAAAGAATTAATTATTAGAGAATGATAATCTTAATTTTCTTTAACATATGTTTATGAAAATGCTAAAATCATAGTAATACCAATATTTTCATCATTATTACAATGAAAAAAAGAAAATAATACAGAAGAAACCGTTTATCATAATGACAGATAAAGTTATCAAATGGTTATTGTTATCAAAGTCAGTCAGTCTAAAATTTAAAATGAATTAAAAATAATGAAAAATTAAATTTGATATTACTTTTTTACAATGTAAAGTTGTTTATAATAATGAATTTAACAACAATGAATTAATAACAATACATGTAAATAGTTCCAATTTTTATATTCATTGCTGAATGTTATCAGCAGTTAATTTAAACCTAAAAGACTCAGTCCAAAAATGATAGTATTAAGTACCTTCCTCTGTAATATTATTACTACTATTCTTTTAGTGGGTAATGCAAAAGTAATTGCGAAAAATAATTTTGAATACTTATATTCAAACCAGAATTTATTGCCCCAAGCATCAATAATATTTCTGAATATTTATCAATAACCATTTAATACAAAATATCATCTATTGTTAGGTATATTTCTCTATTAGTTAACAATCAACATACACCTTAGTTGGCCTAAACAAAATCTCATAAGAACTAACAAGCACATCTAAAGTGAATTTTGAATCAACAACCAGATTTTCATAGCCTCCACCTTTGAGTCTGTGTAAGTTTTTTTTCTTTTTCCAATTTCCAACAATAATTATCTTCTTCTCCGACCTGAGAAATGAGAGTGGATCGATAAGTCTGTCACCTGACACAGCTAAATTTTGATTTGAAATTTTCGCTGTATGTTAGATATACGAGACTAATAGAGAAATGTTCAGTTGAATGCATTGACAAGGAAAGAGATGTTGAATAATAAATATTTGTGTAAAATGAATGCTCTTTTCATCATTAGTCTATGAACTTAATCATGTACCTATATACATTTGTGGTAAGATATACCCGTCCCAATTAGATTTTACAAGCTAATGGTTATAAGCACCAGTAGTTCAATTAATGAGAAATTAACAATGAAGTAATGGAAATGTATTTCAGTTAAAATGCCCACACCCATCTATCCACATCCCCAAGGGGGTGATACTGAGCAATAACAACAATAGAAAGTTAAGATATGAACAACAATGAAAAAGGGAAATTAGGTGCAGGAAAAGAAACAAACATAGAAACAAAGTTTTCTGATGAAATTTTTTTTAGAAAGCAATTCCTACACAGGCTAGAAGGCATCATGGTGGGGCATTGATAGAAATAGAACCATGGTATTAAAAGGAAATTACATAAGCCTTTAAAAAAAAAAAAAAGAAAAAAAAAAGGTTCAGATAGGGAAGAATCGCTGTGTACTGAAATTGGGAAACAGTCACCCCTCAGCTAGATGTTAAGACACATCACAATAGATATATATTTCCGAATTTCGGTCATTTCCCTTTCATTATATAAATACCCTATTTTTATAAACACTGCAGTTGTATAGTGCCTCTTGTTGTCACTGATGCTTGCTTGATAGACATAACTAGTCACGGAGAAAATTCTGGGCAGCAACTACTTTCATGCTGACAGAGGTCCCTACAGCTGCAACTTGTTCGCAGAGTCGTCCCTACACAAACGTTCGAGTGAGCCAGCTTATCATTGAAATAACAACACCAATGGGGCTGGTTTTCAAGAAAGGGAATCTATCTACCTACAGTGTTAGAGATATAAATGTAAGAACAATCTCTAGATTACAAAGGATAAGCAACATCCTCTATTCATGCCAACACGAAAATGAAATGGAAATCGTACTTCTATGAATTAAAACTGAGTCAGTAGCAGTATAAACTGTTCTTCATTCCTTCAGAGTAGGGCTGCCAATGCAGGTCCCCCCCCTCCCGATTCGGGGGATTCACCAACCATCTGGGTTTATATTTTGAAAATAGTTTATTATCTCGGCTTTTCATACCTCAAATAAATAAATCTTCCAAATAATTCATATATTTGTATAAACGTGTTTGAAATGATTTCAGTTATCTTCAAATAAGCTGTTGATTGATTAGTCATCAATTAAACATGTTTGGGTCTCAGATGATGTCTGCATACTGTTGCAGTACAGTGACTTCTTTGTGTCTGGTGTTCAGTTCAGTGTTGGTTGTGCGTCTTGGCATGCGCATGAGAGGTCCCATTTTTCCTGTAATCATAACCTTGCTATATAGATACATCATTTGCCCTCTAAAAAAAAGAAATGGTATGTGCAGTTACTCGAGGAAGTATGGCTGCAAGATCCAAAATTCAACGATTGGCTTCAACAAGATAAAAATGAGAAGCTAACAACAGTAAATGCTGCAATGTTACTGAGAAATGCATATAAATCTATGCTGAATGAAACACAAAACTAAGAAATGTTTTTATGAGTTGATATCACTCAATTCATGATGAAAAAATAAGCAGAGAGTGAGCCAACAGCCAGCCAAAAGTGAACCGCTTATTGCTGGCTGTTTTGATGAACACAACACTCTCTTTGCAAACATTGATCGTCTTCTGACAGTACGTAAGTGAGCATTTCCAGACAGTAAGATTGCCGAGAAATGATCAATGAAAAGAATAAAACTTTCATACATCAATCAAGGTGGAATAGACTTCCATAAAAAAAAAATAGTGATAATGGATATCTGCAAGATACAAAAGTTTTCTATCATAATTGATGAAAGTACAGACATTTCAGCTACCCAAATTGTAGTTATAGATGTGAGATACTTTGATTTGAATAAGCACGATTTTTTAGATGGACTGTCTGATACTAAAGTTGTTGAAAATGGAATGGCTTTTGGTCTTTCTTTACGATGCTGTCAAATCTATATTGCAGGGAAAGTGATATCCCTTTAAAAAATATTATTGGATTCACTAGCAATAATTATTCTCCCATGATGGACACCAAAAGTGGGTTCCAGAAGTAATCGAAAGATGAACTACTGTCTGTTCTTATGGGATGCTTCTAAGGATGGAAAGGGAGGGGCTTCAGCATATGCGTACTTCTCAATTTCAAAGTTTTTTTGTATGTTCTATGTCTGCTAATGAAGACATTATCATATACATAGTTCCTCAAACCAAATCTTAACATATACCTAGTTTCTAAGATTCATTTCCCTCACTGGATGCCTCTCGTATTCTTTTGCTCTTAGGACTATTTGCACTGTTATCATATTGCCCTCATATTTAGAGGTTTTCTTAAAGGATTGAAAATCTTATTTTTCTCACTGCAGCAAGAGACAACAAATTTTTCAGGAAGTGTTTACAACATCTTGCCATCAAATACTTATACTTGCACGAACAAGGTGTCTTGATCGAGAAGTAGTAATTACAGTGATATTAGAACTACTTGATGCTCTTCTTCTTTATTTCCAAAGTGAATCGAAAGTTGACAAGCATTCCAAGGGAAATCATGAATCAATGCTACATTTATATGCTTCTTCTTACTTTTTGAATCAAGCAGTATTGGTCGTAAAATTAGGTTACCTTGATGAACATGCTACCAGTATGGTTTGAACTATAAATTCATGATTTAAAAAAAAAAAGGAGTGTCTGGTTAGTCACTCAGCAGAAACCATCACGTGACCAAGGTTTTCAATATGCTGGGGGTGATCAACCAAAAAATTGGCAAAGGTTGTGATCAATGAATAAGTCACTTCTCTCACCTTTTATTGGGCAGTGATCACTAAAAAAGTGTGAATTTAAAAAAAAAAAACAAGCATGAATGCTGGACACAAACTAAAGTACTAATTTAGGATAAATTAACATTGGAAATTGACCATCCTCTTCTGAAAACCATTTTAAGCTGAGAATTTTCTAGAAACAAAAACTGTTCTCCATACTCATTCAGGGGAGCAGGTAGGTAAAATGTTAAGTTTCTACAATGAACGGTTAGGGCCTGGTGAAATCTGGATACATGAATAATCTGAACCCAGCAACAGTGTTTAAACTGGTCTGTTGTTGGTAGTGGTGATAAATGATCACAGCATATCTATAATGTCTATCATTCTATAAGTTGTTCATTTCCTATCCGTTGTACCAGGAAACAAGCTACATTATCTTGACGATCAATGAATGAGTTATCGTTTAACAGTAGACAATTTATCAATCTCTCCAGAAAATATTTCAGAATACTAGTACAAATTGAAAGATATAAAAGATGGACGTCATAATTCAAAATATGATTTGTTATCCAATTTTATGACTAATTTAATTATCTTTCCACATGGGTCAACAGGCATTGAGAGAATATTCTTGCTGGTGAACTGCATCAAAACCAGGGCCACTAATTCTTCAAGATCAGAGACTGAAAAAGCAGGGGTGTAGCCAGGTTCAACTATTATGGGGGGTAAGAATATATAAAAGGCACCATGATACATTCTAAATAATTTCAAACCTATGCATTTTTTTGTTTTGTATTTAAAACCAAAATGCAAAGAAGATGCAGTTTTAAAGAAAGTATGTAATAGAAAATCAAAACTCAATAATTAAAAAAAAGTTTTACAGTAAGCCTGTATATCTGTATGCATCCAAAATTTGAAAAAAAAATAACAATGTGTCATTTAATTATTCTACATTTTGAACTTACAATGAAAACAAAATGAAGCCAGAAGAAAAATGTATAAAGCAACTACAACAGCCTCTCTCATCTAGGCTTCATTCTTGCAAAATTATCAGTTATTTTATCATGACCCACCTCAGTTTCCGACTGCATTTCAATGGAGAGGAAATCTAACCCAAACAATCTATCCTCATTCATTGTAGAACAAAGGTACGACTTTATGTGCTAGAGTTGGCTTAAGGATTGTTCCGCAATAGCGTAGGGTCACAAAAATGTGGTACAACAAGTTAGGATAAATGGAAGGCTCGTCATTGGCAAACATAGTTACTGGAGGATTCTATCACAATGTAACTATAATGCTAAAATGGAACCATACTTTCTGTATCCTCTTGATAGAACAGTTTGATTTTAGGAAAGAAGTTGAGAGAGCAACATTCACAATATGTAGAATCTATAAAAAAGGAATTAACCAATTTGTACAGGGAAGAAACTAATTGAATTTATTTTTTTTAAAAAGAACTCGTTAAATATTTACATAACAAAATAATTGCATTAACTGAATTTTGTACCAAATTTTGTTTTACTTCATTGAGAAATCAGTTTTCGAAAACATGAAAACTAATCTGATTATATATTAATTAAAAATATATAATAATCATAAGGGAAGTAACCATAAAACTTCAAAACTGTAGTTTCATATTATGGACAGAAAGAAGGGGCTCACTTTAGCTTTATTGTAAATAAAATCCCCTATTAACTCAGAAAAAAAATCTTTTTTCAAAACTTACAATTTTCCGAAGGTTACAAAGGTCTTATGGATTTAAAAAACATAAAATTACAAAGGAAAATGTTTAATATTATTTTCACTGTTCAAGATATAACTGAATCTTGACCATTTTCATATCAGAATTTTCTACAATCTTTCTTATTAATAATGCAAAGAGTATAATGAAAGGGTTGGGGCAATGCAAAAACCACTTCATTTTTCTTGCTCTCCTGTCTGTTGGGAAGAGATTCCTCTAAGCAGATGTTCTTGGTGTTTTTGTTTTTTTCTGTCAGCAAGCAAGACAATATAGCTGATATCTTCAGAAATTCTGGCTAATAACTAGCCTTTCTGCTATATCTAATGCTCAGACAAATAGACGCATCTCTACCAAGCCAGATCTTTTTTTTATATTGGTCACTTCTTGATAATCCAATTAGATTAGATTCTGAGATATACTTTCCAACAAGTCCTAATTTAAGAAGTCGGATAATGATGAAATCTTTTATAGCAAATATGATCTGGTCACTAAACCCATCCCTACAACTGGGAGGTTGATGGAATAAAGTAATGAGTCCAGGGGTTTCTTCAAAGACCATATCATAAAGTTGAGAAAAAAAAAAAAAAATAGATCGAACTGTCATCGCACAAGTGAACTAAAGAGTTTCCTGAAAAGGCAAAACTTTTGAAGAATGTGCTTGGGGGTAGACAACAAAAGAATTGATTGATGACTTGACCTGTAAGCAAAAAATACTTGGAAAGAATTTTAAAAACAGAAAGAAAATAATGAATCATTTACTCTCTCAATAGTAATTGAAGAAGAGTAAGAGTAATTATGGTGATCTATGTATAAAAGTAACTAAATTATAATTATATTTCTATTTAAGTTTGACATTTTTATAACCCAAGTTTTTTTCTCTAGAATCTGGACTTTTTGCAAGCTTGTTTTGGGGTTTGCCAAAATACTTCTTTCTTTTTTTTATGAGTGAGTCCCACTGCCACTATGGTATAAGAAGGACTTTCATTCAAAAGGAAAATTTACAACATAGGAAGGCTAAAGAAGTAGGGGAGGGAGTCACATATTTGAAATTGTCTTTGTAGAGGATGGAAAATAATCTTACAAACATGATTTAGAAAATTATTATGATTAAAATTTGTCGGTATATTTGTTTTTCATTATCACAAAAAACATCAATAATGTCAAAACTTTCTTGATTTAAAATACGAGATCGGATATGCCAAAATCAGACTCCCCTCATAAAAATTAATCATTTTCAAATTAATAACATGTGATTTCAAGTCTGAATCAAATCTGTCTAATACGGCCTTTAATCCAGTCTGGTCTAGTCTTCCAGATGCAAGAAGAATTGACAAAATCTTTTTAAATAAATAAATACGCTAATCTTCTATTAAATAAATATGCTAATCTTCTGGGAAATAAATTTGAAAATGTGAAGTGCAGATAAATCTAATAAAATTCTTCAAAGGTTGTCAATGTTTACATAATAATTTTGGAAATCAATTTCCGTTTTGTCTAAACAAAAATAAATTCTGATATTTGCTGCTTCTTTGACAAAGCTTAAAAGTAGTTAGTAATAATCATTCTGCAAAAGGAATTAACAATAATCGAAAATTTAAGCATTTTAATGAATACTAACTAAGTTTATTTGTATGGTTAAAGGCCTATAAGATTATTTATGGATATAAAACAAGGCATTCAGCTGCAAATTAACATATTGTACATGATTTGATCTAGTTAATTTCTTCTTTCATCATAGCTGTTGGCTATGAATCAACTTACACTTAGAGTATATATGCTTCACAAACAAATTGCATTTCAAAAAGGACAAATATGGATGTTTTTATTGGATGAATTAACAGTTCAGTTTATTTTCAATTCAGACTATTTTGAGTTATAACATCAACCTGTCTTGCAAATGTGCATAAGTGTATGTATGATGAGTGTGATTCTTAATCTGATGCCAGACTCCCAAAACATGGAAGAACCTTTACTACTATAGAAAAGAAAAATTTATTAGGTAGATATTTATTTCTAATAAAAAATTCCAGCATGATTATAAATAAAACTTATTTAGTGAAGGAGAAGCAAAAAAAAAAAAAAAAAATCATCATGGAAATAAAAAGGGAAAAATTTAAACAGAAAAGAAAATTGTAGTATACAAATTCATAATGTTATGAAGGGTTCTATTATAGATTTTCTCCAAGCTATGAGTAAATAACAGAGCAGACAGGGCTCTCTAGGCTTGGCTGGCAACTAGCCTAGGAGATGAACAGCTCTGATAAAAAAGTAGCAAGTGGGGCCCTTTTACTGATACCAAATGTATCACTCTGCTTTCCTTTGGACAAAATCAGCAGAGCTGAGAGGGGAATTCTGTGACTAGACCCCAGAATTTCGCCCATGCTTGCACCCAGGAGAGGTCACTTCAGTGTTATTCCATTGTCCACTGAAACAGAAGGAGGCTTTCTCCTCTATAATAGTTTTGAAAGAAGTTCTTCAGTCAAAACTATATAATTTTTCCCTTTCATGAAATACTATGGGATTTTTTTCTTATTTTATAAGAAATGCCCTGTTAGTTTCAGGGCTTCTCATTTTTATTGTATAAAAACACTTATACTAACATTAAAACATCATTTGTAGTAGAAATTTGTTAATATGTGTTAAAACTGATTAAGAAAATCACTTTAATACTTTAATCTGCTCAATAATCTATATAAGGATGATAATACTGATTAAACTGATAGTTCTACAACATTTGAGAACCAAATATTTCATTCTTGTACTTATTTAAAATTGATATATTCTGTTTTTTTTTATAAACCTTATTTCATTGATAGGTTCAATGAAAAGTTTGTGTGTATTCAGAATCAGAATAAAATTTGCAGTTAAAAGTCTCTGATTCAAAAGTAAAAACTATATGATCTATTCCTATAAATTCAAAATGCCTCTATAGAAGGAATGATCAATCAAAACTTGAATAATACATAATTATGAAAAATACTTTTAACTTATCATAGCATTTTGCTTCTTTTTTTTTAATTACAAAATCTAGATCAGCCATTTTCAACTTCATTTTGGGCACTGCTCCTTTGAGCTCTTCTCAGGTTCCAAGGACCTCTCTTAAACAAGAATATAATATGGATGGATAGACAGATGCTCATTTATTATTATTTCAGACTATGGCCCCATTCAATTCTGCAGGGGCCCTCCCAAGGGGCCAATATGACCCCTGTTGAGAATGGCTGACCTAGATGATATAAAACAAATTGTTATTACACATACAAACAAGACAACAAAGTAGTAACACAATATACTCATTCTATATAACAAGTCCTTATTATGTCATTCTTAATTTGCTTAGGAGATGAGGGCTTGAAAAGGGTTTGATTATAACTGTTCATGGTAAAATTGATCAGTGATTGAAATGAAAAATTGTTTTCACAACTTTGAAAAAAGACTTTTGTCAACAAGTATCTACTTATACAATGAGCAGTGTGACCTTCTCCTTCTATAACAATGGGGCTCTTCCTCTGAAACAAGTTTGGTAGTTTCTTGCCTAAGGAAAAAATCATCTCATAGAAATTCAAATATATCCGTTGATTTTTTTTTCATGGGGATTAGCTAGTAGTAGTATAGACACAAAAGTCAATAATAAATACAACTATTTAATGCATACACTTCTATCTATGTGTTGAATGACAGAAGAAAGTAGTGAATGAAGGTAAAGAGATTTGAGATTCCATCTCAACCATAGGATTGTTGAAGCTTGTTAGCACAAAATCACTAAAGAGAAGGAAAAGCCTTTTCACCTTAGTGATCAAACTTCTGTTCGTGAAATCAGTGATACTGCTATATATATTACTTATCTGTAACAATGTAGCATTGGTGAGCCTAGCACAGAGGTTAGATTAGTGGATTAATTAGAAATGCTGGTTTTGATCAAGATCATGGCTACATATTTCTGCAGTAAATTAGATTTCAAATGAAAATAAATGAAATGTGATAATCTTCTTGCATACTCAATATGTTACCCAATTTTTAATCGACGTACATGAAATACAATATATATATATATCATATATAATTGTGCAAGTCTATGTAATACTTTTCAATGAGCACACAGATACTGTACTCTGATCCTAATACAATCACTTATCACTGAAATAGTACCAGTATGTTATTTATCGCTATATATGTACTTATATATATATATGCACTCTGTAAATATATTATATTAGTATCCAAAGGCACTAATGCTACTGCAATGATTACATAGTATTGATCTTTCAAGACCAAAAGAGACCAATTTCTAACAAGTGCTTAAGAAATGTTGCCTTCTGCTCAGCTTGGCTGTATTCAACAATTATATATTTAATATTATATGAAGTAAATACAATACATGAAAAAGTTACAAGGCCACCAAAATCAATAGGTTTCATTTTACTGGGAGCATAATACTGCGTACAGATTTTACTTTTGGACATTTGTTGGCCAAAATCTTCACAAGCAAATATAGAGCAAAGAACTCTTCATCAAAATAAATACAAATGAAAAAAAAACAAAACAAATTCATAGTTCTTTCAGGCAACTTCATAATTCAGACCTACCACAACGTTTCATTCTTCTCAGCAAAGAGATATTGAATTTTCTTTTACAGTAATAGAGTTTTGTAAATGTATGAAAAATGGTAATCCAAAGGTGCAATATCTAATGAATACGGCGGATGATTGAAAACTTCCAAGCCAAGATGTAACAATTTTTGCCAGGTTACCAGAGAAAAATGCACTCTAGCATTATTCTAATAGAATATCACACCCTTTCTTTGAACTAATTCAAGATACTTTCCATCGATTAATAGCCTAAATTGATCTAATTGAGCAGTACTTGTCCAAATCAATTGTCTGGTCCTCAGGAAAGAGCTCATAGAAGAGGACTCCTCTCCAATCCTATTGTATACACAGCATCACATTCATTGAACGAAGAATGGCCTTTGGTACAGTTAGTAAGTGTTCATTTTACTTTACACATGTGATTATTCTCAAATAATATGTTCAATCAATTGCTATGAATTTCATTGGTCAATTCGACTGGCGAAAGATGTTCAGCAAGAAATTTCAATCCCAAGACAAATTTTCACAAATTTTTTGTATCCGAATCACATTTTTACCTTTCTTAAAACAAAAAAAGAATAGTATGCTGAAAATTTTGCTTACATTCTTTCATCTTCAATTATAGAATCAATAAACAAAAATACTTTGATTTTTTTTCTTCAAAAAGGCATGTTGATATGACGGTTGAGACAATAAAATCAAAAGTGATTTTTTAATATTAAATACTTCTAATGCAATTTAATGATTAAAACAGAACAAACTTTTTAGGTGAGTGGATATTCATAAGATCTACTGTACTCATTTGGTATGGATTAATATTAATAACTCATCATTGTGCTTCTTTTATTTTTACTTTAAAAAGCCATTGATGAAGTTTGATCTTAGCCATATGTTCCATCATTGTAACTGTATGCCAAACTAAATCATACTTAGGAGATATTTATCAGTTACTACTTTATTGTTATTGCAATTTAGAGCATATATGCAGACATTTCCCACCCTAAGTTTAGGGGATTGATCCTTTGTTGAACCATGATAGCCATCTAAGATGGTAAAGGATTCTATAAGTTTTTTTTATATATGCGTGTGTTTATGTGTTTGTTTAAGTGTCCCAGAACTCCTGGCCATACCGTTTTGTCTACAGACTTGAAAATTGGTATAAACACTCAACTAAACCCCATCTAAAAATATTTTTTCTTATCTTTGGAGAAAAAGCTTTTTTGACCTTATTGTGACCGATTTATTAATAAAATCTAGATTCACAAGAATCTAAATGTTTTTTTTCTTTACTCTATTTTAGATGTTTTTGAGTGGAAAACACCAGTGATGTCATAAAAATAATTCATTCTGACCATATTTATACTTCAACAGAATTTCTTTTACATGACTTCAAATTTTGACGCTACGGTTGATTAATTATTGACTGTGATGGCAAGTTTACTTATTAGTTATATATAATATTTTCTATTATTAGAATTAGGGTGGAACCTGTTACAGCATGAATGCCATTCTGAAATTGATGAACAGTTTCAAGTCATATCATGCCTGGAAAAAAAAAATGCTGTGAAAGTGATGACGAGTTTGTGCTACTCAAGTGCCTCAAACTCCAGAATCATTTCTTTGAAAAGAAGTAATTGTTTAGACCAAAAAAGAATCATCACTACTTCTAACTTTTTTTTTTTATCATCAGACTTCCAAACAAGAAAGAATACCCAAAATTTTGAGATCAAGTCATACACATATATAAAAAAAAAAGTTTTGATTTAAAGCTTGGTCAAGAGACTTTGTATTCTGTCAGTGTATGTTAGTAAAACCTATAATAATCTATAAATCTCTCTAAAAGCTTCTGCAAATTAATTACAAGTGAAAGTTCATAATAAATCTTCATCAAAACCTCACATATAATTCTAGCATAAAGAATTAATGCTTTTATCCTCTGATATATGACAGCCATTAAACAAGAACCAAAAGTTCAATGAGACATCCACTATAAAGTCTAAACGCCATTATTGCCAGATCATGTGGACCTGAGTGGGAGATTTTCTCAGATGGGTAGTGTCTCAGTAAGAAACACCTTTCTATCAAATTTCAAGTAAATCTGACTCAAAACTACTGAGAAAATCGATTTTAAAAATATAACATTATTGCTAGATCAGATGACCCCGAAGGGGAAAATTTTCATAAATAAAACATCTTAACAGGGGACACTTTTCAACCCAGTTTCAATCTGACTTGAAACAGCCGAGGAAAGAATATAAGGACAGACCTCCCAACTGACTGAGCTTGTTATGGAGAGACAAGGATGCCTAAAAAAAATCTAATTAAAATGTCTTTTTGAGTGATTTTTTTTGTCTTTCACAAATTATATTTATCTATAAATAGATGGATATACACAAACCAATGCCAGCATAGATAAGATGAGGGATAAGTAAAATGAAAACATGATAAAATGAATAATAGATAAGAGTGTTTATTTAATTCAAGCTGAGAAGGTGGTACCAATTTCAGTTCCTGATGTCAAACATATAGAGCTATTGGTGTGAGTATATATGAAGAAATGAAGGATTAGCTTCACAAACACATTTATGTTCCTGCACTGTTCGTGCTCCCTCAGGTGAATGATTTGATTTATTTTACATCCCTATTTGATTTTTTTCCTTGGGGGCGTTCTATTTTTCTAGGGTGGAAAACCTTCCTCTTATTCTATTTATATATCTTTCTTTTCCTTCCTTGTTTAGTTGAAGGCTTGTAATGTTTTACTATTTTACACAAAGGCAATACTTAATTGTCTGGAAGTTATAAATTATAAATTAGCAGGAGATACTGTAGGCACTTCCTTATCAGTATGTAGTTAAAATATCAGCTCTTTGTGATATGTTTCCTCCTTGAAAGCATTTTATTCCTACTAAAATCTGTTTCCCATCGTTGGGGTTCACTTTTGCATGACCTTAGTTGTTAGTTTAATTATTATAGATTTGGTATGTTTCTATATATCTACGATAATTACAAAAAGGTGATTGGGTTGTTCTTAGGGGCTGGAGGTATAAGATAAAAATAATGTTAATGTTAATAGTAATGCGGCTACTAACAAAGGAATAAGATAACTATGTTGGTTAATTTTTCATACCTGTACGTGGGGTGTTAAATTATGTTTCCATAGAAATTTTTGGTTGTGCTGCAACTTTAACTCCACTTCATTTTTGCTATTTTTGTTCTATAGGCAAAGGTGAGAATTTCAAATTTCTCATTCAGGCATAGGTAATATGGGGGTTCAATGTTCTGGCATATATATATATATATATATATATATATATATATATATATATATATATATGTGTGTGTGTGTGTGTGTGTGTGAGAGAGAGAGAGGGTGCATCAATAAGTTTGCAGTCTAACATTTATTATGTTAGCTGAATTTCAATCCGAAATTTTTACTGTATAATGTTTAATCTATATGATTAATATTCAACACCAGATTAGGTGCACTGACAAGAAAGGAGATTTTGTAGAAAAATGAATGCTTTTTTAATAATTACGCAAACAACTTGATTTACCTATGCATATATATATATATATATATATATATATATATATATATATATATATATACACATATATTATTATATATAATCCGTCAGAAATGATTATGAATGCTTTATATTACTTTGAAATTCTACTTGAAATGATCTACCATTATTACTTGGTAAATGTATTCTTTGGTCTACACAGCGTAAATAAACAATTAAAGTAAATGGGGCTGCTGTAAAAACCGAACATATGACTGAAAAGGAAGTCGCTTTAATGTAATGTTGCTCTAACCATTGAGCTGAACAGTCGCCAGTAATACAAAGGCCAAAATAACTGCTTCAACTTAAAATTCTCATTTTGTTTATTCAATATCGATCTGCTCTATTTGTTCCTCAACGTGGACCATTATATCATTAAAAAAATGGATAAAAAAATCTGATAGAAATAATTATAGATAATACATTCGCCATGTAACAACGCAAGATCATTTCAAATAGATTATCAAATTAATATAACACATTTAATGTATACATATACATGTGTGTATATATATATATCTATATCTAAGACTGTGACAACAAATATTTGTTTGTTTTTTAACTCTCTAGCTTTGACTCCCATATGGTTGCCCACTATGAACAGCAAATTTGTGTAAATTTGGTAATTTAACCCCTAGGATGAACATGAGATAGTTGGTGTTGACCTCTGATGACCTATAAAGGCACAAGTTCATTTTCTAATCCAACATAGACACCTGCACCCTAGAGGATGCAAATTTGTGAACAATGGTAACTTGATCACACAATGAACATGGGATATGCGGTGTTGACATCTGAAGGTCAATTCAAGGTCAGATCAAATTTTGTGGAGTCAATTTTGGCATTTCCAAGTCTAATGGATCTAAAGACAGCAAATCTGTGTACATTGATGACTTCACCTCAGAATGAACATAGGATAGGTGGCAATGACCTCTAAAGATCAAATTAACCCCAGAATGAACATAGGATGGATAGCAATGACCTTTAGTAACCCATAAAGGTCAATCTGGAATCAGGTCAATTTTGGCTTCTTCAAATCTTGGGGTCAAGTTACCAAATTTATGTACATGGATAATTTCACCACAGGATAAATATAAGACGGGTGTAGATGAACATAGGATGTGTTCCAATGACCTATGGTGGTCTTTGAAGGTCAGTTCAAGGTTGGGTCAATTTTGGTATTTTCAAATTTAATGGAGACTGCTGCAAATTTGTGTACAAAGGTAACTTTATCCTGGGATGAACATAGGATAGGTGGTCAATTTTGACATTTACAATCAATCCCCTTGAAGGGTTATGATCCCTTTAAAATACTTTGAGAAGCTCTGAGTTAGAATTTACTACATGACCTTTCAGCATTGGTTATTAACTAAATTCCCCCCCCCCCGGCCAGGTCAATGACAGTTATCCCAGGTAGAAAAAATATATATGAGAGACAGAGAGAGAGGTGTATGTTGGTGCATATAAATGATATTTTATAATTTAGAGAAAATCTAATTTTTGTAGTTAAAGCAGTGGACATTGGAAAAGAAAGAAAAAAAATCAATTGGACTAAGTGTTGATTTGCTAGAAATGCGTTACAGAAAGAATGCACTCTTTGTATATTGGAACATGGCTGATCAAATTATAGATTCAAAATCAAATCCAAAATCTAGGGAAAAAAATAATCTAGCAATGACTTAGAATCAGAGCATGCTAGACAGAGGTTATCAAAATGTCTATATACCTAGGTTATATAAATGAAGAAAGTTACTCAGAAGAACATATTCAAATGTAATCAATACTTGCCTTCATAGTCAATAATTGAACATCTGTGGCACGTAAGTTTAAAGTTATGTGAAAAGATTTCATCAAAGAATAAATATAGTCAGAATAAATTCTATTTATGACTTCACTGTGTTTTCCATTGGAAAACATCTGAAAGAAGTATCAAGATATTATTAATAAACCCAGCAGAATAAGTCACCAAAAAGGGTAAAAAAAGCTTTTGATCCAAACATTAAAAAAATATTTTTAGAAAGGTTCTAGTGGAGTATCGATGCCAATTTTCAAGTATACAGATAAATCAGTATGGCCAGGAGTGCTAGAAAACACGAACACAAACATACACGTATAAAAAAAGGATAGAACCCTTCATCATCTTTGATGGCTACAGTTGCTCACTTTGTGAGCCAGCTGTGATAAAATGGGAAAATGTAATAATTTGTACATTGTAAGATTGATTACTAGTTTTCAATTTGTCAGGTTTTTTTGAAAGATAGTTTTAATAGGTCATATTGATTCAAATTTAAGCATCTTAAAGTATTTACAATCTTCTCACTCTCATCATCTAATTGTTAAATATGCACTATCCATGAGAGGTGGGGCAAACAGGGCATTTGCCCCTCCCCCTAGTTTAACCTTTGGATCATGGTGCAGTACAATTATATTATGTAATCTCAACTCCATGTTCCCATACAAAGAGAAGGTATTATTATTCACTGGTAACAGACTGGCCACTAAGATATATACCGAATATATCCTTTTATACCCAACCCTTGGAAATAAATCCTTTTACCCCCCAACCCTTAGAACTATATAATTTTGCATCCTCTAACTTACACCCCAGAAAAGTGGCAATATGTATTGACAAGTCTATTGAATTTTCTAATCTTTATCTTTTGATATAGTAAAGTGTGTGACTTGTTATGTATTTAACTAGAAATAATATACCAGAGAGGAAAGGTAAATGATAAATTTCAAATGGTAATGTGTTAGCTGGTTGTATCTATCAAATATTTCAACTTTAGAATCCCTCGAATTAGAAGTCGGCAAATTTTTTTTCGAGGCAGGCCAGATCAAAAATAATTTCATGTCATGTGGGCCAAAGCAAATAAAAGAAAGAAACAATAATCATATAAGGCCATGGAAACAGCTTGTTTTATAATTACTCAAATGCTTTTCATAGGTGTACGTATATACCTACATAAACTTCAATGTACGATTAATCAATGAGAACTATGAATTTTTTTTTGGAGGTGGGTGGACAAAATATTGTTCTAATCCGGTATAATATTAATAGAACAGCAGGAATGCATTGTGTTAAAATATTTTCAACAATAAAGCATTGATTTATTTGAGGCCACTGCAAAAATGAGACTTACGCTCTTTTATAAATTTTATTGTACACTAACCAAAGATAGATAAGTAAAACAAAGAATTTTTGTATGCAATGTCATATAAAATGTACTTGCTGGGGATAGGAGAGGGGGCAGATTTGGCCCATGGGCCGTAGTTTGCTGACCCCTGCCTTAAATGACTGATATAATTTTGACTGTGTTGAACTGAGTAGTGCTACTGTTGCATTTAGAATTTATTGATCCACACGAATAATAATTAGAAATGTGCAGAGGACTTCAGTCATGCTAACAAACACAACTGATACAGGGAAATAGAATGTCATTCATGTTCCAATGACTTGATGAAAATGCTGAATTTAAAGAATGATATAGAAATAAAAAAGTAATAAAAACAAAAAATAATAATATATTCTCCAAGCTCACTTCAAAGCAAATCTCTATTATCCACGTTTATAAAACACCATTTATATATCTCACTTAAGTTATCATTTTGCTAACTATTTGTTTATAGAAATCACAATGGAATTTCTGTAAGTAACTCTAGTAAATTTTATGTATTGCTAGTCCATGATCCCTAACTCTGCTGACAGTTATCATGGGTACAACAACAGGCCCAACTGATAGCTTCTACTGATACTATAAGTGTGACACAGTAGGAAGGGAAAGGAGAGAAAAGGAAGTTAAGTAGTTTAATAAGAGCGTAGGAAGGTTGAGGACCAATGGCTTCAACTAATACTGTAAATAGACAGGCATGGCTCTTATACATATGATTTCACATTTTTGTTCTTACTTTTAAAAAACCTTATAAAAAAAAAATTCAAATTGACTTTGTGTGCCTCTGGAAGATTTATAATGAAATTATCATGATTCTGAAAACTAGAGGACTTGCCCCAGTTTGAAATCAGGCCATTTTTTCCTGGTGACAGATCAAAAGGCATCAGTCAAAACGACAACACTGTAGTGCGAATATTTGGACTTATTTTGTATTTATCAAGTAATTCAATTTAGTATTTTTTTTGCAAATTTAAATGAATAAAAGTTTTATTGTGATTTTATTCTTATTTGAATTCACCTAAAAATACTAGATTAAATTACCAAATAAGTACAAATTCAATCAAAATATTTGTACTATAATGCTGTCCTTTTGACTGAACGCAATAGTAACTTGTAATAGTCCATATGGCTGATGCCTTTTGACCAGGATTCATTTTCCAAAGCATAAAAACTAATAATTTGTGAATATACTCGATGTGATTTGGTTATGAACATGCAATAATTTTTCATCTTATAAAAAAAAAAGTTTGTGATTGTAGTAGTGAGTTATGAAGTAAGGTTTCAATGAATCCAAGCCCCGGTCTCTTCTAAAATTGTTTTACATACTATACTGAAGATATATTCAAGAAAATGTGTCGAATTAGAAGAGAATTTTTCTTCCACAGAATTGCGTGGGTGCTAGTTGTTGGAGAGAGCCAAGTAATGAATACTGGATGGTCAAGGGTACATTCATGTTAGCGTGCACAGAAACAGATTGAAAGGAATGCCTTCTAAAACCTTTTAGACAATTTTGTTATATGGCAGGATGAAAGCTCATAAATCAGTCATACTCCCATCCAACCAAACCTCAACGGACTTATGCACGAATGAAAACGGCTTATCTCACTCACTAGAAAAATGGTTATACTTTTATTATGTATTCTTACTTCGGCTGCCAAATACTTTACCATTGTTTTTAAGCTCTAGATTATGCTTAATATTAAAAAAAGAAAAAAAATTAAAACGACTCTAAGAGCGCTTTCCCTACCAAATTGCAATATCCAGGATTTTATCCTCGTCTGTAATTTAAATAAATATTTAGCTTACTACGACTCACTCCCACCAAATGAGGCTAGTATGGACAACAGGGTGGGTGTGTAAGTGGAATGACAGTCTTTCTCAGGAAGCCAGTAGATTGCGCTAATTTGCAGACGGAGAGGGCAATTTTGTCAAAGCTACGTGTACTATAGCCCTTTCCTCGCCTCAAGTCAGGCATAATAGTGAAACCGAGGAAGCAGGCGACACATTTTTTATCCTGCAGCGAATCTTGTCCGCGATCATCTCGTAGTTCAGCGTCCCAAATTATTACGTTAGTTGAGGGCATTCACTCAAGTCAGTAACAAAATGTAGGGTATTCCGAAAGAAACAAATGCCACAAGATTTTTCAAGTGCACTGTCTCTTTTGGAATAACACCCTGTTCAATGAATTCAATTTAAAAATTCTCGAGTCATCTTTTTTACTATTATTTTTTCACCTTCCAATGGGATTTTTATTTATACAATTTCGAAGAACTAGATAATACTAGTTGTCCATAACTTCGACACAGCTCGCGTAATCAGTAAGCAAGCCATCCACCTCAATGAAAGTCAGCAGAAAAAATTCCTGATTTGCTTAAATTTAATTTCTAGCACTTATAATACATTTTAAAGGGAATATTTCAATCATCTCTATTCATTCAAATATTTGAGTGAGTCGCTTTTGACTGTTTTAAAGTCTCAGAATATGATGGGTCAATTTTCTAAGCATTTCTGAAGCTGTAGCCAGCGTAAGGGCGTTTCTTTTACTTCGAGGGATACAAAAGGTTGCGCTATGGTTCTTGAGTATTCAGTACCTAATTCTATCTCAATCTGGCAATCTAAAATTCAACTTCGTTGGAAGAAACAGCGAATGGGGCAGACCCCTTTGCCAAATGGGATCCGGGAGTAGATCTTCGCTTCGTTCCGTCAACGAAACAAAAAGGATACCAACTTTTATAACCGAAGAAAATGAGTACGCCCCGAGATTACAGTGAAATTAATAGTTAAAAGTAAATGAGAGAGTATTTACTTGTATCTAAAAAAAAACAAAACAAACTATACTTAGACTTGATATCTGCTTTCACTCAGTATTCTAACTAATCGAGTGCCCAGAAACGACTGAAAATGTGGGACGCTGAACTGTAAGATCGCCCTTTTCTTTGCATTTTACTGCTGGCTGCGAAGGAAAAAAGTTCCTATTCGTGTAGATTCACTCAGAAACTTTCACATTTCATTTATTTTCTTTCTCGCGTAAAACCTATAGCCGTGGGGACCTGAGGTAAATGGTTTCGAGCGAGCTAGTCTGACAGACCGTCACTGAGTAGCGAGTTCAGACCTTTCTGGGCGCCCCACATCTATTGCCTGGTGCCATACTAAGCTAAGCTTAAACACCTTACGCAAGCATATCGACCAATAATTAATTGTTAAGCACACCATAAACCGGTCATAACTATATACACGCATTCATTTCCTTTGTCTTTCTCCAGTGCGCTGTAGAGTAAGTAGTGTGCCCAGTCACTGTAGTTTTAAATCTATTCAATAATTAACCTACTCCACTTCAACCTCTCCTTCATATATTTAATCGATATCAACTTACACGTCGCTGTGTCCTCATAATCTTTTTAGCCTCTTCATTCATTCATAGTCTGAATGAACACACGTAGAATTCAACACAAAATACCTAACAATCCTAATAGTCACCAACGTGGGCGTCCGCTGACACTTTCCCAGGGTGGGGCAAAAAGGATATATTTCCGGGGAGTGGGGGACAAACTATTATACTCGGAATATACCTTATCGCCAGCGGCAAACCCTGTTAGAGTTCAGCAAAGAATAACATCATTTCATGCGGGTATTATCAAGTTGGGATTACATATAGCACCAGTACCGTATTGATATTGACAATAAGGTTCGAACTTTAAACCCCCCCGACCCGAGGTAAGAAGGTCTGATGGGGGAGGGGGTAGCTAGCGAGTTCGATCCTCACTGGGCACCCTAATATAAGCGACGTTATATGCCAGAATAAACTAAATTTAGAGTACCCCAGCAATCGTAATCACTTCTGTCACTCTACATCATTTTGACGTGAAGAATTGAAAATCCTCGCTCTCAGATATCCACGTGCGCACACGCAAAGGCCATTTATTCGTTTTATGATAATCTTTCTTACTGGAGTACATTTTTCCTCACCAAATTAAACACGTATATCTATATACATAGATATTATCTTCTCTACACCATACTTTGTCGTGTAGTAATTTTTTTTTCCCCTTCTGAACTATCTACTAAGAAAGCGTCGGATTCACGTACGATTCGTACACCCCGAGAATCGACTCTTCTTACTCAACATACTATCAGATAGGAGGCTGTTACTACCTCCTCTTCACTGACATTCAAAAATAGTAAAGTCCATATAGAGACAGGAGGGGGTGAAGAGAGAGTGAAAAAAAGTTATACAATGTAGTGTTCGGTAGCTAGGTCAAGAGTTTTTATAAATCCACAATTACGGGATACTTCCCACATCTAAATTCATTCCCATCAGTCGAATTTTTATCCACCTAATCGCATGGGCAATTGAATGTGACCTTAAACCTAGAAGTTACTGAACTCAATAGTTGTTGTTCAACTTGTAATTTATAGACAAACAAATCAACGTCTAATATTTTTTTTTAAATAAGAGAAAGCTAAAAAAATGTCATCATTTTCTTCCAAACAAACAACAGAAAGAACAATAAGTTGCTGTAGTTCAGTTTGAACAAAAAGATGAAAATCAACACAATAACTTGATATTTCATTCAACCAGTTTCAGAATGATAACCTTATAGAAAAACTAGGACTAGTACCCGTTAAAAATGATGAGATTGTTTATGTATGGAACGGCACTTCTACCTTGGATCAGAGTATCTATCTGTGTGTGGTGTGTTTTCTCCAGTCTAAGATCAAAGTGTCGTTCCCAGCAATTTGGCCAAGGATCAGAGTGTAGTATCTATATGTATATTAAAAAGTGTTACGCACAATATATACACATAGATATGCATCATTATATATATATATATATATATATATATATATATACATACACATACACACACATACATACACACACACACATATATATATATATATATATATATATATATATATACACATATACGTGGATTTGGCTTTTAACATGTTCACTGCCAGCGTGGATAGTGCAACATACAAGTCAACAAAATAAACATCCTCTGCACAATGCTGCAAGTCTATTGTGTTGACGTAGCAAATTATATTGCTTTAAATTAAGAAAAAAAAAAGTGAAATAGACACACATGTGCATCAGAGGCACTATATAATATGCACCTGCATCTGTGGCAGTGAACATGCTTAATGATAATAACTTATGAAGATTTTGAGAAAAATATGAGAAATCTTCATACTTAAATGCATTAATTATCAAAGGCATGGAGTATGAAAATAACTTCCTCTGGATCAAGAGGACATTTCCAAGTTTGAACCTGAGCCACTAGGACTAAAGAGTCTACACCGTTACCATGTGAGTGATGCCACCAACCCTAATACCTATAGATCTAAATTTTATCATTGATCATATACAATGCATTGATAAGATGTAAACAAAGATATATTTACAGAGTAAGGAGGTGAATATAGATAACATGTAAATTCATGATATTTGTTATCATTTTGTACATGAAACAATAAGGACTAACATTCAAAGGGAAATTATGAATCACCACCACCCATATATGCTCATTTTCGTCATGTGAATTTAGCATAAGCTTATATTGTAAATTGAAACCTCCACTGAAAACTGGAGAGGGAGGGAAAATAAACAATATCACCACTCATCGAGGAGAGTATGTGTGTGCAAAATTTAAAGTTTCTACTCTGAATGGTTAGAGCTGGGCTAAGTGTAGATATATAAATAAATTCTGGTAGACAAAAACTAAGGGATCAGTTTAGGAAAAACTTACATTATAGATTGAAACCCCATCTAAAAACCTATTCAGGGAGGGAATTTGAAAATAAGATAAAAAGCCTTTTTCCTACTCCCAAGAGGAGTATATGTGCAAAATTTCAAGTCTCAACAAGGAATGGTGTGCTTTGTGCCAAGAGCTGATAGATGGATAGTATTTGACCCTCAGAGTGTCCCCTCCTGTGTCAAGTCCAGATACATAGGAGACTGAAAATTTAGGCTTTGACAAGAAAATATCAACTACCACTCTTCTAACCATTTAGACAATAGCGACCACCCTGTGCCAACTCCAAATACACAGAGGGTTATTGGGCCATAATCACTAAGAATCTAAATTTTCCAAAAACGAGCGTCAATTCTGTTAGACACAAACTAAGGACTCAATTCTGGATTAACTAACATTGCAGACTGAATGCCCCTCTGAAAAAGTATGTGGCGGGGAGGGGGGGGACAAAAAACATTTTCATTTGTCCTCAAGAGGAATGTGTCTCAATAATGAATAGTGTGGTCTGTGCCAAGGATTGACACATAGTGTCTAGAGAATATTAGAATCCCTTCCACCTGACAACATCGTTGAAACTTGCTGTCTATCGGCTTATGGTGATTAAAAATACAGAGCTGCATAATGTTTCCGACACTTCATTTTTTACAACGCAATTGCAAAATTATTTAAACACTACCATCATTTTTTTTCAGCACGGATAATTAGTTATCAATTCGTTTCATATTAATTTTTCAAGTTGTTTATGACAATGAATTTAATAGCATCAATAAATTTATAACAAGGAACATAAATATTCAACAATGAATGTAAACCGTTCCAAATTTTATATCCTTTGCTTAATGTTATCAGCCGGTTATTATTATTTGAAGATGCTATCCCAAAGTGATCACAATAAGTGGCTTCTTCTGTACACGCAATAAACCACTCAGGTAATGTATGGCTAACTCGTCTACCTAGGTGAACAAGCAGACACAGCACAAAGGAGCCGTATTTCAAGCATTAAATCTAAATCTGGTAATTGTATACAGCACAGACAAGATTATTTGACATTGAATTAGGACATTCAAAATCATCATCAAACATTCATTGACTAATTTTATTTTGTCTGATCCACATTTTGCAGAAATTAACCTCTTGTACCAGAGGACCACCTTAAATTGCTTATAAAGCCATTGTGAACTTACTGCTATAACTTGGCAATTACTTTTTCAATTTTTTCTTTTCATTTTAACAAATGATCTTCAAATACAATCTGCAGAGAATATTTTTGAAATAAAGGTATCATGAATGATATAGCATTAATTCAGTTATGAATACTGTCTGAGTGTATAAGGTCATTAATGGTTGCACCATAACCTCCCTTATAAAAAATAAACTTACCAAAGGCAATATCAATCTAATGAAAATTTCAAAGCATTATTCATAGAAGGAATTGAGTTTTTAAAATATTTGATTTTCTTAAACTGATATTTTCTCTTTTTTGTTCTGTTTTTATTTGTGATATTTGTTTAATTATTCCTGATCAAAATGCATGTTCTTTTTTTCACAAGAAAATAAAAATGAAGGACATTCTCTTTTGTATCTTGAATAAATAAAATCTTAAACAAAAATGCCCATTTCTAATAAAGCAATATATAATATCAATCTTCATGTTCCTCCATTATATTTTCCAATGTCTATGAAATGATAGACAGAACACTATGATATTCATACATTATTTTACATTAAAATGATGATAATTTAGTGCTATGTGTTCGCCTGCCACATTCAAAGACATATTGGTTCAAACCCTGCCAAATTTAGTTTCTATGAAATTCAGCATATAAAAGACATGGGTAAAAATTTTAATTTAGGTAGTAAGGATCTTAAATCACTGAAATAAAATAGTAATAAGATCATTCTGATAAAATTAATAAATCTAATGATTGTAATGGAAGAATCTAATGTAAGTAATAGCACTCAGTACAAAGGTGCATCAGTAAGTCCACAGCCTAACATGTAGTTATTAGTTGAATTTTGATCTGAAATTTTCACTGTTTAAAGTTTGATCTATGTGAAGAATATTCACTGGTAAATTAAGTGCAAGGAAAATAAATAATAAGAGGACTTGTTGAAAAATAAGTATTTGTTGTGCGGAACAAATACTTTTTGGTCACACTTGCTTCTTTCTCTGTTGGTTTTTTCATTATTTTGACGGCAATTTCACAGTTTGTGAAATTTGTACGGAATAAGAAGTGATGAGTTTTTGTCATTCAATCAATCTTTGATTTGTTTTTTTTCTTCACTTGCAAAATCCAGCTGCTAAGGTTAAGCAAGTTCAGAGCCTGCAGCGTATGTTACAAAGGGGTCCTAAATTTTGATATAAATATGCATAAACATTTGAACATAGATTTTTCACTTGCGTAGTAAAAGAACTCAATCTTTTGATTTGCTATACAGCCAGATAATACTACAAAATATGTCTGACATTTCAGTTGTAATATTACTCCATTTTGGTTTTTATATTTGTGCAACGGCCATCACGTTTTTCTTATGTAAACATAAATTTCCAAACAATATATCCGAGTTTATATTGTTTACACCATTAATTTTTATACAAAAATTTTCTTCAATCTTTCTCCTTATCAATAAAACAAAGATTATGAGAAAAAATTTACTAGTTTTAGGCATTTTCATCACTTTTTTTTCTTAAGTTTGTTAGAGCAGCTACAAGGTACTATACTACCCTCAAATTTATGAACGACTGGCTGTTCAAGGTGAGAGATTTTAGCCAATTATCACCTTTAATTGGGGTTAATATTTTGATACATTAATTAATGGAATTGATGAGTGGTAATCTATATGATACATATACAATGCATAAATATGAGGGTATTTGAAGCCATTTCAAATTAAACATAGTTGGCTAGTTAGAAACTATAAACCAAAACTGTCAACACAGGTTTCTTCAGTTTTTGAGTTGGTCTGGCTTGCTACGTATACATGCATCACATGTACAGGTTGAACCAATGGAGCTTGAGGACTGAAAATTTAAACATTTACTCATTATCATATCAAGAAAAACATTTTTTTCGTTTTGTGAAAATTTACCCCCAAATAAGTTTTTGGTGGATGTTTGGATGGGTCAATTTGCTATGTGCTAAATTGGTTCCTTTGTTAGTGTTCAGCAGCATTCACACTTGTTTAATGAAAATGTTGCTTTTTTAGTGATCATTTCCCAACTTTTTAATTGATCACTTTCAACATGTCATGCTGCTCAATGACATTAGTCGCATGGCACTTATTGAGTGACTGAACAGACCTGTTCTATCTTAAGCCATAAGGAAAACTACATTGATGCTTATAATGAATGTTTATCTAGCTCAAAAAAGTTGTTTCAAATTTTGTACATTTAGACATAACAATGGTCTTGTGAGTATCTGCTAAATTGGAAAATATTTTCCAACTTTAGTCATACCAGGGTTAAACTCCATATCAACTTCTATTCTGACTAAAGATGATAACTGCAAATTTTGTATTGTATAATAAATAAGAAATGATAAAAAAAACGTCTTTCAGTAGAAATTATTCATTAGAACTAAGTAAGCCCTTGCATATTTGTTACATGAATTTTTGGTTTGGCACAGTTGGTAAGAAAGCCTCCTGTTGATCACTTGGTTGTGGTTTCAAATCACAGTAGGGAAATGTTGATTTTATATATCAGTTTGGTTTGACATGACGGTAAACAGTAAAGAGTTCACTCCCTTAATTTAGGTGAGGATTGGTATTGTTGTTACATATGCGCGTATTAAGACTTTTGTGAGTAAATTACAGTCGTCAGAAATACACAGCCTTTTTTAGGGTGAGTTTCAAAACAGGTAGGAAGTAATTCATTTTTTAAAATGAATTAAACACAATCAAATATTCAACAAACTCTCAATAGCAACTAGAATATATTCCATTAAGTTTCAGAAACATCAAATGATTAAAAATTGTACCTGCATTCTACGGGTCAAAAGTTATTTTTTCATGGGCCAATCCTAACCCCAGCAGAAGGTAATCAGTGCAAGACTGTAATCTGAACCTCACTTCTGAATAAAGTGTACAACTAATACTTTGTATAAAAAAGTAAACAAGAGTATGATATATCCATACCTTACATAAATGAATCACCATAGCTAGCATATGTGCCAGAATCAATCATCTAAATCTATTTTTTTTGAATATTAGTACAATATTGTTGATTCAAAAAAGACCGTAGACATGAAAAGGCATTTTTTAAGAAAAAAAACAAACTTTCTAGGTGTAGCCTAGTTGTGCACTTGTGCAAATTTCCAAGGTTGTAGCCCTAAAAATGTGACCAGGAGTGCCTAGAGACACACATATACACAAGGATACTCAAAGAGAGAAGAATCTATAGCCCATTTGGCTGGTTGGTCAGGAAGGCCGTTTGTAGTCATTTGATAGATAATACAAAAAATTATGAAGACTGAATTCGAGAACTGGAGCAATGTGGGGTAGGTGCAGCTCTACCATATACTTGGAGGCTAGTGTGAAATTAATGTCACTGTATTGTGAAAGAAAAAGAAAAAATGTTGACAATAAGTGGTCAAAAGGATCTATATGTTGTTGAGCTACTCACAAAACATTTTGATACAGACGGTGAAAGTGCTGTGACCTTTACTCTATGATAAGTTGAAATTAGGGGTGGGTTCCTTCATGTCAGAACGTCCTAGATGCTGTAGCTATTTTAGAACAAGACTGCATTTCTAGAGCCCTTGGAGAGGAGTAAGCTCACTTTCAATGGCTTATAAGATCTTATGCTAACCAATATACTGCAATTAATGTGTTGGAACCTCCACGATATAAAAAAAAAATTTTTACAAAGAAAAAATCACAACAGCCACCCTACCCTATGAGAGCAACAAAGGAAATCAGAAAAACTTACCACATAAACTGTTCCAAAGAAGAAAAATCTTGCAGTACGCATCATATCATAGTCCTTTCTCTTCCCTTCAAAATAAACTTGGGAAAGAACATCTCCAAGGCTCATTAAGGTAGCTGTAATCAAATTAAAGAGGAAAATTTTATTCAGTCAATCTTTATCAATGCAGAAGTGAAATTTAAAGTCAATTCATGATGACAGATCATAATGAATTTTTAAAAAAAAGTAAAGTGAGTTATTTCATCTTTTATAATAATTGAACCATTCCAAACTATCATTGTGTAATATCTTCATGGTAAGGTTCTGAAAATGACTACGGTAAAACTGTGATCTGATTGGTGGGTGTGGCAGAAGCATGGAAGGGGGAAAGTAACGGCACATGACGAGATAGGTCGGGTAAATATTAGCCCAAACTGTCAGAAGGCTGTTGCTTGATGTCTACTCGGATCAGATTTTATGTTGTTTTTTTGTGCACGAGAATTCCTGCATTCAACTCCAACTGTTCAGGCTAAGTGATTCATCTTTTGCTCCTTCTATTGGTACATGCTAAATTTGTTGTCAAAGACAAGGTAAGAGATTTTTTTACTGTTTGCGATTTAAACCTCAAAAACTGCTGACATCAAGGAATACTTTCAAGTGCGATGTAAGTTAAAGCCCAAGTGAAAAATCATTAGTATAAATTTAATCTTATCTGAGCGTAGATATTCACATCTATTATGAATAGTGTCCTTTTGACTTTTCTTTTTTTTGACATCTCTTGAACCTATCCCGACCAGATCTGAAGCAGAGATGTATCAAGAGCAGAGACAAGAGAGAACAGGTGAGAAGGGTTTCAAAATCTTCTCTGGTCTATAATAATGCCTATTAATTAATAATTATGTTCTCCCCTGGGATAAACTACAACTACTCCCAGGTGCTATGAAGTACAATGGTTTGAAAAGCAAGAGAATAAGAATACATTGATATGAAAATGCTATCAAATTAAGAAAATTAATGTAAAATGCATTCATAATTTCCCCTATCTAAGAAAAAAGATTCAAATGAAATGACTACTCAATATTTAAATCTAGATACCTTTCAGAAGTCTCACTCTTGAGTTTGTTAGATTCATTCAGTATTTTACCTATCCTAAAGATGAAACTAGATATTAGTCAACTTGAACTGTAAATGTATGCTATCTCCTATTTCTTACCAAATTTTCTTTTCTGTTTGTGTATTCACTATTTACTAATAGCATAACATGAAATTCAATTGGTAGCTCCATTTGACTATTTGTGATGATGTGTTAACTATGAAAGACAACGAATCAATTTCTCAATAACCTCTTTTTTATGGGTTTGCGATTATCTGTACCCAAAGAATAAACACATTTTCATTTGTAGCATCTAGAATTCTGAAATTGTAAGAAACTTAACTTATCTCTATCCTTGAAGAAAACATTGCTTTTCAAAGTGCAACACATTTTCTTCAAGATTTCGATTTTTGGATCTTATCACATAAAAGCTGTTGACACTTTTTTGTCAATTTGTTTGTTTCTGCCATGCTGAAATAGAAGTAAGTAAATAACGATATATAAAACCATTATGACCCTTTTGTGATTTGAATATTTGACTAGGAGGTAGACAGGCAAATAGTGTATCCATTAGGCCAGAGATACACTGATCGAATATTGGATGAAATTAAGTTAGCAACCGACCAAAAAAAAAAAGCAGGTCAAGCAACTGCTATTAATTACAGTTTACTTGTTTGCCTGCAGTCTTTGCTTTTGTTTACATACTGTATGTATTACTGCACAAAACCAAATGGTGAGAAATTGGGTTCAAAGGAAGGTATTGCACTAATACATAGGTAATATATACATAACATAAATAATCTTGTCATTTTTGGTGAATATGTAAGTAATTGAATATTTTCCTAAATAATACTTCCTACTCATTAGTCTATATGTAAATCTATGTACCTTTGGAAGATTTTTTGCTGTTGAAGTCCAACACAGAGTTTGTAAAGAAAAAAGAAAAAAAACAAACCTCTCAATCTACAAAAAAAAAAAAAAAATCGACCTGACCTCTAGATGACTCGTGAGCTAGTATAACAAAAAAATACTTTTTTTTTATGACTGTGTTGCAAACGTTAACTTGGTTTCAAGGAAAAAACCAAACCAAGATTGAAATCAATAATCCATGTCTAGCTGACATCCTTCTTGAGCAAGTGTCTTACTTGATAAGTGCATAGAAACAGATGACATCAAATATTAGTTTAGAGACAGACAATTCTTCAGAACACATCTATCATTCCAAAAAAGAATTGTCACTAATGCTGCTGCTTATCATTTCATTTCAGTTTTGTACTCCATTTTTATTCTTTCACATTAACCAATTCTCAAGAGTAGAAATCCTGCTATTTCAATATCAGACTGAATATCAAATTTTAAAAATGTTGAAAGTGTCTTGTTTTCCTACTAGTCCAGGATCCAGACCATATTTTGGTACCAACAAAGGTGGTCAAACAATTTTTGCATTTTTGTCTTCCTACATGTCTTTAGTTAATATTTGGTATAACTCTGCCTATATTTTAGTTTCAGGTTAGTATTCACACTATAAACAAACCTACCTCTATATAAAACCAGAAAGCACTCAGAGAGTGTATACCTCTGTCAATGGAAGTATTTTGCATGAATTCGCTCCCTCAACTTTAATCATTTCTTTTATAACCTTTTGCCCAGCCTTCCACAAAATTTCATTGAAATTTATTCAGTTCTTTTTGAGACATGTAGACAGAGAGGAGCATATACATAACTGTATAAAAAAAAAAGAAAAAATATATCTCAATTGAAAAAATATTCATAGATCCACCTCAAAATTCAACCAATTCTTCCTTTCTTTATTTATCGAATTACCATAAATGGCTTTCCCGATCAACCAATCATCAATTTTTGACTAGTATTTTTTTAGGTACAATCACGCGACTTTTTACATCGTCGACACCCTTTTTAAGAATATAATTAAAATCTTGAAAATATGTCAAGTTTATTATTTTTGCTTGTTTATTTTTTGAAAGAGAAAAGTCCAAAATATTGAAAGAAAAACAAATTTCCGTTAATTACGACATGGAATTGAACTTTTTAAATTGATTCTTATTTTTCACTTGATAAGTAAATAACTTTGACAGTTACTAATTTTTTTTAATTAAAATATCTTCAAAATAATTTATACTCAAGATGAAGATGATTTGATTTGCAAAAGTTCCATGCAAAAAAAAAATCCTCACTTGTAGGCATAAAAATAGCAATGAAATCTTTTTTTAACAGTACAAAATCCATCATTTTAGATCAATAAGGTGATGACCAGCTTCATGTCAACTTTAGCAGCAGATAAGAATAGGGGTTTAGTGTGAAGGACCACAACATTAAATGGGATAGACTCAGTTTCTTTTTAATGATTGGAAGTCATGGGATTAACTAGAGTTCATCATAGAAATAGTAACCTGCACAAAAATATTGTCCAATTAAAAAACAAAAAAAAATACAAAAAAAAAATATTTTTAAAAATTTAGAAAAAAAATTGTTTTATTCAAAAATTCACCCTTCGTTTGTTTAAAAACATAAATCTCAATCTCTGCCTGTAAGTGAACGAATAATACAAGATTTAAAAAACAAACTGAATTAGAATGATAAAATATCTATTTAAAATTTTTTTTAAAGTTAAAATATTTTTTAATGGAAAATAGCCATAAAATACGAGTTAGCAAGTAAACATAAAAACTTGCCAAGAGCAATATTCTACTTTTCAGTTTTTTAAATTCACAAATGAGACTTTCCTGCTGAATCTCCACAGCTGATCTTTCAAAAGGGAAAACAAAATTATTTTGCAATGGACCTATCTCTAGTATGTGTAAAATTCATGACTAAGCAGAAATTATAAGTAAAAAGATTATCAAATGAATCAAGAGAGGAGGGGATTCATCACATGAATGAGAAATTTTTTCACAAAATTCCAAATAGAAACTTTCTTAGAAAAAAAATTAATTCGTTTATTAGATAGTACCAGAAATTTTATTAAAATCCAATAAGTAATTGCTTTTTTGTAAAATTGTAAAATCTAAGTATTTTGCTCACTGAATTTTTGGAAAATTTCAAATGCAAATTATAGTGTAAATTTTCATTTACATTGCAATAGCTTTTTACACTGTTTTTTCGAAACATCTCCAGTTCTATAAGGTGTTTGCAAATAATTTTTTTATCAGATTTTTTTTTCCAATTTTTCTCTTAACTAATGACAAAATTCCAACGATGAAGTTAAATTTTAAGGTGTTGATTTCCGGTAAGTATGAGAGCACATTCTGCAAAGTATGCCTAAATTTCTTTCAGCTTAATTTTTGTTGCTTTTCAACACAGCTGCTCCGACTGTCAATCTACAGCAGTCAGTACACAGCGCAGATCGAAAAGAAAAATAAGCTCTACGTGAGACGAGACTCAAACTGACATCCCCTTCACCTTGGGAAGCATACATATGTATAGCAACAGTTCTACCGATTGAGCTTTAAGAACTTTTAAGGTTGGCAGGAGATCAAATGTATCCTTTAAACTCATACATTTCTCCCCAATCTCTCAGTGCCATTGCTGGTTTTACATACACTAGTAATAGTGATAAAAACTTGATTTATATTATAGATGACAATTTGTCAACCACCATCAATTTTTGACTAGCATTTCTTTCATCTTTCATCAAATAGTGCTTGACAATGCTTCGTCTAAAATATAAATCAAAATATATGAGTTAGTGTTCAGATCACTTTAATATTGGATTTCAAATTTTTTAGCTATCTCTTCACATGATACAAATGTTTTGGCTTATGCTGAGCTCAAGTCTGCAATGTTGACTTGAAGAGATGGAAAAAAAAAGTGTAGATTCTATAAGCACACTAGTTACTCTTTTACATACTTTTTTTTCAGTTAATTTTGCAGCCAAACTGATATTAGAGGAATTGCAACACTTTTCCCAATACAACACAAAAGAATATGGTAGAGGACGTTAGGAGTGGCAGTTTGAATAAGCCAAGATTCGCACCATAAAGTGAAATCTATTACCTGACAAAGAGAAGAAAACAAATTGAGAAAAGAAAGAAAAATACCATCAAGCTAATCTTGATGATAAAATTATTAACACTAATCAAAGAAAATGGACTATAATCAACTACAGTAGAAAATTGTATACATAAATATAGCTCTAAAGTACATTCATACAGGTTGTATAGCATCAAGTGTTTTTTTATTACAAGAAGAACCTCCTTATTTGGGTCTTTTATGCTACAAACTAGTCAGATTGATATTCTTCTGTATTAGACAGACTCCTTTTGCCATAATTTATTGATAGTTTTGAAGCAACTTTATTATCTTACAAAAACAGGTTTTTTTATGGATTACTTTAACGTACTCACTCAAAAGTACAAATCTTTTAAAAATAAAAATTAGATGTTTCAAGAAAAATTTCTAGTTACCATTTTTTAAAATTTTGTTATAGAGATATCACAACAATCATTATGCACTTTCACTGTTAAGAAGTAGAAGTATTCTTAAGCCACCTTCTCATAATGGATAGTGCTTACAAAAAACTGCTATAACAATTTTACCATAAGCAATTGTGAAAATTCTCAACACGTACAGCAAAAGTAAAACCAGAATAAATTTCAAAGCAGCTTTTGTGATTTTATGTCAAAGCAATCAAAGGAGCCTTCTAAACTGTGACCAATCAGTCCAATAGAAAAAGTTGGTCCATGGGCACCCCCAAGATCTTTTCGCCATCTACTTTTTTTTCAAGTTTTTTTTCTTTTTTTTCAAGTTTTTTCCTGGAATAGTGTCAAGATATGTTTGAATCTTAACAATAACCATTCTCCTGAATTCCTCAGGTCAGAATTGTACAGAACAATGTGTTCATTTGTGTCCGTATGGTGTTTACTTCTAAAGTAGTTTTCTATTCTATGGTGTCCGGAATTGGATCAGCGCAAGGTATAATAAAGGGTTAAAATGAACCTCATTGGACATTATTACAACCTGTTAACAGGCAGAATCATAAAATAGACACTTTGGGGATCAAGAGAAAACAGATTTCAGGACAAACAGTTGATATCTAGTTTATATATGATAACATATAAAAGGATTTCTCAACATTTTTTCAGTTTTAGGGCAGTTTTTGTCAAGCTGTGTTTGAATCTTAACAATAACCATTATTCTCAATTCCTCGGCTCAGAATTTATAGGGAAAATGTATTCATTTGTCTCTATGTTGTTTATTTGAAAAGTTATGTGATTTTCTATGTTTTTAGTGTACAGTTTTGAGTTTGCGCTCATAGTAATATAGTGTTAAAAAGAACATCAGCCCATTAACATGCAGACTCATAAAACATACACTTCAATGATTAAGAAAAAAACAGGTGGAAAAAATCCATGGGCAGGGTCTGCCCGTTGATCAATCTATATATGTAATATTGTGAGCACTAATCCAGGGTTGGGATGCCTGTGGACCTATCTAAATACTTGATATTGTAAGCACAATGATTGGTCACTGAGTGTGAGCTTTTCTTTCAATTCTCTATCATGTCATTTATACACAAACATACTCAGAGGATGAAGAAGTCTCTAGAAAGAATGATGAAGTCAGTAGTAGAGTTAACCGAACAGAATAAATGCAACAATTACTTGTGAATGGTGTTGAGGACCGAGTCTGACATTCAAAATAGTCTTTGCTAACTGACTGACTGATTGCTGCTACAAGCCCATCATATATAAATGCCAACAGGTTCTGAAGTGAAATGGGTGTAAGGCACTATGTGTACGGTTCAAATTTAAGTTGATGATGCTTATCATAAATTACTCAAGTGAAAAAGACCTGCTCTCAAATCTAAGAAGGTTGGATATCCTCAAAGGCAAAGGTAGTTTGGGCTCTTGGGTTATCGCCTACTGGAAGTAGGCCATTCAAAGCATCTCTATTTTCCTGTTGGATTATCTTTGAAGTTTAGTATTTTCTTTGGATTTACTTAATCCTTTTTTAATCTGAGTCCGCCACATATATTCTGGGAACTCTTTTAATCCTGATAAATTTGAAGTAGCACTTGAAATTCCAGATTGGTTTATATGGTAACAGTAGATGTCCTTGGAGACCTCTTGATTTTTTGTGATCTTTAGCTTATTTTTTTAACAAATAACTCCACTAATAGAATAAAAGAGAAGGTTCAGTGGTGGTATAAAGCATGAACATCAGTCCATATTGATTCAAGGGAAGGTTTGAGCATTGAAACAACTACAAACCATGATCAGTGATTATAGAATGAAAAATAAGAGGAACATTATTGAATTAATTTTTTACTTTGGATTATTTTCAACGCAAGTCGAACCATAAGTGTGGAAACCCATTAGTTTATCTGTTCTAAGTATATTTAGTAATCTGAAGCTTACAGTGCAGTTTAGTAAGTTATGCTGTTACATGCTGAGGATAATTCAAGATAGCCATTTGAAATTTTAGAAAAATGAAGCACAATAGAAATGAGAAAATTAATCTAAAAGAAGATTGTAAAATTTTTAAAACTATCATTTTAAAATTGTATGTTGTGAAAATAACTCTAAAAATCATTGGTAACAAACAAGACAGTGGTTTCTATTAATATTTCAATGTTTATTCACATCATCCTCAGGATATTATAATGTATATATTAGTATGTAAGACAAACATTTAATTAAAAAAAAAAGAGGGAATTATGTAAGTTCTCAAAATAAACTATTTATCTTTTAGTCTGGCATATATACAGTAACTATGATTATCGGAAATAACTACTTCCTTATATCTTAATCAAATACTAATTACCTACAAGCATGTTTTTGGAGTAATTTTCATCTTTTGATAGAAGATCTTACTTTATTTTCAATAATTAATTATTTAATGTTGATGTAGGTAATATAAATCTAGTTATTTGTGTTAAAAACTTCAATGTGCACTGATAAAAACAGGTGAAACATTTTCTTAAAAGCACCACTTACAAATGGTTGATTTCTATTAAAGGATGGGTTCCATCCATCACAACTGATACTTGTCAGGAGTTTATCTGAGCTAATTTGGAATTTTTGGCACATGATACATCCAAAGTTATTGTTCAATCAAATTCTATCAAAATGAATTGAGCTTCTTCAAAATGCCAGAAGGATACACAGATAAATATCATCACAAACCACACATATGCGTGTGTGTGTGCATGTAATTATGCAAGCACATGAATGATTGAATGGCTTGGCTTGTCTCTGTGAATGAAGATTTTTGGAATGGTCTTCCACAGAAGTAGGACCATAAATGGCAGGGCCTGTGTGCAAAATAACCCTATAGCCCAAGCAATGAAGTTTGAAAGTGTTGTGCAACTTGCATCCTATGGACAACTGAGGGGGCATTAATGGGAGCAGGGCTTAAAGGTCGTAGGAGTATCCTTCTCCTGGCAGATGTGAGCTGGCTGCCCCTCCTTTGTGGGAGTGTTCAAACAGTAAAAACTTCCGGTAGATGGTAGATATCTGATCGAGCTATAAAGTTCTACGATCTCTTTGAAGGAGCATCCCTAGGACAGTGCTACTTTAAGCACGATCAGGACCATGGAAAATAGTCTTTTAGAAGGTTATTCGAGAATGAATAAAAAACAGAAAAAAAAGATTTTCCTTAGCTTGTGATGACTGAAGTGATCCCTTTCTTGCTTGTATATAACAACACAACAACAGATTTATCTCTATCAGCCTAGAATTGGTTTTGGTTGAAATTTATTTAAACAAATTTTTTACGTCCCACTGTTCCAAGTTACTTTGTTCCTTACTGTCCAGATTAACCGCATACACCATAGATCTATTACACTAAAACTTTCAAGAGATAAAAAAAATGAAAAAGCTATTAGGTAGTTACACATGAAATGTTTTTTCCCATCAGAAGCAATAATCTTTTTCAAATGATCCTCCAGTAACAATACACCATCTCTATTAAATTTTTCAGGTTTAGTGGTCACAAATTCAGTAAAAACACATATAAAAGTATGGCTTCCTTATTATCATTATATAAGGATATGAAGCTCAAAATGCTTGAAAAGATTATAATCTTTAGGAGAAATGATAGGTTAATATAGAGGATGCTGCATCTTTTTATATCCTAATTCTGTAAACTTGGACACTGTTAACTGAAAAGTATGGAGTCTGGAACTGTCATATGATATGGTTGATGTTGAAGTCCTGAAGTCTCCAGAAAGAGCTCAAACTATTTTCTATAGGTCATTGACCACGGCTAGTAATAATTCTTCATTAGCCTTCCTCGAGGATTATTATTGATATCCATATTTCTAGACCAAAATCTACTGAACCAACATCAAACAATTCACACTGTAGACATGTTTGCACCAAATGCATTGTAGACATTATCAGCAGCTTGAGCAGCATTATGTCCTAACAAGAAAATTAGTCTGACTTCTTGGGTGAACGTCATTGCCGTGAAGGGCCAAAAACCTCTAATAATAATGATTTATGTCTGTATTTATACTGAATCCGACCAAAAATACAATTATATTAGTAAATTTTTCACTTCTAGCATTGTTTTTCATGGTGTAAAAGAAAAAAATATTTCATGCATAACAACGTAATACTTTTCTTCAAGATTTTTCTCTTGTCCAAAATTAGAGTGTAATATGTTTTCTTTTAGAGCCAAGTGTAAATATTAATTAATTCTTATGGGTGAAATATGTGAAGTTTCACATTTTAAAGAAGAACGAATGATATTCAAGTGCTGTAAACCCCCTTTTTGACAGACTAATAGGGGGAAGTAAGTGTTTGTTGATTCCGATTGTCTGGTATCAATAAATTATGTACAAAAAAAAAAAAAAAAAAAATATCAAAAAAATTATAGCAAAAATGCATACATGGCATGTTACATAGATATAATTGACATTGTTAGAGAATATGAAATAATCATAAATCAAGGAAATAAAACTAATTTCATCTACGCTGTATTTTTGTTGTTAGTCTTACACATGTCCAGCTAAGTTCTCCATCAGCTCTGATTTCTGAGAAACTGATAACACAATACTGTGCTTGGTAATACTTTAGTTTGGAATTCATTGTAGGGGATAACATTTCTTGCTAATACCAGAACCAAAGTAAGAGAACACAATAAATCCAGGGATCATAAAAAAGTGAATTAGTAAAACACTGTGGGTGTAAATGAAGAGTCTGGAATGAGAGTCAGGAAGCACTAACTGGACAAGACGGACAATTTCTAATCAGAATCCAGTGATAAGAGGTCTATTAAGGTTTACAGTACATACAAATTCAACAGATGCCTTTAGTTAAATATAAAATCATTGTCATAAAAATAAAGATAAAAACACTGTACTGGAAGAGGAACACAGTCATGCATTAGAAGCTACAGATAATGTTATATTTTTGAACACACATTCTAAGCTCTTTGATAACTTTAAAAGTTAACATTACCCAGCTGCAGAATATCAAATAGTACTTTTCCTGATATTTAAGATCAGTTGCTTGGGAAATAAAATTAAATACAAAGGAAGCCATTTATTATAATCACAGATAATGTTATCAAACCGTTAATGTTATCGAAATCAGCTGGTTCCGAACACTTAATTTAGAATTAATCAAATATTTCATATAAATATTTTGTAATGTTAAGTTGTTTATGCCAATGAATTTCATAATAAAACAAAGAATGTAATTATTCCAATCTTTATATCCTTAGCCTAATGTTAACAGCCAGTTTTTGTTGTCTGAAAAACACAGCCCCAAAGTGACCATGAACATAACACAGGATCCCTTAAATTTGAAAATACCCCCAAAATGACTTGATCACTTGGATTTGAAAATGCCAAAATCAACCTGACCTTGAATTGACTTTAAGAGGTTACAAGCATCTATCTTATGTTCATTCTAGGGTCAAGTTACACTTGCATACAAATTTGCAGAACAAAGTGCAGCCATTCAGGAGTAGAAACAAAAAAATAACATTCGTCATCTTTAAAGTATTATGAATATATATATATATATATATATATATATATATATATATATATATATATATATAAGAAACAGATGTATATGATCTGACAGAATGATTATAAATTGTGTTATATATAAACTCTTATTTGAAATGATCTCCTGTCATTACACGGTTAATGTATCACTCGGCCTAAAAAATGTAGATAGAATAAATAATTAAAGAAAATGGGGATACTGCAGAAATCAAATTTGTGACCGATAGGGTAGACGCACCAACGTAGCATTGCTCTTACCATTGAGATAAAGAAAAACAGTCATTTGTGGCTTTGCATTACTGACAATTGTTTACCTCAATGGTAAGATCAACGCTACATTGAAGTGGCTACCCTATTGGTCGTAGGTTCAATTCCTGCAACCACCTCATTTTCTTTATTTATTCCATTTATGCTGTCTAAACTGAGTGATACATTAACCATGTAACGATGGGAGATCATTTCAAATAAGAGTTTCTATATGATATAAAGCAATTCATAACCATATATATATATATATATATATATATATATAAGATGAGACATATGATAGAGTATTGGTTAGCAAAAAAATCTAGCAAAGCATTAAGGATGATGGTATTGTGAGTGTATATTCTGTACTAAGTTTTTGGTTGCTATTAACAAAGTGTACTCAACCAGTGATGCAAGATTTGTCTGCAATGATGAACATTAGAGAAATGTACACACACATAAAACCATTGTTCTATTTATCCAGCTATCAGCCAATCATCTTACTTGCCTCAGTACATTAACTCACAAAAAGACAGCGTGTGGTTGTGGTAGTCAACACAAATTGAGTTATCAAGCTGACCAACAAACCAAGCCAAATAGTGAATTGTCACCACACTGGCAAGAAGATAATTGGCTAATTTCCACCAGGTAGATGTAAGGATTCCAATAATGACAGAACCAGTAAACAAAGAAGGCAGAGTGGTTAGTTGCCATATTAATGGTGACAAAAGCTTAGACAAACACTATATTAAGAACACATTAAATGGTTGGCTTAAAGGCAGTTTTAGTGTCTGATACACCAAGCTTAAGCAAAAGAACAATATCCATGTAGATGTGTTCGGAGTAAGTAGCGTAAAATGGAAGACTACTTATTTTACTTTTACTCTTTTGCAGAGTTATCTTGTTTGAATGGGGATGGTTCGAGAGGATAAGTGAATAAGAGAGTTTCGGTGCATTGGGCAGAATGGGCTTGGGACATACACCAAAAAGACACAATCAAGAACGTTGAAATCTCTAAAGAATAGAATCCCTAAAGGTTGAAATTCTGAAAAAGAAAATACTCAATCTTTTTTTTAAGGCTTTCGTAACTTAAAATCATGGTCATCAGCTTTTGGTAGAGACTAACATAAAAGACCCAACTTTATGTTGATCTTATCATTTTGGACGGCTCCTGTAGGGACTATCATTTCCTTCCAAGTACAACCCCTAACCTTTGGCAATCGGTATAGAAACTACAATGAAACAAATTCATACCTTGATTAGTGCGGCTATTTCTTTCCCAAATTTTCAATACTGTTCAAAATCGTAATTCAAGATCTTAAAATAAGCTTATACTTAATTACATGAATTTGTACAGCAATTCCTAAACTGTACTACATCAAAATCCCATATTAATCAAAACTGCTCTATTCAAGGTGTTGCTGTGTATATACCTCTCAGCAGGATGCAGAAAATCTTGGATTCATGCCTTTCCTAAAGAGGTAAGTTTAAAAGAAGCCTAAGTAATTTTTCTATCAGTTCCATTAGTGTTTTATGTATGAAGACCTTTCAAAACTTCCTAAGTGTGTGTGTGTGTGTGTATATATATATATATATATATATATATATATATATATATATATATTTATTTTTGGTGGTCAGATGGTTGCATCTTTCCTACCGGCACCAGTGGTCAGTGCTCAAGCAAAAGCCAGGATTTTGAAAGCTGATTTTCCAAGCAAGCAGATAGGCCAGCTCTCCCCAGTTAAAGGTGCAACACAACTTTCATTTTCCATCATTTGGTATTGATATTTACTAAGTTAAACATAGAAAATATCAACAGGCAACTACTATAGAGTGATGGTCAGGTTAGCAAGCTTGTTCCTATGCACTCTTTGGGTATTCTGGCAAAAATTGATTAAATTATACCGATTTTGATAAGAGCTCCTTTTCATTTGTTAGTAAAAGGTTTTGGGAATACCCTCTGTTCTTCTTCCAGCTACATAAAATAATGATTAATACTTTGAATATGTTAGTCTTAGATTGTAAGATGGTTGAGCCTGTTTTTTACAATAAGTTTTAGCGGATAAGACCATAGTGTTTGATTAGGTGCTTCACTTCTGTGGCCTTATGCTAGACTAAGCTATGTCTATCATATATCTACTAGCATATATCCATTAAAAATGACAGTGTTATTTATGTAAGGATCAGAACTAAGGAGCCTAAATCTATTTTATTAGGTAATTTTTTTTTAATAATTCAAGCATCCTAATTTCAAGTCTCAACTCAATTCAAGCCGTTTCAATGTGTGATCAGACAAAGTCTAAAGAGTTTCTATGATATAATCTTCATTGTTATGTCAAACCAGGAAAGTAAATCAACAAACAAAATCAATATGCAAACAAACAGAGAAAAATTTGCATACATGGCTTTTGTTATATCTACCAGAATAAACCAGTAAAAAAAATGACAGGGTTATTTATGTATGGATCGGCACCAAAGAGCCTAAAGCTATTCTATCGGGCGATATCTTTTTTTAATAATTCAAGTCTCATTTCGATGTGTGACGATGATCAGACAGTCTTGAGAGTTTCTTAGATGTAATCTATGATGTAATTGTCATGTCATATTAGGCAGGTAAATCAACCAACGTGATGCAACAAATAGAAGAAATAGGCATATACACTCATTATGTGGTTATACGGTTAGATGACAAGCAGACAATCAATTGGCACGTATGCTCATTATATTGTTAGATTACAGGTAAAACATAGAAAATATCAATGGGCAACTACTATAGTGATGGTCAGGTTAGCAAAATCCATATTCACTAAAAATAAGGTTAGGGCCAACTAATAATGCTTGCATTAAGATTAATTTGGATGAGACTGAAAGTGTGAATGATAAGCAAACTTCAAGTCTTGAATTTATAAGCCATTTGAAACTGCCTGTAATTAACAGTGGAATTTTACAATAAATAGCATAAAAGATAGTGGAACTCTTCTGTGAATTGAAGAAATTTTTTTTTTTAGATTCACCAAATGTGCAAAGATCATTTTATTCAGAAGTTACTTCCTTTGAATGAATTTAAGAATAATGAAAATTTTTAAAAAAACAATTTTCAGTACTCTGCAGAAATAATTAATGTCAGTTTAAAAAATCTCATCAGTTTTTATACAAATAAGGAGTAGCAAAAGAGCCCAGATTCACTTCATTCATTACCAACTTGAAGAAAAAAAAAATTAAATCACAACAAATTTTCTACAAAACCCAAGGGTGTAATCAAATCATTATCAGGAGAGCAATAAGAAATTTTTTCAATAGGAATATTTGTCTTGAATTTTCTCAAGAATAAAACATACTAAAAATCTATTTTCATTACATTCTTTGCTAAACAATCACAACATTTTTTCAGCAAATTACATTCTTCTAAAGATCTTGTACTTTAGCCTTATGCAAGACTAAATATTCTTAATATTTTGTACTCCAAAACTACTTTGTGCTATGCATACCAATCATAGAAGCACAGATTTCTGAATGGCACATTGAATAACTGCAATGGGGTTTATACTAAAACAATTGATTTAACAAATATTTCATTTTATAGTGACTAAACTAATAACCTGCCCTAATGGGCAAAATAGCTTATTGTCAAAAAGAAAAAGATGAACAAAATAGATAGATGTAACTCAGATAGTGTTTAATTTAATTTGTTTTTAAAAAGTGATGCTTGTGACTTTTTAAGTTTCTTTTTTGTACCATTTCTGAAAAAAGTATGTGTATACATGTTCAACAGAAGAATGTCATTCTTCCTCTTGCACTCGGCCCCTCTATATGAATGATACCAAAGTATCCAGTTTTCTAATTGGAGATAGATCTTGTTAAAATCAATTTGTTTTTAAAGTGATATTCATGACTTTTATAGGTTTTTTTATGATTTTGGAAAAATATTGTTTAATAAATGAAAAATAAAAAGTGGGCACAAAGATGTTTCCATTTTAGTATGAATTTATTCAGTAAGTCGTACCCCTAAGAACATAAGGGGGGGAAGGATCCTCAAAAACTAATTTGCGAAAAATCTTTCCCAGGGTTACAGTGTTACACAAAGAAAATATCATGGGGTTATGTTGTGAAGTTTTGTGAATTTTAGAATTTTTCATACCGATGTTGAAAAAACATCCAATTTTCTTTCTTGCCCACCGTTTTCCCTCTTACTCTCCTGTACGAACCAGTCAATGAATTCAGCTGAAAAAGCGGGGGCACAAAAAATGTTTTTTATTTTAGAATGAATTTACCTTGTTAATTGACCCTATCCTAAATATATTTTTGAAGTCATTTTTAAAAACTAGAAAAACCTTTCATGGGGTCACAAAGAAAATTTCATGGGGTTATATAGTGTGTTTTTTGCGGTAGGCTGTCACACTCAGACAGATGGAAGGACAGACTTTTTGGTGAATTATAATAAGATACTGAGATAGATCTTATGCTGCCTTACAAGAACATCTTAAATCTACATGAAGAAATGTCAGTAGTTTAACCCATTTGATGCTATTGAAGAGATAATTGGTCAGTCCAGTCCAATGCTACAGACAAAATATTTTGTCTAACAATAGTGTCATTCTTCTGCAAGATGGCAGCATCTCCTTGTGCAAACAAAATAAATTTGCAAATTTACTTTGAAGATGTGATAACTACCGAATGTGTTGCACAACTTTTTGCATATGTGCCGATTACTTTTCAGTATAAATAGGTGCAACCAAGGCATTTAATGTGATCAGGCATTCAAATTGACATGGCGGCTCACGAGATAATGAATGTTAGTAAGGTGTTAGAAGTAATCTTTTCGTATGGATCAGATGACAGATTTGAGCAAGTCAGAAGAATTCATTTCTAAGGATTTAGAAGAAACTAATGAGACAGAAAGTGATGAAAATAAAGACTTTCTATTTTCATTAACTTTTCATGCGAAAAAAACCAGCTCAGAGTTTACAACATTAAAAACTATACTTGGCAGCGAACAGGTTAATATGCTTGAGCATACCTGACTACCAACCTACGGTGTACATTTCTTACATTCCTCCAAAACACTGATTTTACTGTCACAAATTCCTCAACCATACAATCTTGGTTAGTACTAACCTACCTACCTATGGTCTGTAGAATATTCATGACATGACTGGTGTTTTTCATTAGAAAATATTTAAAATAGAATAAAGAAACACTTAGATTATCCAGAATCATTATTGATAAACGCTTCAGAATTTAAGGCCCCCAAAAGGTCAAAAAAGCTTTTTAACCAGAAAAAAAAAAAAAAAAATTGTTAGAGGGAGGTGTAGTGGAATACTGATGCCAATTTTCAAGTCTGTAGACAAAAGGCACTGGAAAAACAAACAAGCAAACAAACAAACAAAAAAAATGGGATCCTTCACCATCTTTGATGGTTATAGTTGTTCAACAAGTCAAAAATTAATAATGATGTTAATGTTTCATTCAAGAGGTACATACACTATTACATCTAATACTAATAATTTTAATGATGATAAACAAGATGGTGGCACAGTAGCAATCGGAGTAATACGGAATATAGTTGAACCTTCTTTCAGTGACAATTGCTGATAATGCCTTTGAGGCCAAACCAGTAAGCACTGTCACAAACTATGGATAAAGAACATAAGTTTCATCATCATCAGTCTTTTAGCGTCCGTCGTTGGACATAGACCTTCCCCAGGATCTGCCACACTTCCCTATCATGGGCGTCACGGAGCCAGTACTTCCTGAACTTGTCTAGCTCGTCTCTCCATCTAACATTTTGCCGGCCTCAGTTGCGCATATGGTCTCGGGGGATCCATGTTTTGAGTCGCGATACCAAAGGCTTATTTCCTATTTTCTATCTATGCTGCTTTTTTTTTGTTCTTACTTGTTATCAGGACTATAAAGGCCGTTAAAATGATGAGTGTAAGCATGCACAACTGATAAGAACCACCTACCTCTAGATATGGTCAAAGTTCGAACTAAAGAGTTATTCAATTTTTGACTATAACTTTATTCACAGGTATCAAAAACACTATTTTTTCCACAAAATAAGTTTTGAAAATTTATCCTGTATCATACAAGCCAAAGGTTACTATTTTCATACGTTTAACCTAACCCCAGAGCAAGGTAATCTATACAAGACAGCAATCTAAACTCCTGTCTACGACCTTTGAATAGAGTGAATAAATTATAGTTTGTAGTGAATAAAAAAATGTATTATAAATTATAAAAAATATATGCCATCATAAAAGATACATTTCCATTTTAGATACAATTGTTGATGAGTCAATGAAATAGTTGTAATTTAGATATTGCACATCAATATTACCATGACTGTATTGTAGGAGGAAAAGAGAAAATGCAGACTATAATTGATCAAGAGGATTTACATGTTGTTGAGAAATCCACAAAAGTAAGGCAGGCGTAAGTGCTGAGACTTTAAGTTTTATGTTTACTCTTTTTTTTCCCTCTCAAAAACTTGCAAGTCAAAATTAGAAAGCGTTCTCAACTCTGAGCCAAATCAGTTTCCTGACATGAATCTTATCAAACGTGTCAGTGGTATTTTTGATCATGAAATAGACAGAATGAAAAAAAATATCTGCAAAATAAGATTTGTTTCAGGATAACTCATACGGGAAGGTAGCACACAAAATAAACTTGATACTGATAAAGAATAAAGACTTTAAAATTAATGGCAAGTCCAATACACTTCAATTTGTATATTTTTGAATTTGTTTAAGGCATTGAATATATGCCATTGTTTAAAAATAGATCCTTCCATTTAATCTTATCAGGCCCCAGTACATTGATATGAATAAAATACACTTTAATTGGATTTTCTTTTTTAAGTATTCTAACTTCGGTATCATTTGATAACCCATGAGAATCTCCAGGCAATATGCTTCCAGGAAGAATGATATTTCATTGGTATAATTTTTGGCATAATTCAGGTCTGAATCATGAGTTACATTTTTAATTAATAAAGTTAACTGGTATATTTGATTACCATTTTTCTTTTTTTCTGTCTTTAGCAACAATTCTTATTAAGCCTTCCATTTTTATTTGTTAGAATGATAATTTTTTTCTAATTGTACTTCAAAGAATATTCCTGGAGAGTTATGATTTATAACATTTTTAGAACATCTCTGGATTCTTTTATTAGACTTGGCATATGTGTTTATTTATGTAGTATCCCTATTACATATAAAGCTATAATTTTTAGAGGTTCATCTTACGCCAGTTGGATCATTGGGAATAAATTAAGAATCCAATTTAAGCTGTCTCCATTGATATTTGCTGCCCCAATATCATTTGCCCAAACGTCAAATATCGAAAAATTAAGATTCATGATTCTAGAACTAAATAAGACACGACAGATTTTTTGTTTAATTTAATGATATCTGTTAGTAGAAAAAAATTAATTAGTATTCACCCCCAGATTGGATACTTGTGTAGTTTTGATGTTTTGTCTAGGTGCCACAAGTGGCCTAGACTTAATCTTTCCAAACATTATGTACAAAAATGAAGAGTATCCTAAATCAGTGTTATAGAACAGGAATTACAATTTTGGAAGAATTTTTCAAGAAATAATTAATCTATCTTTTCATTTTGATATTTTAAGATATTGAAACTCTGACTGAAGGTTAACTCAGAATTATAAATAAGGATGATTCAGGCAATGTCTCTTAGTCTCTTCTCACTTACTGAGAGAAAAAATACGACACTTTAATTTACAACAACCACAGCAAGACTGTAAATAAATATATAGATTAAATGGATATTGGATTGTGCTGATAAGATAAGACTCTCTCAATGATCAAGATCCACTCTCTTTTCTTTCATATTTTCTTTTCTGTCTGGTTCATACTTTATTTCCAAATAATGATACAAACTAGGAAGCACTTAGTGAGTGCATATCTTTCAGTGAAATTCATTGAGAACTTTGGGAGTTATGTGGACAGACATGAAATTTTGGGGATATCATCTGGTGTGAAATTATAACTATGATGTAGACAAGATGATTGTGCATTAATCCACCCAAAAATTGTCCACATTTCCACAAAATTTAATCGATATTCATTGAGTACTTTTTTGGAGACAGATACCACTTAATACATGTACCTCATCAATTTCATCGACAGGGATAAAAAAAAAAATGAGGATTAAGGGTTGATGGTTTCGTAAGAAGCATGTAAGCTCAAGGTTGTTCATTTAATGTGTATAACATTTGGAGAGGGAAAATTAAGTATTGGTAAGCACCCAGTCAAAACAATATGTCGATGAAGCTCTTAGACGGAAAAGACAGTGAATAAAGCTATTTCCTGGAGGAAAGAGAAAAAAATGTTCAACTAGAAAGCACTCGTCGCATACCCCTGTCAATGCTATTGTCAGGGTAAGTAATTTAGCATTGATCCACCCCAAAATTTAATCACTTCTTCCATGGCCCATTGTCTACCCTTCCACAAAATGTGATTGAAATTAACTGAAAACTTTTGGAGATATTGTGCGGACAGATATTTGGTGTATGCATATATGTATGGAAAAAAATTCTTGGATCTGCCCCACAATTTAACCAATTTTTCCCCAACTCCATTGCCAACCTTTCATAAAATTCCATTGTGTCTTTTGGAGATATCTTGCAGACAAACAGAAGAAAAGATAGGCCGACAGAAAGAGACACCATTGAATGGATATATCACTTCAACCTCGTTGGCAGAGGTAAAAAAATAAGGAATAAGAGTTAATGGTTTTGTTTGCAGCCATATAAGTTAAACAATGTTCATTTACTGTGCATAACATTTGAAGTGGAAAGATAAAGTATAGGCTAGTACCCAGACAAAATATTCCAATGGGGGAGGGGGGGTTATCAAATATGGTTTAGGAGTTACGGAAAATAAATAGCTACCATACGCTATTAAGAAAGGTGGTTATTAAAATTCCTTTGGGTATACATTGGCTGTCTATAATAATAGCACAGTGAGAAAAAAATGTTGAAGGTCTCAGATGGAAAAAGCAGAGAACAATATCTTGGACGAGAGAGAAAAATGTTTCAGAATGTCTCAGAGTTTGGTCAGAAATCACCCACTGACTAACAGGAAACAGTAGCTGTTTTTGATGACCGGAACAAAAGTCACAGTGTAGCATTACCCGGAGCTACCTGAGATAATGTAATAGGAAGAGATGTCACGAATTTGATTTCATTTCTTGGTAGGAAAAAGTAATAGAATTTTCTTTCCATATAAGATAAGTAATATTTCAATTTATTTAGTAAAAATGATATGAGTAACTTTTTCAAAAATAGGATAAATAATATCTTAATTTATACTAAATCAGATAAACCTTTAAAAAAAAAATGAATAGTGATATATTACCCAACCTTTGCAAGTGTCGTCTAGTTAGTTTTTATTTTTACAGTAATGATTAATGTTACGTTGTTCAACATGAAATATCGTTTTTGATAAGTCAAATAGTAAAATATAATATTTCAAAGTAAATGTTGACGATTGAAATAATATCCAATTTAAAATATTTACCAATTAATTACAGGTTTTACAGATTCAATGTAAATATGATTCGTTATATGAGATTTTTCCCCCATCGACTTTTAAAGCGATGCGTATCGATAAAAACGTCCGAAACTTACATGTCAATTTTATTGTGATAATCAGTATTATTAGTAAGAAAGATGGTAGAAATTCTCATACCAAAATTATTTGTGTACTGTAAACGAACCTTGAAGAATTTGTGCTTGAAAAGTTATTTATCGAGCCAACATAATTTACCGTAATGTGATTTATTGTTACATGAAGCATTTTGATTAAGCAAATGAATTAAAATATCACCAATTTAATACAGAAAAATATTCTTATCACTTTCTTTCTTACTTAGAAACCAAGGTTGTGACTTTTCGTCCTATCATGTTTTTAGGTAGTTCGGGTTAACGCAACATTGTGACTTTTGTTCCGGGATTCGTTTTTTTCCATTACTTCGTTTTTGCCATATCAAATAAAATTAAGAATAGGCAAATATACTTTTTTTAAAAGATGGAATTTTCGAGACTAAATTATAAATAGACAAAGAATAACACCGATGATAAAAAGTAGAAGATATATATTTTTAAATGAACTCGAGAGAAAGCCCTTTCTTTTTCCCGACTGTATGCTTTACAAAGGGTCACTTGACCTAACATACACAGCGACTGCCCCATATTTTTAATGACAGTCCTTTTTCCAGAGTTGTGAAGATGTAATTGTTTTTAAAGTACATTTTGTTAATTATTGTCTTTTTCTTTTTTTGTTTTTGTTTATTCAACTTTAAAATGATTAAAAACGTTTTGATACGGGATACTTGCTAAAATAAATGTTAAATTTTGACCAATCAGTGTAATTCGGGCAAATCAAGCCCTCTAACCCCGCTGCTCTTAACGCAAGATTTCCCATACGCGGCACGCCTATGGAAACAATTCATACGTACTTTCAAGAGTGTTCCACAGCGGGCACTAGATTTTTAAGGAAGAAAACATTTAATTGAAATTGATGTGGTGATCACTAAATTAATTGTGTAATTTTTTTCTATTCTTTTTACTTTTATAAGACATTGGTTGCTTATGAAAATTAGCAAGCAAAAAGGTTATTGAAATGAGTTAGTAGTAGTAATAACTAACTTAGTTGACCAAATCATGTCCATATCTACGCAGTGAAGAGTTTCAAATTCTTTCTAGCTTATTGTCCAATTTATTTTTACATTCATTTGTAAAATAATATAAAAATAAGGTTTAAAGAAAATATATCTTGCAGTGTTATAAAATACATTTGTCTAGTTTCAAAAACAATACAAAATAAAATCGTACAAGATTGTCGTTGATGAATGAAACGAACACTTGAGGAATAATTTGCAGTGTGAACTGTGAAGATGAGAGAATTTTGGCCTAAGGTCAGTAGCAGGTCGTATTCATTTTGTTAAGAAAGAAGGGGTTTTCTGTCTTACTGTTGGAACTGCAGACAAGAAGGAAGGAAGAAATAAAAAAATTGAAGAATTTCAAAAGTGCAGAAAACATCAAAGAAAGATTGGGGAGTGTTACGATAATACAAAACAAATCAAGCTATCGTAACAGAATCTTAAAATCAAAGTTTTAAAATTTGCCTCAACTACTATAAAAATGTAGCCATTTATTAAAAAAAAAAAAAAGAAGCCTGGTGATCATTATTGTATCATGCATGCGTTATGAAGACTACATCTCATTTTGAAAAAGTACTTTTTTTTACGATTATATTAGGTGAAACACAAAGCAGGGGTGTATCTTCATATTTTTTTTTTTTTAAGTAATAAGCATCGAAAAAATGAACATGCAAAAGCTGGGTGGAGTGCTCTCACCCAGCGACTAAATAGCTTATTTATTAAGGGGGAAAAAAAGCACGTGCTCTTTGTACTCATATTGAAGGAAGCAAACACAAACGCTACATTGATTAGATACAATCCTCTAATTATAAAATGTGTGTAGCTTTTTTTCTTTTTTTCTAATTTAATGGTGATTTAATATTCAAGATATCGCACCTGTGGAAGTCACTTGAGTTTTCCATGGATGTTTTTCTAAAAGCCTCAAGTATGTTCTCCACAGACCCGCCATTATTCGTTATGATATAAATTCACTGGATTGCTGCGATAATAATTCTTTGTTGATGTTGCGTTACAAAAGAGTGAGAGATAAGAGAGGGTTTTAAGGAAATCAAAAAGTGGTAAATTGAAAAGACGGAAGAGAAGAAGATGTGAAAGAGGAGCGGAATCCGATTCCGGGGAGAATAACAGAATGAAGGTTACCGATGGATTATATAAGCGAACACGATTCACCTCCTTCCACCTCATATTTGTATCCCTCTTTATTCTGTTTATTATGGAAGTTCGAAGGAAGATGAGGAGGGCATATTATTAATATTCTTTTCTGATCGGCTTTATTTACCCTTCTAACCTTTTATTTATCACTATATATCTATCTGCTTAAAAGTTACCTATCAACAACCATGGATTTAAGTATCTTTGAATCAACAGCCGACCAAAAATGAAATCGATGAATTGAAAATACATTAAAAAGTAAGACCATTTTGTTCTGTTTATTCCCCGAAAAATGGAAACTAAAGACGTTTTAATATTGTTTTGGGGTAGTTTTGTGGTCCACGACTAACTTAACAAATGCTATAATACAAAAAATGTATGACTAAATAACGGTTGTTGTTTAATTTTACTTTTTATTTGAGTGAAAGTAGTTCACTAGTTTATTTACATGTAGTTTTAAAACGACATTAATGTCTATGTAGAAGACGTATGTCAACAACGAACACCAATAACCAACTTTTGTTTACGAAAATAAATGTTCGGTTTGCTTCAATAACAATAGATTTGCTCTAATCTTTTATAAATCTTTATTGCAATAGATGTAATCTTTATCTTTTCAAGATTGTAGTCTAGTTATATCTTTCTCAAACATGTTAAGTTTGAACGTTAAGTGATCTTAGATTTTTCATTCAAATTATAGTCACACACTTATTCGTAGTAGTAATACAGATTGAATTATTCTTTGGTTTGAAAAATAGTTAGTATCGCCAAATTTTTTTAATGGGTATTTTTCCAACCTAAGAAATTATTTATCTTGGGTTGGTTTTTAGTTAATCGTAAATTTTATGAAATTCGAATTTGAATGAAAAAAAACAAACTTTGTTTAATTTCTGACTTAATATCAAGAGAAATTCCAAGTTCGCGTGTGTTAACGGAGTAACTAAAGAAAAGACAGTTTTGATCGATGAAAATGTAAAAATAATCTGCTTGGACAATGTTACTAACCATGATTCATTAATTTTTCATTAACTTAAGTGTGTGCTATACGACATGGCATTTTTACGAGTTATCACTCCTTCTGTATAACAAACGGGAAATGACTGTCTGTAAATTATCTTAGGTTGGGTTACTTTGGAGCCGTGGTGTAGTGCTAAAAAAGAGAAGTGACGGAACCCAAGGCCTTGCTAGGGATTGCGGGTGGCATTAAGCCCCAACCCCCTGAGAAAAACTTGGAAATTTAACCAATTTTTTCAATGACGTATTGAGGCCATATGAGATTAATATTTGGACATATGTTACTGGCTAACTTTTCTTATCAGTGAATTTTTCAAATATAGAATTTTAATCAAATATAGATAGTGAGGGTACGCTGTGTTCACAGGACTACTCTATTGCTTCAAGTGTCGAAAAGAAATCTTGACGATTACTTTCGTAGCCAATATTTAGTTTTTAAATGGTACAATTTACAGTGTATGTTGACATCAATTCTTTTCTGCAGAATAATTTGAGTCGATTTTTTACATATTTATTTTTTAGAAAGGATAGTAACTAATAAAGTAAGATGAAAAATTGACTTATTTCGTCGCTGCGATGGCCGTATTGGTACATCTGAATGTCTGTTCTAGATCTGTCGGAATTTCGGTGACGAAACTACCATCATGATAATAAGTTAGCTGCTTTCATCTGTTCCGTAATTTACTAGTTAGATTAAATGAAAGAGTTTTAGATAGTCACGTTTTCTGCTTTCATTTGTACCGTTAATTGACTTATATCAATTGCAATTAGATGTACTAAAATGAATTTCAATGCTCAAAAATACAGTTTCAAAATGGTCAAGACAGTTTACGCCACTTCAATATATAATTCCGAATTAACAACCTCTATATTAAAATCAGTCTCACGTTTTTTAAGTTTTTTTCGACGATTTGAAGAAATATACCGCCGTCAAATCTTGGTAACAAAATATTTGCAATATGCGTATAGAGGTTAAATAATAATAGAATAATATTAGTTATTTTTACTAGGTGTAAATTGGATTTGCTACAAGCGTGGGTTATCCTAGCTAAGTGAAGATCGAACTCCCTATTCGGTAGTAATTGATCTATGAAACTAGCTTCAGAATGCTAAACATTCTGATTCTGTATGGTTGGTTGTCCCCTCCTTTCATTGTTTTTTGTTTTTTTTTGATGAAATATGAATATCTTGACCGTCTTTCCGTCGCCTTTTTCTCCTCTTCCATACACTCTGTTCAAATGTTACTATTTGAAGAAAATTGCTGAAATTAGATTAAAAAAATTATGTATTTTACTGCGACGTAAGTTGACAGTTCCAAGAACGGGGAAAATATCATGTCAAGACCTCATTTGAATAGGTCAATGGCGTTAGTAAGGGATTAAGTGACCCGAAAAGAAAGGTTAAAGAGAGATCGACATTGCGTGTAACGGAGAAAGCTGTTATCTCAAGAGGTGGAGGTGATGAGAGAAAAGGAAAATTTTTTTTCATGTCTCGTAATGTCATATTATTCCCGTTTTAATTTTTAAAATAATCGATCTTTATTTGAAAAATAAAATGCAAGAAGGAAAGAAAAGCACATAATTTATAATTCCTGTACATTTCATTAATTTTTTTCTTTATCAATGAATTATATGCATTTATTGATGATGCAATGATTAACTATTTTTGTTTCGGGCATTTTAACGAGGATTAACTTGAAAAATCAATTGCAAACATTTTAAAATATTATCAATATTTTCATATCAGAAACAAATGCTGTCAAAGATCAATTGTATATACAATGTCGCAGTTTTTTAACAGTCTGTTCTTTTTTTCTCATTATACAAAGATGAGAATCATTTTAAAACTATTTTGAAGTCTGTAAAGAATTTTCATTTGTTATTTATTAAATTCTTGAAAAAAATATCTTGCTTTATTGTCTTCAGATTTTATAAGCTGTAAGTTGATTATGTTAGGTGGCTCACCCTTTTTTCCAACCAACATTTCTTTCTATTCGTTAGTTTTTTTTTTAAATTTATCAACTTGAATTATTAAGTATCAATGTCTTGCCTCTAGTGTACATATGTCTTTCTTTTCAATCTTGAAAAATAAAACATTCAGTCTAATATAATGTCCGTCAGTTCAGAGCCATAAATTCATACCGTATTTTTTTCTGCAGATAAACTAGATGTTTGCACTTATGATTACTTGGAGTGGAGTTGGTGTTGAATTATTACGCAATATTTAATGCAACGATGATTATTATTGAAATCAATTGTGACGAAATAAAGTTCATCTTTCTGTCTACTACTATAAACTGCTACTTTATATTTTTATGCTCTTCTTTGTAAAAAGTAATCGAGTAATTTGACACAACATTAGTAGTTGCAGATAAGAGTGATTTATGCCTTATCGTAAAATACATTAACCATCAATTAATTGTATTTTGAAACCTTGTAAATAGTCTAAGGGTTGCTGAAAATGAATATCTGAACGTTTTCTAATATGTGACGAACACACGCGAAAAATTCATTGAACAACAGTTTTGATCGGTCATTTTATTTCTTTATTTATGAGAATGTCCGGGTATGTGGAATCGCAACAATGAAAATGAATCCTTCTAAGAGACTTGAAAAGTTCAGTTCGAATTAAAATTGGTGTTGCTCATTTTCTTACGAACTTCACACAAATTTGCTATGATTGCATTTTTTGATTTTAATTTTTATGTTCATATCAATTATTAATGTCAGAACAAAGCAAGATTGAAATATATTGTAATTTTTTCTTAGTCGAAATCAAATTGTTCATTCGACTATAAATTTTCGCGATCATCCATCTTCATGATAAAAGTTGATGAATATGAGGATTTTTTTTATAAGTTATTTCGGCTTGCATTAAAACACTGTTTACTTAAAACAAATCTTTTAAATACGTAGTTGTTATTAGTAAAATCTTAATATAAACATCTGCCGGTCTGGCTAAAAAGTAGTAATGCTACCATAACAATGCCATTTTTGTAGATCACGTTTTTCCACTTCTGCTATTATCTCTGCGACATTGATAGGGTATACGTTGTTGCTCATTTGATAAAAAAAAATGTCCTTTGAAGACGATTGTCACCGGTTCAAACCTAGGAATAGGCATGTGGAGTTTGAGGTTATATTTTCTCAATATATTTTGTCAAGAAAATTCAGTCACATATATAGGTACATCTAAGAGAAAAAAATGAAATATCGTGGAAAGGTTATTTTCATTCCGTTATTTAATTCGAAAAGTGAAACTTTCATGTTTTTTTAGATTCATGACACAAAGTGAAATATTTAAAATCCTTTTTTGTTTTACTTTTGATGATTATGGCCAAAGAAAATAAAAAATCCACTATCTCCAAAATAGAATATTTTGTAAGATTATTAAAAGAAAAAATTATAATACAGAAATGTCGAACTTCTGAATCGTATATTCATTTATGCACTCAATACTTGGTCGGGGCTCCTTCTGCACAAATTACCGCATCGATGCGACGGTGGCATTGAGATGATCAGCATGTGGCACTGCTGAGGTGTGCCAGGTTGCTTTTATAGAGGCCCTCAGCTCTTTTGTATTGTTGGGTTTGGTGTCCTCTTCAGCTTGACAATACCCCATATGTTCTCTGTTGGGTTCAGGTCAAGAGAGTTGACTGGCAGATCAAGTAATAACATGGTCAGCAAAACAATTACTGGTAGCTTTTGCCCTGGGCAGGTGCTAAGTCTTGCTGGATAAAGAAATCTACATATCTAAAAAGCCTTGCAGCAGACAGAAGCATAAAGTGCTCTAAAATCTGGTAGATGGTTGCATTGACTTTGGACTTGGTGGACCGACACCAACATATGACATGGCACCCAACTCATCATAGACAGTGGAAGCTTTACATTGGACTTTGAGCAACTTTGTGCCTCTTCCTCTGCTACCTTGATTTCCAAATTACTCTCATCGGAGAAGAGCAACTGTCCACTTTCTTTTCTCCTTAGCCTAGGTAAGACGCTTCTGACGTTGTCTATGGTTCAGGAGTGGCTTGACACTTGGAATGGAACATTTGTAGCCCATTTCTTTGACATGTCTGTGTGTAATGGATGCACTGACTCCAGTCTCACTCCTTGTGAAGATCTACCAAGTTCTTGAATTGGCTTTGCTTGTCAACCCTCTTGAGGCTGTGGTCATCCCTCTTGATTGGACACCTTTTTCTACCACACATTTCCCCTCCAGTCAATGCTTCATGAATATGCTTTGATACAGCGCTCTGCAAACAGCCATTTCTTTCAGCAATGACATTCTGTAGCTTACCTTCTTTCAATGAATGTCTTCTGGATAACTATGAAGTCAGCAGTCTTTTCCATGATTCTGAGATTCATGGCATTTTTATTTCATAAATAGTGATTCACTCAATTGATTTTTCTAATATTTTGCAATACATTATTTTGAGCTGTAGACCATAATTATCAAATAAAAATTCAAAAAAATGCTTGAAACATTTTAGTTTACATGTAATGAGTCTAGAATACATACAATATTCAGTTTCTGAAATAACTGACAAAAATGTTGAACTCTTCTACGATATTCTAATTTTTTTAAGATGCACCTGTATGTAATGGGTCTGTTGTAGATGACAAATTTATAAAGTCCCCGGTATCACCTGATTCTGGTTGATGGTGTAGTAAATGTTGGGGGAAAAAACTTATATCTCTAGTCGATTTTATAACTACTTGAAGTCTACATTTATATAGTTTTGTATACTCTAGTGTTTATTTATTTATTTTCTTACTGCATTCCGATCTTCTGACTTGGATTATTGTACCATTTCTGTGAACAAAAAGTTGTCGATGGTGGGATTGGTGGGTGGAAATTTTTGACAATGGGAACTTAATTTTCAATTGTTTTTTGTTTTCGTTTTTTTTTTCTTTTAGTTTTCTTTTTTTTGTTTTCACGCTAGACGATGATGGTTGTATGGGTGTGTCGCTAGTGTTCGTGAATCGCATTTTTTTTTTTTTTTTTTTTTGATAACTCAAATTTTCTATATATTTACTATTCAAAAGTCGTAATTTGATATCTGAGAAAAAGGCATCCCTTTTTTTTCTTACATATTATGGACACGTTAAAAAAAGCCAACCCTGACAAATCATTACGCTACTCACTCATTGGCAAATGGCAATTAGACCAATCATAACATAGAGCACTAGACCATCATCGCAATTGTTAAGTCTTAACATAGAACACTTATAGTTCTGCAGTAAAATATTGGACATTCCATTCTACATACCGATTGGCAAATTTGTGAAGCATACTTAATATTGGTAATAATAGGGTTGAATCTGCACTACACAAATTGAATTGTATCATCGCTATGACACCGTTGTCTTTTTTCTTTTTCTTTTTTTTTTTACCGGCAATTTTAGAAATGATAGTAGTAGCGCTAGTAGCGGCAGAAGATCTTATCTTTTTTTTTTCCCCCAAAAGCTGTCGACGTTTTTGTTATAAAACAAAAGTCAGTTATTTTTACTGGAGTCCCCCCACCCATAAATAGATAGTTTTAAGAACTGAAATTATATTTCCAATATTCGAATTACGAAGTAAAATATCTTGGCATATTAATGTTCATCTGAGTTCGTTGAAGGTACAGAAGACTACTACTATAAGTAACACGGATTTCTTATTCTCTACGTTCGTATTAAATGCTGTAATCTCGTAAGAAAAAGTTCGAACAGCATCTTTTCACATTTCCTAAACTGAATAAAACACCTGAACTTCGGCAGTATTTACTGATTATTCTGTTGAGATCTTAACTAACAAATCAAGAAAACGCATGCTAGTATTCATAGAGCAGGAAATCGCATGAATTCAGATTCAGTAATGATTACACAAGTCATTTAAACAGACTCCTTTATCCTTATTTGTAAAGGTAAATTTCCACAAATAGACTCGGTCTGCATTGCGACTGTCATACTGATCACATTTTTTCTGCTCTTTTACAAATATTCGTGCAGCTTTGTTTCTTTGATTAACTGATCATCATTAATGTTACAAAACGTATGACGAATTTCAAGAACATTCGTAAATAAGTGATCATAACTGGAATTGCATCAATTGAAACGATTGTAGTAGTATAGAATATCTAAGCATTTTTTTTCGTTTACGTTAGTTAGTTTTAACCTTCAAATTTTTACTACTCTTCATGTGAAAAGAAAGTTTTATTTATTTTTTTGAATAGATAACAGTACTACACTAAAGGTTATTATACGTCGTCTTTTTTTTTCATTAAAAAATAAACTAGCATTTATTATTTTTTTTTACCATGCTTTAAATGCGAATGAACATCAGTGACCAGACTGACTGGAAAAAGTCATAGGAATTTTTTTTGATCAAATCGAATATTTCTAGTTTTTTTAAAAGGATATTCTAAACATATTTATTGTCAACATTTACTTCATTGAAATAGGCAACTTCTTTTAAAATATTACTTTATTATTACTAATTGAATGAATTGAAATGTTACTTTTTTTCCTCTTTTTTTGACTTATCCCTACTTAGAAAATGAAGTTATGATTTTTTTCCTACTGCTCATTTATTATCGTACATTTTGACTTTTTTCCGTTACTTCTTTCGCTACAATCATATTAGTTTTAGTTATTTTAGTGGTCTTTTATGAAATTAAACGAAAATACTTGAACATTCGTTCGGAGATGATGTTTTAGTCTTATTTGTCTACAGTTAATCACTTGACCTAATGAAATCTTTCTTCTATACGCCTTATTGCAATGCAAGTTCTGATCATTATGTAAAATCTACAGTATAGTGATGAGACATTTTTTTACAGCTCTTTCATGAAAATGTCTTTGGACGACCTTCTGCAGAAGACATTTTAAAACTGTTTCTTGAAGCCGAACCTTATCTAAAACCCTTTTTTTTTTTTTCAATCCCCCCCCCCCGCCGATTAAGAAAATGAAGCGATGATGTGGAAAAATGAACATATTGATTCACTTTGGTATTTTGAATTTTAAAAAAAAATTGTTTTTGATGAATGACACAACTGCTCGAGAATGGTCATACCTCACTTGATAAGTTATTTATAAGAAAGAGAAAAAAGGCGGGGTATTGAACCAAATAACCATGTATTGGTATTCAACATGGTTAGGTACAGAGGCGCATAGTCACACAGGTGAAAGGCTGAATGGAAAAGTTGCGTCATCCAGTCTAACACCTACACACACCGTTCTTACTCGCACTTTCTAGATAACACTCTACAATATATATATACATCATTGTATGGATTTTCTTTGTCTCGCTTTGCGAATAATTCATTTAAAATACCTGACAGCGCTCATTTTGAGGATGTATAGACTAAAATTTAAATTTCCGTTGTTCGTACGAACAAAATGACTTACACGGTGTCATTTAAAATAATGTTTTATTTTTTTTATTCCAGTTGAACAAACTGATGAATTCATTTAAAGCACTCAGAGAGCACACACCTCTGCCAACGCCATTGTCAAGGGAAGTAATTGTGCATGGATCCACCCCAAACCTAATAACTTCTTCTATAGCCCGCCCATCCGCAAAGTTTCATAGAAATTCATTGAGAACCTCGGGAGATATCGTGTGGACAGATATGGAATTTTGGTGATATGTGGTGTGAACATTACGACGTAGTGGAGGTAATTGTGCATGGATCCACCCCAAAATTTAATTACTCCTTCTGTAGTCTCCCTCAAAATTTTGGAGACTGGTCAAAAGGATCGGGACAAAAGACCATCTGTCAAAATGCAAACAGTGTAGTAAGAACTACTGCAAATGACGATGTTGATCGGTCAAAAGGAAATGTTAATACGAATATCCGGGCTAAGTCCGAACCTGTTTTTCACAATATGGGGGCCTACCAGCACTGCATACTCTCCCTCTCTAGTATGTCCAGACAGATTCAGCCAGTTGAAGATAGATTTGAACTCACCCAAAGCTTGACGTTAGAATTTTTGGCATCCTTATGTTCATTTTTTTCGAATCCAGGGCTGGGACATTAGCATCCCTATATGGCCGTGCATTGGTATCAAATGCCAATGTCCGAAACTTAAATAATTCTTGATACCAACGTCTGGCCATTCAAAGAGACTAAATGCCGACGTCCGAATAGCTGGACGTAGACAGTTATCATCCCTACGTGACCGGACATTGGTATTAAGTACCCCAACATGCTATTCACTAAAATCTGTCTGGAGTAAGTCCGAGCACGTAGATATGCCCAATACTAGTGTCCGGCTACGTAAGTGATGCAAAATGCCAACGTCCGGCAACCCTACATGGCTGGACATAAACATTTATTATCCCTATGTGACCGAACGTTAGTATTCAGCATCCCAGAGTATCTGAACTCTCCACGGGCAGATTTTTGTAATTAACTCGAATATTTACTGTCCGTAGTAAGTCCGAGCATGTAGGCACGTTAAATACCAACGTCCGGCCATATCTGAGACCTAAAATACTGGGTGCCCAAGTCCGAACATCCCCTTACGTTAAGTTTGGTTCGGGTAGACTCACGTACTGTTAGAACAAGTCCTGAGTTTCAGACGGGTCAAATCTATCTTTATTTGGCTGAACCTGTCCGGACATACCCGAACAAGTCTTAGTAGGCACCCATATTGTGAATAACAGTCCAACACGTTACCCGGTCATCTGGATAGATTTATAAACTTATGAAGATTTTATAAACCCTGACAATAGGTTTTAAATGAAATGAGTAATATTTAAGGACCTTTTTTGAAAAACTAAAATTAGTGACATCTATTAATCTTTGGTTTGACGTGGCCCCAAGAGTCATACTAGTCCCTAAAGGTATATTCTTGATAAAGGTTTGCAATTGGTTGGTAAATACAATATCAAAGGGAGGTAAACTTATTATGTTTGCTTATGCGTCTGCTACAACTGGTACTTCTGAAAGAAATGAACGAAAGCAGACAACTTGAGCTATCAAAACGCGCTAAATGGATATTATGGAGACATTTTGGCACTGTGGGAGACCTCTTTAGTGGCTATTCACATGAATTCATTTGGAAGAACAGTGTCAGAGATTTTCAAAAAATTGTGTAATGAATTTCTTTTGTTAGTCGCCAGTGTATATTCTATATAGTGTTATAATTATAAAGAAAAGAATGTTTGCTGTTACTTGTAACCCTAACCTTAAATTATATCTTTTATAATTATATTTAATAAAATTTTATTCTATTCAAATTTAATAAAACTCAGTTTAAAATTTTCAAGTTGTCTGCTTTCGTTCATTTCATATGTTAATAGCAGACGGATACTCACTTACCTCCCTTTGATATTGAATTTTCAAGCCGATAGCAAACCTATATTTGATCTTGTGATCTTATAAGAATAATTCTATTGATGAAAAAACATAATTATACCTTTTTAGTTTTAATTGAAAATCATGCTTTTTAGACTCTTCGTATGACTTTTGGTGCCATGTCAAAGCAAAGACTAACGGTTGTTACTTATTACAGTTGTAAAAAAAATTGTTCTAAAATATTTCATTTAGAATTTTAAAGAATTGAATTATTAATTTTCCTTCTTGTAACATATGGTACGAAATGAAAACGTGATGAAACCTTTATTCATCCTAATTTACAAAAAATACTGAATTAAATTACTCGTTTTGTACTAATTCAGTTGAAATATTCATACTACGGTCTGGTTGATGCCTTTTGACTGATCAACATTGTAAGTTGGTTGTAGCCTTTATGACACTACTTGCACTTTGACTGTTCTTTTGACCCAGATTCAAAATTTCATTGAAATTCATTTGAAAACTATTGGAGATATTTTGTGAACAGACATGAGCATGTATGTAAATTTATGGGGAAAAAAAAAAAAAATGGAAAAATATTTCTCAATAAAAAAATCCTGGATCCAACTAAGATTTAACCACTCCTCCTTACCCTATGACTCCATTTGCACAAAATTTCATTGAGTACTTAGGAAGATATCATGTAGACAGATGGAATAATGCAACCAAATACCTTTCCTACTTCATTGGCAGAGATGAAAATTAAGGATTAGAAATAGTTTGATAATGTTATCTATCGCCGCTTTAAATGTATTGGTGAAAATAAAATTCTGTCCAAAATAAGATGTAAAGTCTCATTCACAATATAATTCAATTTCAAAAATTGATATAACAGGCCATTTAGATAGGTTTTGGGAATAAAGGAAATCAGTTTAATTTTCATGTTTACTCTAGTTATTTTCATGTCTAAAATATGTAGAAGTCTTCCCACTTCTATAAAAAAAAAATTTTTAAAGTCAAGTTTTCATTTTCTCAGTTTAAATAAGAGTGAAAATCGGTGTAGAATTGCCCAGGGTATGGATTCTTGATAGACCCAGTAAATCATGGAATACAATGGGTCAATTCTTGTCTACAATAATGAAGTGTATCCCGTCATTTTTGAGAATAAAAATGATACTAGACTTGAGAGGCAAAGACTTCAGTTATAGTAAACAAATTATTTTCACACACACAAATTTATTGTAGCTTACATTCAGCAATAGCTATTGGATTAACCAAGCAACTTTCTAGGAATTCTGCAATTGAACCTATTTCTATAATATCAGGCTGAATTATGTGCAAATTGAGAACTATTTTGTGATAGAATTTCAGCAAGAAGAACATTTATGCATAAAATTGTATAGTGACTAGAAATTGTGAAGAATTAAATTCAGTTGATAAATGATCCAAGGATGACCTAATCAAATAATTTCTACTATTTTAATCAGGTCATCTCAATGGCATTTATTTTTGGTATATGACAATATTTCGAGAAAGTAGTTCTCGTTGAAAATTGTCTCAACAGAAGAGCGCAAAAAATATAAATAAGTGTGCTATTCACCTGATAAACACATTCACTGCTACCTTGGATAGTGCAATATACAATGAAGCAAAATAAGCATATCCTCTGCTCAGTGTCACAAGGCAGAAGTTTGAGTTCAGCATGTTGCCATATTTCCTTAAATGAACATTGCGTCCATCACAGGCAATACAGAACATGCCACAAAATACACATGTATGCCGTGTGGCAGTGAACATATTAAAACTCTTGTTTTTTGGGTTTTTTTTATTTTCTATCAAACTGCATCATCATCATCAGTCTGTTAGTGTCCATTGTTGGACATAGACCTTCCCTAAGATTCACCAGACTTCTCTATCATGGGCACTGCGGAGCCAGTACTTTCTGGATTTAAAACTTTATGGTGAAGTTGAATTGAAACATCATAGTTGATGTGAGTGGGATTCGAATCAAAGAATCTCTCAGAGAATAACTCTTGAATAGATCTCTTGATAAAAATTCTTTTTATTTGTACTTTTATTCAATAAAAAGTAATTTAAATTTTTTTTTTTTTTTTTTCAGATTGAGCTTGTTTACTAAAGTATTATTTTGTATCTTCCATGTTCTAGATAATAGCATAACCAAGATGCCATCAAGTGGTAACAACAAAGTCCAGTCTCCAGTTGGAGCAACTGGCTCTGTGAATCCTTCTGCTAATTGTCTTCGTGAAGTCTTTCTTGAGAAATATTTCCAGATGCTCAGTGACTTCAATTATGACCAAGCTAGAGAACGGGCTGTAAGTATATGAAAAAGATCCTTTGCACAAAATGTAGTAATTTTGATTCTGTGACAGTGGTTGAATGATTTCTGTCTTGTGGCTTAAAACAAAACTTACTGCTTTGTGGAATGGTATGTTACTTTGCAAGCATCACTACAATAAATATTAAATAAAGTGGGGCTAATGTCCAAAAGAAGAGGTTTATATTGAAAAGAGAGAAAGTTCACCCTCCAATTTTGACCACTAAGAAGTAAAAAAAAAAAAAAAAAAAAAAAAAAAATTACTCCATTTTGACCACTTAAAATGAAAAAACAAATTGTGCTTTCGATTTTGACCTAAAAATGGAAAATAAGTTTCCTTTTGATATCAACTAAAAATGAAAACAATTTCCCCTTTGATTTTGACTCTTTTGACCCCCAAAATGAAAATAAATGTTCCCTCCTTGACTTTGACCTCTAAAAGAGAACATCTTGGCCACTTGATTTTGATGCTTGAAAATGGAAAAAAATATTCCCCTCGATTTTGACCCTTAAGAAGGAAGAAGTTCCTCTCTTGATTTTGATTTGTAAAAGTGAAAAATAAAAATGCCCACACGATTTTGTGCCTTTTAAATTGAAGAAAATCTTCTCTTTGATTGTCGAAATCAAAGGGAAATTGAAAAAAATACCCCCTCAATTTTTATTCCTGTAATTGAAAAGAAAAATTTCCACTTGATTTTGACCCCCTAGAAGTGAAAAAAAATGTTTTCCTTGATTTTGACATTTTGAAGTGTAAATGAATCTTCCCCCTAGATTTTGACCCTAGAAGTGGAGAAAAAAATTTCTTTTCTATTTTGACACTTAAAGTGAACAAAGTTCCCCTTCCATTTTGACACCTAAAAGTGGAAAAATAGAAGTTGCCTCTTGATTCTGTTTCTTAAGACTGAAAAAAAGATCTTCCTCTCAATCTTCACTCCTAAAAGTGAATATAAACTCGCAACTTGAACCCTGAAATTGAAAAGTTTCCATTCAATTTTGACCTCTGAAATTGAAAAAAAATCTTCCCCTTGATTTATTGAAACCAAATGCCGTCATTTTCCTTTGTCCCAGTTTTTTTTTTAATTTTGATACCATTTTTTTTTTTTCTTTTTTTTCTGGTTTTTATTTCATTTTGCATTTTTATTGATTTAGACTTTTCTTTAGAAAGGTTTGTTTTTTGTTTTTTTTGCGATTTCTGAACATAGCTGTATTGTGATTCAATGTTTTTTTCAAAATTCATGCTACTACATTCCCATTGTACCATTACAATGAAATAGCTATGCTCACTCATTCGTAACTTGTGTACATTTGAAAACAGAAAATGTTGTTTTTTTGTTTTTTTTAAAACTAAAGCTGAGATTAAAATTCACATTTTCCAACTTACGGCAAACAACTAACATTTCAGAGATGCCAATCAGATCAAAGTGGGTCTGGAGTATACATAGGATAATGTGTTTTTCATACAAAATTGAAGCATTATCAGGAGGAGCAGATTATATTTGGTAGCGGATTATACATGGAAATTACAATACTTGAGTACTTCATGATGTAAATGAGATTCAACTGAGTGTATGGAATCTTTTGATAGAAGTTACTATACTTACTATTACTATAATTCTCTGTGATATTTGAAACCTACATTAACCTGTAATATTGTTATAAGAAAGGAAAGAAATTTAGGTGTAATATTTTATGACTGGTCAATTACTTCATACTGAATTAGAGAAATGTGATCTGTTAAAATATTTCTGTGGCTATAAAAGAGTACTGAACTCTTTTCATAGAATTGATAAGACAAAATGGTAATGACACCAAAGGTGGAAATTCTATCCATGGTTACATATCAATGGTATTTATTACTATGTATCAATTTAGGGAAATGAAAAATCTAAGAAGCTTTTGTTCATAGTTGCTCAGAATATTGGACAATGTTTTATTACATAATGATCCAAGTAGTGTTACTTTGAATTGAGAGAATGAAAAGGAGAATAAGTTTGTAATTATTCTTAACAAAACAATTTCTAGTGAATTGATAACTGAAGCTAATGTAAATTCATTTTCAGGTACAGTCTGAGAGTCTTGAGGCCATTAGATATAACTTCATAATCCTTAAGTGAAGTAATATGACGTATCAATAGAAAACCAGTAAACCTTCAAGAATTTCTATGAGTAAAACCCTGATCCTACATTTTAGAATCCTTTTCCATATGGATCGACTCCTTCCAACAATTTCCCCCCCGAGTTCATGGAGATTTTAGATAATGGACAAGATTAAATAGAAAGCAATGAAACAGTGGAAGGGGTATGAGGTTTCAAGTGGAGAATTTTGCAGGGGTACTAAGACACTACTGCCCTAGGTAGGCTAATTTTTCATTAATATTAAATAACTGGATACTTTCTGGAAAGACTTCATGCAGCATAATTGTGAAATTCAGCTTTTCCTGTCTTGTGTCAAAAAGTTTCTAGCATTTAACGTGGTTTGTTATAGCTCGGTTTGCAATAGAAGGTGGGTTAATGGGCTGTGACATCTTTACCTATATCATTGCCCACTTGTCTAGAAAACCATGAATAAAAATTTCCCTTGACCCCATAAGCCTGATATTCCAAACCAATATTTAAAATTTAACTGATTTGAACACCTGATGTAGACCTTTCTAGACTGATGACATACACATGAGCTACAGATATTGAATGAATGAGGATTTCAAGCCTGAAGTATTGTTAGTCAGATATGCGGTAACAGATGTCAAAACGGCAAAAGTCATAAGACACACAAGCTGATTTGGAGGGAAAAAAAAAGTCCTAGATTTTGACAAACATATAACAGACAGATCGAAAAAGCAATAGGATAAAATATATAACTGATTTTTAGCTACAAAATGTGGGGGTAGCATTATATTCAAGGTTACATTGTACTTGAGTAAATATGGTAATAAATAGAAATAAAAATTGAATATTTAGATATTTTGTTATGGTAGAATGGTGATTTTGAAATAGTTAAATTCCTAATTTTTTTATTTTCCAGCTTCATTTGTGGTTTTTGTTGATGATTTGGTTGCGAATATTAGACTTTTTGTTTGCAAACCTTTGACACGTTACAAAAAACTGCACATTTTGTGTAATATGTGGATTACTGCATTCTGTTTGAACAAGGAAAGATAACCACTGCCAGATTTGAATCTTAAACAACTATAATGCCAAAATTTCTTATTGAAGAACCAGTATCATTATTGCTTGAAGACTAAAATATGTAAATTGGAATCAAGGATGGTAATCTATTGTAAAACTATGACAATAGCTTTGGATTATAAGATGTAGATACAATAGTTTAAATTATGTAGTACATTAGTCAGAATTTTTTTTCTCCATCTAATAAGAGTGTTTAGTACATTGGAGCATTAGAAATTTTTTTATTTGAATATTTATCTTGACACAGATAATGAAGAAACTCATAATCAGCTTCTGTCATTCATTTTCTTCTTACAAGAGTTGGATGTAAAAATTGTTGGATTCATAATTTTGGAATATCGCATTATACAAGTTGGTTTATTATATTTTATCATTCAATATTTTAAATCTGGATATTCTGCTTTGTTTCCCCTCCCTTGGTTTCAATTAGAAAAGGTAAAAAGAATTAGATGAATAGATTCCACATGAATTAACAGAAAATCAGAAACTGCACCATTATGATATGTGCTTATTATTGATTACTCGCAGTAACAATGTACTTTTTTTGAAGCTTGTCATTACTTGTGGTGAAAAATGGATCCATTATGACAATCATAAATACATATTTTGCTTCAAAAATGTTCTCTTCATTTAAAATATATTGCTTTAATTTCTTGCTTGGAATCTGGCATTTTATATGCTGTCACAGTTCTAATTAGTAATCTCATTGAGAAAATTGCATTGGTAAGTTTCAATGCCTATGAACATGCTAATGTGTTGCAGTGTCATCATTTCGGATATGAAAGGTTTCATTATACCCAAACTATTCTAATAAATGCTGTTAATGTTATGAGTGTCCTACTGTTTTTGGATCGAAGGGCTACTTTTGACAGTGGACATTGATAAGCTTCAATCCATTTTGGACAAAGAATTTGGAATTCAGAGCACAGCATTGAAGTCGTTTCAGACCTTTCTTTGTTGGTAGAAAATAATGTGTTTGAAATAATGATTCACTATCTGATTATGTAAATGTTGTGTTTAGGGTTTCCTAGGGTTCACTGCTCAGTCCTGTTCTATTTCTAATTTTGATTAGATCTCTATACAAAGTAATAGAATATGCAGGTTTCTCCACTGGTGGATATATGGATGACAGAAAATCTACCCAGACCTTCATGCTAAGTTTTCAACATAATGTTATTAAAAAAACAGGTACCTTCCTTATGAATGAATGCCTTCTTTCTCAAGATTAATCCCAATAAAATAGATTATATTATTTATTCTAGGTGATAAAAATGTTCAAACCATCAACAGCGTTATTTTTAATGGTGATTGTATGTTTTCCTGACTGGGTAAAAAATCTTGGGGCCTATCTGGATAAATCTTTCAACTTGGAAATGTGTGTTTATAATTTTATCTCCCACTGTTATAAATTGATGGAAGGTATCCATAGTTGTAGAAACTTTCTCTCCACCAATGAAACTTAGCAGCTGGTTCACTCTATTATCACCAGTTGATTGGACTATTGTAATTCACTTTTCTTTGGCTTGAATAAATCACTAATCAACTAATTGTAAAAATGTTCAAAATGCTGCTTGGTTAATTTTGAAATGTTTGAAATGTGAGTCTTGGACTGGCATTATCAGTTCACATAGGCTTAGGACAAAAGAAAGAAGTGATCAAAATTTCAATTACAATATTCGAATGTCTCCAGGTTTGTGCTCCTATGAACTCTGCTATGATTTGACACTAGAATTTTCAGCCTTATAGCACCCAGACTTTGGAATATGTTAACCTGTGATATCAGGAACATACACATTTTAGAAAGTTTTATATAAAAAATAAAAACTTTTTGGGGAATATTTTTTAAAAACGTGATTTGTGCCAGTGATGGGACATTAACAACAATCAATTACGTAATCTCAAAATTCCAGTACCTCTTGTAATATCATTTGAGCAATATTAATAGAGGATCCCAGCTTGAACTTTGAGTAATTTTTGTGATAGTCTAGGTCCTAGGCATTGCAGAACATGACTTTGAATGCTTTGTAGAACTACAGAGATTGTGTGAGTAAACTTGAGTGATTACTTGCTTAGTGATTAAGTAGTGCTAGACTGTTCTAATTTTTCCAGTGTTTGTGATGGTCATTGTTTTATGAAAATTTTTTAATTCATGTCACACTTGGAAAATTTTAAGCAGTTTTTCAGATCTAATTAATGTATAATTGCAGGAAAAAGAGCGTGATAACTATAAAACAACTGTCAATTCCTGGACTTTGCTCGTTTATGCTCTCATCCACCTAGTTACAGATGAAAAAGCTTACATGTCCTTGTCTTTTTTGGGTCCAAAATGGTTTACAAGACCAAAAGATGTGAGTAAATGTTTTCTTTTCATTTTAATTTATTTTTTTTTTTTTCTTTTTTAAATAGGAAAGCAAGTACCGGATAAGCATCCAAGAATTGACTGAAATAAAATAAAGAAATAAAAAATGCATTTTGACGCTTCACCAGATTATGTCACTTAGTATGTCAGCGGGCTTATAAACGTAAACAAATACGATTTGTTTGATTTTATTTCTAATTTCAGTTTATTTTCATCATTGAATGAAGTATCGTAATACAATAATTCTATTATTAATTTTGACCAGTTTTTATCTTCATTTTAATTTTTAGTTGTTTTTTATCAGAACTTTGATTTGAACTGTAATTTTATGGCAACCAGTATTTGTTTCCAATTGTGTGGTTCACTCGTAAAAATTGGTGAAAACGATTGGGTTTTACAGAGATTCATTACAATGAAATAAAATGTAAAGTTGTTACATATTTTACTCCACCAATGATTGTTTTAAAAACTTGAACTGGATCCATAATACCTCAAGTTACATACCCCCTAGAAAATATTTTTTCCCATTTTAACTTCGTTTTTTTAATGAACAATTATTTATGCATAAATTGACATAATTTTGGGGAAGGAGTCATTTAGAAAAAATTTAGTATTACTTTTTTCCTATGAATCATTTTTCCTACAATAAAAAAATTGGATGTCTTGTTTCTTGGTGAAATATTTCTTTAAAAGAAACCTTTCCATGAATATTTTCTCTCCAATTGCTGAAGAAAATGAAAATTGTTTCCAAATCTTCCTTTTTTGTATATTTTATTTATCTGTTATTTTTTTTTTTTTTTTTTTTTCCTATTCAGAGCTTACGTCATTCTTACCAAAGCCTTATTGTGGAATTTCGGAAGATTCGTGAAACACTTCATCTTCAATCAGATCCACTTTCCAGCTTTGATGCACTTCTGGGACATTTGTGTGAACAGCTAGAACATTTCCCTATGGCCCGTCTCAGGACAATGGATCTGTAACCTTTGTTTAATCAAGACCAATCAATTCAATTGATGAATGTTGAACCTTAACCTTTCAATATTTTATCTAATTAACAGATGTCTCTTTTTTTCTTTTTTATTGGTCTCCCCCCCCCCCGTCTGTAGCACCAGAGGCTAAGAATTTACAAGAATATTATTTCATGTGCATTCATTTTTTTTATGTAGTTGTATTTGAGCATCTTACTGCAAATAGTACAGGGATTTTTATTCTTTTTTTGAGTGCAGAAATTAAAATGTCTATTTTGGGGTACCCATGGACATTATGTATTCAATCATGTTTCTCCACACAATGTATCCGAAAGTTCTCAATTGGTTTCAATTAAATTTTTGGGGATAGGTGGTCCGCTGGGTGAAAAAGAGATAACTTTTGGGATGGATCTTGGAATTTGTCAATATAGTACGTACTCTTGTATGGTAAATGTACAAAGTCTGTGTTTCAACCTCCAATTTTACCCCTTAAACCCCTGCAAATCTCCATTCACTGTCAATTTGTGAATTACCTAGGGATATGGGTACTTCAACATGGTCATTTTAATTTCTCTCCCCTGTAGTAACCCTACCCACAATGATAGCCTGGTGTATTGGCAATCCTTGAACTAACACAGTTTCTTGGATTTCTTGAATAGCCATAATGAATCAGCTATTTCAATTTGCTAAGAATAGTTGAATTTTTCAAAATATGGCTGAAATTGGGTATTCCATTTTCAGGTAACAGTATATGTTTCAAAAACTCCTACAAAAGCTCCAAAAAGTATAAATATACTATGTATTGATGAGATATTGATGTTCACAAATAACATTATTCTTAATCTAAAGATAATGTTCTTCATAGAAATATTTATTTTAGTGTAATATATGCTTAAAATCCAATCCCAAAATGCATTATTTATATCTTATATAGAATAGTGTGTGTGTGTGTGTGTGTGTGTGTTTTTGGTTTTTTTTCTTTTTCTATTATGTGTTGAAAGTTACTGTTCTTAACACAAACCCTAGCTATGAGCAGTTGACTACAATTGGAAGCAACCGGAATTTTAATTACGAAGATCCTGTGATGGTTGGGCGTGAAATTGTAGCTGACTTCCAGAAGAGCTTTCATCATCCTCTACTCAGTCCAATAAAAGCTTCATTCAAGTAAGTATTGGATCATTTTTTATCGAGTCATGGTTATTTCAATGGAATGTATTCTAACAGTAAAGTAATAATTGGAGTTTTTTGTTTTGCATTTTTATTAGGTTTCCATTGTTGTGTCTTGAAACAAATACAATATGCAAACTATTTGCAGTGAATAGGGCTCATTTTTTTTCTCTCCTGTCCACTCATTTGCAGGGAGAGGAATTACAATCTGGACTCTCTATATTTTATTTGATTATATCTCTTTTTAATACTGGTTGCATCAGGAAAGTAACATAACCTTGCTGATAGTAGCTTTAATCATGATATACAAAATAGTTTTAACAGCTCTTTTCCCAAAAAAATAATTCACTAAATTGATTACATTCAGTAATAAAGCAAGATTATATTAACATTTTATCATTCTTTTTGTAATAAGAGTAAGCAAGAAATGACTCGAGATAGTAATTGCTATTTATGTAATGTATTTCTCTTAAATTCTGATTTTTGCTGTCTTACAAAATTCTCTGCTGTAGTATATTCATTTCTATCTTAAAATTGGGACGTAATTTAGAGTAAATTTGGAGCAAGTGGTTTGAAGTTTCATAAAATATAATCACATTGTTTTAATCAGATTTTAATTGTAAAATTACGTAGATGTGTATAGTAGAATTCTCCCGTAGCTGTTGATATTTTGTTGCTTGAAGCCAGATCTGTAAATATAGCCAATGAAGAATTTATATTTTTATTTTATTGTATGATGAGGCCTTGCCAATTATTAATTTTTGACTAGTATTCGTGTTGATTTTTATTGCAATTCTGTTTGTTATTCTATGGTCATTGGTATGCAATGTAGATAGGGAATAAAGAATGAACCACTGACGAAAGTCAAGCTGGTATCCCTAAATGTATAAACTCATGACTCAATTTCTTGGTGCATGACTGCTAAACACAAGGATAACTCAGTACACAATAACTGAATGCATCTCAGCATAAAAAGGAGCGACAAAAACAAACTATGGAATTAAAACAATTCATTGTGGTACAAAAATTTTGACTTTAATTAATTTAGTGAATTAATTTATATCTGTTATTCAATTTGATTGTTTGTTCCCGCAAACTATGAATTATTGAGTTGGGAATTTACTTCTGTAATTCAATTCAATAGTTTGTTCCTGCAAACTATAAATTATCGAGTTAGAATAATTTTTATTATAAAATTTTTTTTTAAAAAGCTAGCTGTATGGCTGAATATTTATTGAAATCATTTTTTTTCACTTAATAGTATGAATGAATCAGTTAGTAGGAAAAACTGGCCTAATTGGTAAGGTAGCAGCTTAGAGAAAGGCAGGCTTCCTGAGGGAAAGGGATGCAAGTTCAAATCTCATCAGAGGCTTATTTTTTTTATTTCTAATCCACACTGCTTATTAATGACTGTAGAATGACAAAAAGCAATAAATGAGATGAAGTAAATTATAGTCAACATTGATAATAAAGGATTAATAGTTATACATTTCCTAAACTTTTACTTGTTCGTTGGAGTATTGTCTTTTCATAACAATTGGGGAACTGAGTTGGAGTTTTGGCAGAGGATGCTTGCATTCACTTTGTACTAATGCCCTTGGGAAAGGCATAATTCCAATTCTCCACCTGACTATGAGTAAGTAGCTGGGCACTAGTAGCCCTTTTGCTCTGTAAGGTAGTCCATGTAAGAGAAGGTTGATCTGACAGAAAAAACTTCAGCTTGAGCGTGGGGTTAGCAACTACACCCTATAAAACTTTCTTGCTTTTGAAACCCCAAAATAGCCCTATGCTCTACATGGAGCATACAGAGATTAACAATGATAAACTCTCTGAAATTTGAACTCTTACAAAAATATATATATATCGATCAATAAAGCAAAGGTTACATTAAGATGAATGATAGTTAATATACATATATTAACTGGAAAGTCAGGAGTCTGTATTTGGTGACCTTGTTCACATCTTGATCTGATGTGAAATCACTCAAGTATCACATATAATATTATGTCACTGGGGATCAATTGAGATGTTGAGATTGAGCAGAGTTATAGACTTGGGACCAGACCAGCAGTCAGAGCCAATCAAGGGAGATGGGCAGAGAGTTTGAGCTGGCTTCTGTTAATATATTGACATTTTGGTAGACATTCATATCGAGTCTTGGTGTATATTTTGATAACCTGTCAAGGGGATATAATATATTGACTGGAGGGAAAGTGCATTAAGTGAAACTATAGCAACTATAGTACATAGCTAAGTATTAGTATCCTTTGGGTATAGCAAAAGTTTAGTAGGTTAAATATCTTTTGTTTTTACTTCTGTCTGAATTGAAGAAAGCTGAAATAGATGTTGTACTTGAATGGGTTTGAATAGTTTTCTGATACAGTTGCCAATTTATATGTATTGTACATTCATGAGTTGTGGATGGATACATTTTCCCTTTTTGAATTTGCATTGGTATTTATGGATATGACTACATGAAAAATGTCTTGAGAGTTTATTATGACTTTGGAACCAACCCACCATTGTTATAGAGAGAGGAAACCATTTATTTGGGATGACAGGGTCTTTTAGATAACACTAGCTGGCTGACATAAAGCAAAAGATATAAAAATTGGAACCATTTATATTTGTTCTTGTGTTAATAAATTCATTGTTACAAACAACTTCACATTATAAAAACTTCATATGGAATTAATATGAAGTTTTAATTCATTTTGAATGAAGTGTTTTGGATTGAGTGATTTTGATTACATTATCCATGATTATAATGATTGGTTTCCACTGTACTAAGAAACATTTTTTAAAAGATAACTGATATGGTAAATATATTGCAAAAATTAAAATTGGAGCATTGTTGGAAAAGAAAGTTTTCACTGGGGAAGCTGATGATGATGTATTCTTTCAAAAATCAAAGTATTGATAGAGATTTGTTTTTCTCTTGCAGTCTGGAATGTGAAATCATCCAACATTTACTGACCACTCAGATTCTAATATCAGAACTAGACTACTTACCTGCATTGTTACAACTGCACCAAGCCCACACAAAACTAGCTTCCTGGGGATCATGTCTGCCAGCTAGAGAAGTGAGTTTTTTGTTTTTTTTTATTAAATTGTTGACTTGATTTAAAAACTTCTTTTTTTTTTTTTTTTTTTTTTAATGCAATGAAACAAAATTTGCTAAATTTGGCCTGAACAAAAATGAACAACCTACCCCTTAGTAGGTAGAGGTAGAGAAATGTAAAGAAAACCCTCAATATTGTTACTTTTTGTGAAAAATTATTAAATTAGAAGAGTTTATGTTGAAGTAATTTTACTTTTTTGTCTAAAATGAAGAAATCAGAACTAATATCAAGTTTGTTGAATATTTTTCTAACTAGGTTGTCAAGTTTATATTTACTGAAATTTTCAGATTACACAAGACACTCTTTCATGTTAGATAAAAAATATGAATATGAAATACAGAATATTTTTCCTTGCTATTTTTGTCTTGAAAAGGTAAATTTTCTATATTTTGATGTATGCATTCAGTTTTCAACTTGCATCTTTTCAAGTTCTGTAGTTTAACAATTTTGTAAAGATTAAGATGAAAATTATAAGGAAAAGAAAGTGTTTTTTTGTATATGCACATTTTATGTTGCTTAGAAATGAGCTATTCTATATTTTCTTGCAAGTGGTAAAGGTTAGAAACTGATTATTTGTAATCTTTGCTAAATCCTATAAATTGCTCTATTCTAAAAATTTTTTGTAAGTGAAGAGGTTTATATCTATTCCAAATAAGTCCTTGAATTGAGTAAGCAAAGTATTTAAAACTCTTTAACATTTCATTAAAAATTAAAAACACATAATTGTACATTTTGTGAAAAGAATATTCGTATGTATTTGAAGGTAATGGTGGATTTCATGATTTTTTAATTAGTAATCTTCAATCTTAGTGTGGTTATTATTATGTAAACTATTTGCTATGTGACATTTAAAATTGGTTACTGTTTTTTTTTTTTTTTGTTTTTACTTAGCAACTAGTCCAAACAAATTAACCCTATCAGCCTTATAGAAACATCAATTTTTTTTTTAATGACTTGAATACTGAACCAATTCACAATTATAATTAAATGGCATACATGCAATGAAGTTGAAGTATCTGATAAAAAAAACTAACAAGAATTTAATGAGCTTTTTAATGATGTGGTATAAGCAATATATCATGACAGATTCAAATTACAAGCACCCTTTTCCATTGTGTCATTTTGTTTAATGGCAAGCTTTGTAGCTTTGATGGCACCTCAAGTTGATTATGTGACTGGTATTTATGCTGTGTTTCAAAATAAAGTACTTGGTTTTGAGCATTCCTTGACCATCAAATTTTCATGATTATGGGGTTAAAGATTAGAAATTACCAAAAAATGTGTACAGTCTGATTATATTTCTCCATAGTGTTTAATGATTCATCCCTTTTTTTTTTGTTGGAACATTTAAATAAAGCTCTGTCAGTGTTTGATTATTTAATGCCTATACATCTGTCTTGTATACTGTCCAGGGCATGAATTAACAGCTTTAAATCTGTTAATACTTACAAGAAATGAGTTCTTGAATTACTTCATAATTTTGTGCTGTAAAGCATGGGTTGATACTAATTGGATGCAAATATAAGTATTGTGTGTTCTCTTGGGGATTTTATCAATTTCAAGATTTTTGTTAATTTTAGATTTCAATATTTTGTGAATATTGATTATACTGAAGATTAAATAAATATAAAAGTATGTTTTTATAATTTTGATAATTATCATTATTAGCATGTAAGAAAATTTGTCTTTTACCTAATCAAACAATAGTAATATGCAACTTTGATTTGGGTTAGTCATTAAAAGTTTACATAGTCCAATAACTGTATACAAAGTTGAAAAACTGGTTATTCTATTCTTAAGCAAAGTTTAGAGTGCAAATATAAAGTTTACTATTATAAATTTGAACTAAAAGAAAATTCATATTTAAAATAAACTTGGAAAAACAAATATCTTAATATCAGGCAAAGTTGGGAATACAAATATGAAAATTGATATTTACTGCTATAAATTTCAGCTATTATACTTATAAAAGACATAAATAAAATAAAATTTTGATATTCAAATTTCATTGAGTGGCAATCATTAAACTTTTTTTTTATTTGTCTCTCGATTTGATACAAGCCTGTAGTTTCTCTTTGATACTTTCAAGCTGTAATGGTGTGATAAATCAAAGTGTGTTTAATATATGTAGTGGTTGGTAACCTGATTTACTCTTTTTTTTTTTTCTCTTTTCTCTCTATTAACTAGAAAATATATCATTAATGTTTACATATGTTATGAAGTTACTTATAAAGAAAATTAACATTTTAAAACTATATTCTGAGGAAGAATTAAAGCTGTCTGCTTCATTATTAATCCTATATTTTCATTGTCGAAGGCAAAAATGATGTAAATATGATTATAAGTAAAATGAATTGAATTGAATACATTACCAAATGACATTCAGTTGAGATATTTTTCCAAATCTTATGCGTAAAGAGCTTGATAGTTATTATTACTATTATTAATAATAATATCATTATTTGTTGTGGTTTATCTTTCTGCTCATTGGTTGGTAACAGATCATTCCAGATCAGGCATGGGCAACCTTTTTGATCCTGATGGTCCTATAAGACATTTTTCATTTTTATCTGGGCCACAATCTCTGGAAAAACGTTTCTCATATCATTCATATTAGAGAAAGCGTACCTAAATTCTATTTTAGACAAATATGAATTGCAACTATCATATCAAGTTGTGAAGCCAAAACAATAGTTATTTAACCATATAAATTGATTTCTTGTGGAAAATTATAGATGATTTTAAATGTTTAAAATGGGTGAGGGCCACAAAAATGTTGCTGCCAGCCTGTGGTTGCCCATATGTGTTCTAGTTTTAAAAAATTTGCTGGTTCTGTAAATGGAAATCTCTAGAATATTTGCAAAGGCTTAAATTACATTCTGTCTGGACAGGGCTGCTTTGACACACCTCTGCTTTGTGCATATTTTCAACATTGTTATAGGTTTTATAAGTATCTTGTATTCGTGTATATTCTATTGTGATTTCAATGCAACATTGTGATGTTTTTTTTTTTTTTGTTTTTTGTGCTTCAATTGTGCCTTATTTACTTTCTATGTACAATATGACAACTACCTCCTGGCTATCACTTGATCTTCTATATCTGTGTTTATTGTTGGTTTCTTGTAGTATTTGTGAGTTAATATTCTCTGCACTGGCTTGAATGGCAGTAAATGTATCAAGATGAAAAATTAAAAATACATCTATTCTTTCTGTCCTTTTTTTTTTTTTTAAATTTAACTTTTTTTTATTTTTGTCTTGATGGTTTGGGCCAAATTGATATTTATGTCATATCTTTGTATCTATTTTTTAAAATTTTTTTCGGTTTCTATATAAGTAATTAAATTTGGATGTTTCTCTTGAATTAAGCCATTTATTTATCTACAAATTTTTTTACAAATTCTAATGTTTTGATCAGTTATTTTTAAAAGATTAGCTTTAGTTTTAATTGTATTAACTAATTGGAATTAAAATTAGCCATTGCAATTTATTTTAACTTTTTATTTATTAACTATACTATCTCAGCATTTAATTTTTCAAAAGCACTGCATCTAATTAAAGTTATTTTCTGATATCTAGTCACTTCTTTTGTATCAACCTAATATCATAATTATTTGCAAATGAATAAATTAAGGGAATTTCTCTTTAATTAGTATTCTCCTAAAAAGGTGAAAAAATTCACCCGCACTTATGATCACTGGAAAAGAAAAAAACGTTTTTTTTCACTTTTGACCTCTGAAAGTGAAAAAAAACATTTAATTCTCAGTTCTGACCCCTGATGGGGGAAAAAAATGTTCCTATCACTTTTGGCCCCTAAAAGGGAAAAAAGATGTTCTCCTCACTTCAAAAATTGCGTTCAAAATACGAGGTCAAGTAAAAAGCTAACTTTTGATAAAAAAAAAAAAAGTTATCAGAACACAAAATTATCCAATGTCATGAAATTCTCCAATGAAGCTAGAATGTTCCATTTAGACATCATCCCCCAGTGAACATGAAATATGGGTCTAGTTCTGTATTATATTTTTATATTGTAGATTGAACTCCCTCCCAAAACATAATGTATCAGTCCTTCAAGTTGAAGCATTTGGACAGTGTAGTGCTGAAAAGACTAGACTGCCTATCATTTGGTGTTTTTGTTGGGTTGTGGTTACATACAAACAAAAAAACTATCTTTCTATATTAATACACCAATCAGTTAACCTCACAAATATAAGTTTTCTCATCTGAATTCATAGGTCAAGAAAGGAATTGGAAAGATATGAGATCAAGTCCTTTTTTTAAACCTTTTTTTTTTTCTTAGATTTGAGTGATCAAAATATTTGAGATGTTGACATGCTATCATGACAGTCTTTAATATTAATCAGAGCTAAGATGTTAGATTGAATAAAATGGCAATTTTTTTTTTTTTTCATTTAGTTCAGTGATAAAAATAACTTGTCATAGAAAATTCCCTGCATCATAATCATGCCAACATTTGATCTAAGTCCAAATAAATACTGACACATTAACCAATTATTTCATATACTTAGAAACAAAAGGAGAAAAAAATTCAGTTCTCATCTTTCTATCTATAAATAGTCAGACGTCAGATGCATCGTATGAATAATAGTTTTTGTTTTATCCATTAATGATCTTTGTTTAGTTGGGTTGGTAAAAGTGACAGAAGTTATTTTTGAAAGACTTTATTATCTTATTTTTAAAAAAGAAGCTTTAATTTTATTTAATTTTGAACATAGAAAAATATCAAATAGGCTGACAGACTAATTATAGTTGCTGATGAAAATCTAAAGAAATTTATTACACGCACAATCGGTTTTATGCACGGTTTCTCTCATTAAAATGGAAGAGAACAATGTTCAAACAAAAATGCCAAGGGGGTTGCTAAAAACTAATGTAATTGTTTTATTGTTTGTAAAAATTTATTTAAAAAAAATTGTTTTATATTGTGACATTAACATGTTTTATTGCTTTCATAAAGATTTAGAATATTACAAAAGTCACAGAAAAGAACAAATTTATAATTTTGCACTGGTTGATCAGAATTAAATTGTTTTATGAGAATTGATTTTTTTTTAAAAACCATTGCAAATAGCATTTTGCTATCATATATTTATATATTGTGTGAATTTTTTTAACCCTCTATTTATATGATCACTGAAGTGTTGTTCATCATATGACAGTGTTTTAATGTAATTTGATCATCTGTAAGAAAAAATATTTTCTGATATCTAATTGTTGATATTAGAATTCTGTGAAAGAAACGAACATAGCTTCAACGAAATCAGTCCATCTACATTATTGCATGATATTTAATTTAAAACTCTTGTGCTCATAACTGTATTAAAAAAAATTGATTCTATTTGAAGAAATCAATAGGTTTTGATTCTAGAGAGAAAAGCGGAATTATTTGATATTTGCGTTTTCTTCTAAAAGACTTGCATGAAATATCAATAATCTACTCCAGTAATGAACTATGTGATTTTCTTGGTTCGCTCTCTATGACACTGGGGATTTCCAAATTGGGGAGGGGGTGTTAAAATTTTGCTGATGAGAATACATCTACCCACTGTTTTAAACTATGTATTTTTCCCCACTTGGCAAATATACCCCTCCCCAATCCAAATACATTTATCCAAGATTTTTTTTAAGCAAATTAATCTTACCAGCCTTTATCAGTGGGCTCATTTCCTAATAAGATCTCCCACAATTTATGGCCTGATAGAAAATTTCTTTGTAAACTAGAAGGCACTCAGCAAGCGCATACACCGGCCAACACTGTCAGGGGAAGTAATTATGCATGGATCCACCCCCGAACCCCTAAACTATTTTTCCCCCTTCCACAGAATTTTATTGAAATTCATGGAGATATGGTGTTGACAGTCATGAGTGTATATATATATATATATATATATATATATATATATATATATATATATATATATGAAAAAAGAAACCGAAAAAATATCTTTCAATCAAGAAAATTCCTGGATCCATCCCAAAATTTGACCAATCCTTCCTTATCCCATTGTCTACCTTTCCACAAAATTTCATTGTGGAGATATTGTGTGGACAGACTAATGGAAAGATGTGTGTAGAAAGAAGCAACTGAATGCATATATCTCCCCAATTTATATGGGAATAATTTGAATCTTAATGCACGTCGTATAGTAATATTAAGCAAGTTAATCTTGCTGTTCATTGTTAGTAGGTTCATATCCTCATTGGATCTTCTACTATTGATGATCTGATACTGAACTATGCTAAGTGAGTATTCAAAAAAAATAAAATAAATAAATAAAAAAAATATTAAGATGCATGTCTTATAACTATTATCAGCAAGCTAATCTTGCTGGCTATTGTTAGTGAATTCGATCCTCATTGTATCTCCCAGTTTAGATGGTCAGATACCAACTCCTGCTATATTAATATATATAGTTATATAATGAGCAGTGTGACCTTTTTATTTTTCTGTCTATAACTCTGTACTCTACCACTCGGAAGTAAAAAGATTGTTATTAGATATGTCAAAGTCACTTGAGAGATTTAGCATTATTATATCCTATTCACTTCTGTAAGAAATCATTAGAAGTTGTTTTTTAGAAAATACAAATTACTTTTTTGATGGAGGGGCTTTTGGGATGTTAATTTTGTACTCACTCTAGTGTAAATGGAGTATGATTTCACTGATCTGATCTTTTTTTTGATGGAATATAAAATTACATGATCTAAATATCATTTAAATCATTGTTCTTATTAGTCACTGGAAATACTATTTTCTGAAGTGGTTAAAAACTATTCATCCCTTTTATCTCAATTTAACTTTCTGTCTTAAATTTTGTCACTGTTTTTCCCTTTGAAATGCTATGTCCTCTGTATGATGTAATAATTTCATCTGAGAAGTAATTTAAAATTCAATTTTCCCAAAACTGGTTCACCTATCCTTGCTAACTGTCAACCAATGATTTATACATTTTTTTTCTCTTTCTTACATTCTCTCTGGTTGATTATTAGTTCATTTAGTATAATTCTGCATTAAAAAAAAATTTTTTTGACTGTCTAGCTTATTCTCTTCAAAGTTTTGAAAAACCAAATATCAAAATCCATAAAGGTTTATTTTAAAAGTGGAAATTAATTATGTAAATCACTCAGTAGATCTACTTATGATAGAATTACCTTAATAATATCTTATGGACAAAGTATGGTAAAACACCCGATCTGACTTGGTAATTGAAATTGGAGATTGCTATGTTGCCAGTTCGAAAATTTCAAATGCTTCAAATTTTTTCGTTTTGGAAAAGCAAGAAAAAAAATTTCATGATGGGAGGGCCTACCATCATGAAATTTTTGTAATCAAATAAAATTTAGAAGTTGTGTTCAATGGTTGTCATATTTGTTAGGTAACCACTAATAATCTAGTAGTTTTTTTAAGACTCTTCTGACTATGGTTTTAATCTGGAACCATAATTTAACCCAGAATTACCATTTGTTGTATGCTTCATTAAAAACACTAGTATTACTGATCAGCCTTTAAAGTCCTTATCCAAGGTCTGCCAGTTTTTTTTTGTTTTTTTTTCTTTTGCTTCTTAGCATCATACTGTCAAAACTTTTTGTATTTGACTATATCATCATGTTACCTTATTTTCTATCAGTCACAACCTCACTTATTATCTCCAGGGATCCACATAGTGAAGCATCATGTCCAACAGTTGTCTTCTGTTCTTGCAACATGGCAAGATCACTTGTACAATATTTTAAAATATCATAGAAAGTTTTTAAATGCGAGTGGAAGTTTTTAAAATTAATTTGTTTGAAGCTTTTTTTATTTATTTATATTATTCACAAAATAACTTCTGTAAAGAATCTAGAGCAGAATTTATTTTAAAATACCATTCTAATGTTTCATAGATTTTTTTTTTCATATTTGATTTCTAGAATCTTGAAAAGATGTGATACTCATAAATAAAAAAAGATGGACATTTTTAAAAAATTTTTTTTTTCTCTTTATAAATAAAAGAGCATATCCAGAAATCGGGATATGACAGGAAATAATAATTTTTCCTTTTTCTCTTCTTCTTCTTCCCCCTCAAAAACTAAACTGACCCTTTGTCCTGTTTTTTTTTTTTTTTTTTTTCCCAATTTGTTGTTGTTCTGCCAGTTGGCAGCCTCAGCAGCCTCTGTACCCAGTGCTGCTCCTTTGGGAAGCATGTGCACTGTACCAGCTGCGGACTACATGGCTCATGCTAGTTGGGTAAGTGGTTGCTGGAACCAAGTGAGCTACACTCATCATCACCATCATTATCATCATTGCTTGTGCTGAAAATATTTACCATTTCATGCCATATGGCCCAACTGGCTCAGTCTGTCTGGCTGGTAAATGGGGAGGTGTACTTTCGAATTGTTTACTTCCGACTTTCCTTATTTTTTTTTTTTTTCTTTTTTTTTCTTCTATTATCATTCTTCTTCAGTTCCCTTTTTGAATTCATCAAAAATTTTTCATTGTTATTACACTAAGCTCGTGAGCCACCCACAAAATTTGCATCATCTCATCAAATCTTGGGATAGAAAAAATCTCTACATCTTCACATATTTCCAACTGATCCAAAATTGTTATAAATTCATTTGAAACAATTTTTAATTCGTATAAAAATAAAATCAGTCTAATTGTTTACCATGTGATTAAATTAGTGAGTGATTATACTAACTTTTCATGCAAAGCTTTGAAACTTGAAAGTAAAGATAGTTTTAGCATTTGTGGCTTGTTAAATATTTGGCTGTGAATTTCTTGGGAATTCATTTGGAAACCAAATTCTTTCATTATGCAATTGTCTATTACTATCTCTACAACTTAGATATTTTCCCTTACTTCTGTTTTAAATGAAAAAAAATATTTGTTGTCATAGTGTGTACCATTTTACTTTCAGAAATGTAAAGTATGATAAAAATGAAACAAAAATCCTTGATTTTCTTCAGTCATCTAAATTTATAACTTATTAATTTTTCAAGCTTTATAAACTTTTTATTAAATTTTCACTGGTCCCTTTTTTTTTCTCTTTTCTTTTTTTTGTAGATTTTAGATGTTCAATTTCATTAATTATCATAAAATCAGTTTCATTATCATAATTTCCAACATTCATCAACTTTTGCTCATCTGATATGAAAATTGTTTTGAGAAGTATTTGCGTGTATGATAAATCATGAGGTTGACGATCAACAAATTGCATCCCAAGTATATTTAATCATTCATTTGTAACTGACAGCAGATTTATTTTTATAGGACTAAAGATATGACAAATATCAGGAATAAGTTGAATTTGAAAGGAAATCAATTAATGTCTTTGAAAAAAAAAAATATATTAACTCTTAGGAAACCTAGCATTTCTCTGAACTAGAAAATAAATAGTTAAAATCTTTTATTTCTTCATATGAATGCTATGATGTCACTTGAAAGGAAATTATTACTACTGATGTAACCAATTCATTATGGAAATTATAGAAGTTATCCTTGTGCCATACTAAGCAAAACTTTGTAAATATCTAGAAGTCATTGTAACTCAAAGATATAGTTCTCATAAGCTTTGATGAATTATGAGCATTTTACTGTATTCTAAATTCAGTCTGTTCTAAAGCTGATTACATCATTTTTACAATAATGTGTATATTGATATTGTCTAATGTCTATGCTCCATTGAAAATTCATATCAGTAGTTAAACTTTAACCTGTTCATTGCCAAGTACACTTTTTGATGTTACCCTTGTGCCAGGATTTCTTTGTCATAAATAGAAAGTCTTCATTACCTGTTAAAAACTTTAATTTTCACATAAACAATTATATAAGAAAAAAAAGAATATGAGTATCGTCAGATAAGTTATCTCATCCATGGCAGCAAACAGATTAAACAGGTTCATTAACCCATTCATGCCCCGAGTCCGGTTTTCCAATCGATTTTAATATAATTAGAAATATGAGATATGAAAATATATTAGCATGGAAACGCAAATTTATCTGTAAAAAAAATTCGAAGCCTGTTTATCATCTTGAGAGTGTTTGTATGTCATTTACCCTGCTTTCTTTCATGAATATATTTTCTATGGCAATTTTCTTACAGGGATTCAATATAGACCTGTAGGCATACACAAGTTGAGAATACTTTCGAGTTCTTTTGATCTTTAGTGCAAAATAATTTGAAATATCTTTATAAATCTTGTACTTCCATTAATAAATCCACATTTCTTCTTTGGTTGAGTATTCTCTAGAAACTTTGTTTTTTGTTCTGAAAGTGTCATCTTTTACTTCTGTTCTCTACCATTTGTATCATCCGTTATATCTGTTGACAATTCTATAAATAGATGAAAAAAATCTCATCTAGTTGAAAAATAGTTTCAAATTGCTTCTCAGTACATAAAAGAAATAAACACCTGACCAATTTTCATCTTCATAGATATTATTTATAGAAATTATTTTGCCTTTTCTTATTTTTCTCAAGACTTCCTTCTTCAAGAAAAAACAAAAAAAAACTATATTTTAAGTCCTTACATAAAATATAGTTTGAAGCTTTGTCTTGCTTCTAATCATATGTGTGCGTGTGTGTGCTTATTGTAGTTTTATTTCTGTGCAAAACCTCAATTCTCTAATTGTTACAATGTTCTTTTTTTTTTTTCTTTTTCTTTTGGTCGATTATTTGTTGACCATCATTCTGAATATGTCTGTGGCTGTGCTGAGATTTGCATAGCAACCTCTGCATGAATTTTTGTTTGTCATTTTTAAATGGGAGGGTCATTGCTCAGGGATGACCCCACTCCTTCTGCTTCCAAACTCATTTTTCCAGTGGTACAATGAGACTTTTTTTTCTGCAGGAATTGTTAGAAAGCAGTTTGTTTACTACTAGTCAGTCTAATTAAAAGCAGCTGGCCATTGATAATTATTCTATGATATAGGAAGAAATACGTTTGTCTTGTCACAAATTAGAGGTGACCAAAGATCATTTAGCCTTCTATCTCTTGGGTAATTCTTGACTTTTTGTTTCTATTTATTAGTATATGACAAGGAGTTAGATGATTTAGGATTGTAAATGATTAGTGCTATAATTTCTTCCTATTCCCTAGTACTTCAGGTTATTTTTTTTTCTCTTCCTAAATACTTAGAGATTTTTGGGTGCCTTGCTTTAGTCATGATAAAAAGTTCTAAACAATGCCAGTTGTGACTAAGTTATGTGTTGAATGTTTCATAGAGGTGTCAATATATATAAAAAAAATCCTATGCAAGATCATATTTATATTTTGTTTACTAATCTGAATTTAATAGAAGAACGTATAACTCACTATTAGTAACTTGAAAAATTAGTATGCGAATCAGTTTTCTGAGTGGATGACATTTTATATTTTATTCATTCATTTATTAATTATACATGATCAACATTTGTATTTTTTTTTTTTATATATTACCTTATTTGTTAATTATTCTTTAAAGTTGTATTTTTTATGAATGACATAGAAAATCCTATTAATTACCATATTTGACAGTATCTTAGCTCCTTTCAAAAGAAGTTTTTTTTACCCTTAAAAAGAAAAAAAAAAAAAACTGTTCAAAAGGCAAATATAACCTCCAGTGTCCTGCATCACGTTGGACAAAACTAGAGAAGTTGAAACAAAAAACTGGGGACAAATGAGTGAAACTTGGAGGGGATACATTTTTCTCTTAATATTCCTTGAAGAAATATGCCATCAAATATGGTACTTTGAGAAATTTTATTCGTTCATTTATATATTCAAATATTCTGTTATTTCTTGTTATATTCTTGTATCTGTACACAAAATGATAACCAGAAATTAAAACAAAAGGAAAATGATGAAATCCTCCTCCAAACATTACAAATTTATGTTTAATTGACATTTGATAAGCTTAACATTCTCTCAATCATAGTTTCAACATTAACAGGGAGATGTCACTGTTTTCGTAAAATTATCTACTTAATTCTATTTCATTAAAGAGACTTTGTGTATGGTTCATCATCATCATCATCAACATCAACATCATCATAATCATCATGTATGCAATTTCATTCTTGCCATACCATTCATCAAGAAATATATTTTCTCTACCATTCAGCCACCTCCCCATCCCAGCCAAGAGAAATGAGTCTGTTGTATTTGGCTCACATAGTGAATATTGAAGCACTCTTCATTGTTGTCCAAGCTCTGTGTCAAACTTTGTTATCATGCTCAATGTTGTTATTTTTCTTTTAATTCAGGCTGGTATTTTTTCACATTATTCTTTTTTTCCTTTGGTGAATATCACTTGTAGCTTTTGGAGTTGTTCTGTCTTATTTAATCAGTTGTGATTTTCTTTCTTTTTCTTCTTTGTTACTTCATGTCTTGTTTGTAGAAAGCATGTTTTAGTCAAATCATTTTTTATCTTATTTCACTTTATTCATTGTGTATTTTCTTCTTTTTTTTTCCTTAGATATCTGTATTCAACTCTCCTAAATATTTATAAGACAACCTGCTTGAAATAGATATTTAAAAAGATACTATGTACATAGTGTTTTTATTACTTAATACGTGTTATATGGCCTGACTACAATAACTTTACTGTTTTATTTTGTGGTGACTGTGAATCTTGTTTTAATTTGAAAAAAAAAAACTTGTTTGTCGGAATAGTTTGGCTCAACCATTCTGAGAGTAAAAATCTTCCAATTTGGAAATACAGTAGTCCCTCCAATTTTGCCGATTTGAAATTTGCAAATTCGATTATTTACAATTTTTCCTACATCACTGAAGGGAAGCTACTCTCTCACTCATGGATTTTTAAGGAAAAAATTATGGAATATTTTTTTTAGTTTTTTTTTGTTTTTTTTTTTTTTTTTTTTTGCTAGAAAGAAAAAAGTCCAAATATTTTTTTTGATAAAGTAAAAAAATTTTCATTGATAAAAATGCAGAATTGTGCTGTTTCAATTTAGTGTTTGTTTTTTTTAGTCATCTATTTTTTTTTTTTTACCGACAATACACCAATAATGGATGTTGACAGCTTATTGACAAACTTCAAAACAAATGTCAACTTGAAATTAAATTTAAATTTCAATCGAAGAAAGCATAACAGTAAAGTAATAACCACTCAAAACTTTTGATTTTAAGATTTTTTTTTTTTTTCTATCAAAAATATTTCAAAATATGAGTTACTAAGTAAATTGTTTTTACGCGTTGAAAAAAAACTGGAAATTTTTCAAATGTTTTGTTCAGATGTTTACACTTATTTATATTGAAAAATATTTGCGGTTCTATAAGGCGTGCCCAGATAATTTTTATATCCTTTTTTTTTCCACTAATCTTTCATCTTACTAATGACACAAAGATTTTGGAAATGAAATGAAGTTCCTAGACCTACACCAAAAAAATCCCTTATGCAATTACAGGGTAATATAGAGAAAAGTATCAGTAGCTGAAAAAATGTCTATCATATTACTTGTGGTTATATAGTGTGTTGTTAATATAATCTTATCTTAAACACTATTTTATTCATAGTGCATTTAATAACTTATCGTAATACCAAAAAAAAAAATCACTTAATAAATACCAGATTTAATACAAAATTCTTTATTTTCATGTGAATATTCATATTGAAACAAAATCTGTTTCATATGTATTGAGACAAAATGCTGTCATTTTCATGTCCCAGTTTTTTATTTTATTTTAATTACTTTTTTTTTTCTTGATTCTCAATTCATTTTTATATTTTTTTTATTTTATTGATTCTAAACTTTTAGAAATAAATTTTCTTTCAATTTCTAAAAACAAAAGTTATCATTATTAAACATTACTGTCACATGATTTAATCTTTTGAAATTTACTACAATCCATTTTTAAAAAAGTCGTACATCACGTTTATCGAATTTTTTTAATATTACCATTAATCTTCATCACCTTGATATTGTAGTTGCTTTTTGTCACATTTCAATTATTCATGATGAATTTATTGTGCATTTAGTATGTAAAATATTTTATGCTCAAATAAAAAAAAGAAAATGGCAACATACTGTCTCTCAGCAATGAATGTTATGGAATTATTGTTTTGTATCAAAACAAATTATTTTTCATAAATCTAGTGTATTTAGTATGCCAAATATTGTTTGTTCAAATAAAACTTATATTGACAACACATTAATGACAATTAATTCAACAGACTTTTTCCCTTTCTTTTGGTCAGCTACTGATATTTTTTTTTAAAATTTCTTATTGCTCCAATAGCTGTGATTGTGTAAGATTTTTTAATTTTCAAATTTATTTATTTATTTATTTTTTTTTTTGGTGTATGTTCAGGTCAGCTCCAGCGACATCAATGCTTAAATTCTTGTTGTCTTGATTTCATATTTCTTTCTTCCTTCTATTTTCCGAATCTACTAAAGAAATGATCATTTCATACAGCTGTAGGAGAATGTAGTTTGTGTCTGATTACAGGCAGTTTCGTAAATGTACGACAAAGGGGGCGGGGCAAAAGCTATTCCATGAGGGTTCCTTCCAAAGCCCTCCGCTTCCGCAAAATTTGATGGACTACTCTAGTCTTTATTCGCTTCCTATGATAAATGTTGCTATTTGTTGTACTATGTATGTGACCTTTTTTCTGTCAACTATATAGAGAAGGTCAGATTTTATGTCTATAAAACTCCTATCACTCTTTCATCTAATACAATGATCAGCATTCTGAGAAAATGACATGTTACAGATCCATTATGATGACACTAGATATGTTGATGAATTTTTGTCTGAAAATGGTCTCAATTATTATCTTATGTGGTCTTTGGGCTTCCCGATTTGAATAGAAAGCCAAAATATAAAAAAAAACATTGCTCATATCATAACAATAAAAGAATGCTATGCTTATCTTCATGAATATGATCTACCCTCATCCTTTCAAACCATTAAGAGGTAGAATTTCAAAACCATTGAAACACAGATGTAGAAAGTCAAGCCACATTGATCTTGTTCATTTATGAATAGTTGACTATTTGGATCTTCCCATTTTCAGAGTGACCATCTCAGATGGTTTCCTTTTAATCTTTTTAGTCTGAAGTAACAGCTTTTTTTTTTTCTTGTCCAATAAGACATGTCTTTGTTATAAACGTGTTAGTTTTCAGAATTTAAGTTCTTATGACAGTGTCAACAAAAAAGCTGTTTTGAGTCCTTATTTCAATTTGCATGTCAGTTATGGTAAAACTTGTGTTCAAGTGCGATATCCTCATTACTAAGAAATACATGCACATACAAACTATCCATAGTTATTGCTTAACTTTGAAATATCACATTTAAAGCTTTGTTAACTGTATTACTTACGAGTTAATTTAACGAACAGTAATTATTCTTTTTCATCATTGTCAACTTCTTGACAAATTCATATAGGCATATGCTGCGAAGTGAAAATTCTGTTGGCAATATTAAGTGTTTGAATTTACTGTCGAAAATAAGAAAAATATCTAGATAAGATTGTTTTTAAAATTCAATGAAAAATACATTGTTGAAAGTTTATAGAACCATGAAATAATTGCTTATCTATACATACACAATCATTTGTACCAATGCATACATAAAATTACTTGTTCAAAAATCAAAGGGTAGCAGTGCTTTTTTGTTTGGCTTATTGTTATTCTTTTAAATGTATAAAATGTTTCTTGTCACACTTTTTTACACTTTCTTGTTACTTTAATTATTATGCATCTTTTATCACATGCATGCCAATGAGCTGTTGCTCTTGAGATGAATAATTCTCATAAGTTTAGATTTATATTAATTTAAAAAAAGTAAACTTGACACTTATTGTCAGTCGTTGACCAAGGGGTATCTTAGTTTTTGTCATTATATTGAGTTCTGCTGAATTCTTTGCAAAAAGATATGAATCATGTGCCAGTCTAATTCACTTGTAAAGAACTAATTGGCAATAATTGAATAAGTGTAAAATATTATGACTACTCTGATTGCTCTTAATTTAAATTTGGCCTCCTTTAAACTCCCTCAGTAAGCCCCTCTGAGATAAGGGCAAAAATAAAAACATTTTGCTATAATGGTTTGCTTCTATTGTTAATTCTTTTAAGATAATCTGCAAATACAAAATAAATGATTTGATAGCATGCCTCCACCAACCTTATTTATCTTTTTTTATTTTTATATTTCAATATTTTTATGGTTGTATACAGAGATTTCTGTATTATCTTTTTCTTTTTTTTATGCTGTGTTTAAGAGAAAGGAAAATAATCCCTGAAATGACATCAGTAATAATAACTGTAAAAACTTAGTATAGATTCCATAATGAAATAAAAAGATAGAATTTCTAATGTGGGTTTGTATGTATGCATCTATCATTTTATACAATAAAATGTTTATTTTATCTTATTTTTTGATCATCTAAATTAACAGACATAACTGTTACATTACCTTCTGTGTTATTACAAACATTTCTATTGAGATAGTTGCAACATACACACATACTCACACATGATTATTTACATGAGCAGCTGTGGTTGATGTCTGGTATTCTCTTCTACTGTAAAATTAAGAAAAGTAAAGATTGTAAAACAAAGTAGAGAATCACAGGGCTTTTGACATCTAATTACCTTCTCGCTTCTATTTTCCTTGTGAGAGGTAACATCATTTTCTGATAAAAGGATTAGATCATGTTTTTCTCATCGAATATGTAGTGCACTCGTTCACCCATTCCATCAAAGTATTCAAATAATTTTTCAATTGCAATTTACTTTTAAAAATCTCAAAAACATGGTTTTTCTCTGCATTTTTTTCATTATATCCAAACAAAATGAATCTGGATTTTTTTTACGCATGAGCAAAAAAAAAAAAAAAATGAATAAGGGAGGTAACTTCATAATTAGTGTTTAATAGTTATCCCACTTGAAAACTTACAGACAGAGACTACAGATCATCACATAGCGTATTATATAAGTATATACTTGGCCTTAAAACATTGGTCAATTTTTAAACAATGCATGTAAACAATTTTAAAAAACTTGTTCATAAATAATCAATATTTAATCTACAAGTTTATTGAATTTTTCTGTTCTGATGTTTTTCGTGTCATCTTGAGCACATTTAGGGAATAAAATTCTTTTCATTTATTTTTCAAGGGGAATATTCTTTTCATAAGAAAATTATCTTAAATTTTCATATTTTCTTGATTGTCAAATATCAAAATAATTTTATAAATTACATGATAATTTATTTACTTGCAATCATTTTTTTTGTGTGTTCATTGTGTTATGTTACTGTTAGCTCTTCCTATGTTTTTTCCAAAACCTTGAAATACTTCTCTCTTTTCTGTTGTTTAAGTGTATACTTTTGTGGCTTAGGAGTAGTCATTGTTGTTTTAATTTCTGAGGTCAACAAAGTATATTTTATATTCTTCCCAAAGAGAAGCCTGTCCACTTTGTTATCTGTTGTAATGTTTATAGTAGTATTGTTCTCTTTTCAAATTGATATTTTCTTTTTTTTTTCTTTTCTTTTTTTTTTTTTTTAAATTTGGTGCATTGTAATTTCATTTTATCAATCTTTGTTATCGAGTTCATGTATAATTTCTCACATGCATTTATGCCGTGTGGAAATGAACTGTGGTGTGAATATTAATACATCCACTGCTCATCTGTAGAATACTGATTTGTCAAAAGTGATAAAAACTCAGTTTTTGCTCACCAATTATAACATTACTCTTCTTTGTTACACTCTTTCACTTAAATACCAAAGAAGATTAGATTATTATGGACAGCTTTTATTACATGATGTTATGATTTAGTAACTTTTATTTTATTGTTACCCTTCGTTGAGAACCAAAAAATTATAAAAAAAATTGTGGTCATAGTTACTACATGACTCTTGAAGTAAATGTTCCAGAAATTATGAGAGTAAATTAATCTTGATGTAATGACATGACTTGTCATTCATTACTCAACTGAAACCAAGTTATCTGTTAATTTTTAGTTACTTCAAATTTTCTTGATAATTCTCGAGTTTGATACCTTTTGATAAGTGAAAAGCATTTGCCTTTTAATTCATTTTTCCCCTATATATTTGTCTGTATCATAGGCTGGCTAGTGGTCACAAAAGCAAAGTCTTCTTTGCAGTTAAAACTATTTTGTTATCTTTCAAAATCCATTTTGTATGAAGTTCTGTTCCACCATAAATTATGCTACATATCTCATAAGAGTATTGTAATGCCAAAAATTTCTATTGTATTCATATCTTTTGAATGTCCCTTTTGATACATTTCTGAACTTTTCCTTCTTGCAAATTCACTTTATTAGAAACATTCTCAAGAATTCATTTTTCAAGGTCCACAATATTTTTTTGTGTTGTTCGGAGCCAATTTTTTTGCCAGTCAGAAAATCCTTTGTCTTCATATGTAATTTTATACTTGGCATTATACAATGTATTATTTAAATGTAACAATAGTTCTTTTAAAAAAATTACACTTTTTTTTTTTTTACTGAGTGATTTTTATTTGAAAATTGTTTATAGGATTCTAAGCATAATCCATTTACTGTGAATGACGGGAATTTCCGTCATTTTAGTTCTATGGCTAACTCAATAAAATTTCTGTTTTATTATGACTGATGGCCACTGTCCTATCTTTAGTCTTTATTTTTCATATCTATCATAAGGGCATTCGCTAGCTAGCATATGTGTATGATTTGATTTATTTTGGCTATTCCTAGTGATCCTTGTATCATACAAAATCACTAAAAGAGGAATGATAGAGAGGCCTTAAGTCATAAACTGTATATTTTAAATGAAAGAGGTGTGCACTAGAACAGATGAAACAATGTATAAAATGTTTGTACTGATGTGACTAAAGTAATAACAATATTGAAAGTGAATATAGAAAGCTTAACAGCATGAACTGATCTATCCAACATTCTGTATTTATCAAAATCCAATGTTTTGAATATTTCTCTTCGATATTTGTTTCAGATACTTAGTTTGTGGCGGATAATAAATGTATAAATATAGCAGCATGATTTTTTCTTTTCTTTGTAAAATCTGTTCTATTTCATCATTTTTGCTTAAAAGTTAATCATATCAAAGACTTATATATGAAAAAAGTGATGTGTCATATTCTAAAATATGAAAATTAAATTATTTAGATGAACATAGATTTTAGAAATCTTCACATTGCAATGAATATTTTTGTCTAAGTGATCTCACAATTTTCACATTTATTTAGACTTGACGTGAGTGTTGGTAAATGTGATCCTCATTAAAGTCTGTTATTTGAAATAAGCCTTTTACAGCATGTAATGAAAATTTCTAACAACTCAATTGCTTCATACATAAGCTAGCATCTTAAATTGTGCTTATTAGAGGGATATTTCCTCAAATCTAATTTTTTTTTTTTCATCAGCTGCTTATAGATTTAGGCTTTGGTAAAACATTGAAATTAACATGGACAGATAGGTATTTTTTCATTTCATCATGTCTTGCAATGCCTATTGTGATAATATTTTGATGGGAAAATTTTCAATGCATTGCACTTATCTCTGAGTGAAACATTTGCATTTTGTATATTCTCAACAAACTGCATTTGATAAATGGTTAGATATCTGCTGATGAGGGCACAAGCCATGATTTACCAGCCAATTTTGCAGACCATTGCTGGTAAGTTTCATCTTGACTGGGTGCCCTTCTGTTATAGCCTTCTTCCAAACTAAGTTATGCTTAGTATAATGCCTAACTTTATTTTGCTTGTTTTCTAGATATTTCTTATTGGTTATTGGGTAGGAAAGGAGATTTTTTTTTTTCAATTTTAAATTAAACATGTGAGTTATTTATTTTTCAAAAAAATGTTTAAATGCTTCTTCATTAATTACTAAATGCGACTTTGTTCTTCGATGAATGAATTACAAAATGTCTTGGATATTTGAAAATTAAAAAAACCAAAAAACAATTATTATTCACAGCCTAAACGGTCTGCATTCATGGTGAGTGCTAACCGACATGGCAACTGGCCTGCACTCTATACCTGGCTTTCAAAGTACAAGAATTTACTATTATCCAAGGTGTGTACCATTGTTACTTTGTTGTTCTTCTAATCTGTTTTTGCCTTATAACGAGTAAAGTGAAACACTTTCAGATCTAAATTTTGATCTGATCTACAATAACGACATGTTATTCAATCCATAGGAAATAACTCTTGTCTAATTCAATGTGCAGTTCCACAATATTTCTCTTGACGATTGGAACGTTTTTGTGATATTAGCTCTTGATATGATTCAGCGTCAAATATTTTTCTCTAGGAATTTTCTTAGTATCATAAACATATCTCAAAGTGCAGAATCTAAAGTATAGAAAAGTTAAAATTTAATTGGAAGTCAAAAGCAATCTTTAAATTGATTTTTTTTTTCTTTCTCAAGAGCACATAAAATTAACTCTCTCTCTCTTGAATCATTTTAAAATGAGTATAAATTTTAGTGGAAATATTGAAAAATTATTGATTTTGATAAATTTGCTTATCATGGCTTTTTATGTATGTTGATGTTTTTATTCATAATTTTCTGTAAATGATTGTTTGAAATTTTTGTTCCAGTTCAGCATATATTTTTATGAAACTATTAGCAGGAATGCTAACTCCTCATCTGAAATGAGATCACTCTGCTGTAAACTACCTGAAGATTATTATGTCAGGTAAACACTCCCTGGTTTTGTTTTGAACTATTCAACAAGATAATCAGTTTTAGTTATATTTACCTAAACTTGGATTTCAAATATTTAGTCAGAAATGTCACTTTATGAAAACATTTAGTTACAGTGAAATAATTGTTCATAAATGAATTGAAGTAAAAAAAAAATTTTAAAAATGAATATCTTTTATACTTTTGAAAAGAGCCAAGCAAGCAAGGCCACTGTTTGAGTTTTGATAAAATAATTTTATGTATACTTTGGTTCAAATAGATACTGATCTTTCATGATTCTGAATTTTTAACAATTCTTTTGAGAAAAGTAATTTATAAAGGATTTAGAGCTTCTATTTTCTTAACAGTGAATTCTAACACTGTTAATATTGTCAACATCTTTTCCACTTCATTACTGTACCTGTCTACGTGACCTTTTTCAGGTTAAGAAGTCAACAATGATGAAAAAAATTATTGATGCTTATTAAAGGAAACAAAGCAAAAAGATATTTGTATTTGAGATTTTTATTTACTATTATATTGGATTTACTGGGGTATTTGGAGGACTACTGTGCATTGCAACTGATCCAAGCCCCATTTCAATCCTTGATAGATGGTCAATACAAGTGCATTGGAGGCAGTGTAATATTTGCATAGTTTTAAGAAAATTTTTTCTACTCCGGTATATGTTTGTTTTGTAGATGTGAGGTGATCCAACAGAATTTTGAAAATGACAATTGGAAGGTGAAGAGGAATATTTAAAAAAAAAATTTAATCTAGTTTGTTTTAATTTTTACTTTGCAATTGTCACTTTCATCAACATTCCGGTGTATACAAAATCTTATTAATACACCTCATTGATATAATTACCAGCATATACAGTATCCTATAAATACCTTATTGGAAAATGGCAAAAAAATATACATCCTTCTGATCTGTTCTTATTTTTTGTTTTCAGAATCAACAACTTTGAGAAAAAAGCTGACATCTTTGTATTCATGATTGTTGCGGATACAAATGGTTTGAACCACTGTTATACCAGCCATGGATATTTTCATCCCAAACGTAGCATGCCCAAACCACAAGGAATCAATTCATATCCTTCCATTTTTAAATATCCTCCTGTAAGTTTATTTACTTTTTTCTTTTTTGTTATTGCTATTTATCTATTAAATGTAAGAATCCTATGATACATATGAATTTAAGAAAAACCCTAAAAAAGATTCATGAGTTGGGTTGAGAATAAAAACAGGATAGCAACTTTGAAACATGCACCTTAAAACTTCTCGGCATGCATATAGTAACGTTCCTATTCAAGTATCTACAGTATTTCCTGGTATTGGAGATTCTATTCTTCCTCCTGAAAGTTGGCCCTGTATCCTACAGGCTGGAAGTGACTTTTTTCATAGGCGTGTATTAACCCTTGAGGAAGGTAATCTATATATCGGTGTAATCTGAACTCTTGTGTATTACTTCTGAATGGGTCCTATTTTCTGCGTGAAGCACTTACGCCAGATGTAAGGGAAGCAACTCTTTGAAGTAAATCTAATGCTTTTATGCACATCAGATGTGAATGTTTCTAGTTTTTAAAATGTAGAGGTTAGTTGAACTGGATATGCACGCCAGATAGAAACATTAAATAGTTGCTATGTATGCAAGAAATGTGAAAGGTTTGTAGGGACAAGACCTAGAAATTGATAAATATGGAGTTTTTTTTGCTCGTGAATTTTCAAATGATTCGTCAGCATTTTGTGTAGAATAATGAAGTAAAATTTCATAATGTGATGTTTTATGCATGTTAGAAACTTGAAATGGACTTGGGTAAAAGAGATGGAATTAAAAAATTTCCGAAAAGAATTTTTTGTGAATTGTCAGCTGCGTGTGCACATGTGCATGGAATTAACTGTTCCATTTTTTTTTTGGATTCAAAAACTTTCTCCATGTTCTGGTGTGTTTATATAAGTTGTGGAATAATGGTTTTCCTAACTATCCACTCAGCCACTTTCCTCTCTATCAACAATGTCAACGTGCCAGTGACAAGACATTTTGCAGGGTAAAATAGACTTTTTTCTCCTTCCCTTAACCATATCTTCATGCTACCCTACACCTTATATCTTCTTTTATCATGAACGGGTGATTTTCTTGGATCTCTGTCTACAACCATGAACTTTCCCACTTGAAGATGACAATTTTGCTGATGAAAATATCTCTTACCTTCCAGTTGAAACAATAGACTCTTCCACTGAAACAAGTATTTTAGTTTCTTTCTTGAATCTCATAGAATTCAAGTACAGGTAGTCCCTGCTTTTGTAAATTAATTTCACTGAATGTTTTCTCTTTGAGGAGGGGGGGGGGGGCAAAAGCAAAAATAGTGTTCAGTAGTGGGCCATCATAGAGGCAGCAGACACTCTCTTCCTCTCTCTTCTACACCCCAGTTTCCTTTACCTGCCACCACCACCACCAACACAACCTCTGATGCCTCAGCCATCATACCATCCTCACTATTTTTGAGTCTGGAGTTGCTCAAAAAAATTTCCCTTATGAATTAATGGTAATTGTTCTTCGCTTTATGCCGCTTCGGATTATGGAAAGCTTTTACAGGAGTGCTCTAGTTTCGGATAAGAGGAAAGTCTGTATATTAGTAATTTTCCTTTTTTTTTTTTTTTTTGCCTACAGGGATTAATTAGTACATAGTAATGGCTATATTTAATTCAAAGGCAGTGGAGAAAGTTTTTAAATCCAGAAAAATTTTAAAGTCAATAGTTTCTTTCTTTAGTCAATAGGATTTTCTCTATTCCTTGCCCAAAATGCAGCCCAATTTTCCCAGGTTCTTCTTTTTCTCTTGCTTTTCTCTGCATTTTGCTTGATATTTAATTTTAATTTTCTCGTTTTTGAGGTTTTTGAAAAAATTTTAACACCGCTTTCTAACTCTCTGACTTTTATAACAATCAAGCAGGAACAGAGTGATTGTTGGTGAATTAAAGTGACTCTTCAAATTTATGAGCACATCTTTCATTTTGTTTTTAAAAACATCACTTAATATTTGAGTTGAACCAATTAAAGGCATCGCATAAATCCTCATGAAACGTATACCTACTTTTAAGCTGTGTAGCGTACCAGATATCAACTATAACCACATTAGCCAAAATACCATTTAGATTAATCGTAGTTTCACAAATAATATCAGTACTAAGAGGGGAAGTGTTGTCAGGGATTTGGGGTATTATTTCTCAAAAGAACATAATTTCTTTTTGTAAGTTTGCTGTGGTAATGTAATAATGATGTAGAGATATTGATATGGCATAAAATTATCATGGTGGATTAATGTCTGTATTAGCTGAATTTTGATCTGAAATTCTCATTGTATGATGTTTGATTTATATGGTTAATATTCACCACTGAATCAAGTGTATTGACAAGGATATTGTTGAAAATTCAATATTTGTTGAGTCAAATAAGTTTTTTTATCATTAGGCTGCAATTTGATGCAGTGCATTTAAAAAATATTGCAGTACAAATTAATGTAACTAATTATATACTGGAAAAAAAACTACATCAAAATATTATAACACCTTGAACAGTGCAGTTTCGAGCTATGCGGAACATTTTGGAACAAATCAACCGCACCAAGCAAGATATACCTGTACCTATGTATACATTTTTTTTAAAATTAGGAATTCTAAATGAGAAATCATGTTCTTGCTGACAAAATGTAAATTAGATTTATCATCATCCAGTGTATGATGAAGGATTTGTCTGATCATATATCATGATGGGTTTTTATTTTTGTCCTTTCTCATTTCAGGATCGCAATGTTCAGAAACATTGGCCCAATATATTAATGATGATTAACGGAAAAAAGAGTTATGATATAAGTACTCAAGAAAAAGTAGTTTGGTTCTATGACAGAGTAAGTATCTTTTTCTTCATATTTTAAATCTCCTATTTCTCTTTCTTACTCTTAAAATGTAGATAAATTACATAACAAGTGAATAATGCAGTGTGTGAGTGTATATTTGACAAGATCAGTTTCAGTTCGAAATACATAAACATGCATCTTCTCTTAATAGGAATAAAATTTCTTGATTCTAAAGTATTAAAAAAAAAAAAATCTCAAAATATGAAATTGATCTAAAATTTGTTCTAAATTGTTATATTATTTGTTGAGATGCCTTTTTTTTTTCTTTTTTTTCTTTCTTCAATTATTTGAAAAAAAAAAAATTTTTAACTTTTATTTCTTCTAGAATGCCCACAGTACATACTTCATTTCCTTGGTTGAACCTCGAATTTCCTTAGTAGTAATCACTGATGGCAAGAGGTCTGAACGAGATTCACCTATCAGCAACTTCCTCACAGAATTCACGACTCAACTCAGATGCAACAAACATTTTGCTGCTTTGAAGCCAGGCTAACCAAAAGAAAATTCCTGCTTTAGGCATCAAGTCATATAATACTGTGATTATTATCGATATTGAAATTTGAATTATTTTTTTTTCCAATAATACCTACACTGTGATATATAGATATTTATATACTATTTATACTTTTATCATACATTGAATGAGATTGAAAAGATGAAAACATTTGAACAGAAACAGTATTCACCATTGGTCCTTTGATTTTATTCCATTTGTACATTGAAGACCATGTTTGTTTGTGTTTTTTTTTTCTTCATCTTATTTTTAAAAATCTGATTATGAATTTTTGAAGCGATATTACAGAAAAGAAGATTGTATGTTTCTATGTATATATGAGAATAGTTGAATTGATTTGTTTTTGTAACAACCCAGAATTCATAATTATTAAAATATCCCTTCGCGGGGACTTCGTAGAGAGAGAGAGATTTCGGTGTATTCTGACTTGAGTCAAAAACTTGATGGATTTGTTCACGTTATCAGTATAGCTCAAGGGTAATGGGACAAATTTGATTGTCTGATTATGAATCCTATTACTGGATAATTAATCATTGTAGCTTCTGATTCTATACTTGTAAAAAAAAAAAAAAAATTTGAAAAAAAAATTAAACAATCAAGAGTAACTAAGTTTTATTTCATTATTTTTTGTAATGTTTCTATGTTCAATTTGATCGACTGGTGAGAAATTCTATTGATAATCAAATTCATCTTCATTCTGCTCTTTCTTTTTTCAAGCAAAGAAATTGTTTCAATTTTTATTATTTATATCATGTATAACACTGCATTGAAATTGAAAACAATCCATACACATTAAAACAAGAAAAAATAGATATTTCATGTACTACAGTGTCAGAAAATTCCTGTTTTCTAACTATATTTAATCATAACAGAGTAATACTTTTAGTTTATAAACCCAGCATTGTTTTTGTGAACAACTGCTGGAAAGTTATTACCAAAGCATCTGGAAGCTACTCTTCCAGTACCATCTCTTTATTTGGAATCCATTGTAAGTGATAACGTAAGAAAGCAGAATAAAGGGAGCAAATTAGTAAAATGCTGCCTCCATTGAGAATGAAAATAAAAGTGGTACAAGAGACATGAAGTTGTGCAATGTCTGCTACCTGTGGGTCACTTAGCGCACCAATCAACTAGATTACCACTTTTAAATGTTCCCAATATCCTATGGTGGATTAAATATTCAATGAACAGATTTTGCCTTGTATTTCTGAAATCCACTGCTAAGAGGTCTGTTATTAAGAGCATTTACAGTATTAGCCTTCATGTGATCAAAAAAAACTCTTCTACCATCTGACTTCAAGTCTTACTTATTATTAGCTCTTTATACGGAATATCTGTCAGTTTAATAATTAGATTTATATTCAATGTCTGAATCATCCAAAAGTTTCATAAATTCTGCTTTTATTTGACAATTTGAAATCTAAATAAGTTCTCTGTATTAAGGAAGTTACCTCCCTTGTACTTACCAGAATCCATGTTATTCTGCTTGTTCCTAGATTCCCACCTGCATCCAAATGGCAAATTTCGATAAGGGAGATAATAATATGGATGGGTAATGAAGATTGAAAGGGATAAGGGAGAGAATGAAAAGAGCTAAGGCGTAGAATATCAATGGTCCAGTATGTTAGAATGTAAGCAGTGAAATTTACTTGGTTAATTGAATCAATTTTTTTCATTTTTTTAAAAATAATTTCTTTTAAAGGAAGTTATTGTAATGCTCTATATTTACCCCCCAAAATTTAAACAAATGTAGTCATGTATGGGTGCTAGGTATTGACGATAAATGTCCCAAATAAATTCTCTCAGAAAACACACATCTTCCCAGTGATGCTAGTGAATTCTGATTGTATGCTTATTCATTCACTCCTCTTTTCCTTATCTCTAATGTGTGGACAAATGTGATTGGTCGATTTGAGATAGATACTGAAAGGTGGGCAAGAGCAAGGTGTGAGCCATAAAGAGATTTGGCTCTTTGACAGTATTAGAACATGATAGCTCCCCTAGATCTTGTTACGATTCATAAATAAATGAGTAAAGACATTAGGAAGAATAGGTTATTGCAAACATGAATGGCTCAGAAGTACAGCTACAGGATTTGATTCAAAACATTCTCTTGTGTACTAAAATCTTTCTGTTGTGACAGGAATTGTGTGTTGTCTTTTGTAGTTATGGCTCTACTTAGTTGTGTTGGATTGTAATGGTGGGGCTGCAGCTATGACAGGTTAAGGGTGGATGATGGGTGTTGTTACTCCAGATCCGGTCAGCACTATTGGTATCTTGTGCCCGATTACCCCTTCCCCTTTGATTTCATAGTTATCCATCCATGTGTAAATGTGATCAGTGGGCTGTGGTTAATAGTAGCTGATGGAGTAAATCTTGGTTGCCAACTTTTATTCGGTCGTTGCTGAAAAAGTGGTTCAAGTTGACTTTGAGTTTGTGCCCGGCTTTGTTGTTAGCCAGGGCAACGTAGCCATTAACTTGTCTGAGCAGGTCATTTATTTGCAAGCACCATTTCCAACCTCTTTGCTGGGTAGTTTGGACAAACCAATATTGGGTTGATGACCCCTGATGGTGTATTCAGGTGATACCAATAGCACTGTTGACAATGGCATACTTGGATGAGATAGGCGAAGAAAGCTTTGGCGATTTGTTCATGACACCAGGTATTGCTGTATGCGTGTGTACCAGACCAGTCATGTGGCTTTAATTTCACCAAGGCTTGATGACTGAATGTAAATGCGTTGGTTGACTAGAACCTTGAAGAGTGATTGTTCTGACTGCAGGAGGGGAGTCAGCTTGTGAGCCTTCATTTGTCATGCATATATGAGTGGACTTATTGGTTGCTTATTTCTTGCAGCACTTTGCTCACTTTGGCCATTTTTGAATTTTATTCAACAATGATTGGACCAGTGTACTCTGTGTACATATACAACTAGCATCAGAGGTGCTATTGACAATGATATTGATTCCTTAGTTGAGGTAGCATTGGACATCACTTGCTATATTCTTAATAGTGTTAATCCATCATTTTTACCAAGTGTGGGTAGATGTTGGGCATCTAGGCTTTAAACTTTTCACTTATGTTTGTTGCACCCATCTGAGAAAACAGTGTCGATGATCATTTGGGGGTTTTTTTTGTCAGCCTTGATTTGGACTTGATATGAATGGCGGCTTCCCTTATTGTGGCTAGCAATGTCCGTCAGTTTTGCACTATCTCATCATCGGAGATCCCATGCTCAGCTGAGGTTGAGAATTCATTTGACTTCCCTTGGTGACAACAGCTTTGATATAAGATTTTGTAAATGATAATATTTTTGTGAATTTATTCTGATAGAACGAAGCTTGGATAATTTTTTCTGTCATTAAGTTTGATAGGATATAAATCAAATTCAAGCAAAATTTTTAATGCCCATTATATTAGCTGTAATCATTAATCCAGTCATAGCAATAGTTTTTGTATGGCCTTATCTATAAATGACAACTTGAATCACTCCAAAAAGATATAATGAAAATAGTAATGAAAACTAATTTGGTAACTATGAAGGTTGCTCCAAAAGAAATGCCCCCTATTTAATTCCATGGAAATTACAACAGATACAGAGAGTGCAATAATACCATGGAATAGAGCAAGTTTTCAGCTACAAAAAATACTAAGTAACCATCACTGGTTATGCATTTTCGCCAGCAATTAATGATAGCTTGCATGCTGCGCTCGTAAAAATCTGCACCAGTAGAAGTGACCCACTTCTTCAGAGTAGCAATATTGGCGGTAGGAAAATGTCTGGAGTCCATCTTTCATCTGTTTTAACATGTAGTTATAGGAGACATTACTTTCAGAGTGATCCTTGTATTTTAACACTGTTGTTACCAGCAGTTGACGTTCATCACCATACTGTTTCATGGTGTGAGAGAAATACAGATTTCATGCTTTGAAGCAAGAAGAGTCAACTTTGTATTTCACATGATGACATTTAATCAACTTTTGGTTGTGTGTCTTCTAATTTATAAAATGATTATAAAATTGCAAATTTTCCATGTTCATTGTGCACATAGTGTTTGAGTTCTTTTATGGCCATGATGTTGCTGAACAGTGACAAAAGGGATTTATTCATCTGTTTCCCCACAAGGGCAAATATGACTTGGGGTTGGTTAAATGTGCTCTAGTTGTTCATTCTCCATGGCTTCAGTCACAAAGGTATCAGGATGACCCACTGCCCCCCTCATTTGATGCAATGAGGTGTCGCTTTGGAGTTGGAATTTCCTGGAGCCAGGCAGATCTGCTTCAATTCTGTGCCCTGTCTTGCCTCAAGACAAGACTGATCTCGACCATGTAGTAGCAAAAAGGGTTGGTTTCATCCCAAGTTTGACCCCTTGGCTTAATTCAAGTAGATAGGGATAAACTTGAAAACTACACTAAGATGTCGATACATGGGTTCAGTTCTGTGAGTAGAGCAGAGACAGTGATGCTAAATTGCCCGGAGATGGCAGGAGTTTGCTTAATTGAAATTAATCAAGCAATGAACAAAACTATGCAAGTCTTACCCAATGTATTAAAATGTTTATTTATTATCATTTTAATTCTGCTTATATATATATATATATATATATATATATATATATATATACACGTGTGTGTGTGCATTTTTCCCTGAGCTGAGTGTATCTTTGATACTCTTGCTTATATCAACTTTGAAGATGTTAAAATGCATTATGGCTTTGATTCGTAGGTAGGTAAGAAGTGGCTCCTTTTAATACACTGTATTTCCACAAACAAGAAGTGTAAAATTCATAATTTTTGTTCAATAGTCTCTCTTTATTTAGTACATTTTCAACTTTTTATTACTGAAATTTAAAGATTTTTTATATTGCTCTAGACTAAGGATAGAGTTTCCTTCCTTGGGTTTGGTAGGAAATAGCAGTCTTGAATTTTTCTTCTTTTTTTTTCTGAATTCTAACATTGTTAGTAAGTGTGTATAAGCATAAGCCTGAGTGAACTCATTAGTCAAGTGGGGACAAAGGTGTTGATTTACCTGAATTATACCAATTTGTCGGAAATTCTATGCTATCTTGCTCAAATTCACCTGCTGCTGAATTAACTGCCAAAAAGAAACGTGATGTGTCAGCAAAAACCAACAGATCATAAGCTATTGGAAAATGACGAGTGTATTAATAATAAAAAAAAAAAAAGTACCAATACAAGGTTGGGGGCCAATGGTTGGGCCAAAAAAGTTATTCCCCTTGGATTTTAAACTCTTTCTCCCAAGGCCACAGGTGCATGAAAATAATTCTTTATAAAAGGGGTTCCAGGTCCTAGTGACATAACTGGGTGTTGTGTAAAGATATTTCTCATTTCTCAGATAAAGACAATTTTCATTCATTTCATTTTTTTTCTTTCTTTTGAGAGGTTACATTAAAAAAAGCAACTGAAAAAATGGAGATGAAATTTCTTCCTTCCTCTTGTTGAAAGCTTTCAAAAATATGCACGAAGACAACTAGAAAACTGGTTAAGATAAAAAAAAAAAAAAGTAACATAATCTAGGAAAGGGACGTCTTATTGTAACTTTTATTCAGAAGCATTTAAAAAAAAAAATAGGCTGATTGGAAAAAAGTAGTTATTAAAAAATGATGATCATTTATGATGTCATCAAATATTATTAAATGAAAAATATTTCTTTTTAACACCCAGTCATGTTGCTCGGACTCACAAACGTTTCGTATGGAATCTCCGGGCTCGAAAATTCAGGGGGAATAACTTTTTTTACTCAGTCATCGGACCCCACCCTTGTTTTAGTACTTAGGATGTCGATTATTGAAGCAATTATGTATTTATGGCTAGTTCGTAGAAAGATATTGAAACTCCTTGCACGTATTATCTGATATAAAAAGAAATTATGCTAAATGACCCATTGAATTGTTGATTTGCTGGTCAGCTAATAATTCAGTGACATCACTTCCTGTCTATTGCGACACTATTTTGATTATTTGCCTATTTGAGGAGTTTAAAGAATTTCTACAAGAACAATATTTATTATTATCTGTGTGAAAAATCTGTATTATTTCTTGAGGTGAACAGCTGAGAAATTCATACTCAAGTATATAAAGAAAGGTTTATCTTGAGCATTACGTAGCTTGTTGGGATTGTTTGTTTTATAAATGGATGAAATGATGTCACAGAATCTTACAAATCAAGAGAGCGCATTGCATTTTCTCTTAGAAAAACAATCTTTTAAGGAATCAGTTTTCATAGCTTTACTCCCAACAATTTACATCTCAGAGTAATAGTGACATTATGGTTATGATTTTCCATACATTACCAGTTTACAAATACTGTAAAGAAAATGATGGTAGTATTTGAATAATTTTGCATTGAACTTTAAAATTATCAGAAACATTGTTGCTCTGCATTTTCTTGTTTAAATTCAACCAAAATTAAACTGGATTTTTTTTGCACAGTAGCAAGGGGGGGGGTAAGGGAAAATACTCTATAATATTCAATTAATATCTCCCTGGACATTTGTTTTAAATAAAAAAAAAAAAAAGAAAAAAAATTCTTTTTGTATTTTCTCACTCGGATAATGAAGTGTGTGGGATGTAAAATATAATATCTAGTATTTTTCAACTTGAATCTTACTCTGTGATCTCAGCTGTGTCAAAAAAATAAGATATTACTTCCTATAATATCAGATGAGTGTTTTTACTTTGTCTCATATTGTAACAAACTTTTCTCAGCATCAATCCTAACTTTCCAATATCATACAAAACAAGAGTATTTAAAAGCAAAAGGTGTACTGGTATACCTTGATTGGTGCAATTAATTTGTACCAAAATTTTCCATACAATTCAAAACTACACTGCTCAAGGTCTTATTATAATTTAAGGTGTTTTTTGAGCTTATACTTGGTTACATTTATTTGTACAGCAACACTTTGATTGTACTACATCAAAACCTACTCTAATCAAAACCGCACAATTCAAGGTATTCCTGTGTACAATTTATCAAAATATCAATTGGATTACTGGTGGGGGGCACAGAAGTAATCAATACTTAAAGGTCATGTAGTCACTTCTGAAAGTAAGGATCACAACCCTTCAGGTAGTTCAAAAATGCAAAAAATCAACCTTCTATGAAGATATCAAAATTGACCTGACCATGAATTGATCTGTAAAAGTAATCAGAGGTCAGAGCCACCTATCCTTCATCCTTGGGTCAAGTTACTCATGAACACATATTTGAGGCCTTTAGGGTGTTGCTATCTCTTTTAGATTTGAAAATGTCGAAATTGATCAGCACCACATATCCTATGTTCATCTGGGCGTCAAGTTACCCATGTACAGAAATTTTCAGCTCATAGGGTGCAACCATACAAAGGGTCAAAAACACATTCATCATTTTCATAGAATTAAACACGGGGATACCTTGATTAGTGCAGATTTTGATGTAGCATGGTTAAGGTATTGCTGCCCAGATTAGAGTAAGTATAAGCTGGAAAAAACATTAAATTACAATCAGACCTTGAACTCTACGAAAAACTTTGGAACAAATTAACAGCCTTTATCAGGGTCTACCTTTATTACCACACAGTCTGAAAAACTGACTTTTACTGGAAGTTATTTTTTTATTTTTTACTTTTTTGGCGTGGGGGTTATAAAGTATTTTTCAAAAAATCGTCATGTGACTGGATTTTTGTTTATTTTTCCCTGAATAATACTACTGGTCAAAGTTGCTTAATTAAGCATACCAAAAGTCGAGAAGGTAAACGAATTAAGTTAGTAGTAGTACCCTTCTTTGGAATCTAAAAAAACGAAGACATACTATCTCTTTCTAACATTTATGACTTTCCTTGATTTCAGTCTTGAAAAATGTACGATTTGCTTGTTGTTTTTATATTAAGGGGGCTCAGAGTCTAACAACAACTTAGTTCTTGTTGCTGCTGTCCACATTTCTTGTTGCCGAATGTGCGTGCGCACGCACGCAGGTCCGTGGATAGTAAATTCCTCCATCTTGCAAGAAGAAAGGATCTGCTCCCTAAGGTCATCATCATCATCATGTGGGTGTCACTTTGATAAATACCTAAGACAGCTATTCTTGTATTCATTTTCTGCTATTTTTAATCTATTTTAAAATATCATCACTGAAGTGAATTTTTTTTTATTACAACTCTTAACAGAACGAAGTAGTTGTACATTGAGATGAAGAATTGTTAAGTAGCACTTAACTTGAGATGTGTATTTTTTTACGTATTACAAAGACCGAATTAAAGTGAGGAAAGAGCATTTTATCTTGTAAACAATCCGCTTTTCAAGATATAACCTTTGATCATGCTATAATCAGTTCCATCTACCATTTGCGTCCAAACCCGATATAACCTTTGATGCTGGTTAGTTCAGTCCTGTTGTGGAGTGTAAGACTGCAGTTCACTAGTTTCGAGGTTCGAGGTTCCATCCAAAATTAGTGAATCTAAAAACGAACTAAAATTTTGAGGACGACAACTTTACAACCAAGAGCATGAATATCACTTAGAATTTGGTAAACACCGAAATATGTGTTGAAAAGTGAAGATACAGATAGTTTAATTCAAGTTAATGCTGTCGAGAAGTTTTAAAAGAGATGTTTTTTCTATCGTAGTGTGTGCGAAAATTTCCGGCGTTCTCTCTTTAACTAGATACTGAATACCCACTTGAGTTGATGATAATCGGGTTTTCACTTACTGGAAACTTTTGCACACACCTAAAAATTATTGCATTTTTTAAAAATCCTTCTTGGTAATGAGCTTCTTTATTTATACTTTATGATTATTTTATGCCAAGTTAGAAAAATCGATAAAACAAAAAAAAAAGTTCTTTTTACAAGAGAGTAGTAATTCATACAAATTATTTTGGAAAAAAAAAAAGATCTTTTCTTTTCTTCCTTCATGAGATATGATGATTAAAAATCACTCCATCAAAACTATCAATGTTTAATTGAATGCAAATATGAAATAAAAAGAAGAAAAAAAATGTGGAGAACTGAATGTTGGGATGTGTCACTTCAATTCAATCGTTGTTGCCATTCTACTCTTTCCTTGCACGTCTTATCCAATATTTGATCGTTCCGTTTGAACTCGGAGAGAAAAAAGAAAAAAAAAAAAAACCTGTCGAGTGACTGACTCACACGCGACACACGCATTAACAAGAAAAGGACCCACCGTGACATGCAAAAATGCCTGAGCGACTCCTCATTTTCTTCTCGTTTTTTTTTTTCTTTCTTTTTCTCCACTTATCTCTCAATAGCAAATTCATGCACTCTTCTTAGATTGCCAGCATTTTGTCGTACTGTTTTCACTGTCGTTACAAAAGTAACTCGAGTAAATTGATGTCTGCAAAAGTTTCCAACACGCTTTTTGTGAAAACTACTGACTGAATCTAGGTATACTCGCGAACCTCGCTGACATTCCGGAAATCAACACCTTACAAAAGAAAACATCAAAATCTTGGTGTCATTAGTAAGAAGAAAGATTGAGAAAATATCTGAGATAGAAACTATTTTTGTAAACCTTATAGAACCGGGTGTATTTTGAAAAACAGGTGGTGTGAAAAAAGAAAAAAGTTGTAAGTAAACTAAAAAAAAAATGCGTAAAAATAAATTTATTAGATTTTAATTAAATTTTTCGGTAATCCTAAATAAGGACGAAATTTTCTTTGTAAAGTTTTCATTCGAAATTTTGGAGGATTTTTTCTTAATGTGGTGAAACCCTACCGAAGTATGGATCTTATTACTTATATTTTCCGTTAAATAATATGTTTTATACATAGTAAAGATAGGTCCTTGGGAAAATAGATTCTTCTTACCTTTTTGAAGAAGCAGCTCAATGGAATCGACACGAAAGCCTTAATTAGGAATTTTAAAAAAACTGAAAAATGATGTTATTATTCTTTTTGACAAGTTTTTATCTTTATTTGTTAACTTTTGGCTAGTTCCCATAAAAATTATTAACATTCATTTTTTTAGGGATTTTTTTTTCATTTCAATTAATTCGATTTAAAAAAAATCTTGATTCATTCTTTCACTTACTGATAGATCGAAATTTATGCCATTTGAACGAACCAAAGGTGAATCTTTAACTGAAATAATTTTTTAAAAATCCTACCTTAGGTAATATATATATATATATATATATATATATATATATATATATATATATATATATATTTGGTTATTTTTTAATTGGATTACATTTCTTACGGATGGCTACATAGTAATAAAATATTGCCAATCAAGTGACTTCTGATCATTATAAAGAAACTGAGATGACCTCACTGTTTTGTGTCTCAACGCTAAATCCTCATATTTGTCTTCTGCTATTGTTGACCTGTCATCGATCTGAGATGAAGGATTATACAACCCCCTACTGTTGAAAAAAAAGTTATATTTCAATGGGTTTTTTTACGCAGCATGTGACGATTTTTAACCATAGTTCAGTTGAGTAATGATGAAACTGTTTTTTGCAAACTAAACTCTTCATTGTAAATCTAAATCATTTTGGTAGATTTTTTAATTACAATTTTTTCTTACAATGCAATGCGCGACACCTAATATGTAAGTGACAAGTTAACAACCAACACTACAATGTGGTGATAAAATTTTTCAAAGCTATAAAATTCGTAAAGCCGGGTAACAGGATATCTCTTTCTCTCTCTTTCTCTTACATATATATATATATATATATATATATATATATATATATATATATATATATATATATATATATATATATATATATATATATTGGAGAGGGGGACATCTTGTTTCAGTGAGTTTGTTTTAGCGAACCATTCTTAAATTCGTCATTAAAGACAGATCTTTAATCCTATCACTTAACCAACATACAGAATAGAGTGGTTTACGTATTGACAATAAGCTTTTTATTACTGTAATAGTTTGCCATTATTAATAAAACAAACCACAAAGGGCTGGAAGTTTTATATTTCAATCCAGGCCGTGGGGGGAATTTTGCGTTACATCATGACAAAAGCCCCTTGTTCCAAGTAAGTTCAGTCTTGCACTTGTAAAATCCGCGGTAGCCACGTGGTATTATTGCGTAAGCGACAGTATTGGTTGCTTCTTCAAGTTCTTCTATTCATATTTTCCTCCCTCTGCTTCTTCTTTCTTTTTTCTTTTTTGTTACTTCTGCTGCTTTTTGTTCTCTTCTTCTCTCATTCATTTTCAATGAAGATACTCTTGCTTTTCAAGACTGAGATTGCCCCTTTCTTTAAAACTCTTATCTGATCTTTATCACCTAACTGAACTAACTTGATACACACCTCAAAAGTAAAGGGAAAACGGATTTTCCAAATAAAACCTGAAATCACTTTCCAAATACTTCAATTATTTAATCATGGCATACAAGTTCCCTTCTGATTACTGTCGATATTAAAACAAGCTCCCACACAAAATGGGCCTTGATAATGCACGAGGTGATTGAAGCAATATGCTGATTTGTGATGCGCCAATTGATACTGCAGAGTCGCCATGTTTTTACCCTTTGAAACCCCTTTTTATTCTCTTTTTTGTTGGAGAAAAGAAAAGGTAAAGGGGCGGGCAAGAAATGACAAATAAATAGACGGATGTTTGTCAAAGCTTCCCCTAACAACTCGGAATTCATTTCAGATGTTCTCTGAATAACAGTAACACTTCAATGCGCCCCATTGTTAAGTTTTATGATAAGTTTTTATTAACCACTTTAAAATCGAACCACTTGAATGCTAACTTTGAAGAGAATTTCAAGATGTGCATTTTTTTTAATCCAGTGGGGTTCCGATTGGAATGCGCCTTTTACAGCTTTTAGTTCAAAATTCAAGTGTAGTATCTGTTCTTCCAAGCTTTAACTAAACATAGCATTAAATTCTCGTTTTCAATTTTCAACGTTATTATGATTGTATCTTAAGTGTTTTCTTCGAAAATTTTAATCAAATTCTAATCTATTTTTCTATTGACAGACGCATAAGTCGTTATTATGAATTTTAATTACCGTCACTGAAAACCATATGACATAGTACTCCGTTTTCAATTTTAAACTTTTTTTTTGTTCTTTCATTAATTATCTTATTTCTTTATATTTGTGCACTGTTTTTATAATCGAGTAAGCGAGTGTGTGAAACTTTTCTGTTTACAATCGGGACCAACTTCCCTACATTGAGCTAAGTACTATGATAATATCGTTTAAAAGAACAGATACTATGCTTTGATCTTGAACTGAAAGCCGCAAAAGGTGCATTCCGATCGGGACCCCACAACCTTAGACTAAGCACAGAGGTGTATGATGAGTATTATTTAATCAACCCATTAGCTTAGACACCGAGAAACAGATGAATGAACAACTACTTGCTTCCTCTGACAGTAACGTAATAAAGATTCTCAGCGCTCGGGGTCAGTTGCGCTGTAGGGTACAGCGCGATTATTAACAGCCGTTTTTAAGCTAAAGGAAATTTTGTGCCCCCATCGCATTTGTACCCGGGGTGACTGTCCTCTCTCGCGTTCTTATTACTAGGCTTCTGCCCCCGTCACACAAAAATTAGTCTGCACTTTCAAAATATTTTAATTTTTATTATCTCAAAAACTTCGAAATCTTTTCTTTACTGGTATCAGTTTTTGAAAAAAAAAAGAATACACCTAAAGTTTCAAATTTATAACTTGACGATTTTCCCCACAAATATTAAGCATTAACGTTTTTAATCAAACACCGAAGCATAGTTCAGTATTTATTCATTTATTTATTCGTTTGTTTATTATTCTTTCTTTCTTTTCTGCTACGAATTAATAAAATTCTTTGGCACACAGCAGAAGGAATTTTTCAAAAAAAAATTTTCTTTAATCAACTGATAACAAGGTAAAATATATTTTTGACAGTGATAAGCAAACGATTTATTAGTTCCTATCAGCATTACAACTAGTAATATCAGCTTTATTCAGAAAATATCGTTCAAATATCTTCACTTTATCTAACACTTGTTCTTTTTAGAGTAAAGGGTTTTTTTTCTTTCGTCACCCCATCCATCCTGAAAAGAAAATTTATGATTGAGTTACAATAGAAAGAATAATCGTAAAAAGTAAAAATAACTTTAATGTATTCTCTATTTTCTTTTCCTTTTTATTTTTTCTATTTCTTTTTCCAAAATGGACCACCCAAGTGAGAAAAAAAAAAAGAAAGTTTAAAATCTGAAGACACGCTAAGCGAAGCGGTAATTACCTCCCTTGTCTACAATGTCCAAAAAGTCGAGAGAACTTGTTCGAAAGGGAAACACCACGTGCTTTTTGTGTCGCAACAACACGGCTTCGGTGTATTGTAATTTACACACGTTCCCTTTTAAAACATTTCTCTCCGTCTCCCCGCTTTTTGCATTTGTCATCTGAAAATCTTTAAAAAATAAAATTTATTCGCTATTTTACCTGCATTGCGCTTCTCCCCCCACACATACCTACCATTTCATTAGTCACCCGAAATCTGAAAGCTGCGTATTGACAATAACTTTTATTTCACGTTCGCCTGTTATCATTTTTTTTCTTTTACTCTAGCAGACCCACCACCACGTGCGTTAAAGTAGCTCTCAGCATGTTAAATGTTTATACATCACTTTCAAATCTTTATGCCTGTTTTGATTTCATTTCCTCTCTCCCACGTTTCTTTTTCTTTTCTTTTTTTTTTTTTGAAATGAAAGGTTACGAAGAAAGAATTTTAAAAATAATCCGTTTACTCCCTCGTACTTACCAGTTCGAGTAGACTTCGTTTAAACCGTTTTTGAGCGATTGTTGTTGATTTGGTAACAATATTCTCCAATTTTTATTTTTAGTTGATTATTATACCACGCATAAGAGACTTTTATTCAGAGAGTGGTAAGTGAAATTTGTGCGTGTGTGCACCAACTGGGGCCTTTATCGAAATTCAAATTCTTTTTATGTTAGGAAATTTCATGTACACACTTTTTGCTTTTCATTTACTTTCTAAAATACTACTGATCAAATAAACACGCAATTATTGAAGTCCGAAGTTGGGGGACTACAAACAATACAATATGGTTTAGTCCTAAAATCGCAACCGTGGTATTTTCATGAAATTTTTTTTTAAAGCTTGATCACGGACTTTTTTTTATAAGAAATTTGAAGCGTATTGCAATAATCTAAACATCTATGAAATTTTAAATGCAAGAAAATAACTTGATCGTTAAAAATGAAAAAAATACTTATTCGTGCTTGAAGCTAGTTTTAGTCTCATTTAAATCAAATAATTTTGCCATATTGTGAATCATTACTGTGTCGTGAGATCCCTAGATGAAACCGGGCCTTATGCCACATTATACCACTGTGAGTTGATGCATTAATACCTTTACCAACATCGCATGTAATCATTACATAATTTGTTCATTTTATCATGACGACTTTAAAGAATAATTCAAAGCACCAAACGTGATATCATCACTTCTCTGAATGAATCGGATTGAGTTTATTTTTTTAAGGGTAATAATAATGTTTGGAGGTTATTTCTACAAGATATATTTGATTTATTTTAAACAAATATTCCAGCTCTTACCTCTCACTCAATATTTGTTAAATTTTTTTATTATTAACATTCAAAACAAAATTTACCTATTTTAAGAATCTATTTTATTTACATTAAGTTTCATAGAAACGCAGAAATGATTTTTGTTTTCTTTCGTAGCAAAATGGTGTATTCTGTTTCACAGGCAGGTCATTTCGTCCAACCGGGGATAAAACAAACACCTTAAAAGAGATGAATGAAGTGTTTTCCTATAAGAGCAGCAGCACATTATCACCAGTGAAGGGCAAGCAAGTGATTATTCCACTCGGCAGGGAAAGGGGGCTTACAGAAAGTAGGCTCAGTTTGATCGGAGCTACTTGCTTTTTAGCAGCAGCTTCTCTACCAACAAACACTTCACGTAAAAACGTTCTCCCAAACACACACGCCTACTGAATAAAGTTTACTCTTGTCATTTTCAATCCATCTTCGTCGCTTCGACGCTTACTCAAACACCACTAAGTACATGCGAGCATCGATCAATGGTTAGGGCAGCGGACTAACGGCCAAGAGGTCGGGAACGGAGCTTGATTTTTTTCAAAAGTACAGATAAGGAAGCTCATTACCTGGAAGAAATTCCTGCATTATCCGAGATTCTGGCTGTAAAAAATGGCCAGTCAACGACCGCTACGATAAATGCCAATAATTTTTTCTTAATTATTCAAATAATCCTTAAAAAGTTTTGGAAATCTTCGCATTAACGCTATTTTTGACTCGGCCATTTTAAATGGCTGAAAGTGACTGGATTTAAAAGAGACTCCAAAAAGTATAAATATATAACTATTTAATCACATCTAAACGTTCAAATAACGTTATTCTCAATGTAAAGGTACTGTTATTTATGTAGAAATGTGCATTTTATTCACATTTATACCTATTGGCGCTATTGTATATGTTCTTGAAGCGTTCGGTTACCAGGGAATGATAAGTACCCAATTTTAGCCATTTTTAATAAACCTAGCCAATTTTAGCAATTGAAAAATTAAAAATGTTCTCCTTTTTCATTCAAAACAACACAATGTAGTGAATGTGGTTCTGATTTCGAAGTTTCATAACCTCGCTCACCTCGTGTTAAAACGACACACAAATAACGATTTAATTTATTCCAAGCGATAAAAATATAATTTATGTATTTACTATTATTTTTCTTTCATTAATTCTCTTATTTCCTTTCATTTGTATGCCTTATTTAACATCGTGTGAGCGGAGATATGAAATTTTATAATCGGAACTACCATCATTAGTGGGACAGCTAATTGCAAAATCGTTCAGATGCGGATACAAGCATGAAATTGTGCATGTGGCCCAACTTTAGGCTGCTTATTAAGATGTACAGGTGATATGATACGTCGTTTGGAACAGAATTGTATCTTGTGCAAAAGAACCTACGGTTGAAAGCGTGAAGGTGGATATTCCAGTATTCTATTGGAAAGAAGGTGAAGAAGGTGAAGGTGGATATTCCAGTATTCTATTTTTGCAGGGTAGAATATTGGCAACAAGGTTAAATCATATCCAAAAACCATTCAGATTAGGAAAAAAAAATTGTATTGCAACATTATTGTATCATAATCATTTTTTTCTTGTTTTTTATTTCCATTGTCCTCTTTCAGTTGCTTTTTATCATAATTTTGATCCGATTACGCTGTTTAATTGTTCCTGTAGAATTAGGGTCTGTGTCAAAGTCGCGATAAAGAGCAACTGAAAGTGCGGTTGAAGGTAAAATCTAGTCAAAATTTAATAGCAATGTTATTATACTTAATCCAATGATGAGAATAAATTTGAAGAAATATCTCTCTATCAAAGGCATCTTTTTCTTAATTTGCATTCGTCCCTGTCTGTTTACATCATATCTGCGAAAATGTCCAATGAATTTCAATGGAATTTTATGAGAAAGTAAGCCACGGGATGATATTTAAATTTGGGGGTAGTTCCAGACATACGTTTCTTACAGATAGATATTTTTCCGTTTTAATATTTCTGTATTCACTCCTGTCTGTCCACACGGTAAAGTTCTCAACGAATTTCAATTACAATTTTTGGGCGGTTAGGCTACCAAATAAGAAAGAACTGATTAAATTTTGTGGCGGATCCAGGAATTCCTTTTGGATTTGGAGATATTTTTGCGTTTAAAAAAAAAACTATTTCTGTATACGTTCAAGTCTGCTCGCACGATATCTCAGAAATTTTTGTAAAAATTTCAATAAAACTCTGTGAAACGTTAAGGCCCGGAGCGGATCTAGGAATTTGCTTATGATTGAGAGACATTTTCTGTTTTAATGTTTCATACATTTCTGTATTCACCCCTGTCTCTTTACACAATATTTCCAAAAGTTCTTGATTAATTTCAATAAAGGTTTGTAGCAAAGGAAGAAGTGATTAAATTTGGGGGTTGGTCCAGGAGTTCGATTTTTTTAGAGCTAGTGGCATTGCTTCATTTTCAGATTTCATATTCCATTGCCTGTGGTCCCCTATTCTAAATTATCTAACCTAGCTAGGTACAGTAGGCTAATAGTAATGTCAAAAATGCTGGAGTATGAAATTTGAAAATAAAGCAACGATAATAAAGCAAAGTACAACTTGTACGTTGGCATTCCCTTTCTGGTAATAATCATTTTTGTCTTCGTAAAATCCAAAATATGTTTATAAGTACAGCTCTCAAATTTTGACCGATTGTGCACTTTTTGAAAAAGCATGAAATTTCTCACATAGTTACTGCATACCATTACATAACGTTAAGTTTCTGATATGGAGAAAAGTCTAATTTAATTTTTGTGGACAGTAAGTGGTCAAATTCAGGATGGCTGTCAGTCTAGCAGATCAAGTGTTCAAGGGCGTTTAAATCGGAAGTCAAGCAAGCAGTGTAAAAAACATTAAAGGTGACATTTCCAAATAAGATGGGAATGTCCATTCATTTGATGATACTTTTGAAGTCATCAGAACCCAAGGGAACGCATTTTGGCCAAGGTCAATTTTTAAAAAAATGTTAAAAAGACATTCTTTTGTTAATATACATATTTCTGGACAGCATGTCGATCTTACAAGCAATATCTCGCTGAAATATCAAAGTGTATGTACAGCAGATGTGGAAAAAAAAACGTGACCAATTTTTCAACAATGTGATGTGTAATTTACACCCTAGAATTTATGACATCATCATTTCCAGTAATTTGTCATATTTATCGCACAGTCGATGGCATTTATAGAAAAAAGCCTCAACCCAAACCCGAAGGGTTTCACTGTTTTTTGTGGTATCAGCTGTGCTCAATAACATATTAAAACTATACCACAGTCTACTGGAAAGATATTATTTTCAAGATGGCCACCAAATCTTTAAAATGTCTATCACTCCAGGCATATCCTTGGAGTGTCAAATGTGCTTGAAAACATTTCAAAATTCTACCACCGTCCAATCACAGGAAAGGTATAAATTTCAAGCAGGTTTCCAAGATAGTCGGCAAATCTTCATAATGCTTATTACTCGTTCATTATTTTTTCAATGGTTTCTTGTAGATATCAAAATTCTTCAACAGTCTGACCACAGAAAAGATGGCGTCCAAGTTTAGTGCTGTAGGGCCGAAATCAAAAGAAAGTATTTTTAACGTTTTTTTTATAAATTTTATTAAATTTGACCTCGACCTAAATGTATTTCATTTGGTTCTGGTGATCTCGAAAGTATAACTAGATAAATGCTCATTCCCATCTTATTTTGAAATTTCACTCTAAATGTTTTTCTTCACTGAGTGATTCCTAAATTAAATGTGTGTGGAAATTATACCCGGTCGACTGGCAGCCATTTGACCTCTCACAGTCCTCAGAGGTAAATTTGACTTCCCTCCATGTCTGAAAATTATGTTATAGTATGAAGTAAGCATATTAGAAACTTCATGCTTCTTTCAAAAAGTGCACTTATTACCTTGGTTATCCGCTACTCTTTATCCAACACAAAATCATATTCTGATCTTAGTTCAGTGGTTAGATCATTTAATTTGTAACCTTTCTATTGTTTCTATTGCAATTGACAAGATAGTTATACTTTTCAATTCTTGTGAGTCTTCTGCACTTGTGGCCTTATGCCAAACTTATCTTAGTCCAATTGTATCAATATAGTTTGAATCACTAGTATGGAACATCATCATGGTTTGTTATTAGATTCCGTATTAGTGAGATCATCATCAGTCTTGGCGTCCGTCTTTGGATATAGACCTTCCCCAGAATTCGCCACACTCCTCTATTGTGGGCCTCGCAGGGCCATTCTTGCGGCGTAGCAATGTGAGGTTGAGCATACTTCTTTCATAGGCACGTTGCATGATTCTCAATTTGCAGGTTTGTCTCTTGGTTAGGTTCCATGTTTCAGCTCCATTAGTGACTATTGGGAGGATGCATTGGTTATACACCCTTCTTTTTAGGATTAATGGGATCTTCTTATTTTTGAAGGTTTAGCTTGCTCTGCCAAAGGCTTGCCATCCTGGGATAATTCTTCGCTTGATTTCTTCTTCTTTTGAGGGTCTCATCGAGATTTATTGTCTTAGGTAGATGTAGTGGTCTACTTTCTCCAGTTCTGTGTCCTCGATTTTGATCTTAGTGTTCTTATTTCCGACGTGGTTGTTACACATGATCTCCGTCTTGCTGAAGGTCATGTGTAGGCTGACTTTCTTGTTCTCTTCATTTAATTCATCTAGTATTAATTAGAGGTCGTGTTGGTTCTATGCGAAAAGGGTGAGCTAGTATCACTTTGTCTTTCCCCCTTTTTTTTTAGCTGACAGGGCTCTGAGTCTATATGTAGCCTGATAAAGCAGCTGTTGTAACTGTATATATGTTTCAGCACTTCAATGTATACTGGATCTACGCCTTGTAGAGTGATGGTCTCCATAACTTTAGGGATTTACACTGAGTCAAAGGCCTTTTTGAAACTGATAAATCCTACAGCGAGTGGTTACGCTGCTTTTTCTTTTCAGCTGATTTATCGAATGCAGGTGGTCCATGGCTGAGTAGCTTCTTCTAAAGCCAGCTTGTCCCCGTGGTTGGTTTTTATCTAATGTTCTTTTAATTCGGTTGGTGATGATTTTTGTGAAAAGTTTGTATATGTAGTTGAGTAGGCTTATAGGTCTGTAGTTGTTGAGATCTTTTGGGGTTTTTTTTATATAAAAGCATTATGATTGTTCCAATCATCTGGGACTTTAGTTTGTTGTAGACACAAGTTGAATAGGACGGCCAGTTTCCTAGTGATGATCTTACCCACTTTTCTGAGTAGGTCGATGGTGATGTTGTTTGGTCCAGGGGGCTCTTCTTTGTCTGTTCGATGGCTTGTTTGACTTCCCACGGGGTTACCTCTGGGAAATCCTCGAGTTGATTGCTCGCATCTTCCGTATCCTGTTCATTGTTTTGTAGCCTTTGTTTGGATAAATAGAGTTTTTGGTAAAATTCTTTGGCACACTGACAATCCTGTCTCTGTCTGTTGTTATTTCTCCATTTTTCTTGAGAATGCTGTTTATTTGCTTCCGTCCTGAACTGCAGACTTTGTTTAGAGCTTTGAAGCCCCGACTTTTTTTCGAGAGTCGATTCGATGACTGCCGTCGTGTATCTTCTTTTGTCTTCCCTTCGTTTCTCCCTGATTATTTTATTCATACCAATTTCCAATCTATTTTTCTCACCGTACAATAGATATTTGTTGAACAACACCGAATCTTTATTTCAGAACAAAACCTGTCTCATGATATACTAAACTCACCATAGATGATATGAAAGACTAATCAAGCCAACCAGCTTACTATGGCGAGAGCCACTATCAGAGTACCATAAACTTGTGCTATATCAAATAGAAGCTTGGTAAACGTTGTATAGTTTTATACCTATGTACAACATAACTAAGGTGTATCGGAGAAGGCAGGGTGTATTGATGATCAATCTGAAAATGGAATGAGAAAGTGACTGGGACGTAATGGTACCGCACCCCCACCAACGCTATTTCCACCGGCAAAATTCTTCCCTTATCCGACTTGCACGCTCATTCTGTCGGCAAATTAGAAGCCTACGCCCCTCATAAAATCATTAGGTATACCGCTGTCAATTCCACATTCAGCTACGAACCACATGATCGTATTTTTATTTCCGTACGCGGTAGACGACAAACGGAGAGAGAAGCCCGAATTTCGCCTTCACTGGAATCCTCAAAACTATTCTTGCTATTTTCAATTACAGTTCCATCGGATTCTGATCAGCCGTTTGAAAATAACCGCAAGGCACTCGTACTCTGGACGAAAAAAAAGTATAAGTTGAAGTTTTAAATAACTTTGAATCAGCAGTGCCAAAATTCAACCAAGTTATTTTTAGTAGTTTGCTAAAACCTGCCTTTAAATTGTTGAATTTGAATCAGTTTATATCAGATTATTTTTATTTGTTGCCCCCAAATCTCTTCTCCAAGTTTCATCAAAATAGTCTCAGTCGTTTTGAGATCTCAGTGTGACGTGCAGGTTTTCCCCCGCTACCCGAAAGTAAAGCATTCCTACTTGAAATATAAATATATTCGTAAGCTGAAATGGTGCAGAGCGAAGGAGCAGATACCATAAATTTACATGAGAAATATTTTGAGCATTCACGGATCTGCAAACTAGCAATAATGATATGTTCGGCTGGTTCGAAATAGGGGAGGTCTAACTGTCTCGAGAATAAGTTATCAAAATTCTGGATTACAACTGTGCTTAAACAATTAACATTGGTATCTGTAAGAAATTCGCAACTACCTCTGCTGCAGGGCAGGATCGCACGACGGTATTGATATATTTAGTGCTTTTACAATTGCTATAGGGGTAAGCGGAAGGTATATTTGCTTTAGTCTGAAATCAGAACTTGTCCGTTTCCTAGGGTTAATTTGAAAAGGAACTTTGCACATTTAGCCGACCTCTTATCATTTTGCTAAAACCTACCAGTTCATTTTCAACTCAACACTTTATTTATATCATTAGTTATTACCCTTGAACAAAATCACGGATATATTTGAATTTCTAAGAAATCATTTTTTTTACAGAGAAGAAACTTTACATATAATTATACATCACTTTTTACTACGACGCAACAAAAGGTGCAAGTAAAACAATGCAACCCCGAGAAAGAAGTGCGGTCCCTCCAACAGAGCAAGTACTAAGGCCTTATTTCGTATCACATACTCCAACATTGCCGACATTCCTGTTGTGCCGTGTCAGGGTAGAGGTAGGTAATCCGGGGCCAACAATCCTTGGGGCATGAAGTTCGAAAATGAAGCAATACTACAAGCTCTGTGGGAGGGACCACATTTCATTTCAGGGACCACACCACCTAACTCTTACCCAACAAAATGCCGAATATAATTATTTAGAATTAATAATGAGATTTTGCCTTGGTTTGAAGTTATCTTTTTTAAAATTCTGAATTGAGTTCATGTTAATGAATCTTACCAACTCGGAACTTATATTGACAATTGAAATTTCGTGTCTTCGATTTCTTTTTCTCTTTCTGAGCAAGTCGTTTCATTGCAACTGCGTAGATTGAGTGAATAAAATTGGGACATTTACCGTTAATCTGTTACCTGGTTTGTCCCAAATAAGAATGGTTTTCAAGGTCATTAATTTTATGGGATAGTTTTACCAAATTCGGTTTCAATAGCTTAGCTCTCGTTTATTTCCAAATGCCATCACCGCCCCCTCCATCTCACTTGTGTCATTTGGCAGGCTATGGGACAGAGCAATTCTCGTCTTCCCAAAGACGTGATCATGAAATAGAACCAACACTTTACAACCAGAATTCGAACCATTTTAGTTGGTTCCGTTTTCTGCCAATAATCCGAAAATTAACGGCAGACTTCTCTCTACCTATGCGAGGAGGGTTATCACCAATAAGCTAAGACCAGTGTAGTATGTTCGATTCTCACCGAGTGCCCTTCTAGTATGGCTCTCTGACAGACCAAATAAGTTTAGAAATGATCATAATCTTTCCTAAATGACTAAACTCGCGTTTTACATGAAATTACCCCATTTATGACTCATCAAAATAACATAAATCGGATTAGACAGAGAAAATGGCGAAAAACACCCGTCTTTCCCATCCGGTCCTTCAACAGAGCTTCAGCATCAACTCATTCGATATCAGACCAAACACCTTTTTTTTTCATCTTGTCATATATCTGCACAAAATACCAATGATGCATACATATATTTGGTAGTTTATTACATCTATGGACCATTTTATTGTACTGACTCCATGCAATGTAATTTCCTTAAATTTGTCTCAGAGATGTCGGGAGATTGGATACGTGCTTCTTATTCTCAACAAGGCTGGCTCTTTCATGACCCATCGTCACATTACAAAACAATTCAGATTGTATATTGATCTTGGCTCTTATCCAACACCTTTCCCTTGTCAGACTAAACTGGACTTGTTAAATTATCTGTCTATTCATATCTATTCTTGTGTATGTCTATCTATCTATCTATCTATCTATCTATCTATCTATCTATCTATCTATCTATCTCGGTCTGTTCATATCAACGGTGTAAACATATTTCTCAATTTTCAGTTTTGGTATGTTTCATGTTTACTAGTGTAGACTTTACCGTATACCTAATTCCCAAGACCCATTCCTATCACTGGTAATTACCGTATTTGCCAATATATAAGACGCCCATATCCTAATAAAAACGTCTCAAAAGGTGAGCATTTACTTATCCAGCCTCACACAGGCCAGAACGGAAAGACGTGTTTTTCTAAATTCTCTTTGCTGAAATACGATAAATAAGTAATCTCTCGTTAAACATTTCAAGATCGTTGAAGTTTAAATTTAGATTATTTATATTTCATATGTTTTACATTTTAAGTCCATATTGATCAATTCATAAATATTTATACAAATTATCCCTCTTATCAATTAATTTCAAGTACATCCTTTGATCCAAAATTTCGTTTCATACTTATAGATTTAATGGATATCAACAGAAAATAACTCATCTTCATTTAGGCGATGAAAAATCGTTGCTGTTGTCGCCACAGAAGAAAATAACCATGTCACTATAAATAAATAAATAAATAAACATAACTTGTGGGTGACCTCCAATTTCGACCCACCCCAGGGACTGAGTATATGTGTTTTAAGTACCTACTCAGTTTACGAACGTATTCACACTCAGACTCGCGTGTCGCCTGTATTGTGAGGAGGATTATACAAGTTATCTTGATACGTCACTTGAAAAGTGAACCTGCTGACTGGGTAGTCGCGAGAGGCGGGAACAACGGCCACTGTAGAGCGTTTGAATCAGTAGTCAACCGTGATATTGAGGAAAATATTGAGATTTATTCATGCCACGTGGATATCGCGCAGTTCGCGTGTATTAAATTTAACCGCCACGGAAAAATGCGCTTTGAATTTGTTTGGACTCGTAGTAGAGAGTTTAAACAACTTAAAACGTATAGACAGGATGGGTGAGAATAAACTCTCTATTAGAAATGAAAGACCTGCATGAAGCCCAGACCTTACGCCCTGTGAATTCTTTATTTGGGCAGGACGAGGCGTATCACGCCAAACCAGAATATTTGGATCAGCCTTTGGGGCGCGTTCGACATGTTATGGCTGACACATCACCGATCTCTCTGCAGAGGTCTATCGAGACCATTTCAATACGCTTGCAGAAATTGGTTGTTACTTTGAATTTCAACACAGCGGGTAAATTCTTCCAACGTATGGTCCAAAGTGAAGCTAATTCAACTACAATCGACCGATAAGTAATTAAGTTATCGACGATTTCCCATAAGGAATTTCTTTTTACTCATCCTGTAGAATTGTCACTTGATTGCTCATATTCGCTAGTTTGCATCGAAGCGAAACCTTGCTCGATTTTGAGAATCAAAAATCGAGAGTATGGACTTAGACCTGAAATAGATAGAAGATTGGAGAAGAAAAAAAAAAAAATTTTCCACTTATTTATTGTGTTCAATTTTAGGAATATTAAAATTTGTCGTAGCCTAAAGCGAGAAGTATTCCATTTTTTTCATACAGTGTTTCGGAAGACACTCAAGAAATACCAAAAATTCGCGAAAGAACAAAATTTCAACATAAATACACGGGAAATATTGGCAGATTATCAGCAGAGAGATAGAAAGTTACAGGAAGAAAAACAGCTTGACACAAATTAAATAGAGTAGTATGATCAGGATCAATCCAAGCCTTTATGGGATTCTAAGCAGAATTTGATTTAGAAGTCCACACCACTGCCTCGCTCTTAAGCACTCACTTATATCTCGGCACGGCTCTGAGTGTGGTCCCTAAAAAGAAGTACAGTCCTTCCTATAGGGGTAAAGATATTGCTTTATTTTCGCATCTCAAACTCCAGTGACTGTTGTTCTTGAGTTTATAACCCTAACCCAAACCCTAACAAGATACAACAGAAATGTTGGCAATGTTTTGACCATATATTGTTGCACATTTCTCAATATTATGGTCTGCATTGAAGTGCATTAAAATAAATTGATGATTACTTTGGTGGGCGCGACTGACTTCTCTTACGAGATTACGCTTCCAAAATTGTAACAATATCTTTTCGACAGTAACTTCCGTTTTCAAAGATTGAAAAAAAAATTGATTGCTCGTTGATTCATCTTAGCTCAAGTTATGTCAAACATTTATTATTGCTTAATGATATTTTGCATCCCAAATAAATACAATCAAGACTGGGGAGATTTCCATTTAATCTTGCTTTTAATCTTTTATAATCAACACGACAAAATAAATCCTTAGATTTAATTAATGATGTTTAAAAATTCGTAAACATTCCTTTTAGGAGCTTCTATCCTTCTTTTGTATATTTTTGTTGTTTTCAATTTTCCCTACAAACATTCGAGGCAGTTTACTTTCCGGTCCGCGTCAACTGCAGTCTCTGGATAAATGACAAGACAGCAACAGACGAAGTTTAATTTGAAGAAAACTGGGGAAGAAACAGAACGAAATTTCGAGTAATAAATAAATATGATTAAAAGACAGCGAACAGTAAATAAAAACCCTTTCAGTGAAATTTGTAGAACATCTTCTGACAAGATTTCGCATTTGGTGGAGATTCAGTTCAACAGATTTTGTATAAGCCAGATAACCAGCAGCATGGAATAATATAATCACTTGTGGAATACAGTGTAGGTACAGATTCTAATTGCTAGTCCATTCTGCATACGGGTGCTTATTGAAACTGAAGGAGTTCTAAATTCGATTGCTCATGGCTGCGAAGCAACTTGTCTGAAATCTTGTGATCGCCGAAAAACTGGATTACATTGTTTGCCGATGTGAAGTCATTTTAATGGCCAGAATGTCAGATTATTCACCCCAATTTTTACTGGTGAAGATGGTGAGGATTAATGGGTTTTTCCTTTAGTTAAAACAATGGAATGCTTCTTAAACCCTAATCTAAAGCATTTTTATCGAAATGCTTATTTTCACAACGTTATGTGTATACCAAAATCATCATGTCTTCTTTTTCGGACTTAATTGTAGAAAAATATGGTTACTTCTGGTAGCCATTTGAAAGGGAGCTGTGTTTGGGCTTGGAGACTAATCATATATATGGCCCCAATGTAATTGGTTGAAATCGATTGCCCAACAATTGAATTATAGGAATTTAATCTAAAATCAACTTTATATCTTTTCTGGTCGCAACTTGTGGCTTACTGGGCTAATTTGCCCTGGAAGTGTAGCCATCTTGGAAGCAATGTTGAATTTGTGACATCATCTAGCAAAATATCACATCAGGTGGGATTTCATCAATTTCCAACCTCTAAAGCATATAAATAGACGTCCAAGCCATATTAATACCAGGTCTGATTCCAATTTCAAAACTATTTTGATATTTTGTCTAAATACAGCGGCCATCTTGGACGCCATCTTGGATTTCTTTGTAAGCTCCGTTGCGATTCAAGGGAATTTTTTGCATAATGTTTCTGGTGTCATATTGCAACTATCGAGCAAAGATCATCTTCTTAAAAGCAATTTTAATATTTGGACCTAATGCCCCCGGAATAAATACATGGCGTGCACTGCTATCATCAGATCTCAATTTGTTTCGTAAATATCTCAAGAAGTTCCATTTGGATTCTTGGATATTTTTAGTATGTTATTCTATACACCATTACCAATCACAGACGAAAAAAAATCAGCTTAATTGGTTTTAGTTTGGATCTAATGGTCCCGGGCTAATGGGTATAATAACAACACATCTCGAAACTTCACGTTTTTACGTTAAGGTATTCATCCATTTGAATACAGACATACATTCTCTGGCAAATGAAATGCCAACGCTTGAAACTATAATAAGAAAAAAAAGTATATATAATTTTTGACAGCATTTGGCAACTTTCGATTCTTTAATAAAAATTATTTGTTTTCGATTGATTTTTCAAGTTAATCCCTATTGAAAAGCCAGAAGCAAAAATAAATCATCATTGCATCAAAAATAAAACGAAATATATCGCCCCAAAAGGTAAATATCATTCATTTGCAAATAAGAAGGTTATAAATATATGTATGAAGTGCACACATTAGTTATAAACACTGTACAATCTGCTTTCTTTCTTTTTAGTACTTTCCATTTCTTAATCTCCAGAATTGACTTAAGAAAAGGGGGATATATGACGTTGTGTGACGCAAAAAGGAAAAAATCCTGTGTCTTTGCCCACTTACTATATCGTACCTTTCTATTTCTACCAACGCTATAAACCGATTCGAAAGGTCTGAACGAAAAATCTTTTACCGTAGTAAGTAATACAAATTACTAAAGGGAATGTGTTTTTCGATAAGGTATTATGGCCCCTGAAAAGAAGTGTGGTTCCTCCAACAGAGCTTGTAGTATTATTTTATCTTTGCATCTCATACCCCAATATTACCGAAATTCCTGGTTGTAGAACGTTTGAGTTAGGGGTAGAGTAAAGGTTAGTTAATTCGGGAACACGGTCATTGGTGTATGAGATGCGAAAATAAAGCAATACTATTAGCTCTGTAGGGGGGATTTAATTTCTTTTTAGGGACCGCACAACTTGACTCGTCCTTTGATGTATGATGTTGATTTATTTGACTCTCCCATTGTTTAAATAGTGTTTCCACTATATTTTTTTTAACTTTGAATTTCATTTTTGTGGAGTAACGTGTAGAAATGAGTGTCATCGACTTGGTTCAAGAGGGTTCACAACTTTTTTTTCCGTGCCTTGCAATAATCACTGAGCCAACACCCGCTTGCGCGAACAGACAGTTTGTTTGATTAGATGTCAAATAAATAAGATCCTGTTTTTTTTGCTCTACTCCTTTTCCCCCCTTTTCTCTCAAACCCCTTAAAATCAACTGAAACAGCTTTAAACGAATCTGAAAATCCACCATCTTTTTCTTCACGCTCTTCTTTTTATTCTTTCGAAGAAAATAAAAACTGTCACTGCTCTCCGGAAACTAAACAGAGAAGCGGACGGGGTAGGAGGTAAGGGGGAGTAAACGCACACAGCAATCTAACGGAGGGAGAAAAAAAAACAACAACAACAACAAAAAACTAACAAGAAACGCAGCATCATTTTTAGAAATCTGAATTAATAGTCCTCTTCCTTTTCTGTCTTTCTTTCTCCCTTTCTCTGTCTTCCGCTCTGAAGAGTCGAACGACCAATCTGTTTGAATAATTGCCTCTGTTTTTACTTTCCTCTATTTCTAAACCGGCCAATAATATAAAACTGTCGACCTCATTCATTCGCTGATTCGTCGTCGTATCGCGAGCATATTACATGACTCATGGAAACCAGCTATTTCGTTTAATAGAACTAGCATTGGCATGTGTAGTTTAATAAATAGAGAACTGTTATTATTTAGCTTGGACTGGTCCTCTTAACGGCACCTTTTCCCTTATCAGAGAACAAGAAGAAAGGAGACAGAGAGAAAGAGAGAGAGGAAAAGAGAAAAAGTCTATCATCAAAGGAAATACAGTATTGGCTAATATTTCAAATATTCTATCATAAACGTTCGGTAAAAGCGCTTGTGAGAGACTAGCTCGTCCGCTCGGATGATGTAAATGTAGGCAGAAGGTCGCGTGTTCGATTCCTTGAACCGACCGAAGAGAGTGGAAACCTCATCATAGGACGAATTTCTCCCATCTATGGGTTAATTAGCAGTTCAGATCGGGTTCCCTAGCCTTGGGAAGGCGACCACTCTAAAAGAAGGGCTTATTCCAAACCAGGGAGTGGAGCCCCTTTAAGGCGGTATGATTCCCATTTTGACGTCCTTCCGGCAGCTCCTGCAGCCAAGTTGGGGGGGGGGGGGAGCTCTGACGACTTGGCATTCCAGGCTCTCCATATGCTTTGTTCAAGCACGATCAGTTGTCTGTAAAGACTCTAGCTCAATGCTGAGAAAATTGGATTGCAAGCTGAGAGGTCTGAATTCTTGCTCTCTGGTACCATTAAAGTAGTTTGTTGTATAAGGCGGGTATCGTAGCGTTTTATAATGGCTTTGACGAGAAAAATTTTTCACGGGATCTGAAATTAGATTTCTTTCTTTCGGGTTAATTTTGGGTAATCAACCTGTTGCCTGGAAAGGGTATCTTATCAAGGGTAGCTATACGACTGTATTTTTCCGGACATGTTCATTTAGGTCAAGCAATCTGTATGCATGAAGAATCTTTTGAACTCTTCCAATGTCCGGATTTTCTGTTTCCATTATTTTCGCCATGAAAAAACATTCCAAACCCCCCGGAAAAAAAACCCGAATGCAGAGGTGGGGGACACCAATAAGACGTTGTCAACTTTGCAGTTTTGGAGCTGACATGCAGTGTCATGTACTGCCTTTCCTTGTTCTCCTGCCGCGCGCATCATTTTTTTCCGCATTGCTATTACAGCCATGAATGAAATGTTGAATGTACACGATTTTTCTTATGGATATTCCTACATAGTATCATTTGTTTTTCTTGTCCTGCATTTAAGACATTTTAGCAATTTTCAACCATAATCTATCTGTTGCTATATCATTTACGTGTGTTGTCAACTATAACGGTGACCAGGAACATCCCCTTGATCTCGAATGCTGGGATATTTCCATTGGTTTGCCTACCATTCTGACTGTTTACCACGAGATGATAACACAGTCTCTAAAAGATGTTGATGCTAAACTTGCCAACCTTTTTTTCAGGATAGAAAGTATTCTTTGATTAAAAGAATTATGCGAAATCTGATGTAATTCATTTATTTAAGTAGGGTGAAGCAAACTCACTATCAGTGGCTTGCAAGACTCACAGGTTAATCATTGCTACCAGCGAGTCGAAAATGATTTATTGCAGTCGGGCGGGTACAATTCACAACCAAAGTGTCTAAACTGTACGGATTTTGATGTCAATGAAAAATTAGGAATCTACCGAAAAGATATCTACTGTATTTGACGACATATAACACTTCCCCACCCTTTCCGCAAAAGAATCTCTCAGAAGGTAAACATAACCTTCGTTGTCCATCCCCATATTGCCCTGAACCTAAGGAGGAGATAGAAAACTGGTAGATAGATTATAAGAATTCGGAAAAGAAGTTTTCTTCCTTATTATTATATACTGAAATACGGGGAACTTACATGCCATCTAACAAGGTAAATTCTTAAATCAGAAAAAAAATGTCCTTTCACATTGATAAAACAGTTTCTGCGATACATTTAGAAAGTGCAATGGCATAACAGAATCTTCGAGGTTTTGGGTAATTATCAAAAGAATAATTACTTTTTTCTGACGTTGTATAATACACTTGCATGTTGTCTTCCATTTAAACTGGAGATTTAAAAAAAAAATACTCTCGTTTTCTACTAAAGCAGACCGGTTTTAAATAAATATCAAGTTGACCCGAAATAATTATACTTAGAAACAGAATTCGGAACAAGAAAATTTACGTTTTTTTTACAATTTTTAATACCATTGTGCCACCGAACCTCTCTGTCTGTCTGTCTCACTTTTCTTTTTCTTTTTTTTAATTAGAAATTCCTGAAATACTGTTAGATTAATTCGTGGATAACTATGTTTTTAAGCCAGTAATTCATCTCTGTTCTGTTATAAAAATACTTGGTGTATACAAGTGGAAAGAAGGGTAAAGCAAACAGAGAATAAGGAAACATACCCACTGTTTAAGAACTAAAATATTATCAGAAATGGGAGAAAAGAAAACAAAAAAGGTTGTTTATTTAGTGTCCGTCTAATTATAATATTCATCGTGCGAGTGGATCAGAAATTCCATTCCTAATTTTCGAGAGACCAATTTTTCCGAGCATTAAACCGGCGCAGATGTGTGTGTTTGCTTCGCTGACTTTATCAGTTACTTGAGCCAGCAGACCAAATAATCGAGTTTAAATAAAGGCCAAACTATTCCGGTCACCATTCGTCAACCTGTGTAGAATAACAAGAAGGAGACATCCTAGTTTCGGCTGAATCTGTCCCGAGATCGCCAGTTTATATCTAGCTTGCTAGCTCACATATTATTTCCTTTTCCTTTTGTAGGAGGGAAAATTCTTTTAACGAAATTAAATTTGTTAATCCCCTTTTTTTTTCTTCTTAGTTTACATGTGTCTTTCTTTATTTTCTGGTTTCCCTTAATTTACATTAAATTCTATTTCCATATTTATAATCTAACTAGAACGAGTGGTTTATTTATTCTTTTTATTTTATTAAATAACAAATAATAATCATATATATTGAGTATGATTCTGAAATTTAATTGGATAATGGAGAAGTTATTCAGACGATTTTTCCCAACCATCTTTTTTCGTTGAAAATTCAGTCTCTCAATTCATTCTTGCAACCATTCTTGAAGAAAAAAATGTCTCAAGCCCGAAAAAGTTGGCTGATGGTTGGGTGAGGGAATAGAGCGTTGTCTACACATTAGAACCATCAATAATGTTACTGTCGTTAGTTTTGAGAAGGGTCATTAATGTTCAAAGAGTTTTTCAGACGGCTGAACGCCTTTTTGTTGTTTGTGTTGTTAACACGGCGTTCGGCCGATCCATTCTACGACCTTACTTCCGAATGTGTCGGTGGTAAACAGAAGACTTTTCTCCAATGGGTACCAACGCTTATTACGTAGAATTGGAGTGTATTCCTTTCTTTCCCTCGTAAGGTCTGGATTTCCATAACTTGTCTCTATTGAGTAGCGAAAGCCACATCGAGCTGAACTTTGCGCTCCATGTGACTTCCGTTACGATGTTAACAACACAAACAATGAAGTCAATAGACCGAAAAACTCTTTGAATATCAATTGGTAATGTACTACCGATTTTCTGGTTAATGGTTGTTTGCGAATGACACGTTGTTGTTGCTTAGCTTAGTGGACCAGATTTAGTAAGGAGGACAAAATATTATGTCCTCAAGAATTATCCTACCTCAAAATCGTGGGGAAAAGTAAGCGAGGGAATTTTGGCCATTTTCATAACAATGAATTAACTTATTCCCTTTAAAACAACCGTTGGATGTTATTCTAGTCCCAGATGTAAATGGTATCTCTATTGTTATTGATAGTACCGTAATAATATTTCGGCAGCAATCCTTCGTGAATGAATATTTACGGTAGACTATGGAAAAGAAATGAAAATAATTTATAAGCTTTTATTTTTTACGTACAAGAGAATGCATGCCAGGATTTAATATGTTTTTTTTTAATGAAATAAAACGAATAAACAGGTGTTGTCCAAACCTTTTAGATCTAGCACTTTCAGCTACACTCCTGATGATTATAAAGATCTGAGACCTTAAAATTTGATAACGAAAAACAGTGGATGTTCGTCATTTTTTTTTGTCCATTTTTTTTTTCATTTTTGAATTCGACATCGTAGCGTTTGTGCATTGTGATGACGTAACGCGACGTACAAGCGTAATTCTATACTTGAATCTCAATCGTTACATCCAAAATTCCAATGCTCAAAATCACAGCAGACATCAACGCGTCGAATAGACAGACCCCTTTTTAGATCATTAGCAAGATAAAAAAACTCGATATGGGTTCATTTGACTTGAAAAATGGCTGGAAGTGCCTTAAAATTTCTAAAAGTGATGATGGCACAGTTTCGTTTCATGTTCCCCTTCTCATTTGCGTAATGTTCCTTCAAAGCAGCCAAACATTCCATGTAAGCAGGTCTGCATAATTACTCAATAGAAACGGTCACGTGACCAACGTCTTTTATCAGATATGCTGTGTTGGGGATGATCAATATAAAAAAAACTGGGAGAAAAAAAAGGGGTGCTCAATGAATTTATGAATGAAGTTATTTTTCGCGCCTCTTGTTGAACAGTGTTGACTAAAAAGTCTGATTTTTTTAAAAAGGAAACAAGCGTGAGTGCTACCAGACACTAACTGACTAATAAACTTCCACGGAAAATTTATCTTCCAACTCGAAACCTATTCAGAGGGAATTAGATATTTTTCTAGACATAAAAACGAGTAAATGTTTAGATTTTCAGCCCTCTAGCTCCATTGATGCGACCTATACGCGTGATATAGCCAGACCAACTAAAAACCTGAAGAAACCCATGTTGACAGTTTTGGTTGACGGTTTCTTATAGAGATAGAGAAGAACTTGAAATAGTTGAATCAGCTTCATTGCACCCTGTCTTTTTACCTGGATATTTCATTGAGTAATTTTTTTCTCTATGAATTAACAAAAAATATTTCGTTAGAATAGATCGACGTTGAGCAACCTGATAATTTGTAAATCAAATATTGATTATTGGACAATTTTTTAAATTTAGATTCAAGTCTGTGTCTTGCACAAACACGTTCCCTATGTGGATAATTTATACAACACACTCTTTCTACTGACTATCGTTTACCCCTAAATTAAGCTTAGTATTAGTATACTCATCGAACAACCAAAACATTATGAAGAACAATATGTCAACAAGAATGGCAGAAAGTGCCTCGTAACAACTGTAAATGTCAGGGTCAGATGAATATAAGCAGATAAGCCGGACCTTGAGTAATTCGTTTTGATGTAGTTATGAGCAAGTGGAAAGATTTGAGCAAACGCCAAATTGATATGACCATAAGAATAAGGCAGAGTATTTCTGAAACGACACGGCGGGTGGGGTGCTCATGTTCAGTAGTGGTCCGAGGAGAGAAAATATCACCAACAGCCGACAAGGCTTTGGGCAGTCAACACATCGATGTGAGAAGTGAAGGAAGACATGTGTCACAACACACAATACATTGATCCTATTTGAGTAGAGGGCTGTGTAGCTGCAAGTCAATCAAAGAACTCCTGCTGACCAATATCCACCATCGAAGTCGTCTTCGTTGGGCCTGCAAGCGTCGGAGCTGGAGAAGGACACCTGGTCCGATGTCACGCTTTTTCCTGAATAAGGTGGACGGCATGGTATGTGTCCGTCGTTATACTGGAACCAGCATGCACCGTAGGAAAACAACAACCCGACAAAGACAGTGTAATGGTTTAAGTAACGCCCTACTGAGAAACACTGGATCCTATCATTCAGTTGGTGGTCGATTCATCGTGTACCACAAGGAATACTCTTTCACGACAACAGTCTTCTACGGTGGCAATGGCATCTTTCTGTCAGAAAGCACAGTTGTATGGAAATGGTTTCAGGAGCATGAAGAAATCTTCATTGTGTTACCCTGAACACCGAACTCTCCAGATTTCTATTCCATTGAGCTCTTATGGGGTGTGTTGAACCAGCAAGTTCGCTCAACAGAACCTTTGCCGCGTTACTTCTAGCAATTAAAGTGCCCATTGTTAACATCCTGGCGTCTGATCTCAGAGAGGAGTCTATGCATGATCATGTTAAAGCCGTTTTGCAGGCAGGTGATCATAATGTTTGGTTCATCAGCATATATTCATAGTCAGATTCTTATAGGTGTTTCAAAGACTCCAAAAATAAAACTAAAACGAATTTGCCATCAGTCAAAAAGTGAACAACCATAGCGTCAAAATTTGAAGTTATAATAAAAAAAAATCCATCGAAAAATAAATATGGTCAAAATACATCCAATTTATGACATCACTGGCGTTTACCACAGGGAAACATCTGAAATAAAATTTTGAAAAAAAGCATCAAGAAACATCTAAATTCTAGAGAATCAAGACGTTATTAATAAACCCGTTAAAGGAAAGCTCAAACATTTTTAGGAGTCTAGTGGAATGCTGATGCTAATCTTCAAACATGGAGACAAAATGGTAAGGACAGGAGCGCTGAAACACAAACAAACGCACAAATATATAAAAAATGATGCCTACGATTGTTCATCAGAAGGGAATGGGAAATGTACGTCCATGAAACTATAAGATTAGGAATTATTCGGTTTCAATGAAGTAAAGCTTGGTTCTCACTGAAAAAAATATCAGCTTCTATTTATCCACTTTTTTCTGTTTATTAAAGCATTGTTCTCCACAACTTTCATTAAGGGTGCGCTCCTCACTTTTGCCAATAGACCCCCCCCCCACAAAAAACAATTATCAAATAGAAAAAATGAAGTAGCGTTAAAATGCCAGCATCGTTCAAAATTTCTATTAACTCAATATCCCACAAGTAGGTATACTAAAAATTAACCAACATAGATATCTTATTCCCCTCGTTATTATCATTATTTCATACCTCCAGCCACTTTGAAGAGCCACCCAATCATCATTTTTTATCCAAGACATATAGAAACAGACCAAATCCAGAATGATTAAACTAACAACTAAGGTCATATAAAAGGGAACCCTCACACCGGGAAACATATTTAAGGGAGAATTAGATACTTTAAGAGAGGGACTATACCACAAAAAAGCTGGTGGTTCGACAACATAATGATAACAAAAATGCATACACCGTATCCTTCTAATTCATAATTTATAACTACCAACAAACAAGGCATCCCTATTAAATAAAACAGAGAAGCATAATAAGCAATGACCAACCACTAAACAAAAAAACAAGAAAAATGTCTCAAGTAGGAATCTAAAATAAACCGAATCAATCGCCCGAAGAAGCCCGAACAGGGTAGACTCATAAACATGTTTGTGAAGCGAATCCTTACTTCATCATATATATATATATATATATATATATATATATATATATATATATATATATATATATATATATATATATATATATATATACTGGAGGGGACATTTGATTGGCTATAGCCACACTGAAGAGTTGTAATGCAACGAAACAGTTGTCTGCAGATGATACAGTTATTATATATATATATATATATATATATACATATATATATATATATCTGTGTGTGTGTGTGTGTACGTAAGAGTGAGGGCAAAAGAATAATGCCACCCTTTTATATAGGCACATTAAGTTGGGGTTACTTAGAACAATTGTGCAGCACCATTATCCTTTGTTGACTGTAAGGTTCCAACTTTCAAACCCCTCAACCTAGATGAGGAGGTCTGATTCAGAGTGAGGGGCAAATTCCTTGTCTGTTCCCACTCCTAGCGAAGCATATATATATATATATATATATATATATATATATATATATATATATATATATATATATATATATATATATGTGTGTGTGTGTGTGTGTGTGTGTGTGTGTGTGTGTGTGTGTGTGTGTGTCTGTGTGTTCATTTGCCAAGTTATCCAGCATTTCCAGAGTCTTTCCACACATTTCACACATTTATCGAAATAACTCAACCAAGAAATAAAAAAAAAAAATTCAACCAATTTTTTTCTTTCTTTAGGAAAGCCATTTTGCACTTTAGGTTTGTGTAGCACCTCATTAACACATGTACACATCTCGTATCTGCTACCATGTCTCCAATTCTCCAAGACGAAAATTATACGATAATTATAAAATACGCTACACGTAAAAAAATGACGGAATTGGTAACGGCAACGAAAGCTGGCAGTTTTAAGAACGGGGAAATTTCGTATAAAGACCAATGTCCAAATTGATTAATTGCGTTTGTAAGGAATTCAATGATCCACACAGAGAGTGGTTAGAGATGGATAGACAACCTTTTTTTCCTTTTAAATTTTAGTCCATAGCGTTGGTGAAGGTAGAAAGATACGATATAGAGCGTGGACGTTTTTTTTTGACGTCACACTACGTCATATCGTTCTTTTTTAGTTCCATTCTCGAGATGAAAAAAAAAATACAAGACGATATACAGAGAGAGAGAGAGAGAGAGAGAGAGAGAGAGAGAGAGAGAGAGAGAGAGAGAGAGAGAGAGAGAGAAAGAGAAAGAGAAAAAGAGAAAGAGAAAGAAGGAAATAAATAAAGAAAGCAGACAGTACAGGGTTTATTTACTCGCCGCTTATATTTATGACTACTTCATTTTGGACAATATTTTTCATGTTATTTTTAATGCAATCATTATTTTTGTTTCTAGCATTTAACAGGTATTAGCTTGCAAATTCAATTGGAAACATATAGTTTTATTAGTGACTCAAATGTAGACAAATGCTGTCAAAATATGTATTTTTTTTTCAGTGTGTTGTTTTTCTTGTTTACGTTTGGATCGGCACTTTTGTCTAGGGATCAGTGCATCCTTATGCGTTGCCTAGGATCAAAGTATCTCTCCCGTGCCTTCTACCGAGGATCAGAGTGTAGCACCTGTGTTCTCATTGAAATTTTTATATTGCGTTTTAGATGTGAATTCTAACACTCAGACTTTTGGGTAAAAATTGATCACTTAAGAAAGTCATAGTAAAAAAATTAGTTCTAGGAAGGAAGTCACGACGTACGATTACGTGCGATAGTGAACAAAATGTCAGAGTAAAAAAAATGGTGTACCGATGTTTCAAAAACTTCTAAAATGCTTCTATATGGTTCCAACTGGGAAGAACAAAAGATTGAGCATAGGATCAGCAACACTCATTCTCCAACAAAATTGAATTACTTCTGACTGCAACCAGTAAAATTATGGGGAGCTTTCGTTTTCATTATTATTTCAATCTTTCTCTCCAATTTTTCCATCTCTTGGCTTATAAGCGAATTATATTTCAGTTTCATAATACTTAATGAGAGCGATCCTTTCAGTGAGTTGATTTTATCGTTACTCCCTTGAATAATAAACATCCATCCATGACCCAGGAATCGATTTTAAAAATCCTTCCTTCCCTTAACCAATCAAAATCTGTGCGTGTGCTTTCGAATATTTTACGCTGTTTTCTTCGTAAATACTTCACATTTTTGTTATATGTGTCATCAATTTTTGCACGCTAAAAACTTGTTCGGTAGTCACGTTTTGAGACGAAACATTATCAGCATTTATCATTTCTTTTGCAATTTTCTTCAGCCGAATTTCTTCGAACAAATCTTATCTTATTTAGCTGCTTAATCACTACATCTCCACGAATAATACTTTCTTACCTCCCAGGGGAGTTGCGACAGTCCAAGTTAACAAAATTAACGGATCTGGCTCAGTAGTAGAGTGCATGACTATAGACCACAAGCCCTATTCTTGTTGTGGTTGGATGATGCTCGTTATCACAAGTTTACCGAGTGGAAGAAACCTTTTTTCTTCAAATCAGAATTGATCTTTACTTGTAATGTATCATAGGCGCGGATCCAAATTAACTTACTGGTTTGGCAACTCTTTCGTACACGAATGTGTGTTCACCTTTTCAATTTCCCTGATCGATTTTGAACAAGATTTTAGAAGGATGGAAAAACTTTTCTTTTTCGTTTAACAATTTAATTCTATTAAAAACATTTTCCTGAAATTTAGCAATGGGAACCATAAAACATGAATAATGCACGCCTTGTTATATTGATTGCAAAAAGAAATTTGTTCTTCTTGTGGAATAGTCCTGTTTTTAACATTCAAAACCTGGCGATTAGAAGCCAAATGCCTGTTTGTTCAAATATTTATGACAAGTACTATATATATATATATATATATATATGTGTGTGTGTGTGTGTGTGTGTGTGTGTGTGTGTGTGTGTGTTGCGAGTCAGCACACGCGTGTGTGAATACATTTTCACATAAAAGATTATCTTTCGGACACTAGCTGTAATCATAAAATTTAGTGATACGCGAGCTTGCCTCCGAAGTATAATGAATTTGATCTTATTTAGACACTTCAGAAATGTTCTCTTGTATCGACCCACAACCCAGGCAAATCAAGAAGTTGAATCAATCATTTTTGTGTCACAATACTTCACCAAATAATAATAATAAAAAACCGCACATTCCAAAACAATGAGAAAAAGTTTTACCGAGATCTAAATGGGGAAAGAAGGCAGGACATGAAACCAGATGCCACAGAGGCCAAGAACTATTGGAATAGCATATGGGGGCACCCAAAAAGACATAACGTAACACCGCAATGGTTAGGAAACATGAGAAAAGAACTAGGAGATATAGACAAGGGAGAACCAATAGTACTGAATGAAACCACATTGAAACATACTCTTAGGAAAGTAGCCAACTGGAATGCACCGGGTCCCGACGGGATCCATGGGTATTGGTTCAAAAAATTTACCACGTTACACGGCAGACTCACTCACCTACTCCAAAATTGTCTGAATGAAGGCAAAGCACCAGAATGGATGACTAAAGGCAGAACCACCCTCATCCAAAAAGACCCGGGAAAGGGGAACATAGCAAGCAACTATAGACCAATCACTTGCCTACCACTTATGTGGAAAATCCTGACCGGGCAAATAGCAGAGAGAATATACATGTCAATGGATAGAAGGGGGCTACTACCAGAAGAACAGAAAGGGTGTAGGATAGGAACCAAAGGGGCAAACGATTTACTCTACATAGACCAGATGATCTTAAAAGAAGTAAGGAAAAGGAGAAAGAATATCGCAATGGGATGGATAGATTACAAAAAGGCATACGATATGATTCCACATAGCTGGATACTCGAATGCCTTAGAATGTTCAAAATTAGCGAACCGGTGGTTAAATTCATTGGTAATTCAATGGAAGACTGGAAAGTAGATTTGACAGCTGCAGGGGACAAACTAGCCGAGGTAGGGATAAAAAGGGGGATCTTCCAAGGGGACTCGTTGTCCCCACTGTTATTTGTTCTAACAATGATACCGCTTAACAGAATCCTGAAAAACAGCAAAGGATACCACTTCTCTAAAACAAAAGGAAAGGTCAACCACTTAATGTACATGGACGATATTAAATTGTTTGCGAAAAACAGGGGAGAGCTTGAGACTCTGTTCAACGAAGTAAGGGAATATAGTGAGGACATAGGAATGGAGTTTGGGATAGAAAAATGCGCAATAATGGTGATGCATAAAGGAAGGCTTTCAATGACTGAGGGAATTGAACTTCCGGACAACAACAAGATTAGGGCATTGACTGCACAAGACCGATACAAGTACCTAGGTGTCCTTGAATGTGACACGATAAAACGGGAAGAGATGAAGGAGAAAATTAAGAGGGAATACCTTAGAAGGATAAGGAAAATATTAGAAACCAAATTAAATAGCAGAAATCTAATAAAAGGAATGAACACCTGGGCTGTGTCAGTAGTTAGGTATACAGGACCATTCCTAGGATGGACAAAGGAAGAGCTCCAATCAATGGATAGGCGAACAAGGAAACTTATGACGATGCATAAAGCACTACACCCTAGGGATGATACAGATAGACTATACGTTAAGAGAAAAGAAGGTGGTAGGGGGCTCATCAGCATAGAAGATTGTGTCCAGAGAGCTAGAGTAGTCCTAGATAAATATGTGCAAACAAATAGTGAAGAAATCATAAAGAGCGCGAGGGATAGTGCAACAAACAAAGTAGAAAACAATGGAACGGTACAGCAAACTAGAAAAGAAAAGTGGGAAGGGAAAAAATTGTACGGCGAGTTTAAAAGACAGATAAAAGATATAGCAGACGAGAAATCATGGACGTGGTTACGAAAGGGAAACCTTAAGAGAGAAACAGAATCGCTCATCATGGCAGCCCAAAACAAAAGCATAAGGACAAACTACATAAAAGCTAAAATCGACAGAACACAGGCAAACAGCAAATGCCGCATGTGCGGTGAAAGAGATGAGACAGTAAACCACATAACTAGTGAATGTAGTCAACTCGCCCAGAAGGAGTATAAGCATAGACACGATAGAGTAGCAACGATGATACACTGGGAACTAAGTAAACAAATGGGATTCAACCATGGGGAAAAGTGGTATCAGCACAAGCCAGAGGCAGTTTTGGAGAATGACAACCACAAACTACTGTGGGATTTTGACATCCAAACTGACCACCTCATCCAGGCAAGAAGGCCGGACTTAGTAATAGTAGACAAAAAAAAGAAGGCCTGCCAAATAGTAGACGTGGCTGTGCCTGCAGACCATAGAGTAAAAAAGAAGGAGGGTGAAAAAAGGGAAAAATACCAGGACCTAGCAAGGGAGTTAAAGAAAATGTGGAACATGAAAACCAGGGTAGTACCAGTCATAGTGGGAGCACTAGGAACTGTCCCCAGAACGCTGAGGGAGAGACTGGAGGAGATCGGGATTAGGGGGAGGATAGAGACCGTACAGACCACAGCACTACTGGGAACTGCACGGGTACTGAGGAAGGTGCTAGAGATATAAGTACTGCAACGAATTGTAGCTCTGTCATGATATGCGAAAGAGGGAGGAGACGTTAGCTGAAGACCTGAGGAGACTTATTGTCACTCAGCCCTCAGCGATAACCACTGGGCAACCGGTGTGAAACTGTAAATCGCAGAATTACTGCGACCTGCTAGTACTAGGAGAGGAGGGCTGGAGACTTGAGGAGACTTGCTGTCACTCAAACTCCAGCGGTTACCACCAGGCAACTGGTGTGAGATTCCTAATAATAATAATAATAATAATAATAATAATAATAATAATAATTGCTTGAATCAATTATTTTGAAAATAAGGCATCATAAAAAGAACTTGTTCAATCTTAACGATAACTCATCTGATAAAGCACAGACACTTTACGTTGTTAAGTCCTGAATATTTTCGAGCTACCAATCGTTTGATTGTGTACACTCCTTTTCTTCGCTCTTAACCTAGAAAAGGGATAATTTCAAATAACAGTTCACACGATAATGAAAGATACAAACACGATAACAACAACAACAAACAGAAAACAAAAATAGAACAATCACCGAGGAATTAAATCTGAAGAAAAATCATACTAATGATAACGATTTGGTGGCAAAAGCACACGATTTTGAGAAAATTATATTTAAGGTATTTTCAAGCAACCCCAGATTTACAATCGGTTGACAGTACTTGTTTTTAACTTCAACATATTTCTTCATTTCTAGAGAATCTATCTATATATCGAACATTGAGATCGTTTCTGCTTGTTTCTCTCTCTCTCTCTGTAAAAATGGATTCTTCCACGTAAAGGTAACAATTTTGCTGGTAAAATACCCACATTTTTAAACAATAGACTCATCCACTGAAACAAGTGCAATCACTTTTTTTTTTTACCTTTGTCGACGAAGTTGAGTAAAGGTATATGATTTTGGTCGTGTCTGTTCGTCTACTGGTTCATCTGTTTGTTTGTTTGTCTGTTGGTTTGTTTATGCACACACTATCCCCGAAAGCACTGGGTGAATTTCAATGCAGGTTCGTGCGAGAGAAATAGGGTGAAAAAAGAGCTTGTAACATTTTGGGGCGGATCCAGGATTTTTTTCCTTGATTGAAAGATATTTTTCTGTTTAAAAAAATACAGTTTTGTATATGCTCATGACTGTCCGCATGGTATCTCAAAAAGTTCTCAATGAATTTCAATCAGATTTTGTTGAAGGATGAACAATAGACTACGAAAGAACTAATTAAATTTTTGGGCGAATACATGCACAATTACCTATTATACGTCGCAATTATATGTCCAAACCACATCATATTGCCAAAATATCATGTCTGTTCATATGATATCTCCGAAAATAATAGATGAATTTCTCTGAAATGATATGGAAGGGTAGACAATAGGCTACAGAAGAACTGATTAAATTTTTGGGCCGACTCATGCAAATTACTTCCCCTGATAATATCGTTCTCTGAGCACTTTCTATTAAGTCTCAAAGAAAGTAAGAGAATATGAATAAACTTCGAACTCTTTAGAAACATTGGTTTTTAACGAATTCGTTGCATCCAATATATATATATATATATATATATATATATATATGCTTTGACGTACATAAACCTACGGTTGTGTTAAACCAGCATAAGGTACCAAAAGTCACAGAAACTCCGAACGTATTTACTTGAAGAAGCCCAGACAGGACAGAAACATAAACGTGTTTGTTCAGCGAATCACCATCCTATGATATATAGTACAAATCAGGTTTGCAGTATAGAATAATATAATGTAATATAAAGCAATGTCTGATATGTTATGGATTTATTTCATAGACTGATCGATACAATCAACTTTATACTCCGAGAGTAAAGCTGTTTTAGAGTGGAGCTGGAAATATAAAAGGAAGTGGATTGCTACACAAACAAGTTTATGTTTCCGTCCTCTTCGAGCCTCTTCAGACGTAATCATTTGCCTGAAGAGCCCAAAGAGGGCAAAAACATAAGCTTGTTTGTATATCGAATCCACTTCATATATATATATATATATATATATATATATATATTCTAAATCATCTGATTGAAAGAAGGAAACTTAACTGTATTTTAAAATTTGCTTTCACTTTCCCTCTTTCTACACGTCAATCAACTTTTACTTTTGCTTTTGGCTTCAAAATTAATGTCCGATACACACGTGCACATGTGCTCCAGGAAAGAAACGGCATCCTAGTCGAATTTTTAATATATTTGAACGCCAGAGGACTTGGCAGTTGAACAACTGGACTGGACCACAAATATATCACGTGCCAACTAATAATACTTCCCTTGCACAAGGCTTACTTCTTGTGTCCATGACAAACTATTATATCAAAGAGTAATGCAAACCTTCATTTTTATCACCATTTTATGAACTCAACTTTGTTGCTTTATGATAGAGTATCCTGTGAATGGTTTTCCAGTTTTATACATAAAGAAACTTGTGTATTCATTCCGAGCATCTGTCATAGAGCGACGGTTAGCGTGTCAGTCTTGTTTGTCTTGGCTAGTGAATTAGATCTTCACTGGGCTTGCCACGAATGTGGGCTTCGGCCAAACTTGACTTTGTCCAACAAATATCTACTTGAATATATTTATACACAGAGATATTTCTTCATCTGTCTCTTATAAAATTTAAGAAAAAAACTTGTGAAAAAGTTCTCCATATTTCAGTGCTGTGTATCGATGTGGATCAGAGTTCATCCGACAGTATTAAAGTGTAGGGGTAATTCAGAAAGCCTTACAGTGCACAAACGAGATTTCTTCATTCGATTTATATATATATATATATATATATACATATATATATATATATATATATGTGTGTGTGTGTGTGTGTGTGTGTGTGTGTGTGTATATATATGAATATATATATGTATATATATATATATGTATATATATATGTGTGTGTATATACATATATATATATATGTGTATATATATATATATGTATATATATATGTATATATATATATGTATATATATATATATATATATATGTGTATAAATATATATATATGTGTATATATATATATGTATATATATATGTATATATATATATGTATATATATATATGTATATATATATATATATATATATGTATATATATATATATATATATATATATATATATGTATATATATATATATATATATATATATATATGTATATATATATATATATATATATATATATATATATATATATATATATATATATATATAATAAAAATAAAATGAAATAAGGATTCACTACACACCAATCATCGGATTGCACAGTTTATGTCCGACAGAATGTGATAATTGAGGAGACAAATTATTTGGAAACATATTCCGTTCGGCACCGGAATTGATCAAGTGGCAAATCGAACAGCTGACCATGTAAATGAATAAATAAAATGAGCGCTATGTGGGACCCGAACCTGCATCCACCAGGAAGTGGCCTTAACGTGACTCTGCTCTACTGTCAGCACCTTTGAAAAGCAGGTAGGCTCTCTCTCCACTTGGAAGATTAGTATGATATAAATTGCATACCCTCATTCTCCTACAACAATTTACCCAGCGCTTAGTATATATATATATATATATATATATTATATATATATATATATATATATATGTGTGTGTGTGTGTGTGTGTGTGTGTGTGTTGGGGAGGGGTGTTGAGGAATGGCTATATGTGATCCGACAGAATGATTATGAATCACGTTATATTATATAGAAATTTATTTGAAATGATCTCTCCTCGTTGAACGGTTAATGTAACTGGAGCTGTTGCAGGAATCGAACCTGCCACTGATAATGGAATATATATATATATATATATATATATATATATATATATATATATATATATATATATATATTATTGTAGTATCTCTGCATTCATGGATACGTATTAAACATACGATATATATATATACACACACATGTATAATGACACGTATATCTATATATGTGGATGAGTGTGTGCGAGAGTGCATGTAAGCATTATGCACTCACACATATTCAGTGACTTTATATATATATATATATATATATATATATATATATATATATATATATATATATATAATATTCGATTCGATGATCAAGAATGATTTTTGTGGATATATTCTCATCACGAAATAAAAGTAATTCTTCTGAACTCTTTACAGAAACCAAGAGCTGTAATAAAGAAATCTCAATAACAGGAAAAACGTGGTCTTAGTGACAGAATAACAATAGCATGCTATTTGTTTGGGAGGAGGCTGTAGTAGTGATGGGAAAAGGACTGGAGTGAACGCGTTGAGCAATGGAGAGAATGGTGTTGCCATGGACTGATTTGATCGATTAATTTTGGTTTATTAAATTCCAGAGACCAATGTTCAATAGATTGTCACTTTCGATTTGGTTTGAGGAATTTGGGCTGAATTACTTCCAAGCAATTGAGTCGTGGGAGATAGCTTAGGGGTTGAGCTCAAGCTGATGACCAGTGTTCAATGTTCAGCGTTGGTATGTTTCGATAGCCATCTCATACAAGAAAATGCTCTGATCTCAAAACCAAGGCAGGAAACAAACCTTGTATTTCTTAGTTATTTCTCAATTCAAAAATTCTTTTTTGCCCGAATAGTTATAATATCTACCTAAGATTTGAAGGGACTCTCTCCAACATTTTGTGAGATTTGTCAGTGGAAGAGCAAGTAGTCTGTCTTGGCGTCAATTAATTCTCATACTTGTAAAATATTGTGATATGGAAATATTCTGTTGGATAAAACCAATAAAAACGCCCAAAATGGCCATTTGAGATTTTATTGGACAGAATATTCCCATATCATAATATTTTAGAAGTACGAGAATTTATTACCACAAAGAAAGAGTACTTGCTCTTCATCCTCCTCTGCCTGCTACTACGCGTCGTATTTATAAAGCTTTTCAAAGAAACGAAGTAACTAATCTATCTAGAGAAGAACTACACTTAGGTATATAGAAACTTCAAATTTACTGAATAAGAAGCCTGGTGGCACTCAGCATATGTTCCGTGAAAAAAAAAACTGTTAAAGTGATGGACGCGATCCTATGTTTTAAAAATAATTTTCAGAAGTGTTCATTCACCTCTATAAGACGTTTTTCTTTCTTTCGATCGGTCAGTCGGTCCCAAAACAACAAAAATAGAAAGGAAGGAAAATGCACAAGTCATTAAAAGGTACGATATCATTAAAAGGTGGAACGTCTATTCGAATCATTTTTTACCAGCTGCTAATGATGTCATGAAAGAATATCGAAGATCTATATAAAAGCCAGAAATGGCCCCCAAACGACAAAAATGGCTATTCAAGATTTTATTGAATAGAATACTGCAGTATTTTACAAGCATGAGAATGAATTGACAGAGAAAGACCACTTGCTCTTCTTCCTCATATTTCTGCTACTACTACTACCTTGGATAGCGGACGCATCGTTGAACTTATGGCTGTTTCAATAAAGATCTTTTAAGTATACTGGACTTTTTACTTGGTTATTTAGCACAGCCGATTATTTTTCCAGCTTACCAGAGACAAGAACATGGTGATGATAAGGATGTTCATTAAGCTTGGCGTCCGCTGGCGCAAAGCCAAGGGAGAAGGATACCCAGTGAGAATCGAACACTCTGTCATTTGACCAAAAGGAAACTTAACAAGATAAAATAATCCTGTAGATGTTTAGGAGATGGTTAGATAGCTATATGGATGTGAACTAGCCAACCTCCCCCAGACGGTTAGAGATTTACAATATTTTGGAAACAAGTGAATTCTTAAACACTTGGGAATCGTCGGATATAGTCTAAAATCTGAGTTTTCCCTCTCTTGGCTGAAGTTGTAAATAGGAACAATACTGATTTAGCCAAAGCCTCTGAGAGAGGGGGTGCAGCCAGTACGTAGCCCGGGGGCTAAAAGTTGTGCATTGAAACTCAAGTCGATACGATGTGCCCGTTAATAAAATAAGGTTGGTTATCATTTATTGGCGAGCAAATATAGTATGACGCACTAAAAGAAGAAAAAAATGGAATGGCTAAAGGACAAGTGTATTTATGCAGTGTGTAGGGAAGCGGGGCGAAAACAGTTTTGAATAAAAATTCCTCTGAATCCCTGGGTTTAGTATGTACCAAGGAGCCTTAGGTTTTGTAATTGTCTTCTTTGAGTCGGCATTTTGATTCCTCCGTATATTTTCCGGACTATGGTCTTCATACTTGTTGTTTTAACACAACGTTTTTACCGCTATATTCTCCAACGTACCACACGCTTTTGTTGTATCTGGTCTAAGATTTTGTATTCTGCACTATTATGTTTTATCAATCGGTTACAACAGGAAGTGTTTCAGAAGAGGAGAACAGAATCAAAAACGTCTTTCATTATGATTGCATTTCTTTTGTGTGTATAGTAGGAATATAGAAGAAAGAATTGTAGGCGAATGAATACAATAGATTCAGCTGTTGTTGTTACTGGAGAAACGGTTATCGATAAAAAGACAGAAAGAGTGTACGAATGATTTGCTGATCCCTTGGAGAGCAATATTGATTGAATGACTCTTCGAAGACGGAAGAGAGGGAGAAAAAAGAAAGAGTAAAATGGTGGGTAGAGAAATGGGGAGAAAAGAGAGGGACGTGTGAGCGGAAAAAACCAAGAAAGTACAATGAACAGAGAAAGTTTAACCAAGAAAAGATGGTAAAAAGATAAACGGAAAATAGATTATGCAACCAGGAAGAAAATTCGACGTACAAATGTCGATTTTTAAGAATCGTAGCTCATCGATAATCCTTGTAGAAAGTGTCCGAGATCTTTTTTTTTCTTCCAAAGAAAGGAAAGTGTATTGAAGCTATCGAAAGCACTTTCCTATTTAATGAAAAAGGTCGCTTGTTACTAAGGAATGAAAAGGGTCATTAAAGCAATATTAGTGATCGTCAAGCGACGAAGGAAGAATTATCGAAATGGAATAAAGAATTTCTTCCTTGTTTTTTTTTTCTTTGAAAAAAAAACATCTTTGACACCTCTGTAGTAAACTAAAAGTGAGTTTGCAGTATTCGGTTCCAACAATGGCCAGAATTCGAAGCCAAATTTCATGGCTGACGCAACGTTTTCTATCAACTTCGAGAAGTGCGTGACACATTCTTTCAAATGACTGTGGAGAATTCCTTTTTAAGTGCATACTCCTTGTGCTCATAGGTAGTGCGTTTGCTTTAAGTGCCAAACTTCAGTGTTCAAATAACAACAAAGACGCAGTTTTGTTAGTAAACTGAGTGTTCATTCACTTCTATTTCAATATTGCATTTTTAATGACGTGAGTAAACATAAAAATGATTTTTTTAAAAAAAACCTTCCGTTTCATGTTTAGTGATGAAATGCTCACAAGCTTTCTAGAGTTATTTTCGTTTTTATTTCATCCGATTTAAAATTCTCTGAAAAGCAAAGTTGGCAGATGACGATTCTTCAAAGTTCCAGCACATACATTGAGTTCCATGAAGGGTGCAACCCTAGGGTAAGAGGGTAGATTTTACGCTCACGTAAATTTTATGCTACAATATTAGTCACGTGGCAACACAGTACTCAGAGACAACAGTACATAGCATTTAAAATGATTGCATCATGTGTTAGCCTCACTCGAACACCCATCCCTTTGTCTTGTGTCAGTTATGTCGTTTTTACAGCGCAATGAAACGTACATGTAATGTAACGACATTGCATCCAGGATGAAGAAAATCGCTTTCAGCTTCTATTGTAATGTTGAAATGTATACTTAATTTTCATCATTTTCTTACGTTTTTATCATCATCATCATCATCATAATAATAATAATAATAATAATAATAATAATAATAATAATAATAATAATAATAATAATGTCCCAAAGACCCTGAAGGCAAGACTGGAGGAGATCGGGACAGAGGGAAGGATTGAGACTGTACAGACCACAGCACTGCTAGGAACTGCGCAGATACCGAGGAAAGTGCTAGAAATATAAAGACTGCAACACCAATTGTTAGCAGTGACCTAACAAAAGATGGGAAATGAAAGCGGGAATGTGAACCACAGCACTGGCATGATAGGCAAAGGAGAGAAGAGATGTTGACTGAAGACCTGAGGAGACTTATTGTCACTCAGCCTTCAGCAATGACCACTGGGCAACCGGTGTGAAACTGTAAACTGCAGTATTACTGTGGCCTATGAGAACTAAGAGAGAAGGGCTGGAGACTTGAGGAGACTTGCTGTCACTCAAACTCCAGCGGTTACCACCAGGCAACTGGTGTGAGATTGCAAATAATAATAATAATAATAATAATAATAATAATAATAATAATAATGATGATAGTAATAATAATTTGATTCTTTAAAAATAGTTTTTAGATTTTAAATGGTTTACAAGTTGTTAAAAAGATGGTTGCATCCTTTTTAAAACATCATGCATATGATAATGTCTCACATAGTACCAGTAAAAAAATGACAGGATTAACTATTAAAATATTGAAAAAAGATAATCGATGATGTGGTGATAGATTTTGAACTTCAAAGCGACGGCTGTCTTGTTAAAATGTAATAAAAATTCAAAGAAAATGATGAATTTACTATTCGTTGTTTCATATTAGAAGAAATATAAGCGACTCATTCTAGTATGTTACAAACATAGAAAAAAAACCTCTTAACTTGGTATATTTAACGATTTCACTCCATATTCAAGCGGCGTAGCAATGGCTTAACGGATATGTCATTTGCCCGCTCATCTCCAGGTCGGACGTACGAATCACGGCAGGATTCACTTATATATATATATATATATATATATATATATATATATATATATATTGTGCTACCTCTCTTAACTGAGGACTATCAGTTCCACAAAACGTCTCGTGGGACAAAAATGGTTCGTTGAGGGAATAATCAAACCTACGAGATTCCAGTAATTCATTCCAAATAAAAATATCGGACCTGTAATAACTTTGTAAGTTATGCATAATATACTAATAACTTTTTTAAATAATGTATAGATACAAGTAAACATGTAAAGGATATAATAAACAAATAATCTAATTATAAATCACCAAATGTCATTCCAGCCACCTGAAAATAAGCGTTCATGTACTAGATATAAATCTTGATAATTATAAATGAAATCTACATGATTCAAAGTGTGTGTGTGTGTGTGTGTGTGTGTGTGTGTGTGTGTGTGTGCGTGTGTGTGAAATTGACATACAAACAACCAAAAGATCAGATTGGTTCTTATACTTCAAGAAAATGCAGCTAGTAAAGAAACAGTGCTTCATAGAAATAATGAATCTGATTTCCCTATGAGATCTATGCAAATCAAATACTCAGTATCCTTTGGATAATGAAATCGAGAGAAATAGAGACGAAGAAAATAGAAAGAAAGACAAGACTTGTAATTATCAGGATTAATTTTTGTTTATTTTTTTTTTGTTCACAAGGAAGACAAAGTTTGGTATAATTGTGTAAATTTTGTCTTCTTTGTCCAATCTAATTCACTGGAACAAAATGTTTAATCATAATGATATAACAACAACAATAACAACAACGATAATAATGATAATCCAGGACATAGACTACGAATAACAAATACAACAGAATGAAACCACGTTGAAACACACTTTCAAAAAAATAGCCAACTGGAAAGCACTAAGACCCGATGGGATCCACGGATACTGGTTTAAGAAATTCACCACATAACACGACAGGGTCATCCACCAACTCCAAAGTTGCTTAGATGAAAGCGAGGTCCCAGAATGGATGACCAGAGGCAGAACTACCCTCATTCAAAAGGACATTGAAAAATGTAGCAAACGAGGGAGCAGAACAGCAAAGAA
>OY735215.1:21840267-22028450 GCA_963457665.1 Thysanoteuthis rhombus | reverse complement strand
GGCTAGTTATTTAAGATGTTATTGTCCGCCAACTGGCATAGGAAAGTATTATAACTATAGAAGCATGACAAATCAAACTACATCTTGATATGTTTAATGAGAAAGAAAGCTATAATACAAATTCTACCTGATTTTTTTTTCATCATAACTCATATTTTCTGTAAGATTTATAAATTGCTTTCAATTTATTCATTTCTTCCTAGCTTATACACAAAAACACATTCAATATTTATTTTCTCTGAAAATACTCTATATATACTTCACCTTGAATTGTATGTTTTAAGATCTCAATGGATAGAACCAGAAAAAAGGATCATTGATAGAAATAATTACATACTATTTATATATATATATATATGTATATATATATATATATATATATATATATATATATAATATATATATATATATATATATATATATATATATATATATATATATATATATATATATATATATATATATATATATATATATATATATGCGTTATCAAAATCATCAATAGTTTTTATGTCTATTTAATTTCAACTCTATTTTTCTTCTAACTTGAATATATCTTGCCCAGCTGATGGAAGACATGTTCAAAGGCTATTATACTGTGAAAAAATCAAATTAATTTGGAGACACATTGAGCACTGACAAAGGTATAGATTTATGATGATTAGATTTAGCACCAGTTCCTGCCATTCGCAATTTAAAAAAATATTTCTTGTAGGTGTTAGAAATATAGCACAGCCATTATATGTATAACTTGCATATCAAATAAATGATTTCATTTATTTTTATTACATCGCCCAAGATTATATCATACTGCTATGTTGACTAAAATGATCTCAATTTTCAATTCTCTGCAGCAGTAGAAAAAACCTTTGCTAGAGTAAATAGAATTGTTTGAACTAATGTTGCACTAGTGTGAGTTAAGATGTATGACTGTACGTACAGTTTAGAAAATTTGTAATTAATAACCACTTTGTCAGACATTTTACAGGTCTGGCTAGTCACTCAATAGAAATTTTTTGGTAACATGCCATGTGATGATTTAAAGAGATGATCAATGAACAAGTTACTTCTCTCACCTTTTGTTGAATCAGTAAAGATTCTGAATTTGAAATAACAAGCATGAGCTAAAGAACCAATTAAGTACAAAACTACATTGTAAATTGATCCCACCTCACTAAAAACCCATTTTGGTGTCGAATTTTCAAATGACAAAACATTTTTCCTAGACACAGTAAAGAGTGAACGTTTGAATTTTCAGCCCTTCAGCTCCTCTGGTGCAGTCTGTACACATGACACAATACTGGTTTGTCATTCAATAGAAATTGTGTTGGGGATGATCAATTAAAACATTGGAAGAGGAGAAAAATAAGTTACTTCTCTCGCCTTCTTGTTGGACAGTTATCACTATAAAGTCTAAATTTTTAAAAAACAAACAAGTGAACACAAGCTAATGACCAATATAACATGAATTTACATTGCAAACTGAACCCCCCCCCATGCAAATCTTTTTCAGGGAGAACTTGAAAAAAATGTTTTTTGTAGACATGATAAGAAGTAAATGTTTAAATTTTCAGCCCTCTAATTCCAATAGTATGTCAATACATACATAGCCAGCCAGCTAGACTGACTTGATAACTAATAAAACCTATTTTGACAGTTTGAGTGACAATTTTGGTAAGTTTTCTAATGTAGATAGCTCACCAGAATCACTTAAAAACTGAAAAAAAAACTATGTTGGCAGTTTTGGTTGACATTTTCTAATATTCTCGAGATAAAAGTTCAAAGTTTGAAGAAGATATCATTCAGTAAAAAGATTATTTTGGATAATAATTTCCTGACTTAGAAGTGGAAGTATGAAGATTTAAGGTGACCTTCAAAAGTTTTCTTTTACACTTGAATATTTTCAGATGCAATGTGTTTCCAGCTTAATTCAGACTGTAGAAATGTGGTTAGCTTTGTGAGACATTCAAAATTGTTGATATAGATAGCTAGCCTTTCAGCATACCAATTCTGCATATTCACTGGGACTGATCAATACTGGTATTTGCTATTAGGTTTCATGAATGCATCGAAGCACAAAAGGCTCTATAGGATTTTCTGCTCCTATGTTTATTATGTGTTCCCTGCCACAGAATATTGCCTAGAGATATGCTAACTTTGTACAATGATCGGAGGGTAATGAACAGGTAAGTATCCTTTGTGGCCATAATAGATAGGGATGATTTGCAGAACCTGCTTGGAGTAAAAGCACAAATCTATGGTTTATTTAAATCTTCAAGAAACTCTTCTGACTTCATTTATTCAAGTTTGGTATTGGAGTGTGAAACTCGATTCGCTACGCTTTCAGTCTACTCAAAAAGTAGCAAATTATAATTATTTGAGATACTATTTCGGACAAGTGACAAGAAATCTTTGTTGAAGAGAAATACAAGCATTGCATTTATTTTTTAAACTAATGGATGCATTGTTACCGTTTGTTATATCCACATTGTAAGAATGGATACACATGTCTGTATTTTCCCTTAGAGATGTCTAGTTCAAACAATACATATGCATTGCCCATGTTTCTTTAGTTGAGGGAAAGATTTGAACTGTAATGAAAGGTAATATATAGGTATAATATTACTTATTTGTATGTTTCTACTTTACATTTTACAAGCACCTTGTTTTTTTCAGTTTTTAAAATCCAATTATTCTGAAAGTCTTTAACATGTTCACTGCGAGAAAGCGGTTACATACACCAGTAAACACAAACATTCTTATACAAACTGAATTATTTAGTTACTCTCTTAAGAATACTAAGTTTCAAAGTTAAAACCCATTAAGTTGTTCTAACGGACTTTTAATTTTATAACTGACCAATATCTCGTCTTTTAATAAGTGTGTTAATTCACCTATCGTACCAGTGGTTTCTGTGTCATTATCATGGTTTTGTTTTCTTTTTGATCTGCTGGGGTAATGATTTGCTGTTAACATATTTATGTCTGCTGCTTTTATAAGTCAGAGTTTTTTTTTTTTTCTACCCAGTACAAAGGATTGAACTCAGATCTTAAGGCATCCTCTCCAAAAATCAGTAAAGCGTGAATAATTGTTGATAACACTCCATAAGAGATTTAGGTGAACATTCATATCTTTAGCAAATCTCACTACATTTTCAATTAAAGTTACTGCTGTTTTTATATTTCATTTGTTTTTCTTTATTGATGTTTTTGTTTTTTGACTTATTAGATCCTAGTAAATATACTGCTTAATAGTTTTTTAATTAGCTTTGAACTATGCCTTTTCTTTAGCATGGCAAAGCTGACACTGTAATAGCATTAAATTCATTATGATGAAATGTACAAGTCTGCAAGATTCTCTCCAGATAATTTTATGGCAACTGAAGTTAAACAAACAGCCAGGAATTTTAATGGGGAGAAGTTATATATCTGCATAACTTGGTTATTTTGAATCTTTCTGTTACTTTTTTCTATAACTTAGTATTAATTGGAAACATATTTAAAAAACGAAAATTTTGTAAGGAAAGAATATTGTTCAAGTTGAATATTTTTGAGGCGATGTGTGGGGGCTACATGCCTTGCAGGGGTTAGCTGTCCATTGAGGAGAGGCTTTAAGTGAAACATTACAGCTGGCAGAATGATTAAGATCCTTGTTTTGATAGAAGCTTTGCTTCTAGCAGATGGAGCAATGCACTGGTTGATCTCATAAATAGCACTGGACAATAGAATAACAGTATTTGACCAGATGTTATACCAATTATGAATAATAACTCACTCTTTTCAAATTCACCTTTTTTCAACCAAATAATTTTATTAATGCACAATTAAACTTTTTTTTCAGTATGGTAAAAAGTACTTCTATTTCCATTAATGCAGAGTTACATTAGATAAGACATGTTCTGTGCTAACCTAAAGGATGGCTTCCTGTTGTGTTGAAGGCCTGCCCACTTTTTCCAAGATCAAACTTGACCTAAAAAAAAAACTGTCCAAGGCTTTTTTTGTAAACGTAATCTTTTAGTCTTGATTAAGGTAATCATAAACAATTTCGCTCATAAAAATTAAGCGCTCATCTTCCACATACTTTCATTGTCGGCTGAGGAGTTTTTGAATAGTACCAGGTTTTATGAATACATAACGGGAGACGACGAAGAATTTCTTTGCCATCATCATAGCATGTTCAAGTCAGGTCGACAGTGATGAAAGATTTAAATGTTCAAGTTACATATTTTGCATTCCAGACAACATAAGTGTATTTATAAAGTTTCATGAAATAAATGATCAATCAAACTTTAGAATAAAGACATGCATTTAACAGATATTTAATTTTTATGATGCTTCTTTTTCATTATATAATACTTGCTCATTTCTTGAATGAAACTAAATAAGCTATTAAGGTTTGAAGGTTTTCTTTTACTAATTCATTGATTTTCAATTAGTTTCCCTACCCCCAAGAAGCATTGATAGTGATATGTTCCTTGACTTCAGGATTGAACTAGTTATGCTTTAACTGTCAATTCAATAGGTTAAACATTGATTTACCTTACAATTCAAAAAGAATTACTTTTATCTTTAATTTTGACATAGATTTTGCTGATATCCTCTTGATTATTTCCAAATATACAAACCTTATTCTACAGAAAATAATGAATGAATACTGAGGAAAACGCATATTGTGATCATTTTTGAATGATCTTTTAGATAACAATAATCAGATGATAACATTAGACAAGAGATGATTAGAGGAAGCCACTTATTATGGTCAGTTTAAAGTGTTCCACACTGACTGATTTTGATAACAATAACTGTTTGATGATATTATTTGTGATGATTATAATAAGTGGCTTTCTCTGTTTTTCCAAATTATTTTGTGAGATTTAGATTTTTATATTCCTTAGTATATGAGTTTTTATTTGAATATTAATTAAATACTTTTTTAAAACTTATTTGATTAGAAAAAAAATTGTAAATCACAACAATTTATTTATCTTAATAATGACAAAAATCAAACACAATTCTGGTTAAATTTCATATTAATTGGTCTTGAAAATTTCTATCCGTGAATATTTTTGATTTTTTAAAGTAATCCTGGTAACTTAGAGATTTTTCAATTAAAAGTCTCCCTTGGCAGGAACATTTCATTCTACAATATTTGCAACAACAAATCGCCCAAATTGATTTTATTGGCAATAATAAAATCCTTAGAAAATTCAAGTTAATTCTGCTCCAAGATAAATCTGATAATTTATAATCTCGTCTATGGCAAAGGAATTTCATATTTAGGCTAAATATAAATCTATTAGTTGAATTTACTAGTTAAAACAATTTGAAAATCATTCTATAAAAGTGTATATTCTCGATTAATATAGAAATATTGAACTTTATACAATTAAAATATTTTCAATTTAGTAGACAATGAGGGCTATCCATTTTAGAGTACATTATCAAGTATTGTATTAAATTCAGTCTGTTGCAGCAATGTTTGAAAAAATTTACTGACCTTCCAATAAGCCTCACCAAGATGATTTATTTCAATAATTTAAGGAAAGAACTTTCATTTTTTTTGCTTATTTCAAGTTAAACTACTTATACAATTGAGTTGCATTAGATGTACAAATTCAGAAAATCTGCCAATCAAATATTGTGTGTACAAGGGTAATGTTATTAGGAAAAATATGTCCTTAAATAGCATTTCATCCTTTATCTGAATTTCTCATTGATGAGTTTAAAAAGTAAGTATGGACAAGAATTATTATACTGTCAACTACAGTTTTTATTTAGGAAAATTTCTTCATTCTGCTGATGCATTGGGAATAATTTATAGAAATTTCATTATATATATTTAAAGGATTATCACTTGGATGAAATTTTGATTATGGCGATAAGAGAATTGTTCCTTGACTTTCAAATTCATGTATATTATTGAAAACTTTTATCTTGTTTTGCATATTATCAAAAGATATCAGTAGTGTGAATCTTTCGGAAAAACCCTTGAGCTCTGCATTTAAAGGATGAGTGAATTAAATAACTTATCAAACCATTGTGTATTTATTGGCAAAATATTTCTATTTGCATACTAATTAAGAGAGATAACTATTCTTTCTTTAGATAGACCTATTATAAAAATCCAACTACATTAATATACTGTGTGTTGGTTGCTTTGTTGCTTGATTGGTCTGTCTGTCCTATGGAAAAGAGAGTATGACATTTTCGCAGCCTTAAATTTCTTCCTTTCCTCTCACCACTGCCCCTGCCCCCATCCACCAGCATGGCAACTCCCAACTCAATTGATATAAAAGATGGAAATTGGATAGGTGGGACTTGAAAGAAGTTATTTTGTTTGTTGAAAAGTAAAACTATTTGTGGTTAATTCTTTATCAAGAAAACAATTGTCATTTTTGATGACTGGGGTACACTAATATATATATATATATATACATATATATATAAGAACCGTATTTATGATATATTATATTAGATACTCTCTCCAGTAGCTGTCTCTTGAATGATGAATCCTCTGTGGAGATGTACATGATCCAGGTATGAAATGTTAACTTTTCAGCCTGCTGTATCTGCCAGTATATAAACTGGTCATTTAGTTTATAAAAAAGCACAAAAAACCACGCAAACTTTACGCTGCACCCAACATACAGGTATTATGTGCTGTATACCAATGCTTGATATACACAGTTATAGGGCTTGGATTATCAATAGTGAGCGGTACTGCTCTGAATATAGTACATTGAAAGAAAGAAAAAAAGTTTAGGCTTAATCCTATTACTTTTTTATCAAATCTCTTGGTATGAACCTTGGGTGAATTTTGCTGCAGAGAGATTTCTTTCTTTCCCATTACTTATTTTTAGTTCCTCTCGTATCATTTTTTTTTCTTCAATATTAATTTCTAATGCAGTATAGAAATTTTCTTTGTCTTACTAATAAACTTCAGAAACTCTTTACCAAATGTCTTATGCTTAACACTGCATAAATAATTCAGTATGAAAAGTGGTTTCATTTGGTTATCCCAAACTGTATGATTTTATGTCAGGCTTTTTAAAAAAAAGATGTTATGCATTTTAATTCATTCATTTACCAATTGATTCTCATTATATCTCTGGGAAAATCTTTTTCAAAATAGTTTTCTCACTTGAATATTTTTTGAAGAGTTGGTATTGCAAAATTTAGAAATTAGTGAAAGTTAACAAAGGGTTAAAAAATCTCTTTGGTAAAAATATGCATGATGAAGGGTTTATAATGAATTTGATTAAGAAAATTGTAATAAGATAATCTTCAGTAAAACAGTGTGCTTATTAAAATATATAGCTATCATTTTTGCATTTAAGAATTGTCAAACAAGAAACGAAAGTTTTTAAATAGCAGAAAATTTTTATCAAGTTTTCTCTTTTAAAAACCCTTCATCAAGTTAAAGTGACTGTAAGTCTTTCATTTACTGTCAAGTTAAACCTGAATTTTCTGGGAGAGAAATAATTGTAGTTGTAAAAGCAATTTAAGCAGAATATCTACATGGTTCATCTCAACTAAGGGGAATGTATATTTTTTTTAAATCAATCAACGTGCATTTACTATTTACTATTTATTGAAGTGCAATCTGTTTAATAAATCAGAAATTAATATTAAATTTATAATTATTTCAGGTTACATTCTAACTCAGTATTTGGTTTTGGCAGTATTTGGTGAGTTATATTTTTTGCTATATATTCCTTGTTCCATAATGCTTATTTTTGTAAAAGATTTCATCAAGTAATGGTATAAATTGTTTGAACATATCTCTATACTTGGAATACATAAATATTCATAGATGAATCGATCTATGTTAAGAAACTTTGAAGAGAAAAAATATATTTGTAAATGTTGAACTGATCAAGTTTATGAGATATAATGTTCTTATGATGTTTTTTCTGCCTTTCATGTAAATGATTTAAAAAAAAAGATATATTTAAAGTGAAGTCATTGTTATTATGTTATAATTATTTTAAATAGATTTTTTAAAAACACAGTAAAATATCTTTTGTTTTTTGAATATCAGTGTAAGAGAAAATGTATATCATGCATGAATATTGCTATATGTAGCAGCCTTAGTGTAGAATTTGCCCATGGCAGTAAAATCTATTGTTGGAGTTGATGAGAAAAGTAAATGCTTTGGCAGAGTGAATTGGGTGGAATTGTTTGCATTTTTGCCTGATGAATACACACAGGAGCGGATCTTGCTTTGTAATTCTCTCCCTGAAAAGTATCCTGAGAAAGATCGAACCATATTAATGGCTATCAGTAGTTCGTAGTGATGCTCCATATGGAAAATGAATAATGACTTTGGAGAATTCTTTCTACATTTATTATGAATAATGATTAAGAAACTTGCATCAACGATTTCAACTGGATTATCCTTTATGGTACATACTGAAATATTTTTGTAAAGTAAAAAGTTCACTTATTCATGTAAAATTTCCAAGTCTGATGTTTGATCTGCATATAAATTTGAAAAGTTTTTTTCCAAATCACAGATATTTTGAATGTTTAATGGCTTAGCCTAAAAAACAGTCACTTGAATACAATTGAAGCATCTTTTATACTATTCAATGATAAAAAGAAAGTACTCAGTAGTTGCTGAGATTTTTTTTAAAAGTTTTAAAGTGGTTACTTGGAACCTCTATCCAAATGCACTTAACAACCAAAGAGCATAATTGAAACTACTACAGTTATCACAAGACTGATCAAGCAATGTAATCTATATTTATAGCATAATGTATATGCTATGAAATTCACTTTGATAACTAATAAAGTAAATCTATTTACAAACTGGTATTATAATCATGTTAAAAATTGATTATTATCATTTTTTAAAAATTAATCAATTAGAAATAATATATAAATCTTGGAAAACTAAACTTTATATACCTACCTAATAATATAAAGGCACCAAATGTTTCTTGGTTTCTAACTGTGTTTTCAAAACTGACTGAGACAGCTGTACCCTGCTCCAAATTAGTGTACATGAGTAACATGACCACAGTATGTACATAGGAAAGGTAGCACTGACCTCTGGTGACCTCTAAAGGACAATTTAGGCATTTTTGATCCTTAGGGAGATGGCTGCACCTTGTGGGTTGCAACATTTTGTACATAGGTAACTAAAACCCAGGATGATCATTAAATATGTAGCACTGACCTCTGGTGACCTCTAAAGATCAGTCCAAGGTCAGGTCAATTTTGGCATTTCAATAAAAGTCAATTTTGGCATTTTTATCCCAACAGAAGGGTTGTGATCACAACTTTGTGAGACTCAGTTTTAGAATTTACTACATGACATTCCAGTGTTGTTTACCTTTCTCCTGGGCAACATAGGTAGTATTTTTATACATATGTATATATGAATACATATAGGTAAACATTTGAGCACTTGATTTAAATGGAACCTCTCTCTCATATATCTATAAATATAAAGACCAGTGTCCCCTAATTTGTTTGTTTATCTGTACAGCTCAAAGAGTCATAATGAAACAAACCTATTTATAAAATTAACAAGAAAGACATGGCATGGTTTGAACCCCACAGCCAGTGGGTTGAAAGTCAAGTACAGTAACCATGATGCCAAGCTAGCACATGGTGAATATGAGCATGAAATGTCATCCCAATCACTAGGATGTCATCAGTCATCACTACTCACCAACATTTCCTTTGTCCCTCTTCTCAAACAATCATCATCATCATCACCAAGCATGTTGTTGGACATCTGAGTGCCGAACTCAAACAAACCTAGACAGCATTTTTAATGTTAAATTCAACCTCCACTGTTCCAAATGATTTCAGCAGAGCGATACTATTTGATTTAAGATTTGAAAATTACTAAAACTAATTAAAATTTTTTTAGATACAATAAATGGGAGCAGTTGAAAAATAACCCTCACATCACTTGGTTGGTTTTACATACGATGAATGAAAACTCTTTTTAATGTTAAATTTAGCCCCCCCCCCATGTTTCAAATGATTTCAATGGAGCAATACTGTTTAATTTGAAATTGAAAAAAAAAAAAAAAAAATTATTTGTTATCGATTCAAGCATTTACTAATATATATATATATATTGTACATAGATATATGAACAATAGATAGATAGTTAAGTATATATGAAATTAAACAAAAACAGTTTATAATCAGATAATACTGAATTGTTAAATATAGACAAAATTTATAAAGTAATTTCATGTGTATCTTGGCACTATAGTTACATTTAAATAAAAACCCTAACTAATACAATAAAAATCTAATTTTTCTTTAAAACTCGTCATTTGTAAGTTTATTGCATCCTAGTAAATGAATAAATACACTTATAGTAAAATATATATTTGGATAATTTATCCAAACATAAAAGTAATAATTCTGTCATTTTTACATTAGTAGTATTCAAGTATATATACATATATATATGTATACATATATATATGCATACATATATATATGTATACATATATATATATATATATGTATACATATATATATATATGTATACATATATATATATATATATGTATACATATATATATATATGTATACATATATATATATATGTATACATATATATATATATGTATACATATATATATATATGTATACATATATATATATATGTATACATATATATATATGTATACATATATATATATGTATACATATATATATATATATATGTATACATATATATATATATGTATACATATATATATATATGTATACATATATATATATGTATACATATATATATATGTATACATATATATATATATGTATACATATATATATATAGAATGATTAATAATTGTGTCACCCACAGATTGCTGTTTCGTTGTATTACAACTCTTCAGTGTGACTATAGACTATCCAATATCCCTTCCAATACCGTGAGGTAGGATTGATACTTTCGCTTTAGATCCAGAGGCTGACACACATATATATGTTACACTGAATCAGTGAAATTTCCTAATTGGCAGATTTTACTTAATTTTTTGTAAAAAAAAAAAACATTGGTTTCATTCTGATTAAATCAACTTCTGACTGTAAAAAATAGTTGTTTTATATGATATTATCAATTTAACCTTTGCACAAATTAGAGGTATGTATTTTTTGAAAAAAAATTTAAAACTCTGCCAATTATGCAATTTTAACAATTCGGCATAACATATATGTATGGCTTTTTTCTCAAAAGGTTATTGATTGTATAATACCATCTGCCTCACATACGTCTCATTTTTTATACATATTCATATATATATATTTATAAATGCGTTATATTACTTTGAGACTTTATTTAAAATGATCCCTCTAGACAGCGTAAATAGAAGTAACAATTGAAGAAAATGGGGCACCTGTGACCGATAAGGTAGCTACTTCAATGTAGTGTTGTTCTTACCATTGAGCTAAACAGTCGATGAAAATTCAAAGGCTTGAATAACTGCTTCAACTCTAAATTCTCATTTTGTTCATTCACCACTATATCTATTGTATTTGTTACTCAACGCGGACAATTATATATTATAAGAAATGGATATATAATCCAACAAGGAGTAATATAATGCATTTATAGTTATTTCTCTGGAAAAAATGTTTCCTCTGTATGCATGCTGTTTTAAAACTTTTGCTTTCAAGAAATTTGAATTTATGTATTTTAGCTTTATTAATGCAGATTATGGATGTTTGAATATCTCAAGATTGAATAAGTGCTTTTGTTCTGTTTTTAAAAATGTCCAGTTAGATAGAATCACATACTATAGTTTAATTATAAAATTCGTTTGTAATTCTGAGATTTTCTTTTATTAGTAATACATGCTTTCAATTAAAATATGTTGATCAAATATATAAATTTTCATTATAGATTGTCTGCTAGTCTTTTCCTCATCTCATCCTATCTATCATAACTTACTAGACTGAATATTCTCCGATTGTTAAAGTAAGTAGCATAAAGAAATTAGTTTCCAATAAGACTTGAACTCAAATCCCATCCTGGGAACTTTCTCTTTTATAGCTAATGCTTTGACCTATTTGCCACAGAAGCCTATGGCTGAATTAGATGTATACCTTACAGATATATTGCCTCCTCTCTTTCCCAAATCATCATATGGCTTCTTTTTACCAGCTGATTATCATCTAGAATTATCTGGAATTTTCAACTGCTTAAAAAAAAAGCCATGTGATATGGAATGCAAGTTCAAATCCAAAAAGAAGCTACTTTATTCCTACTTCCTTTTACTTACTTTAACAATTGAAGGGTATTTGAGTTGAAAAGTTTTGATAAAAAGCTTCAATAAAGTGAAGAAAAGACAAGCCAAAAATTAATAAAGAAAACTTATACACTTGAAAACATGTATAACTGGTAAAAGGGAAAACTATATCAGCAGGTATGCATGGCCAAAAAATACATACTAAATTTCTGACACTAAATGACATCTGCAATCTGTCATCAAAGTTGAAAATTGGTGTATGTTTCTGGTTGAATCTGTTTGTCTGTTGGTTTGCCTATTTATTTGTCTGTTGGTTTGTCTGTCCAGATAATATCTCCTTAAGTACAAAATGGATTTCCATGGAATTTTGTGGAAGGGTGAGCAATGTGATAAGAAAGAAATGGTAAATTTTCCTGTTGTTTTTTTCCCAAGTACATTTATCTATATGCTCATGACTGTACACATGATATCTCAAATTAAATTTTGGTGCAGATTCATGCACAATCATCTCCAATACACCGTAGTTAAATGTCTGAACCATATGATATTGCCATAATTCCATGTTTGTCCTCACAATATTTCTAAAAGTACTCAATGAATTCCTATGATATTTTGTGGAAGGATGAACAACTGACTATGGAAGAAGTGATTAAATTTTGGAACAGATCCATGCATGTCAAAACCACCTACTCTTGAATCTTTTTTCTGTTCACAAGAAGACTCCAAAAATTTTCAATGAACTACGATGATATTTTATGAAAGGATGAATAATAGACAATGAAAGGAGTGGTTAAATTTTAGAGTGGATCCATGCACAGTTAACTCACTTATGTTGTAATTTTATGTCCAAACCACATAATATTGCCAAAATTTCATGTCTATTCACACAGTATGTCCAAAAGTGCTCAATGAATTCAAATGATATTTTGTGAAAGGATGGTCAATAAGCTACAGGAAGGACTGATTGAATTTTCAGGTAGATCCATACACAATTCCTCCCCCTGAAAATGGTGTTGGCAGAATTATGCACTCTCTGAGTGCTTTCCAGTTGCTTATGTAATTCCAAAATTGTGATTTTCAAAAGTTCAATTTTCCAATTTTTTGTAGGCAATTACATCCATTACATCATGTTTATTGAGATTAAAATTCTAAAATCTTGAAATCATACGGAAAAAATCTCCCAGATGAAGTAGCTGTTAGAAAAATATGTTTTGATTAAAAATAATCAATTTTATGATTGCTGAAGTGAATTATGGAAAAGTGTTCTGTAATTTTCTGTTAAAATACCATGAAAAACAATTTATTTCATAATGGAGGTTTTTAAACTATCAACACCAAGCAAAAATTGAAAAGGGTGTGGTCTTCATCTAAAGTTGAGAGCCATGCTGACAGATTACATCATTATACAAGTAATATCAGATAGCAGCTAATGATAGTATATTTCCACTCCATAGGATGCATGTCAAAACGGATGTAGTTACTTCTTCCTTGCATATAATATTCAGCAGTTCACATTTGACACTTGTATAAAAGTTTTAAAAAGAATTGTTAATGTTCATTAGTTAATGCTGTAACTTGAAAAATAGAACCATCAGCAGTTTTGTATTATGAAGAGGAGGGTAACTAAAAGTAAATTACATTTGCAAAAAGAAAAAAACTTTTAAAAAATGTGTCAAGGCAGTGTCCCCCCTGCAATATCTACTGACAAAGAGTTATTCCAAGAGATGTCTTGTCAGTCATGTTGCAAATCATCAATTGAGCAAAAACAGTAATGGGCATAGTTGATACTTAAAGGCTTCCATACTTGTTAAATCAATAAACTCTAAATTACAAAAAATCTATGAAAATTACTTTCAGTGAATATTTGATTATGTAAAGTTTTATTTAATTATCCAGCATGGTTAATTTTTAATTTGTTTCATTCAAGTACAGCTGCTCAACCTTTAGCAATCTGCATTCTTTTCTAAGGGTGCCGAGATTTTTTGTACTTGATAACTTTGAAAACCTGTAACTTGTTCATGTATGACTGGAATTTACATAACACATCCTCGAAATTCAAACACCCCATCATTAGGTGATCGGAGTTGCCTGCAGTGGCAGGTCAAGCTTTTCTCTTGGCAAACCAAGTTGCCTACTGACTACTGAAGGTTTGAAAAATGAAATGTATCTTTAAATCATTTGATGAATTTTTAAAACAAGTATCCTCATCTTTGTTATCTTTATGACTTTTTCAGATATGTTTTTCAGCTTTCCTTATGTTGCATCTGGTAGTCTTTGAATGTCACAGAGTGTAATTTTAACAGAAACCAGCATAAATAAGAACTGTGATAACCAAAATGATATTGTAGTGATGATCATTGGACCTTTTCACATGTTGGTGAGAAATGGTGGTAACCTCTTGCAATATATATATTTAGTATTAGTTGATGGATTCTTTCCTATCAGACTGACTTTTAGCTTCATTTTCCCCCTTCGGTTTGAGAAGAATGTCAGATTGCACTTGACTGTTAGACAGCAATCAAAGTGATTATTATTTTATGACATTTCTTACTGCTCCATTTAATTCTACACTGTTAGTTGTTACTTGCCTTTTATCCTGATGTATAATTAGGTGTTTTCTTACACTTACTGGCAGTTGTTCTTGTCTCCTAAATAATCTCTTTCTCCCCTATTTGCATTTCCACATGCAGCTGTTGAGCAGAACCTATTACATAGTCGCAGATTGTTTTCTTATCTTGGGACTGTTTATGTAGATATAAGTACCTGCATGAATCTGTTTATATTTACTTGTTTTGCAGTTTATTTTATTCAGTTATTGATGCAGTCTCTTTTTACCATCATGACTGGTCATAACCCCTTCAACTAATGTAAAGCATATCTATACATAAAGCTTATCACTATACATAAAGCTGATGGATAATATATATTTCTATTAGAAACTAGCTTCAAATTACCAATTGTTAACTATATATATCCTAGTAAGAATATGAATATTCTAAATGTTTATGTTAGCTTATTTGGAAAGTAATGTCATTTGGGTTTTTTTTGTTTTTTCTTGAGACAATGAAAATCATTCACTTGTAACAAATATTGAATTTATCAATTTATCAATATTAGTGATAACAGAAGCCTAATGTAGAACTAATCCTTTTATATGCTTTGTTGAAAGAATCTAGAATTCTGGCCAAAATAATGTATGTCAATATCTGAACCAAAAAAAAAAGGTCTGGGTGAGTAATTGATGGAATATGATAGATTTCATTTAGTACAAACTCTTAGAATAAGGCAAGACAGTGACAGCAAATCTTTATATTAAAAAGATGTGTGAAGAGTTATGCAAAAATATTTGAATTTGATCAACAGAAAAGTTATCATTCTTCAGAATGACAATGCAAACCCACACTCTGTAAAATAAACCTCAAAAGATCAAATCTTTAGGTTTGGAATATTTTATCACATCCTTCTAACTCAACCACCTTGGCACATCAAGACGACTATTTAGTAAGATCACTGAAAAACTTTCTAAGCAACCAGATCTTCAAAATAGGGAAAAGATCAATTCAGCCCTATCAGATTTCTTTTTGTCCAGGATCCCAGATATTTCAACAAAGAATGAAATAATTACTTTCACAATAGGCTTTTGTCATTGCTAATAAAGATTATTATATTCTTGACAAAAGAATTTGAATGGCTTTTCATTCTTTTTCCAAAAATGACATTACTTTCCAAACAACCTGTTGTATGGAGAAATTACAGTTATTTGTGTGTGTGTATATATATATATATATATATATATATATATAGATAGATAGATAGATAGATAGATTTACGATAGAGAACTACTTTTAAGATATCTTGCAATGGTCAGCCATAAACCCTAACATCAGGTATTATTACACGTTCTCTTTCAACTATTTGTTCCACTGTGATTTATAGTAACTGTACTATCATCTGTTGGAGATGAATTTGGATTCACATTGAATTGCCATCACTAGTAAAACCCTGTTGAACAGAAGATGGTTTGATGTATTTGCTAACCAATAAAAAAAGTAAAAAATTTTCCCCTTGCAATCTCTCTTTTGGTATGTATTTGAGAGAGAGAGGGAGAGAACATTTCTTACAGACAGCAAATGTTTGAGCAACCTCAAATTTGCAGATGACGTAGTCCTTCTTGCAGAGAACCTACATGATCTCTATGTTGGAAATAAATACACAATGATCAAAATTGAAGATGCAGAACTGGAAAAAGTAGATTACTACATCATGGATCCCCAGAGATCACTTGCATAACTGAGGTCGACAGAATACAAGATAGAGAGACAAACTAGATAAATTCAGAAAACATTGGCTCCACGATGCCCATGATAGAGAGATGTGGCAAATTCTTGGGAAGGTCTATATCAAATGATGGACGATAAAAAACTGATGATGATGAACCTACAGATGAACCACTTAGTGAAGAAAAAGAGACATACAACTGTTAATGATGAGAATTTTCACCTGAAAAAGAATTCATTTTTCATGACAGTGTTGAATAAAATAAATATTAGGAAAAATAAAACAGTAATTTTATTGTTTTAGATAAAATGAATGTTAAGTAAACACAGAATACTATGTAAAATCTGAAAATGATATATTTTCTTCCACAGACTCAAGATGCATCAAGAATGACAGTATTTCAACTCTGTATGAATTCACCAAGTATTTTAAGGAATGCCAAATATTCTTACAAGATGTACTAAAAAGATTACCTTTACATGCAAATGGTAAGACTGACTCCAAGAAGTTACAGTTTGAATTAAATTAACTATTATTTATTTTCAACAACACATTAGTCATCTTCCTTTAGCAATGAAGACAATTAAACAAATCATTGTAAATTCTATTTATCAAATCTAATGAAATAATGATAATTGTTGCAATGTAGAGTTGAGAGAAAATGAAATCTTAAAGTTTTCAGTATTATTATTATGACTTGGCAAATTTGTTCCTAGCTTTAAGTAATATTTGCATTTATTTTAAATCATTATATGTCTTTTTACAGCTTGGGGTATGTTATTGATTTTAATTGGAAAAGAGTAACTTTTGAGGGATGATTTTCTTGGATTCCAAATATTTAATTTGATTGCTGGTTATTGAATATAAATAATATTGCTAAAACAATAAAACCATATCTGCTGGCTTGAAATTTAACCTGAAGATGATTTTAATTCTTTACAGTTTTCTATCGAAAATGAAATATTACAAGAATCAAAATGCCATTATAAAAGTTCTTCATACCAAAATTGTTATCTAATAGTGTCTGACATAGCTGAATAGTTGCTATTGATCAAGTTTAATTTGATTTTTATCAAGCAAGGTGCCCAGGCATCACCCAAGATGGCTTTCACAATCAATATTCTAGATTAACCTATTTGAATTGACATCTCTATGATTATTTATGGGTATTTTATTGGCACATATGCATATTTTTTACCACCTATCTTTTTATATAATATATATTTTTGAATACAGTTGGATTGTTTTGGAAAATGACATATTAATGTCTTTTTAAAACTTTAAAAGAAATAGCTTGAAATAAAGTTACTAAATAATGAAGACACTTGAGCTTTTCAAACATTAATAAAATTTGCTGGTCCCAATCAAATTTCAATTGGAATAAAATGATATGAATTATAAAAAAAAATAAAATATTTCAATGATTTTTAGGCCTTTTGACAAATTACCATTTTTTATAAATTCTCTTTTCATTCATGATATTTTAACATCGTTCTTTTATTTTTTTCACTTTGAACCTCTTGATAAAAACAAGTAGAAATTAATAAGAAATTTGTTGAACAACAGATATTACCAAATATAATCCTATAAGGGAAGTAGTTTATCAAAAGAAAAGAAAAGCCTTTACTCCTTTTCTTTTCACTTCAGGAATATTTTCTATATCATCAATGGCTTTTTTCTAGTTTGAGTATGGACTTTTCAATGTATTTTAGACATTTGTTACAGAATAGAAAACATCACAAACATGTGTCCACTGCCACTCCTCAGGGGGTGGGCACAGAAACTTATATTCTGCAAAGATTTACATTTCCAATTGCGCTTAATATTAGGGTTATCAGGTCAAAATTGTCCATGGGTTGTAAAACCCCAGTTAATGCATTTTCTGAAAGAGCAGGGACCAAGGATCAGAAAACATTTTATATCTTATCAATAGCTCAAAGGAATCAAAAGCTATACAAAAACAAAATTTTGAAATTGGGAAGTAAGTTTAGAATTTTAATCCTGTTGTTTGTACAATGGGAAGGAGTGTAAAAATAGTATGTGCATTTGCTTCCAATATGTCAATATGTTATCACCAAGCCAAAATGTAAAAATCATACAGAAAATTTGCAGTAACAGAAAAAGGTTTGAATCGTTTCTGGTCAAATAAGGATCAAGGAATTAAAAAATTGCTACTCGCTCATTTGCTTCAAAAATGCAAAAATTGGATAAAAACTGTTATGATATTTCAACAAGAAGAAGTAATGAACATAAATCTTGAAGCTGAAACTGGCTGTTTGGAGTATATTTCTCTGGACTTGTATAAGTTAACCTGAAAGAGACCCATCTCACAAATGGAGACTCTCGTGAAACACCAATGATTGATTGCACTAAACTCAAGTTTAGGAAACAACAAAAAAGAAAGATTGAAGTAAGTATCAAATAAAAAAAATTAAAAAAAATTCTCATAGCTCATTGCAAATAAATTTCTTTTTAAGACTATTTCGGAGATGCAACTAGCTAAATTTATGAAGTAAAATATTTTAAAACAAAAATGTAATGCAAATGAGTTGCAGTACTTTTCCATGGTGCAAATGCATCCCTGTGCACCCCCCTTACTGATGCCCACAATCACAAATTAGTTTTTCCTCACTGGATAACTTGCAGTTGTTGCTCTGTGTAGACCATGCTAAACTTAGCAGACCTCCACCTTTCAAAATGTCTCTGTAGACCTTTCTATATTTTTCCTGATACATATTTTTTTATACTATCAGTAATTTATTGAAAGTGACAGTAGTAATCAAAAAGTTTATTTAATCTCAAGTTGAAAATATGTCTCTTGTTTCGGTTAAGTGAATATAAAAAGAGTTGTTTTCAAAGTTTATGTAAAAAAAAAGAAATTTCTTTATTTAGAAAACAACCATTTAAAAACTCGAGATTTGATATTTTACCTCTGTCAACAAAATTGAAATGAGTTATGTGTTTTTGGTTGTGTTGGCTTGTCTTTTGGTTGGTCTATCCACATATATTTATAATATTGTCATAATCTCATGTCTGTCCACACAATATCTCCAAAAGTTCTCAATGAATTTCTATGACATTTTTTAGGGTAGACAATAGGCTTTAGAAGAAGTGATTGAATTTTCGAGCGGATCCTTGCACAATCATCTCCCCTGCGTCGTAGTATTATGTCAAAACCATACAATATTACCAGTCTTTCATCCTGTTTGCAAGATATCTCCAAAGGTTCACAATGAATTTCTATCAAATTTTGTGGGAGTGTGTACAATAGACTGGGAGAGAATTGATTAAATTTCTGATTATCTTCCCTACGTTGTAATTATATGTCCAAACCACGTATTATCACCATAATGTCATGACTGTTCACACAATATCTCTGAAATTACTCATTGGATTTCAATGGCATTTTGTGAAAGGGTGGGCAGTTTGCTACAGAGGAACTGATTAAATTTTGGAGGGGATCCATGTGCAATTACCTCTCATACGTCATAGTTGTATGTTCAAACCACATGATATCGCCAAAATTTCATGTTTGTCCACACACTATGTTCAGAAGTTCTCAATAAATTTCATCAATATTCTGTGGAAGGTTAGACAATGGGCAATTGAAGTACTGATTAAATGTTTGGGCAGAGCCATGCTTATTTACTCACCCTAACAATTCTGTTGCTGGAGGTGTGGGCTCTCTCAAGGCTTTCTAGTTACTATTAAATTTGAGTTGATTAGTTTTTTTTTTATCACTGTCTCAAGTCTATTCTTGTAGTTTTAAAGAATTTTGCAGATGGTGTCTTTGATTTCATTAGCTTTTATATCTTTTGCATTTACGACTCCATGGCTACATTGTTGTATAGTAGATATCTGTTGTGAATTCTTTTTTGACATCTACCTTGCACTTATTTTGCCTTATGAAAATCTGATGGATCTAAACTTTGATAATTTGATTTGGAAAAGATTAGAGGTGATTGATTGATGTGGATATGCAAGACAAAGCTGAATTAACCAGTGTGAGGGGACTTTTTAGATATTGTCATTTTTTGAAGGTATAGACTGTCTTTTGTTTTCTTGAAGGTAAACACTGTCAAAGCATTTATAAAGAAAATAGATTTTGCATGTTAATGTTCTAGTATTTGAATATTGAACTATTTCATATCGTTTAATCTTCTTGAAAATACCAACTCATTATTTTTCATTTGCTGCAGATAATCTTTAACAGTAAGAAACTGGGAAAATGATTGCTTTCCCTTTATTTTTTTGGCCTTCAGTTAAGCTTCAATTCTTCTGTGTCACTCTTCCAACTGGTAATACAAATTCCATTTCCTTTCTATTTTTAGATGCTTATTTCATGCTATCTGTATTCTGTCATACATTCACTAGTACCATCAGTGATAAGATGACTCTAGCTTTTTGCAGTTCCAATACATGGTACTGAAGTTAATTATATTGAAAGTTAATTATATGAAAGTAATACTCTATTAGTATCTATGTCAAAAATGAAAACATTTTTTGCTAAAATTCAATAATCCAAATTTTTTTTTTTTTTTCAAGAAAAAGATAAGTTTTAAGACCCGTTATTTTTGAATGAGTAAACCTCCTTTTATAAAAGGTCCTTCCTCTTATGTCTTGGTAATTTTTATTTCTCACCTGGCTAAGGTTGGTGGTAGCAGAGTACAGTAGCTACAAAGTAACAGTTGTTCAGTATCTAGAAAATAAAAGAAGACATAGTTGAGTAGACAACAGAATAGATGATTCTTGTTCAGAAGACCTTGCCCATCTGCTTGTCAAGCAGCAATGTTATTTATTGTATAATCATGATAATTGAGTATGACTATTTATATATGAAAAGACACTTGCGAATCAAATTGTGAAGTTTTCTTTTATTCTGTTCAGTTCTCCTTGAATTTACATTTATTTGAAGTTTAAAAAAATACATGAAAATGAATTATATGATTGCATAGTGATAGAAATTGATCACATGATGAAAATTGACCTATGAAATAGTAATCAAGCTTATGTACTCAATGTTCATTGCATTTTGGTCATTTATGCTGTTTTCATTTTAATGTTAGATGATTTCATCTTGGACCTCTATATCAATAGGGTTAGAATGCTTGTGTTAGTCTACATGAACATGAACTTTTTTAAAAAAGGTGAATTTTGAAATAAAGAAATAATGTAGGAAGTTATTGTACTTCTTTCTGGTTTTAGATTCATTTTTTTCCTCTTGAAATTTAACCCTCTTTTAAGAATTATTCATCTGTGGAGTTGAAATTTTCTTTCAAGGCTGACTGGATGATTCTTTTACACACAAATGACTATATGTATATGTAGCACAAAACATTTTCTTTTGTGTAAGCGGTCTGATGTTTAACAGAAAATATTTAAAACCACAACCTTTTTCATAGAGAAATGTATTTTAAAAAAAATATCTGTTGGAAATTAAAAAAAAAAATGGAAACTTATGTTGCTGCCAATAGAAGTAGGTGTGGTATTACTATAAATTAAAATACATATTTCAATTTTTATTATAAACATTCAAATAAGTTATTGACCATATTAGATTTTAGAAATATTTTCATTGATCATTTTATGAATGTAGTAAAAAATTTTTAATTTACTTTTAGTTATTAGGTTGATGTAAAGAATCTCCAGCAAATTTAAATACTGGTATCAAAATGGTATGGTCGTTATGGATTTCCTAGCCAGAGGTACCACAATATCTGGGACTTATAATGTCGCATTGCTGTTGAAATTATGGGAAGCCATCAAAACTCATAGATGCAGTATGCAGAGCAAACGTGTTCAGATCTTGCAAGACAATGCACCAGTACACAACTCTCATGTCACACAAATGAAAGCTTGCTCCTATGGTTGGGAAATTCTTCCCCACCCTCCCTATTCTGCAGACCTGGCACCATCTGATTTCCACCTCTTAGCTTCCATCCTTATATCTGAAAGGCAGGTACTTCTAGGATGATGACACTGATTAATGAGGTGCTGTCCCAACCTGCTGAGTTCTGCAAGAAAAGTCTCCTCAACTGCATCAAATGATGGCAGAAGTGATGTAACTCTGGATGGAAGCTATGTGGAGAAGGATTAATCAATGTGCCAATTTTTGTGTCTCTCCATCTGCTAGAAATTCATCATAACGAATCTTTAATGAACACTCCTCATATAATGATGATCGCCAGTAGAAAAAAAGCAGATCCTCCAATTCATTTATATCATGGGGGTTGCATGTTATGTACAGGACCAGGGGAGATCATTTACCTCAACAGTGAATTGAAATTTTGGACACTTTTCCCATTCGATAGCTAGAAAAAAGGTTTAGTGATGAAGTCATTTTTCAGGATGATAATGCAGCTTACCACAGAGCAAAGAGTGGTAAAGATTTTTTATGAAGAAAGGCATATCAACTAAATGATATGGCTTGCAAACAGTCTGGATCTTAATCTGACTGAAAATTTATGGTGGAAAGTTTAAAAATTTGTCCCTGACCAAGCTCCATCCTGCAAAGCTGATTTGTCAACCACTCTTCAAGAAAGTTTAATGAGAGATATTGTTTTTCATTAGTGAAAGTCTATGCCTCAAAGAATTCTGATCATCCTAAAAGCTTGAGGAGGAGCAACAAAATACTAATTGTGATTTTCTTTTTTCTTTTTTTCTCGTTGATGATTCCATAATCTTACCATCAACATTGAATGACTCCATAATTTTTTCCTGTGATTGGAAAAAAAAACGTATGCCATTAATTTAGATAACTCCATTTAGTTTGAGATAATTTCATGAAACTAGAATGTTCACTTATTGAACAAAACTTGTTTTGAATCATATCTGTAATTTGAATATTTGCTATAAAGTAAAAGCTTACAGGGTATCCTCTATGTGTGGTAATTCTATATTTTTTGTCAAGGGTTGTAAATCTATTTTTCATAGCAGCTAATATCTTATCTGAAAATGACTTTTTTTGTATTTTAAACAAGAAAATTAGGTGTTTAAACACAGATTAAAATTCATTTTCATCATTTCATTATCCTTGTTTATGAATTTTTCAAAGACTTATAAAAGATAAACTTCATTTGACTGATTCACCTTTATTTTTCTGCAAATTCACATGTCTTTGTATTGCATCTTCCTTCAAAATTTATCAGCTTTCAAGTTCAGGGATATTCTAGAAAATTCTTTGTCCTTGAGCTCAAAATCTCCCTTTCTAAAATTAAAAAAAACCCATTCCTGACACATTCTTGCACCTACTGTATCATTATCATAAGCTTCAATGATCCATTCCCTAACTTCTGCTGTCTTTTTCCCCAGATGGAACATGAAAAGTGAACAGTGTTCAATATGCATTCTATATTCAGCAAAATTTTCACAAAAATTAATCAAAATTATCAGTCACTTTTCTGTAAACAATTCCTAAAGAGTATGCAGGCCCAAGCAATGAAAAGCATGATGAATTTCAAGGTTTTCCTGACATTAGGAAAATAGATTTTGCATGTTAATGTTCCAGTATTTGAATATTGAACTATTTCATATCGTTTAATCTTCTTGAAAATACCAACTCATTATTTTTTTATTTGCTGCAGATAATCTTTAACAGTAAGAAACTGGAAAAATGATTGCTTTCCCTCTATTTTTTTTGGCCTTCAGTTAAGCTTCAATTCTTCTGTGTCACTCTTCCAACTGGTAATACAAATTCCATTTCCTTTCTATTTTTAGATGCTTATTTCATACTATCTGTATTCTGTCATACATTCACTAGTACCAAGATGACTTTAACTTTTTTACAATTTCAATACAAGGTATTTGAAAATATGGTGAAACCTCAATTTAGTTTTATGAGAATTTCTTTGTAAATATAATCATAAAATTAATATGAATGTAAGTTTAAGTTTATTCTCTTTTTCAGCTGATTACATTGGATGTTTTGAATACTCTGGAGGGTCCTTTGGAGTTTATTCTGCATTAAACTCCTCAAAAATGAGCATAGAAAAATGTATTTGGAATTGTAAAAAATCCTATCTCTCTTATGCTGGAATTCTAAGTGGGTGAGATTTTTTAAATTTTATTTTTTTTCGCTGGCAATACAGATTATAGTTACTTGAATATTTTTGTTGATTGGATAAACACATAGAAAACAATTTCAATTCAGTTATTGAAATCGATAGTTAAATGATAAACTAATTGTGTGAAAAAAAAATTCAAAATCATTTCAAAAGTGATTATACTTTCTTATACTGTAGGTAATTTTGATGTTCTTAATGTTGTAGAAAATCAGTTTTAATAATAAAGTAAATTGTTTGTGATTATATCTTCTGTTGGCTCCTTATTTTTTCTTTTCTCTCATATTTTTCTTTTTAGCAGTATTTTGATTTTTCTACTGCAAAATTGTTTGACGTCTTTAAAGTAATATTCTTAGTGTTTTTGATTGAATTTTACTAACCAGAATATTGAAAAAAGGAAAAAAAAAGCCTGAAAGTCAGACCTTAGCAAAGATTTAGCAAGAGCAATGTTGACAACTTTATTTTCAAGTTTACACCTGAAATTGAATCAAAAACCATCTTGGAGCACCTAGAAAAATCTAGATTCTCCAGATATATATCTAAAATCTATGAAATACATTACATATTATCATTAAATTGAAAGTGATTTCAATCCTCAACATTTATTTAGAAATATTACTTAATTTATAAAAAATATTATTTATTTTACTGCAGTAAATGAAATAAAAATATTACTTATTTTATCAAAAAGCCTTTTTTTAGCATTCAGACACAACCAAAAACACCTTAATTGGCAACACTGAGCAAGGGACATAACTAACATTTTTGTACATGGGTGACGGTAATCAGTGCTAGAGATGGTAGCGCATCTAAAAATACAACAGTAGAGACATAAGAATCAGTCCGAGTAAATAAAACTTGATTATTAGAATTTATTAGTACTGGACATAATTACACAGAATTGCTAATTCATCTATATTCAATTAGCAAGACTAGTTCACCTTTCCTGTTCAGAGAGAGATAGTTCTTTCAGATTCCTATTTAGTGTATTTATCAGATAATTGTTTTCTGTATTTTCATTTTTCATCTTTATACTTGCTTTTTGCTGTTAAATACAAGGAAAAAAATTTTTCTATTATTAATGGGAAACATTTGTCATTTTCAGTAGCCAATGTTTGTGCGCCATTAAGGAAACAGATTTTATACAAATCGAAGAATCAAGGTGTTCAACTAAATGCCCTACTGACTTCCGATTATATTGTGGAGGTAAACAAGGAGTGCAACTATACAATACAAGTAAGTCTACATGGTTTCTGATAATCATTAACCTGGGATAGATGATTAATTCATTTATGATTTGGTTAAAACAATTCTCAGAAAGTTAAGGACACATTTCCCAAGATAACAGAATATTTTATGTATACAGTATTCATAAATAGGTATCAATCTTTCCTAAATGTGATTCGTAAGACAGATTCATAAAGTTTACACCAAACGGAATCTGTATAAAGAAAAGAATTATTTTTTTATTATTTGAAAGTTGATTTTTGACTGCCTTTGCGTGTCTTTCAGGTTCAATTAACTTATTCAAGGTTAAGGTGTTCTGATGACATTTCACAATTTTCTTGTCAGAATGAATGAAATGTGTGGATGACAAGTAAAATGACAAGTAGAAACTGTTGAGTAATCTCTTAAAATTCCAAAATATGTCAAAATCAATTCCATGCAAATTTATTTTCAGGAAGACATATGATGTCTTGCCATTTTTCTAATTTGATTTTTTTTGCATGCAAATTTTGTTGTTGAAATCTCTCTATCATTATCATTTTACAATTTTTTATTTAGTTTTGTAAAACTAGAATCATTATGGAAATCTCAAATAAAAGCCATTGTCGCCTTTTTTGTTTACTGGTTGATTTCTGTCATGCTAAAGCAAACAGATGTATGAAACTAACAAACTCCTGCCATGATTCGAATGTCCAACCTGGAAGTGAGCATAGAAGTATTGTGTGTCCTGTTGGCCAACTTTAAACTGTTTGATTAATGAGTGAAATTAAGTCAGAAGCCAGCTACTAAATGGCCAGAGAGGTGTACAGTGGCTAGAGTTATTCACATTTTTGGAGATGAGAGGTATAAAATGATTTAGAATCCCAATAATAGAGGAATGTTATGATCCATAGATGGTGCAATCAGAAGAATGTTGATTGAGATAAAATGGAGCTAAACTAAAGGGTTTTGAAGCTTATGAATTGATCTAAAACTTACTAGAATAAATAAAGTTAATATAATCAATCAAATATTTTCATAGTTCATGCTATGATAATTGGTCTTGTATTTGTCTGTATTGAGGGTTATTTTTCTGTTTTTTTTCTTTTCATGTAGGTATCTGCTGATGACTGTCCACACAATATCTCCATGCACAATTACCTCTTCTACATTTCTATGTCAACACCACATAATATTGCCAAAATTTTATGACTGTCCACACAATATCTCCAAAAGTTATCAATTGATTTCAATCAAATTTTGTAGAAAGGTAGACAATAGGATATAGAAGAACTGATTAAATTTTAGGGGCAGATCCATGTACAATTACAACACCTCATAATACTGCCAAAATTTCAAGGCCTTACTTCATCCTAATGAATAAATGCATTCATAAAATTAACATGTCCCTACTGTGATTTGAAATCATGACCAAGCGATTGGCAGGCAGCTTTCTTACTGACACTGACCAAGCTGACAATTCTTACATATCTACGAAAATTTATATTACAGATTTATACTAAAAACATATATTTCATATTTCATTTATTTACTATGCACGCAATAAAAAGTTACAGAAATCATCATCAGTCGGAATAGAAGTAAGAGTTGAGTTTGACCCTACACCATCCAGGCTTGTACTTTTTCTGTTCTGGCATCTTCTTTCATTTTTCTCTCTTCTTAATGGGTGAAAGATCGTAATTCAAATTTTATAGTTAACTATAACTTGGTTTTGACCTTTAAGCAAAATGGAAACAATATGTTTATCCTCTCAATGAATAAAATATATCTTAATAAGAATCTTTGAAATGTTGCCGGTACACTTTAAATACAATTGTTTTCCTTAACTCTTTCACGACTCCGATGACATGTATATCCCAAGATTTCTGTGACTGATAGGATATATATGTCTTGAGAGTCTTCTGTGTCGACCTATGGAGTAACATTGGGATAAATGCGTTCACAAGGAAGGAGATTATTTTGAAAAATAATTATTTGTGGTGTAAAATAAATGCTTCATTTATCATCAGGCCACAGGCTTATTGATGTAGCTATGTACTATTTGATTCCTCAAAAGAAAAAATTATGTCATGAAGTAAAATTTGAACAATGATAAAACTATACTACTGAAAAACAGTTGTCATATCACTCTTGCTCCAATAAGCATTATTTGATTGTAGGAGCATTGCAAGATCACAATGTATATGAATTGGTGCATAAATTCTGTCATTAGGCTTTCTAGATATAATTCGTCTTTACCTTTTTTTATTTTAATATTTACAACTTTACCTTTTCTGAACATTGAACCCAGGAGATTTTTTAGTAAAAGTGATGTATTTCTTGTAAGAGAATATTTATATCAAATTTAATACTTAAATATGTTTAACAATCTTTTATTTAGGCTTAATATGTTTATAATTTATGTAATACAGAAAAAATATTGAATTAAATAATAATAATAGATGAATGATTAAGAAAAATCAATACACCGAATAAATCATTTCTTTCATTATACAATTTTTATTGTAAGTAACTGACCTTAAACTTTAGACAAAAATCAATGATCGTCTCAAAAGTGAAAATATTATCTGCACCCTCTACTTCTTCAATTGCAAACAGGCTTTTTAGTCCTGTGCAGACCATGGAGAAATTGGTAGAAACATTGATCGTAACCAAATTCTGGTCCCTATGTGCAGTCTCCTTTTAAACTGATTTGCATAAAGAAGACAAAATATTATAACTATTTGATTCTGTTCTTGCACAATTGGTTCTACTAAGTTGCTATTGCTACTGATCAATGTTCTATTTGAATAAAATCAACTATAGTTAATACATAAACACCAAATGGATTAAATTTGATGAATAATTAACATTTTCACTCAAAATTTTTGTTTTCAAAGTCATTCTAGATATTTTTACTTATATCATTAACTATTTAAATTTAAATGACCCCTCCTCACACTTAACATTAATTAGAGGTTATGCCCATAATATAGATAGAAAATATATTTGTTTTTTGAAAGAAATAACAAATTAAATGATATAAAAATTACAAACAACTCCGTGGAAAGAGCCATGTATATTATTTTGATGATGTGTGAAGTTGCATAATAATAGTATTTTTCATTTGATTACTTTATACATTCAAATGGAAATGATGTGGCCGAGAATTATATTTGAATTCTTTCAAAAGAATTAACATAGGAATTTATAAAGGGTTACATTTCTACATTCTATGAAATGGATTTCTCAGTGACTATTTTTTTTTACTCTACTATCCAAAGTAGGTACACATGAATTAACCAGACAAAACCTTGATTAAGATTATTTAAAAATAAAGTGTACACGGAGAAGGGTGGTAAAAATATATTGAAAATTAGAATTTTACTGGTCATATTATCAAAAATGCTCTTCTGAAAAATAATCAAAAATGCTCTTCTGAAAATATCTAAACAATAGTTGTACAATTGTCAGAAATATTGCTTTTCTTCATATTAGTTGAAAAATATCAATCTTGAATCAGAATATTGGCCTGGTAATAAAGCTGTAGTTTTTTCTCTTACAGATAGAACCCATTACATTCACTTATATAATAAAATATGTCTATAACATGCTATAACTACTTTTTTTTATTGCTGATTAGCAATCCTTTTGAATCTAATCAAATTGAAGCTGAGCTTAATTTTTTAAAACCTTCTCCATTACCCTTAAAATAACCATTGGTATATAGAATATAATGAACATTATTTTAAACTGCTCTTCTTCAGGCAATGTTCTTGAATATATTTACAGTAATGTAAAGGTAACAAACATAACATGAATGAATAATCAAGCTTCTCATTTACAGCATTTTGCCTGAAGATAATCTTGATTAAGATGTTACTGTAAGAAAAAAAAACATAATAATGGTATTCAAATAAATTCATTAGTGTCAGTGACATGCAAATACTAGTAATATAATGCATAATATCAGTCTAAACCTGGATTTAACTTTGTTTATCTACAGCAACAACAACAATAATCCTTCCCAAATTTAGGGGAATAGAAATTAACATTCCTCTGCCGTGATTTGAAATCACTGGCAACTGATTGGTTATTGTGTCTCTTATCAACTGAGCTGAATTGACATGTCTTTTATAGCAACCAAAATCTAGGTTAGAAATATACAGGGTCTTTTTTCATTCTAATAAATAAATTCATCTATAAAATTAATATTTCCCTTCTGTGATTTCAAATCATAACCGTGTGTGTAGCTGGTTCTTTTACTGATGATGACAAACTGACAGGTCATACATACCTAGAGAATTTATCTCACAGAAATGCTAAGGCTTAGTCTATACTGATAAATACATTTATACTGAAGAAATACATATTTTTGTAGTTTGTTACGAAACAAAATTTGCAGTAATCATCTTCAGTTGGAATAGATGTTGGAGAAGAGTTTGACTCGGCAACAAGCAGTCTTGTCATTATATGCCATCTTTATAAACCAATTTTACTTGACCTTTTCTCGTGTGTACATTTTCAGTTGGTAATGAATTGCATTTGTGTATCTATAAAAGTTTGATGAGTAATCCTGTCATTCTTTAGACTAGAAATTATTCGGATGACTCTTGATTTTGCTTAAAGTAGATAATAGTAGTAGTTGCATTAGACTAATTAAATTCACTTCTCGTTAATAAAAAAAATCATACTTGATGGAATTGATTATACAAGAGAGACCTGTTCAATGAGTATCAATAACCTTTATTGTATAATGCAAAATCTTTTTTTCTGACCATTTTCCTGGTTTCATTTTACTGTTTTTGCTAATTCAATAATTTAAATCCCATTTTCGAAAACTTAAAATATCCGTGTTCATAATGAATAATTTCAGATATCTGTTAGAATTTTTTAAACTTATAGTGATAAATGCTAAGAATATAAAGCTTTTAAATATTGCTTGAACAGGCATTGATTTTACTTATTTAGATTTGTTGATCCATGAATATTCTAATTGAAATATTTGTGAGATTCAATATTTGGACATATATATATATATATATATATATATATATATATATATATATATATATATATATATATAATTATGAATTGAAAATTATTTTGAGGGGATGTATAAGACACTCCATGAACAAGTGAATACTGATGAAACTTACTTGCATTTATTTAGATAATACCTCTTCTGGGAAAGCTTGCTAGTGTAAAAAGATGGGAGTTTATTGAGTATGTATAATGAGCATGTTTAGGTTAGATGATGGCTTGGCTGGGTCATCCAAGTCCCATTGTAAAATCAGATCTAAGTTTCTGTTGATATAGATAACAGTGAAGAGATAGTTGGAGGGGGGGGAGATGTTGTGGAGTTAGCTTATGGCCTGTGTGTGGTAATTGAGTTGTTGCAGTGTGAATGGATAGGGTTGCTGATGGCAAATAGGTCATTGATGAAGAGAGAAAAGCAAGGAGAAAGAGGAGGAGCATAGATAATAGGGTTCTCTGAAAGACCCCAATGGAATAAATGATATGGACAGCAGAAGGATTATTAAGAATGTAGGCAGAGGACTACTGATGTAAAAAAGAATGGATATCCAGGTAAATTAACTCAGGATAAATCTTTTCACCAAGAGGAATTTTGGGGTAGACCCAGTCAAAATCATCTCTCCTTTGCTTTTAGCCTGTTTTAAAGAAGTTAACACTCAATTTTTCTCATGACGTCCACCTTGAATTTATACATCCACACATATTATAATTAGCAATTAGCAGATTCTTTTGTGATGCTTAGAGATGCCACCAATGTAGTAAAATAGAATAAATGCAACTGACATTAAAATAGAATTTCATTCATGCCCAGGTGACATAATAGAAATGCTGGATTTAGAGAATTATAGAAAATTAGAAAAAGAAATGAAAAAAAAAAAATAAAAGCAAGTTAGGGGTCAATAGAGCATTATCCTTCAAGCTCAGAGTGATGCAAATCCCTATTATCCACACCTGTAAAATCAGTGGCGGTGCATGGGATGGGACCTACAGACCCTGCAACTGCTGAGAGTGTGGTTGGCACTGGAGTTCTGCGACACATTACATTAGAGGAGCCCTGAAAAATCTAAAGAAGTAATGTGAAAAAAATCTAAATAATTTGCTGGTAGGCCACTGATAAAATGCAATATGTACATCCATATATTTTATGTGCCCTCATTATTTACTGCATAGGTAAACTACTGATTGGTATTTTGATTTTATCATTTGAAAATAACCTTTATCTAAATTTTTAACAATCTTCTTATTTTAGATACCCTTGACCAAAACTGTCCACAAACGTTTTTTTCTGTTTTCAAGTTGGTCAGGCTGGCTTGCTACCTATGATACCTACATGCATACAGACTGCAATAATGGAGCTAAAGGGCTGAAAATTTAAGCATATACACCTTATGTCTAGAAAAGACGTTTTTTTGTTGTTTTTTTTATTTTCTTAAAATCCCCCTCCACTAAATAGTTTTTAGTGGAGGGATTAAAATTGCAATGTGAATTTATGCGATATTCTTGGTTTTTGAGTGATCACCGCATAACAAAAGGTGAGAGAATTAACCTATTCATTCGATATTTTGATTGATCACCCCCAACATGATATGCTGCCAAAAGATATTGGTCACATGATGATTTCCATTGAGTGAGTAACCAGACCTTTTGCTGGAGTATACAGAAAAAAGTATAAAGATACAAAAAAATATTTATTAACAAAATACAATGAAATAGCATTTGGAACTTGCAACCAGTTTTTGAAACAGGATACATTTAGTGGCACTTTTAATTATGATGGTTTGGAAAGATGTTTTATTAGTTTGTTACTCATGAAATGTTTTTTTTACATCATTGAAGATAATGATGAGTGCATTTTTGCAGATTCAATGTAAATAGGAATATAATTTGTCATTAGAGGTTTTTGAGTCTTTAAAAGCTATGATGTCTACCCAAGAACTTGGACGAATTTTCACCGTGCGATTTAAAGGTAGGACATAATGCTGATAGACTCAACAAGGCATTTGAAGTGAACACTTCTACAGTTCATACGATCCAGTATTGATTCAACACATTTAGGTCTGTAAATATGTAACCAATAATAAACCTCAAGGGGAGTAAGCCTGATGATTAATTATCAGTAGCAGTAGCCAACAACTCACGAGCAACGGTTCAAATACTTTCTGGAGACTTCAGGACTTCAACAGCAACCATATTTTGTCATCTCAATACATTAGGAAAGGTTAAAAAGTTGGAAAAATGGATCCCACGTAAACTGAACGAAATGCTCCGTGACAGTACTCAACCACCCACATATCTCAGCTGACTGTATTTAAGCTTAGATAGTTGAGATATATAACCTTGCAGCATCCTCTATATTCATCTGACATTTCTCCTACCTTTTCATGCATTGTGAACTTCATATCCAAACTTTTGGTGTTGCTTACTATTATGCTTTTGTATGTATATAAGAGTAAGTGATAGTAAAATAATGATTGTCCTCATTGCATTTTAATACAACTTTATTCAAAATTCTTCTCCATAAGAACCAACGAGTACCAACACATCATACCATAATCTGATATCAAGTTTAATGTCAGTGCAATTTCAGCATGAAAATGTAAAGGTCTAAAATTTATACATCTTCCTATAGTAGCAAAATTTGTTCAGAGTAAGTAGCATTTTAGGGGCTCTGTGAACATTTCTCAGCTCATTTGTATCAAGCCAGTCTCCTTCATTCATATCAGGTTGGAGTCCCTACCCACTTACTTCCTTTCTTTCTCCCCTCCCCCAGCTGGATTATGCTTATCTTCCTCAGCTGGTGACATCTCCTGTTTGCCTGCTGAATTTTCACTTTCCTATATTCAAAATTCCCTTTCCCTTTTTATTTTTTTCTTTCTCCCTGACTTTGTATTCTTTCTATCCATATAGAGAAAAAAAAAAAAAAATCTTCCATTTACACATAGTTTTTATAGTAGGATCTGTCTTCGAAATGATCATTGTGACTTTTTCTAGTATTTCTTTGTTTCTCTGTCCATGAAACAATATCATAGACATCATAGAATCAATTAGAAAACTCAGATGGCAGTAGGCTGGTCATGTTGCAAGAATGACAGATAACTGCTGGACATCACAACTCAAAACATAGATCCCTAGAGAACACATGCAAAATTGTGGCTGGCAGACTATAAGATAGCATGACAAACTAGACAAGTTCAGAAAGTATTGGCTCTGTGATGCCCATGATGGAGAGGTCTGGTGAATCTTTGGAAAGCTTCATGTCCAACTATGGATGATATGATGATGAAAATTTATATTTTGTTAATAAAAATATCTCCTACCCATCATTTTGGACTCTTCCACTTAAATGATTCAGTCACTTTTGAATAAAATCTCAGTTGAAATTGATGAGCCTTGAACATTTATTTACACATATGCTTCTTAAATTGGAGAATGATTCACCTAAGGGTGAATGACTTAATTTATGAAGATATTTACATTCTTTCTATAGTAAAAAGATTCGTTATTTGTGATAAATGCATGCAATAAAAAAAACATTATTTCTAAGAATCTAACTCTAATATTGAGGTTTACTCATTTCACTTTATGTAGCTAAAAAAATTATAATTATTTTTCATTTTTTTTTTTCTATTTTTTTGTTTCTCATAGTTTTCTTCACATATTTATATGATGTTCAAAAACTTGAATAAAATGAACACCTTAAAGTTAATCTATTTTTTTTTTTTTGCTCCTGATGCAAAATAAATTCTACATAAAATGATGCTCAAGGCAGGATAAGACAAAAGTAATGAAAACAGGAAAATTGTATTGAGGATGAATATAAAATTTTGTGATAAAGACCATGAGAGTTATGAACTATCATGTCTAAAAGTAAGAATAGAGACCTGCACAGACCAATACTTTGCAGCCTGTATGTGTAAGCTTTTTATAAGCTAATTTTTTTTTTAATGTTATAGGGTCCGTCTGTACCTGGCCAAGGCTTGTGATTTATTTTGTTTTGGAACAAATATTTTGTTGATAATTACTTGAGTACTTTTTTCAAAAATACCTATGAAAACTAAATTGTAAAATTATTATTTCTTGCACTCACTGAATTGATAGAGGTTTTAGAATAGAAAATTGCATTGCTCAAACAAAAGATTGAGGATTTTTTTTTTTTTTTCAAAATTGTTTTCTTCTGTGCAAGTTATCACTTTGACAGAACTAAAGTTCCTCTTTGCTGGATACAGGAATATCTGAATATTTCCTAGCCAGTTTAGCATGTAATGGGGACATTGATACATTAGTTTTCCCTCAGTGAGAAACATTACTTACCTTGTCACTTTTGTAACTCATCTACTTCTCAAGTTCTTCACAAAAAACTGAACTTTGAGATTCCTCATAGTAACATTGTTTGTCTTCCCATTCATCAAATTCTAGGTTTTTACTCTTTTTGGAGATGAACATGCTCTTTCAGGCTTATCAAGTTATTTTCTCATTGTCCATAAGGTCAATCTGAATTTGCTCATGAATACTTGCTAGCACTTCTTTATGCTCAGTGTCAGTTAGCATCCTAAGCTGACAAAATTTAGACCATGTAAATAGAGAAATTTTATGAATAGGCAACACTCTATATTTAGTGTAAAGAAATTCCTTTGCACGTTCTGCCAAGTTTTTTTATATTTATTAAATCATTTTCAGAAATGTTCAAATGTTTGAGAAGTTTCAAGTAATAGAGCAACACTTGCTGTAGAGTTGGAGATTTTTCACTTTCTAGCTTATCACTAGCATTTTCAAATGGCTTTAGCAAATACACTAAATCTTCAAGACTGCCTTTGGAAAGTTCTGTGAGTGGTTCAGATTTCCTCTGTCTTGTTCCTTCTACTTCCTGACAAACAGAATGTTTCAATTTGCTCACTAATTCATTTTGTTCCGATTTTAAAAATATTATAGGGCTCACCTGAAGTCGGCCGTTTATTTTTTTCATGCTTTGGGGACTTTTATGAACATGATTTAATCCACTTGTATCCCCCCCACCATGGGTTGGGATGGACATGGACCCACGGGCCTACTTGTGCCTGTGCAGGACTCTAAGGAATGCATGTGAAGAAACCATTCAAACTTCATAGAAACAGGGGTAGATATTTCTACCAAATGCATAACGGGCCTCTATTAAAAAAAATAAAGTTTCATTCAATGAAAGTGCAAACCCATCACTATTGAATAAAGTGGTTATGTATGTATGTAATTCTCCTTTTACCCAAGTTTCATTAATATTTATTCTTTCCTTTCTTCTCATGTGATATAACCCTTTCATGTTATATTTACAATAAAAGCTAGCTTTGCTTCACTTTAAACTATAATCATCAGCTTCCCCCATGTCTTTTACTCTCGTTTTTTTTTTTTTTCTTATGGCGTTTGAGTAATTTATTGGACCCAAATTTGATTTGTTTCAAAAGTTCTCATTTTTCTGTTATATTGGGTGACAGATAATGTCAGCTATACAATATCAATTACTAATTAATTCTTTACTCACTGAAAATTTTTTTCTTTTCTTCACACATTGCATGGAAATTGGTCCCCATCGAGAAGTTCCACACACTTCCTCAATCAATGTTTATAAACAGAGCACAAGTATAAATTTATTCAAAGCAATAGAAATATAATCAATGTACTGACTTTTTTATTTCATGAATTTTTCCACACACTCACTCGCTCGATGTTAGCTATGGCATGTACAAGTTGTGCACCATTTTTAACATCGAGTGAGTGATTGTGTGGAACTTTACAATACACAATCAGAACCATCTTCCCTACATGGGGCTCTTTTTTTTTAGACTAAATAAATACATAGTCTAAATTTAATAAAAATAATCAAAGGCACCCAGTGGAACTTTTGAAACAATTCAAATTTGGGTCTAATAAACTACTCAGGCACCTTTTTTTACATCCCTGTATTTTTTTTAAAACTATGTACTGCACTGACTGACTGATGTGGTATGTTATATAATGTAAATGTCTATTAGTGCTTCTTCTTTATGGGGTAGTTGATTTATTTCATCTATAAGTTGTGCATGATTTATGTTACCTAAGTTTTACAGATTAGAAATTTAACAAAGAAAATTGATTTACTATTAAGAAAAAATTTATGGAGCAAAATTGCAACTGAAAATATTTCACTGATAAAACTTGGAGTTTAATTCTCCTATGATAAAGAACACTTAGAAAAGAACAACAACTTATTTATTAAAATATAGTACAGGTCTGGTTTGTCACTTGATAGAAACTATCACATGACCAATGTCTTCAGGCAGCATATTTTGTTCAATTTAAACATCGGAAAAAGGGGTGATCTATGAATAAGTTACTTGTCTGATCACTAAAAAGGTCTGATTTTTCCAAAACCAAGTGTGAACACTGCCAGACACAAACTGAGGGACCAATTAAGCATAAAGTTACTTTGTAGATTGACCACTCCCCCACTAAAAACCTATAGGGGGGGGGATTAAAAAAAACAAAAAAAATTCTTTAAACATTATAAAGAGTAAATATTCAAATTTTCAGCCCCCTAGCTGCATTGATGTGGCCTGTATGAGTGATACATACATAGACAGCCTGCTACACCAGCTCAAAAACTGAAGATAACTACTCACATTTATTATCATGTATTAGTAAATGAGAAATTCTACTTACTCCTTAATCTAAGCAGTATGAGGAAATCATAGTTATTTTCTGATATTTTAATTCAGTTCTGCAGTATTGGCTTGCTAAGGTTGGATAATATAGCGTAGCCTTCCTCAACCTTTATAGATTGGAGAAGCCTTTGAGATAATTTTCAGATTAAAAGAAATCAGGCTGTTGAAAAATTTGATATATTACGTATTATATTATAAACTACTGATGATCAAAATCAACGAAAATCCATAAATATTGAAAATATGGAACCCTTATTATAAACATTTCATATTATCTAAGATTGTAACTTTATAGAAATTTTTCCTTTAAAAAAGTGAAATTTATAAAGATTACAAAAAATAACAGCCACTGGTCTTTTCTGGTTGGTAAAAATTCTGGTGTTTCCAGTGCCGAGTGTCATCAAGACTGCTACACATCACATAAAAAAAACCCCTCTCAAATGAAGCAAAATCATACATGTATAAAATTTTTGCAGAACCTCTTGAGGAACCCCAAGTCCTGTGGAGCCCTGGCTGAGAAAGGGTGGCATAGTGCTTTTTGCTTTTTTGAGAAATAAGTTACTTTTGGATAAACTTTTAAAATAGAAACTTCTCCAACAAATGATAATTCAAGCAGTTACCACATTAACATTTTCTACTAGTTTAAAATAGATCATACATTTAAAAAGCACCATATACATTTCAAGTTTTTAATGTTAGTTTTTTTTATTTCTCTTTTTTTTGTTATAGATAAGTTATGTCTTGACACTAATGGGAAGTTATATTTTTCTTTGATGATAAGAGTGAATTCAAGCAAGACTAGGCAAGCAATATCTGAAGGTTAAAAACTCAAGTTTAATTTTTCAGTGCATGTTTCTGTTCAGTATATAAATATTACTTGCTGGTTCAAATAATATGTACTTAATGCATAATGTGTACACCCTGATGTCTGCTATCAGTTATCTTATCTCAAGACTGTAACTGATATGCTTTTATAATTACTTGCATTGGACTTTTGATATCATTTATGTTGAATTATAATAATTATAAAAAAAGCCTTGATCTGCTCATGAAGGTTAACTTGATGAGTAAGCACCTTATTATAATAGATTTTTGATCAAAAACTGTAATTCTATACGTACTTGTTGAGTTTCTATCAAATGATAATATGATAGAAACACAACTTCTACGTAACATATATAATTAAAGTTGTTCCCATTATTATATAAAAGTGTTCATAGCTACTGAATATCAGTTTGTATAAGTGAGTTTTTTCACTAGTCATTTAGGTTTTCAAACCTTATAAACTTCATTTATACATAAATTTCTGATTCTTTGATATCATTTTCTAAATATTCAATTCATATATATTGCATTAAATCTGATGCACCATTAAGATTGTGAAACTTGCTATATAATATTACTTTCAAAACTGTATCTTGAAGTGAAAATATCTTCTTTACCTCTTTTTCAGTTAAATTCTCTGTTTATGTCTAAGAAAACTAAGTCTTGAAAATGGCAAATGTCATCACTACTAAAAATATAAATAAAAGTGCAAGTGTAAAAATTGATTTTAATAAAAATGTAAGGAATTGTTATATTATCTGTTCAGCATTTCATGCAGAATCCTAAGAAGTCTTTATCAATTGTACAATAAATTCATGAATTCTATCACTTTTCAAATTTTTTTTCAGTTATTCCTTATAATTCTGGTGATTCACTTTCATTATCCTCTACATCAATATTCTGTGTTCTATTCAATAAATATTCAATATTGGCAGGTTTGATCTCATAGGTTTTTCTCTTACAGCAATTTTAGTAACAATGGAGCTATGTTGGAAACCCAGCGTTTTACTTTCACAAATTATAAAGATGACTCCATGTTCAATATTTGGTCACATGGTTTTGGGGAATTCATGATGAGAAATGGAAATTAATGCTTAGACTTATTGTTCAATTTCTAAGCAATCTTTTAATGCTTTGTATATTTAATTCCAAGTTGCATTGATTTTTATGAATCAAATCTCAACCTTGCAACTATCATGTATAGGTTTAGTTGTATTTATTCTCAGTTTGGTTATAAGTCTTTAGATTCTTCACCATTTCACAACCAAATTATTAATCAAAATCATTGCAATTATTTGTGATCATTTTTAATTCAGTCCTATGATTTTCTGTCTCTCATTGGAATTAAATTTATGATCAGTCAAGGTACTGAATGTATCTTGAATAATTAAAAGCCCTTCACTTTTATTATATCATTATATATAAAATGAAGTTCAGAGTTTCAGAGCTTTGGTGTATAAGCTGTAATCATGTATAATTGAGGTGCTTTGATCAACACAATTTTGGGGCAGAGATCTTTTGACTTCAAAATCAAGATAATCCGTGCTTCCAAATTATTGAAAATATACAATAGATATTAAACATTGCTTGTCATCGATTTTATTTGCTAGCAAATCGAGCATACTTTGATGGTGTAAATAAATTGAAAGCAGTCTTATACGCAGACTCTGCTCTTACCACTGAGCTAATGACACTCTCATGGTAAGGCAGGAGTTTAAAACTTATATTGATTAGCTGAAAATACCCATACTGGATGGTTATCCCCAGCTATATGGAGCCTCCAGTCATAAAACATCGAGGTAAGTAATGATTCTCAAAGATGTTACTCCACTATTCACGATTTGTATGATGTACAGATCAGCATTACCTCTGTTGATTACTGGGGGTATTTGGAGGTTGTCTCGGGAAAATTTGATCTCGAAAATTAAGTAAATATTAGTAAAGTTGTGATAAAAAGCAACAAAAAATTAAGATGAAGGTTAATAGTGTTAATAAAAATTAATGATTTATGATACTTTACCTACTAAAAATAAAAATAATACATAAATTTTAAAAGGTAATATTTTTAGATTATATGAAAATTAAATGCAAAATTGACCGCTATTAAAATAAATGCTGTAGTTGAGAAAAAATTTCAGTTTGTTGTTAAACAATATACTCTTGCTTTGTTTTAGTTAAGTAAACAAAAAAATTGCGATTGATGGCCAGTTTAGCCTTTTGTACTTGAAAATTCTGAAATATATTTTGTTCAGTCCTAAAAATCAGTTTTCTGTCTTCTTAAGTCCCGCAATTCTGTAAGAATTATAGTCTATAAACATCTAAAATAAAATAACTAAAGCCTACAAGAATTTTTTCTTAGGTAAAACACAATTTTCTCAGTGAAACTTTGTGACAGAGAGGTTGAGCAAACTTCCATTATAACAAAGGTAAGTCTGGTTAGTCACTCAATAGACATCATCTCATGACCAACGTCTTGTGGGCAGCATGCCATGTTGGAGGTGATCAATTAAAAAATTGCAAATAGGTAGATCAATGAATAAGTTACATCTCTTGCCTTTTGTTGGTCAATTTCTGATATATACTCTACTTTATAAGGATTATTTACGACAACAGGAGAATAAAAAGCAGTAATATACAATATATCCGTACCTCGCATAAATGAATTACCATTGTCCGCACATGTACCAAAACTAATTATCTTAAAATTATCTAAAAAAAAATAGATCTTTCATCTAAAATTATCTTTAGCAAAAATACCAGCATAAGATTTGGGCATTGTTGGTCCAAAATAATCACAGAGACCCCCAAAAAGTACTTTTTTGAAAAAACAAGAAGTTTTTGGATAGTGTCTCATGCCAATTTCCAAGGTTGCAGCCCCCAAAATGTGACAAGGAGCGCCTGAAGATACTTACACACACACACACACACACACACAAGTATATAGATGAGCAATATGTGAAGAATCTGTAGCCCACTTGGCTGCTTGGTCAGGCGGGCTATTTGTGATGCTACAGTGATTATATATTTGAAGGGAAAAATAACAGCGGATATTGTGATGAGATTTCTTTCCTTTCCTTAAAGAAAACAGATTATACATGAGAATTTCCATACTTCCTAGTAAATGTATTTCTGTATCAATCTTGGAACCCTTTAATTTCTTTGATGGAATATGGTATGAATTGAACAAATCTCTTTGAAAGGCTTAATTCTACATTCTTTACAAGGAAAGCAAAACAGTTTGACTGAATTATTTGAGTCAATTTTAAATCCTTTATAGCATATAAAAGATAAAACTTGACAAGTGCCACTAAACCCTTGTGATTTTTTATTGGATGCAAATAAGTCTGTGTTGTGTCATATCATTTCATTCAACTCCCTAAGAATGAACTTCTCTGTTGGGCTTATTGTGAGGCTATGTGTCCCAATTAAGTGTAGTTGAGAACCTAACTATTCCTCTATGAAGCTTACACCAACTGTTCAGTGACCTAAAAGCTTCTCTGAGCTCTTCTCTTGGCATTTAAGATACCATCATTTTTATAATAATGATAAAAATAGCCTTCTTTCTCCAAATGTAATTAAATGTGAATGAAAAGTTATGTTTGAGCATTCAAGGATTTTCATGTTGTTTTTTTTAAAAACAACTGATAAAATAACACTTTTTATCCATTCCAATATTTCTGATATTAAGTCCTATCTAACATATTCCAACGAATTTTAATTTTGCTAAACTCCAGTCCAAGCTCAAGGTTGACATCACTTTACTACTGTAACAAGAATGACAAGAACAATCCTCACCAAATTTTGTGGAGTGAAAATTCACATTCCCCCATTGTGATTTGAAATCACAACCAGGTGATTGGTGGTCGTGTTATAGGAATGATGATTCTTATATTGTGTGGGGGAGAGTAAAAAATGGCTGTGGGTTGTTGTGTGGCAAGAAGATGTAATAGTAGATTTTGCCTACACGTGGTTTGGTGTTAGCACCACACGCCAATGTCACTGGAAATGTTGAAGGAGGAAAGGAGATGTATGGAGAGCATGCACGCCAAGTTCAACAGTGGGCGTGGAGAGTAAACAGTGAGGATGACACATGCAAGTATTTAGATGAAAAAATAAAATGTACATTCAATACATAAACATATATGATGATACAGGACTGAAATTGAAGTGCATATGAGAAAACATAGATAAAATCATGTTAAGAGGAGAGAAGATGGGAGATAGCTTCTAAGCGAAAGATGGGAGCTTTGTGCTGTGAATCTTGTATTCGTGTATTGGAGTGGAGTTGTCTGAACTGCTGTGAATCCATAAGACTTGGATCATACCAAGGAATGGCTATAGAGACCGGGTATTAGTGTGTATGCCTAACTACCAAGTTGTATGCACTATGTTTGAAGGCCATTCTTTGACACAGAATGGACACACTATGTAATACACAGAAAACACATGGGGTTTGGTCCATGTGCACTTCCTGAAGTTTGAAGAATCAGAAGACAGATTATCGTGATGTGTGTAGTAAAGGCATTGCAATTTTATCCATGAGAGATTGAGGTGCTTACGCATTTTGAGTTAGTGGTGAGGACATGGTTGAGCAGCTGTGCGTATGAAGTGAACTAAAATGGGCAACATTTAGTACAGTGATTGGTCTCGGTGAAAAAATGGTAAAGTTCGGATTGTCTGGGAGGTCAGCGAAATAATACCAATCCTAGACGAAAGAGAGAGAGAGTAACCATCTGGAAGCACCGGGGCAAAAGAGCAATTGAACATGTACAGAGTAGTTGTCAAAAATGATATCTAGCTAAAAGAGGGGTTTTGTATTTAATTCTCAACTAAAAATAAAGGCGTTGCCATAGTGTCTTTTATCAATTGAAAATTTTATGATTGGAAATCACAACCAAGTGATTGAGAGCCAGCTCTCTTAGAAATCTAAGAAAATTTATCTTATATATACACAAAAGCTTTCATTCTAATAAATAGATACATTTATACTAAGAAAAAATATGTTTATAATTTTTTTATATTATATACAATAAAAAGTTGCTGTAATCATCTTCAATAGGAACAGAAGTGGAAGAGGAGTCCGACCCTGCAGCTGTCAGGCTTGTTCCTTTCATTATTCTACTTTATTCTGCATTATATATTAACTTAGAAATGACAATATCATTTACACATGGTTCAGCACTTCTCCCTAGAATCAAACTGATACTTCTCATCCCTCTTCCTAGGCTCAGAGTAGTATCTGTGCACTCTGTATATGACCAAAGTGTTGTTCCCTAGCACTTTTACCCAGTAAAGAGTTGAAAAGTATTATGCACAAAAATATATTTGTATATATATACAAACAATGCAAATTAGGAATACAATATATTATAATACAATATCAAAAAGATTTCAAATTTCTCATTTAGGTATATGTAACATGGGGTTTATGCAAGAATATGCCAGAATATTGAAACCTCATGTTACCTATGCCTGAATGAAAAATTTGAAATCCTCACTTTTGCCAATAGAACAAAAAACAAAAAGCAGAATTATTAAACTGAAAAAAATGAAATAGCTTTAAAAGGCTAGCATTGCTCAAAATTTCTATTAATGGACATAACTCAATAACCCACATATAGATATACTAAAAATCAACCACCATAGATATTGTATTCCCTTCATTATTACCATAAACATGATCATTATTTTATACCTCCAGCCACTTTTAAGAACAACCAAATCACCATAATCATCTTAGACATGTAGAAACAGACCAAGCCCCAAATGATTAAATTAACAACTAAAGCCATATAAGAGGGAACCCTAATACTTGGAAAGAGATTTAATTGAAAATAAAACCTCCTCAGAGAGGAAACATACCACAAAGATGTTCTATTTAGGAATCTAAAATAAACCAAATCATTTACCTTAAGAAGCCCAAACTGGGCAGAAACATAGATGTGTTTGTGTAGTGAATCCTTACTTCATTATATATATATATATATATATATATATATATGGATACATAGATACACATTGCATTTTATATGTGTTGGTAATTCTATATTTTGCTACGTGGTATAATCTTATATAAAAAACAATACTGAACTAATGTTGATTTTTCAAGTGAAGTCCAGATTTGCTCTGAAATCAATGAGTATATATAAAAATACTAAGGAGAGAATATTACAATTAGGAAAATAAAGTTTATTTTTTCTCAATTTGGTATACTATTTGAATGAAGATAGAAAATATTAATAGACTACTTTTTTGTTATTTTTTTAATTCATTTCAAATTTGAAGGTAGTTTTAATGAAAATATGTATAGTAAACCCTGCATAAGATAATTGATGAGCAAGAGGGTAATTTTAAAATCTACCCAATAAAAAAAGGATAAAGGTATGGAATCGTTTGCTATTATAAATATGAAAAAGATTTTTTTTAAAAAGATACCTAGATCAGGCCTTGTGCATACCCAGAAAAGTTGAGTTCTTGACGAAACATTCAGATACTGCAATAGTTTCTTGACAGATATAATGTTGTGGGTAACACAATGTAAATATTCAATTGTGATATATGCTGATTCAATGTACATTTGAAGTATAAAACTGAGATGCAATTTTATTTTTGTGTTATTTTAGAGAGACACTAATAATCATGCGTAAGGAACGGCTAGTTTTCAAATCAAAGAAATAGTGAAACTAGTGTCATAACTAGTCTAGTTCTTAGTCTAAGAAAATCCATTATACGAACAAGGTGCTCATCAATTTTTTTCTCCAAATCTGTAACCACTGGATACTTTTTGAAATTTGAACAATTCACTGTCCACTCCAAGAAATTTGTAAACTTATTCAAGCTTGAATCATTTCTGAGAAAAGGAATTATTATTATTATCATTATTGATTAATTTATTTGGACAAATCTCTTCATTTTGGTTGTTATCGCCACAAACGATTCGGTCATACCTTCAGGCCTTCTTCAGGTGTCTATTTGTTATCCATGGGCGTTTTGAACCAAACCAAACCAAACCTAACCCCTTATTTGATCCAGGGGGTAGATAGTATCTTGTATTAGTTAATTCTCACTAGTCAATTAATCCTAGTGATGTCGCTTGTCTACCTCTTCTACTGAACCAACATATATAATTTTTCCCAACCCAGGGATTGAACTTGCAACAGAAAGGTTACAAAATACACTTAACCAACGTCATTATCCACTTAGAAGAGTTAATAACTGATAAAATTAATTTTGATGGAAAAATAAATATTGATATGAATATTTGATTAGTCTTTGATCAAGCCTATTTTCTATTGTTTCAGAACCAGTAAAGAAAGATGGTGACCGAAGAATAGCAGAAGGTAAAGGAAGTATAACTGGAAAATTACTTTGCAGTAGTCAGCTTTTATGCTTTCAGTTGTGAGAAGTTTTTGAACCAGTTAATATCAAATGTCAATTGTTTATAATTTCATGTACACTGTTTAATTCACAAAATCATTATTTTCTAATCCTAATGCTATCATTATAGGAAGTCCCCTGGTCAAGAATGTCTGTCTTATGGACATTTGTACTTATGAACGGACTGCTGTGAAACCTTTTTTTTTTTAATCAAGTTACAGACAACAATTCGAAATAATGAACAATGCACTACTTTCTGATGCGCATCAAAACATTATGCATCTCCAATGGTTTGTTGGTTTTAGGGATGAAAACTATGTCATTGGTATTTCAAATTGGATCTTGGTAGCCATTAATTCAGTGTTATGTGCATGTTATGATTTGATTGTTTCTAATTTTGTACATACTGTACCCCTATAAACATGCCTTCAAAGTGTAAAGCCAGTGCAAGTGATGGTGAAAAGAATAGGAAAAACGATCACGATTGAACAGAAAATGGGAATAATAAAGTGATTGCGTGATGTGTTTATCCAATGTAAACAATCCAAACAGAATGGAAGTAAATTTAATTGTACATAATTATAATACTGAAGTTATTATTATTTGCATTATTATTATTGTTTCTTTTATTAGCTTAGTGATAACAGGTTTTATAGTAAATCTTCTCCAAACTCATGAAATCATTCTAGATTTTCATGTGACTTCTGAATGTTTATTGTGGATTTGCAGTTGTATACAATCTGCTATTTAATGGTTTTATGTATAGAAAGGTAAAATATGTACAGGTAGGCTTCAATTATTGCAAAATTTTATGTACTGTTCAAAACTGCACTGTTCAAGTTCTTATAGTAATTTAATTTTTTTGTAGCTTATACATAGTTACATTAATTTGTACAGCAATACCATAACCATTCCACCTGTAATCAATTTTTGTATTAGTGTATAGGAAAATCATTTAGATTTATGGTCATATTCAAAGCAAGGAATGGGTTGTGTATCAGTTACCCTATAGGAAAGATTGTTACCAATATTTACTCAAGAGTCTAACTTGAAAAACAAGGACATACCTCTATCATGGAACCATTACCAAAAATCAAAGAGGAGTAACAGCTTCCTTATAGAAGTATAGACATTATGGAAGGATAATTATTTAGATATTTTGAAGGATATGATATTTATATGTTTGTACATGCTTCTAACTGCTTGTTTATACTTAGAAGAATTGAGAATTTTATTTTAGCGGATATGGAAGCAGTTGTTTAAGACCTGCAGAAAATGTGCTTGATAACAAGATATGTTGATTGAAGAATTTAGCTGTAAAGAATGCTGATCCTTGCCAACAATTTTTGGTATTTTCAAAAAGATATTCAATTGATATTAACTAGGTACAACATGGGTGAACTTAATGATTACATGCAAGTTATCTCCATTAATGTACTGTCAGTGTGCGTACAAACACACACACACTCACATCAAGGTTAACCTTTGATATTGCACTCTCCTGCTGCTAGATAGGTAGGGTAATTTTGGGGAGAGTGGGATGCTCATTTACTCATTCACTCGATAGTTTCCCTCTACCATGGATGTGACAAGGCCATGGTGAAGATAACTGGTGATAAGATAAAGCACAGGGAGAGTTGGATTCATGCCTTTTCAAAGGGCGTTAAAGTAAAAATGATAGAACTAGATCCTATCATTAAACTAGTAAATGTTACAACACATCCCACATCAATCATATGTATAAGATATGTGTTTATAGTTCTCATCTACTACTTTGGTGGTGAATATCAAGTAGTCAAAGAAAGGTCAAGGTATCACCGTCACCTGTAGCAAAAAGTATTTACCATATTGTTTGTTGAATGATATTTGATTGGAAGGGGTAGACACTTACTTATTTTTTTTTTCTCCTGACTAGGTTTTGTACAACATTGTAATACTCAGAAGGCGGCCAGCTGACTTATTTCTTGAAAATGATAATTTCCTTAGTATTTAGGTTCAGTGGGAAATCAGACTTCTGGAGTAGTCTCTAGAATTCCAGTAACCCATTCTGAGTCAAAAGAATGCACAAGGTTTGTAGTGTTAGTGATAAGATCAGAATGTACATGATAGTCTCAGTTCTGTCAGCACATGTCATTGGTCTTCTGCTGGGTCTGTAAATGAACTGTTCACTATTTTTCATGAGATCTGATAAATATCTTCCTTACCAGCAGAGAACTTCAATCCATCAGGATTATGTTTTATCCTCTGCATAGGTTGGCTCCTCTTCCTCTGAAAGTATTTTTATGTAATGTTGTTTATTTTCTAAAATGTATATGTTGTGTATAGCAGCTGTTAATTGTCTATGTTCTAAATGATTCAGTTGAATTTAATTCTGTATACCAGAGCTTTCCAAACTTTTTGTATTGGTGACACACTTTTTGAAAATATATTTTTTTTGTGACACATTACTCAAGTTCTGTTAGGCACACCAAATATATAATGTCATCTGAGAGGTTCAACTGACTCAGAGAAAGTATCTTTCGAAGATATACAAAATTATAATTCCACAACACACCTACAGATTATCAGTGATGCACTTGAGTGTTGTGATACACAGTTTGGAAAGCTCTGCTATAAACAAAAACAAGTGAAATCATATGCACTTGATTCAAGTGAAAACTATCATATAAATGATACATTACCATTTACAATACATATACTTGAAATATAACAAGATTATTCCTATTGTACAAAATATCTATCCATACTATGTACATATATTTTGAAGATATGAGCCAAGCACTTTCCATCATATAAAAGATTTGACACCATAGAGGACAGATGCGTGTATAGTAAGGTCAAACTGGTTGGGAGTAATTTTGAGAATACCAACCAGCTGTAGGAAGCAGTCAGAGATGAATGGAACAATATCATTGTCGCACACTGTAAACAACTTTTGAACAGATTGACCAAATGGCTCAGTTTTCTGGAGAAAAACAAAGGAAAAGCTATCCCATACTAAAACGTACTATGCGCACAAACATCGCAAATTAGTATATTTAATTGTATAATTGTCTATCCTGTCCGAGTCTTGTAATAACCTAAACGTTATGATGAATGGATTGGTCCATGTGAAATACATTAAAAGAGCTAAAATAAATAATTAAAGGGTTTTAGAATGTGATAATCTGTTGTGACATGACAATGAAGAACATGTCACAGAAATGCTGATTGTTTGAAACTGAAAGAAGAGAAAAAAGAGTAAGTTTATAAATGCTTTTTATTAATGCCAGATTTGTCAAATTTGGCCACATTTGAATTGAGTTGAGACTTTGAAAAAAAGCTTGAAATTACTTGAATTATTAAAAATAGATTAGCTTTATGTTCCTTAGTGCAAATCCATACATAAATAAGCCTATCACTTTTATGGGTATACGCTAATACTATAACAAATGACAAGGCTTTGAAAGAGATTTATATTCATTGTCATAAAAAGTAGATTTTTATACTCATGCATCACATATTGAACATAAATACAACAAAACTGAATGAATGTTGTTACATTATACATACTTGGAGAAAATTTCTCATTCAGTGATGCTTTTCTCCATTCTATGTATTTAACATAGCAGATATGTAGTGATCCCATTCTGTTAAGTGATGGAAATCTTGAGATATGTGGACAGAATTAGAATAGATAGCTGAAAAATACTTATACTTGTAACAGTCAGATATGCTAAAATTGTTTTCCAAAGAGTTTAAGAAACTGGCTCTATGTACTCTATTCTGTGAAATTATTTCCAATTCTTATTAATACTTAGTGATGTATTTAATGACATATTTTAGCCTGTTATACACAATGTTATCTTGGATTAGTTAATATATAAACAATATATGGTGTGCCTTATATGATTAGAAATAATACTCTTATTGTTTAAACTTCAAACTTATTTTTACTTATAATAAGTTGAAAACAGACAATACAATATCAGGAGCATTTAAACTCATTTTGTGACAATATTTGGATTTTAAAAGTCCAACCAAACCAATCGTTCTATAGATTAGAGTATGAACATGGAGTGTAAACACTTTTTGTGAGGTAGTGCTGATTTCAGTTTTGTAGATCCCTCATTTAAAAAAGTTACCGATATTACAACTCTTTTAATGGGACGGGGGGTATAATTCCGGCAAGACAGTTCCATAATATTGGCCACGTAAAGTTTTGGGAGTTTGAGGACTTGAAGCCTTTAATAGAATGAATTTATTCTAGCTACCAGTCGAGGCATCTTATTTAACTGAATATTGTTATGTTTGTGTTGGCAATGATTTAAAGTGATTGCTTGCTTAGAGCCATTCATCACAGTAATATTTCCCCCGGTTGAAGGTAAGCGTTGTAGTTTTGCAAAGTGTAACTTCAAAAATTGAATTGAGTGACTCAAAGTAGTACCCATATGCTTTATCCATGTTGATATTTTTCCTTGAGAGCTTTTATTAGAGTCATCTTATCAGCACAAATACAGTATGTGGTCAGTAGTTTGAGATAATTGATTAGATTTTCTGAAGTTACTCTTTGTAATGCAGCAACCCTTACCTTTCAAGAGTGGAGTTGTTACTGTTTAACGATTTTTGTTGAGTGAATCTAAGCAAGCAGTCACTGTGAATCATTGTGAACACAGAGATCTGATTATTCCTGTGAAATAAGACCGCTTGACTGGCATCTTGAATGAATTAATCCAATTAAATTTTTCAAGTTCTCAACTCTCAAAACATTAGGTGGCTGATATTAGGAGTTGGCCGAATTTAGCTCCCATTATGGTATTGCATTAAGATTATATAAAAGATACTTGTTTTTTGAAATGAGAATCACAATAATCTAGTGTTTGTGTCATAAGTTTTATTTTAGTTAAAATTAATGTAGTTTACATTTTCCACCAGACAAGTAGATATCTTGCTAAAGGAAATCATTTGCTTATTTTATTGTGAAAGTAAAAGCATTGAATGATGTCATTCAAAGCCATTTGTTTTAGAAAGATCAAAATAGTTGGACTCACTTTCTTTATGTTTTATTGCATTACTTTATTTAGTTTCCTTCAATGGACTAAAATTATTTCTGAATTGAATTTTTTCTTTCTGCACTTATATTTACCAGGTACCTCGTATTCTCAAAAAAATCTCTTATTTACAAAAAAATTCCAGTGCATATTTGTTGAAGCAAATATCTGGACGAAAAGAGTAAGATAGTGAATATACTGTGCATATAGGTCTCATAGTACTTACCAGGTCAGCTAAAACTTATATGGCTTTCTTAATTTTAGATCCAAGTTGATGTGTCATTTCTCACGTGATCTTCAAAATGAATTCTGAATAAGTTGCATGAATAAAAAAAAAATTGTTATTTTTTCATATCTTTCATTAACTTTCAATAAATCTGGAATGTTCTACCTCTTTATAATTGATTACATTCTACAATATTTGAATCTATTAAACATTGATTTAGTTCACTGTTATTTATTTATTTCTACAACCAATCATTTATAGCTTCTGAAAATTTCTTATCAATTATTGCAGCAAGAGCGTTTAATATAATGTTCTTGTATGTTCAATGATGTTGTATTGAAACCAAATTGTTTTTCTGAATCATGGATCAACGGCTATTAAATGATTAGAAACAATCAAGCAAAACTCTTAACATAGGTTTCTTTGGTTTTTAAGTGATTCTTACTGGTTGTGCATAGAGCTACAGAGCTGAAATTTTCAACATTTACTCCCTTTTATCTCCAGAAAAAAAAGTTTTTTTTCCACACCTTTATAAGTTTTGGGGGGACAAGAGATTGTTTCATATATTGTTAGAGGGCAACTAAGGTGCAACAAGTTTTCCAAAGGGTTAAGCCTTCAACACTGCTGCAGAATGCATCTTAGCCTGCAATGATATTAGAGGGCTATCATTGTATAATAGCACAGAGCGAAATTTTATACTGGTATATTATTTATTGAAATTTTACAAGGTTATATCATTCATTGAAATTTTAAGCAGATATATCATTTATTGAAATTTCATATGGATATATCATTTATTGATTATCATATAAAGTGGTTGTATAGCTTTCCAGTTGTCCAAGTTCATTTTATGAATATAATGAACATTTTACAGTGGCTACATGTGTGGGCCCAGATCAGTTACAAATCAATGAACTGGTATCTACAGGGCCTTTTATCCAATACCTAATGGCAGATAGGTAACGCTCCTTACAATAACTCACCTAAAAGGAAAATTCTGTTTTCTCAATATCATCTAAAGCTTGTCAATGTAGCAGAACATGTGAAAATGTATAAATTAAAACTAGTATACATTTATTTACCTGTATTTATATAAGTTTATATGCCTGAGTTAATGTTGATACAGTTTATTAGTTCATTATATGTCATTTTTTTTGTTATTCTCTCTTGAGCATTGCTTTCCTTTTAATATATTGTGTAGGCCTCTTTAAGTCTAGTGATCCTCCAAGTTTTTCAGTTTGTACTTACAGCCCCTTTTGTTCAGATTTATATACCTTTATGAATCAAAAGTATGATAATGTCTTTCTTATTCTTAGGGGATAGGATCATAATACATTGTAAGTCTTTGATCTTACACATTTCCTTTTGTCAATTCTTGTTCTGTTCGACATTATTGTGAAATTTCGTTTTTTCAAAGGACACAATGATGCAAATATAATATTCATATGACGAGTGCCAATAAAGAAGAACACTTTGAAGGATATTTCAAAATCCCTCAGCCATGCACTACTTGAGTATATTTAGATGTCAATTTTTGTATTTTTTCCTGGTTGAGATGGAAATTTGGTCAATGATAACCTATAGTAGTTGCTGAAAGTGATCATGTTTTTTTCTTTCATTTTTTAACAAACTGTCTGTGATTGGAGAGATTTTTTAATTGATACATTCTTGAAAATCAATTAAAAAACTGCATGTCAAATTATTATTTTTTTTTAATGAGATGCCAGATTGAATAATATCTCAGAGGAACATGGACGAATGATGATTTTTTTAAATATAGAAATGTACTCCATTATTGTAATTATTTTAAAATCTTATTTAGATAAATTTTGAAATGATGAGCAAAAACCGCAGAGCTTGATTGCAATAAAATTATCTGATTATCTGATCGGCCAAAAAGTGTGTTCAGTTTTGTCATTAGATGGCATTAGGAGCATTTAGTTTTAACCTCATTCAAAAAGATTGTTTTCTGATTGCATTGTGATAGCTGTTATATCAACATGCATGTTTTACAAGATCTGTCAAAATTTGCCTTTTTTTTTCAACGTTGAAAATGGAACAAAATAAGCAACATTTTCAGCATACGCCTTCTTTTTTTTTCCAGAAATGTAAAAATGCAACTTAAATTCAAACAAAGATTTCTGTAGTTTATGGAGATGGTACTGTGAATGATCAAATGTATGAAGTGATTCGCAAAGGGTCTTCTTGCTGAACATTGCTCCAGGGTCAAGTAGACCAGTGGAGGTTAATAGCAATTAAATAAAGACATCAATTGATAATAATCAACATTATATATCATAGGAGATAGGCAACATACTCAAGATATATTCAAATCAAGCACTGAATATCATTTGTGCCAGCTTAGTCAGGTTAGCTGCTTTGATGTGTGACTTCCACATAAGTTGAATGAAATAAAAAACCTACTGGACCATATTTAAATGTCCCATATTTGGACAAATCATGACAGGCAATGAAAATTGGATACTTTACAACATGCAAGAGATCCTGGGCAAGTGAAATGAACCATCTCTAATTGTACTTAAGGCCAGCCTTCATCTAAAGAAGGTTTTGCTGTATATATGGTGGGATTGGAAGGAAGTACCCTACTATGAACTCCTGGAAAACTAAACAATTGATTCAAACTAATACTGCTCCTAATGAAACCAATTGATAGCAGTAATCGATGTGAAGTGTCCAATGAGAGGGCACAATAAGATAATGCTAACTTCATGTTTCTTTGCAAACCAGGCAAGAATTGTTATAGCTTGGTTGTGAATTTTTCACCCCTTCACTGTATTCAGCAGATATTGCATCTTTGGATTATTATTTATTCTGTTTCTTACAAAATTCTCTTCATGAAAAAAGATCTCAATTTCCAGGAAGACTGCAAAAGGCACCTAGAGCCATTCTATGCTGAGGAAGATAACAAAATGTTCCGGGGAGAAGTAATTATGAAGTTTCCATAAAGATGGCAAAAGATAATAGAATAAAACAATAAATAAGTTTTTCAAGAAAGTAAATGTTGGAAATAAAAAGGATTGTCTTTTATTTTTACTCAATAAACTAAACAAATTTTCTTTCTATTATATATTCTGTTTACAAACGTTTTTTTGCAGGTAACTTTGTTGGATGCTTTGCAGATGATAAATTACCTTTACTTTCTGGAAATGTCTCAAAATCACCCAGTATGAGGATTAAGAAATGTCTACAACTCTGTGAAAAATCTAGAAACTTGTATGCTGGTCTCAAAAGGATGTGAGTTCAATACAGAGTTTATTTGTTGTGTATTTCATCTTTATTTAAAAGGTCATTCTTTCTAATCATAATTCAAATAATTAGACATTAGACGCGTGTAAGTATCATAATAATGAAAATTTGATTTTAGATAATTGTATAGAATATATCCAAGATAAATTGTGCTACTTTGGGATTCGCTAAAAGGCCAATTTATCATAGTTCTATGTTTTGTTTATGTATAGTTTGTGTGCTATTTAAAATGTTTGCACAGAACTTAATCATGATTATATATATATATATATATATATATATATATATTTCTGAGTAAGGATTTAAAGAAAAAATACTATACATGCCAAACTGTAAGATGAATGGTTCACAAGGGTATTTGGAGGTATACCGCTAACTGCAACTCATCCTAACCCTATAACAGTCCATATCAACCTTTGTTAAAAATGACCTCCTGGTCAGAAACATAATGGCATCAAATTTTTGAATCATAAATCTCTGGATGACAACATTTAGGTATAATAACCTGAAAGTTGAATGAAATATATAGATCTCCACTTTGATGCGTGTGTTGTAAGGGCCGTAAGTTGTTTATTTGAAAAGAACTTTGTTCTTGTTGTCAGCATGAATTCAACTTTTGATTAAATGGCACTTTAAAAATACTGTGAAATAAATTCTCTTTTGAATAATTTTTATTGTATTGTAAATGATGGTTAGTGACATTGTATTTAGTGAAATGATTACCTATTTCTTTTTAGTTTTTTTCAGCATAATATATCTCTTCAAATAGAGTATATCATTTGGAATAGATTACGAGTTTTACTAAGAAAATGACTGGTACAATAAGTGTTGTGCATTGAAGGAGGAAGAAGAATTTTGGTTTTTGTTAATTAAAAGATAATTTTCTGATCAAAATTCTATCAGATATTCATATTTTTGCCAGTTGCATTCAAATCATTATTTAGGGACTGCGGGACTACTTTACTTATTTGTAAGATAATTTTGTCAATTTTTCTTGCAGCCATATACAACTGTTTTGAAAGTAAATATGAGAAAAATATTTGTCACAATACTCCCACTCTATACACTCATCTCTCTGTCACTTTACTAGACTACCTACCCCACTCCTAAATCATCAGACAGTGATAAAAGGTTACATAGAACAATACATCAAGTTGGCAATATCAAGGGCGCTGACATATGACTGGCTGTAGTCAGTGTCATATGGGGGAGGGGGGAATGTGTGTTACAGAATCAGTTGGACGAAAAAGATGTTCAGTAAACCCTCTCTGTAACAAATCTTGGTTTTAACCAACACATGGATCTATCTTAACAGACTCTTACCAAACTAAGTTTGATACACGTAACGAAGACATTAACTATAACTAATACAGTATTATCCTAGTTTTTTGGTTAAGATCAAAAAGTGTAGTGTCTGTTCTTCACATATCAATAAAATAGCATTAACCTACTGTTTTCAAGTTGAGGTTGAAATTTGGATTGTTTTCTTCATGAATTTCAAATTATTTTGAATAGTTTTTTGGTTGATAAAAACAGAAGTTATTATGAATCTCATTTATTAGCATCACTGATAATCATTCCTACTTTAAATTTCAAAGTTTACCTCACTCATATTTCACATGGTAAAAAAGCCAAGTTTGTAATTTGGTTTCACCAAATCATTTCACTTCCATCTGTTTTTTGTCAACTGAAAATAAATACAAATTCAATTAAAATGCATGAAGAGAAAATATCATTGAAAATTGAAAGTTGATGTTACAAGAACAGATTCTACCCTTTGATCTTTAGTTAAATGCCACAAAAGGCTAGATCACAAAACTAGGATATTGCCATAAACATTCCTCTTACTTATCAAATGATGTAAAGTAAGGTCAAAAATAGAATGAGGAGCAACCAAACAGCCTTTAGAATAACTGAACGATGTTTGTTAAATATGGCAAACTACCAAGATTACTTCTTATTTACCAAACAAGGGACAACCATTGGATACAATGAACTTTTGGCTTTAATGACAACTTCCTCCCTCCAATTAGTTCTTTATAGCAAAGGAAAAATTAAACCATATATACTCAATCTCACACTCTCTCTCTTTAACTAAAGTTTTCCATTAATACCTAAACATTGAAATGCTATGTTGAAGTGGTGGCAAAAAAAATGTGTTCATTTCACAATGGATTATTATTGTAAATTGAACCTCCCCCCAGGAAACAAATGGAGAAATGTGACCAGGAGTACTGACAGAGACAGACAGACTAGTGAAAAGGCAAGAATACCTAGCCACCATGTTTATCATTTTTGTTAGGCAGGATAATCATGGCTATGGTGATTCAATTCGTAATTATTTGAGAAAAGTATTCTTTTTTTCCTTTTGATATCATTTCATTTATATGCTACATCCTTATTGTAACTCAGCACATAATTCATACATGCTTCTTTAATATAATCTTTATTCTTTACATTCTTCTTTTATTGATGTACTAGCATAGTACCCATAAAAAATAACAGGATTATTTATGTATACATCGCTACTTCTGCCTTGGATCAGAGTATCTATGTGCTCTGCTTATGATCAAAAAGTTGTTCTCTGATACTTCTGTGTAGAATCAGAGTGTAATATCTGTTTGCAGTACACACTTTGGTATATTTACACCAGTCCAATGATGGCTTACTGAGGTGTGATTCTGCCAAGTGCAAAATCCCTAGGATTCATCCAGTGGTCTCAAAAAATTACTATCTCCAGTCTCAGGGGAGCAGTGCGCCCTGGAGTAGCACCATCCCATTGCACTAAAAGGGATGGGTTGGGCTTTCCCTGATGCCTTTGCAACGCTAGTTGTGGGGACTGTAGCAATTTTTGCAGTTTTCCTGAAATTGGGACCCCACATTAAAAACAACCTTGTGTCACATCTTGCTCTTGTGGGGAAGTAAATACAGAATCAGTGTAATATCATTGCTCTGATGGGAAAAAGTTAGACTTGCACGCACAAAAAATATTTATGGATACACTCAATATATAGTTTGACTTGATTTAGATATTATAGCAGATAAGTACATAAGGCAAGGTGCATTAATATATAAACATGTTATTTTAAATCAATTTTTATTTCAATGTTATATCATTTCATAATAGACCACTGGTTTAATAACTGATTTTTCTAAATATAATGTAATTTCAAAATATTCTCTCTTAAACATAGTCTAAGTGGATAAATAAGATGCAGAACTTTATTTAAATATCTAGCCCCGAGTAATAAAATGGAAGCCCAAAAATATTCTTCTTATTACTCATGCTCTTTGAATTTGAATTGAAGCAGCCAAAATGTATTGTGCATGTATAAAACAAATGCAATTGATTCAGCAGCGGCAATGAAAAAAAGGCAAAACCACTTCATGCTTAAATTAACAGTTAATCTTTTAAAAATATCCCCTTTGCATAAATGTAACCTCCTTTTTTTCCAGCAATGTTTGTTTATGTGGCAATGACACCATCAAAATAAATGCATCTTCTGATGTGCACTGCCAGCTGCGCTGTGCAGGGAATATTTCTCAATGTTGTGGTGGTGTCCAGCACCTGCAGCTTTACCGAACATGTGAGTGTTTGTGCTTCATTCTATCTCGTCTTATCCACAACAGCTTCATTAGACACCAAGCACTCTCGGTTGATGTTTCTTTTGTCTGTCAACGTCAGCGTCTTCCAACATTCTCTCTATAACTCAGGATGCAATAAGAATCAAATTGTTAGCATTTCTTTGCTTGCCTCCATTTAATAACCAGGTAATCTGGTGTTCCTGCTGAGAAGTCTTCAAATGAAAACAACTCTAGCTCCTCAGGAATGCCTTGCAAATTTCTCTCTTACATGTTACTATTATCTTGCATAATACCAGCCAGTTGTTTTCTGTTGTTTGACGTGTTTACTTTGTGGAAGGAGCCAAGTGTGATTTATTACATTCACTTTTTTTGTCCATACAAATGACAACTAGGCTTTATATTTGCAGCCAACTCTTGATGTCAAATATGTGGAAACATAATTAGGTGAATTATTGTTTGTAGACCTAGGTTAAAATTATCAAAGCTATTTGTACATTAAATGTATGCTACTTAAGGAAGATTTTTGTGTGGACAGTGACATTTGAAGGTCATTGCTACTCGGCACTGACACGTGAAGACATATTAGTGAATTTGTTTTAAATAAATACAAGTAAACCACCTCTATGAAACTCCTGAAATGATACTGCCCAAATGAAGATAAATGGTATCTTGTTTATATGATATAAAGATGTCAGATATTTCTCTTACTTTTGTAACAAGAAATTCAAGACTGAAAAACTCTCATTTCTTAAAAAAAATCCTCATTTCTTTCTGATTCTCTTGATTCAAGATCTATATTTGCTGGCCATTAATAAAGATTGGGTTATAACTGAATTTACTGAATTTGAAGATACCGTCTATCACCTGGCTTAGGTTCTATTGGGAAGAAATCAGAGCATGGTTGAAAGCTTCTTATATGTGTTTAATTTCTTTAAAGACTGTTGTAATGATGAGAATCATTGCATTTCAGATTTGGATACCCTTGTGCTGAAAGCATTGGTTTTATATCAAAGACGGAGGAAAACAGGTCATGCATGATAATAACAGAATTAGAGTAACAAGAACCACACTGCTGTTTTCTATGATCTGGTTGGGGATTATTAGTTTGGGATTTGTTATCATTTTGTCTGCTATATTATTTTACATAGAACACAACATAATTCGAGAATTGAGAATCAAGACTATAAATGAGTGCAGTATTTTTAAACTGAATGTAAAGCAGAAAACTTATGTTGATTGGATATTCAAGCCCAAATGATTCTTGTTTTATTGGTGTTTTATAGATTTCTTTTTATTCATAATCAATTTTCTTCAATATAGTATGAATATCCACTCCCAAACTGTGCCATCACTGGTTTTATAAGGACAAAACTGTAGGGAACTCATTTTTATCCTGTTTCAAATCAGAATTTTCTTTCTCTGAGGTAAGTTATCAAACTGAGCTTTACAGCTGAGTTATCAGCAAAAAAAGGATAAAAGCTCTTGGATGAGAAACCAGAAAATAAAACAGTGATTAACATATGTTTTTTCAAACACATGATGAACATTTTTAAGTAAAAAATCATAGACTTCTCTCTTTCTAATCAACTATTATGAAAAAAAATTGCTAGTATTAAGAAAATAATTGCTATTAAATTAATGAAGATAACTACTGCTATTATCACTTCATTCTGTAAAATGCCTTTATATGTATCCAAAGATCTTAAAGTTTATTGACGTACCAGGGTGATGAAGAACTCTAAAAGGAAGAAAGAAATTACATAGAAATAAAAAAGACATTCAAGCAAAGATTAACTTGGAATGATGATTGTAAAAGTCATTTTGACCCAGACAATGCCAGATTCCCATATTTAAAATGTATATATTTGAAGTTTGAAAAAAAAAGTAAAGCTTACAAATAGAAAAATCACTCAATTTAGCTTGTTATTCTCACTTTCAAATATTGAGGCTCTTTAACTATGGATAGCACGTATGTTGCTGTGAGATTTTGCAGAGATGACAAATATCCTGAAATTGGTCATGTGAATAGATAGACATTAAAATGATATTAAATACTCTAGTTATAATCGGTTAATAATTAGCACCATTTGTAAACCACTGAAAATGCTCCGGTGAATCAAAAGCCTGAAAGGCTTGACCTGACAAGTAAGTTATGACACTTTTATGCACAAGCGCTTGGAATAAGAGTCTTTGTATACATATTATTACTATAAGATGTGTATATGTACGTGGCAATAACATCTGCCAATTGAATGAGGTTCGAAATGATCAACATATGTTAGAATCTGGTACAAAAGACCATCACTAAGGCCTTATCCCAAAATACTACTATTATGTTGATAAGCCAGACCTTAGAACATTTAGGTGAGAATTTTTTTATGAATGTTTGCTCCTGCAAAGTTATTAGATAAAACATTAAAATAAAAGTTGCTTCAATTTTTTTTTTCCAAAATTTTATTTCAAAGCCCCATTTTCTTTGATTGTTTATTCTATTTACATTGTCTAGGCCAAGTGATACATTACTCGTGTAATGAGAGGAGATCATTACAAATAAAAGTTTCTATATAATATAACACAATTCATAATCATTCTATCAGATCATATATATCCATTTCTTAATATATATATATATATATACATACATACATAGTACATTATAGTGCTTCTATTATTTTGTTTTTTCTGTTTACTACAAATACTTGTAATCTTTATTAATTAAACCTTTTTACATAGTTAATTCAGACTTTGATTCAGCATTCACAAATGAAATAACTTCTAACTTAATCTCTGGAGACCCACCAGCTGGCAGAGTCCTCTGGGTTGCTGCCCCTAAAGCCAATGCAATGATCTGGTACTGATTGCTGTTTAGTTTGCTAAATATTGATGCTTTCCTATTAAACTTGCTAAATTTGTGTATGGATTGTTTTTTAAGGATATTTTTTTCGATCATTGACTTTCTTGTGGTTGCTTTTTGGCCTATCTTTCATTCAGATTCCTAATTTTAATCTATAAAAGTGTTTCATTTAGTTACCGTTATTATGAATATAAAAACACGAGGGGAAAAAAAGCAGTGTGCCAACAGTTTAATCATTTCAGTGAAGGCTTGGCATTATCCCCTACCCTCTAACATTGTTCTAAAAGTCTGACAAAACAGAATATTTTCTCTTTCTAAAAGCTTGAGTAAAAGGTCACACTGGAGCACTACAAAACAAAAATTATGTATATGTTTCTAAAACATTGTTCTAATATTCTACACATAGTTCAGGCATTTTTATTGCTAGCTTCTTATTATAATTCACGAAACGTGTCTGTCCGTCTGTATGTGACAATCTACTGCAAAAACTACTCAATATAACCCCATGAAATTTTCTGTGGGTACTCCAGGGAGCCCTAGGCAGGTTCTTGGCAAATTAAATTTTTACCCTCTCCCAATATGTATGAGGCGGAGGGGGGGGTGATTTCCATTTCAAACTCATTCTAAAATGTTCATGTATTTTGTAGTCACAAGCTACATTGACTTGGGCTAATGATTGAGATTTACCATGGTTTTTCGAGAGTAGGTTGTGTTTTATTCTCTGCTTCATTGTTTTATTCTCTCTCTCTTACTTTCTCCCTCTCTAAAGATGTTGGCTCTTACTACCCACCTCTCTATGAAAGGTACAACTGCATAAAAAAAATATCTTTGTGTTCTAAATAAAACTCAGTTGAAAAATGAAATGATGATTTGATTAAAAACAAAAGAAAAATTACATTTGATTTTTACCAACACTCAATTGATTCTTTATCTTACTTGTAAACAAAACAATAAATTTTGTGTAAGCTCGCAGGTATTAGCTACAGTTTTTTCTTTGTTCAACGACTCTTTCATTGTTGAATGAGTTTGAAAACAGACAATATTATTTATTTATTACAAAAGTTAAATTATTCTGTCATCACAAGTTTTAAATACAGTTTATTCAACTATTGGCCAAGGTTTTATTCAAAATAAGATTGCTCGGTTTTGTTGTTGACTGAATGTTAAAAATCAAAGGTAAATTAGTTTTCATTTTTTTCAATTAAATTGTAAGCAATTCTTGCATGTTCTGCTGTTTGAATTACTCCAAACAAACTTAAATGTAAGAGTAAATCTGTTGTTTAATTTTTTAACTATAACTTTCATTTACTTTAATTCAATTGTGAAAGTATCCACCATCCATTCAATACAATTCTTTTGTAACCTATTGTCTACCCTTCCAGAAAATATCATTGAAATTCATTTGGAACTTTTAGGGATGTTGTGTGGAGAATTATGAACATATTCATAAATGTAAAGAAAAAAATGGAAAAATGTTTCTCAATCAAACATTTGTGGATTCACCCCCAAATTCAACTAACTCTTTGCCCACTCTTCCACAACATTTCATTGAAATCCATTGAGTACTTTCAAAGATATCTTGTCGACAGACAGATGGAAAGACACTGATACAATTGAATATGTATACCTTTCCAACTTCATTGACAGAGGTAATGAATTTGCTTCGTAGTAACCCTATCAATACTTTAAAACAGTGAAATGAGGTATTGATTAAATTGGTTTTCAGAATAGTTTTCTTTGATCTGATTATTGATTTTGTTTTTTACTAATTCATAGCATTTGATTACTATTTTTTAAAATAAGAATTGATTTACTTTGCATTTCACTGCCTAAATCTGTATTAGAAACTGTTAATCAGAACTGTCAAAATAGGTTTTTCCAGTTTTAAAGTTGATCTGGCTCGCTGGCCATGTATATACATATGTATGTATGTATGTATGTATGTATGTATCATATGAACAGGCCACACTAATGGAGCTGATTTAGGTAATTTACTCCTCATTATGTCCAGGAAAAACATGTTTGGGGAAAGATCAAAAGGTTTCTTAGTGGTGGTAGGGTTTCAACTTACAATGCAAATTTATGCTAATTAGTCCCTTAGTTTGTACCTGCTTTTAGAATGCATTAAAACTTTAGCAATCCAACAAGAGATGAGAGAAGTTATTTATTCATTGATCAATCCTTATTCCAATTTTTTGAATGATCAGCCCCAACATGGTATGCTGCTAAAAAGATGTTGTCACATTACATTTACTATTGAGTGACGAACCAGACCTATCATGAAGGCATTTTACTAGTTTTTAAGACTACAACCTAAAGTGCAAAGATTGAAAATTCAGCTTTTGGTACCGTATCATGGGAGACCTTCTTCAAGATTTATTGTTGAATTTTGACTTTCTTCCACGTTCACATTGCCACCACAATATTAACTGTATTAATTCTCTGTATGTATTTAATTATTGTTCTTGTGAAAAAAGCAGAAGTTTCTCTTGTTTCACTTGAAACTTGACAAGTATGAAACAACTTTTTCTTCATACCAATTAGAATCCAGAGTTATGTAAAATTTCTTTTTAATTAAAATTTAGAGCATTTCATTCATCTTAGTCCCCAATGAATGATTTGTAAATTATGTGTTGTGACATTTCTTTGTTCTGTTATTAGCTCCATATTTATGTTTTTGGCTATAGAAGCATCATTAATTATTGCAATGACTATCAAGAAATGTATGCTATTTATTTGATATCAAATTTTCTTTGAAGTTCTTATTGCATGTCAGCATGAATGCGAAACACTTATAAATCTGTCATATTATTTGACCTGGAAACATTCATTGAAAGCTAATATGCCCCTCAATGGTATTTTTTTAAGAAGTCGTAACAAAACACTGCTATTATTATTTTTATTTTCATTTTTTACAAAATAGCAGTTGAAATCTTTACATTAATCTTACTTTCTGAGAAGTGCATATTCCTTCATAAAAATTTATTAGAAATTATCTCCAATATTTCATGGTTCACTGAAATGTGAGTCTGTTTCTTTGAACAATTTATGAAAAGTATTCAGTTTGGTCAGTGCTCCAGTGGACAACTTTTTCTGGTATTTTTAACAAAAAACAAAAACTCAGGGGGAAAAATTAAATAACAGATGGAGGCATGTTTGTCTTGAATGAGCAAAAAAAATCTTTCCACTTTAAAAGTGAATATAAAAGCCTCAGTTCTACAAATATTAAATAATTTCCCTAAGAATCAAAATTTTTAATATATATACAAGTATAGCTTGCTGTACCAAAGATAAGTGTACCTCTAAAAATTAGCGTTATTTTTTGTTCACTTATTAGAAAAAAACATTGGGGTAAAATAGAATCTTGGAGTAAATTTAATGGGCAATATATTGGTTTGAAAATATGGAATCAAGAGTGTGCAAAAGTTCCCTGCATAATACACAGTTGAAAATTTTTTCATATACCTAATATGTTTTTATCTTTAAGATATCAGATAATTTCTATAGACATAATATAAATGAAATAATTTTATTTCAGCTATTCCATTCCCGACAAGATTACCACAGTGGCATAGGCATGGTAAGCTTTAAAGTACATATACAATTTTTTTGTGTGTGAACCAACTAATTAGTTTATTCCTAATTTATGCTTAAAACCTTTAATAGGCATATGATATTATATTCAGCAGAAATGCTGAACAGAGGTTGGCAAAAAGTTTGTATTTGATATCATCAAGAATGCTGCCTTGTTTTGATGTAGCCCCATTACAATATGTTGGGACTTCAGAATACCAATTAAGAAAGTACCTTGTGAAGTTTTAATACCATTATCCTGGAAACTGTATCTCTTTGACCTTTTCCCTGCTTGCTACTCTTGGCTTTCTCGCAGAAGTGTTAGATATTTTGTTGTTATGGATTTCCCTATTTAACTGATTCAATCCTCAAACACTTGGCTTATTCTATAGAAAAGGATTGCAAGCTTTTTGTTCTGGCTTTTTTCCTCGACATTGCAGTGACTCATTTGGTAATATTCTCAAACAGAAACGCAATGTTGTTTTTTCGCATTGTACATGCATGCATATTTATATTTTTCATTCAGACACAAATGTTTTATGACAAAAATTCATGCTTTGGTCATAATAAGTCATGCAAGCATTCTTTTTTCTTTTTAACTCCTGTACAAAGTCTGGAGTTGCCTTTGCTTTCCGACCATAATAAAAACAATCCTCACCAGAATAAACAGATTTGTAAAATTCACATTCCTCAATCCTAATTAGACCAACTGATTGTCAAGAGGCTGTCTTAATGATTGAGCTAAAGTGAACAAGATTCAGATATTAACAAAAATTCATCATACAGATATACAGAGGCTTATTTCTTTCTAATAGATAAATACATTTATACAAAAAATATGTTTTTATAATTCTTTATTTGTAATGTATACAATATAAAAGTTGCAGTAATCATCTTCAGTCTGTATAGAAGTTGGGGAGTTTGACACTGCAGCAACCAGTTTTATTTCTTTTAGTTTTGATCTATTTAGGCAAGGCTTTTTGGCCACTTTTCTCATCAAAGGGTAAGTAAAAAAAGGAGTTATTTTTGCCTCAGAACAAGACCAGTAAATACATGTTAAAACAGTTAAATACCACTTTTGTAAAATCAAAATTCAAGTAGGTTGCTTTTTATGCAAGAAATAAAACCGTTCATGATTCTAGAAAAATATTATAAGGAATGCAATTTTGCATTATTTTAAGTGTAATGCATCATATTTATACATTTATTAGGAACTTTCTTGAACCATAACTACATTGAACTTGATTTTTGCAGATGTAACATGATAGCTTCTTATAAATTACTACCTCAATCAAAAATTATTCTAGTATAAAGATTTCAATGATTTTTAAAAGACAAAGAAAAATTGCTGATTCCTTAGATAGATATTTTTTGTTGGTCATCATAGAGATTTAAAAAAATCTAATATTCATTACTTGAAATGTGCTTGCTTTAAATGTTACTATAATTAGTTCATTATTCTCGGTATACTATAAAGTTATGTTCAGATATCTTTTCTAGAAACCATTATTATTGAAAATCAATCAACTCTCTATTCTAATCTCAACATAAAGTACTCAAATATTGATCTAAATACTTTGGCTTTCTGAGCAATCACTGAGTATCATTATTTTTCTGCATTTTATTATTAACATATAAAATGTTTAAAAAAATCGGTTCAATTATGGATAGGCACTCCAGAATTGATTGAATTAAGAGAGAACATTTTGAGTCTTCACCAGATGATGTCACCTGTATGTCAACAGACTTACAAACATAAACGAATTCAATTCGCTTAATTCATTGTAAATTTTAGCTTATTTTCAATATTGTATGAAATATTGTGACAATGTTTTTATTATTGATTTTGACTAGTTTTTACCTTGATCTTAATTTTTAATTGCTTTGACTGTAATTCTATTCATTTCCAATTGCGCTGTTTACCAAATGCCATAAAATTTAAGATGAAAGTTAAAACTAGTCAAAATTAATTATAAACTTGGCTGAAAATTCATACGATTTTGCCTGAATCACACTGATTTGCCCCAAATTCACACAGTTCTGCCTAAATAAGGTGGGGTCCCTCCCCCACCGGGCTTGTATATCTATATTATTGACTGACTAATTTATCTATTTTTGAGACTTGAATGATTCACCATTTTTTAATAAAGTCAGGAAAATAAAGTTTTATGTTTAGCTGTAAGTGAGTGATCTTGAAAGAATTGATTTTGTTCAGCTGTTATTTCTTTCATTTTTATCTCAGAAGTAAAGAATATTTCATTTCAACCATTCCACTCCAATATGATATTTTGGTAGCTGTAAGGCATTTGAATAAAAATGGTTTGATTCACAGCGGCTAATCGTGATAACAAAAAAATAATAACATTGCAAAACTTCATAAATTTTTTATTTAAAAAAAAATTTTTTTTCGTTGTTTTTCATTCCCAACTTACTCAGACCATTAATCTATGGTAGTGAGTGAACAGTGCAGATCAGAAATGAAGAATAAGCACCGAGTGGGACTTGAACTTGTATCACTTTCACCTCAGGAAGCGGCCTATGTACGGCACTTATCAATTGAGCTACTTTGTGACTGGCAGAAAATAAGAAAAAAAAATTAAAGAATAAAGGAAATACTGATCAAAAATTTAGAATGGTTGACAATAGTTCATCTAATGAATTTCGAGAACCCTTACAGTTGTTAGCATTCGAGAGTAAGGAGCTAAACTTACTTGATGTAAGAATCCCTTCTTAGTGACTTTTGTCTGTGTCTGAATTTTTGCTTGAAATCACAGATGGAAAAATATACTAGTGCTAAATATCTTAACTACGTTTTCCCTCACATGAACTTTTAAACGTGAAGTATATTTTCTGTTCATTGTATATCATAACAATCAGTTATCTTTTTTTAAAGAAAAATTTTCAGGTTTTGACATCATTTTCAAGCTACAACACTTGATGAACTTTAACATTAATGCTTGACATTAACCAGATTATTCCAAGAACTGTGTATCTTTAGGTATGTGAATACACACACACACACACACACACACACACACACATATATATTTATATACATATACTAATATTTAAGTCCTTTGTTTGTTTATTTGTGCCTCTTTTCCACTAAAACTATGAGGCCTATCGACCTGATATTCTGTATGTACACTGAGAGATGTCAACTTACCACATAGGCTATGTGGGGTCTCAAGAGGTCATTTTTAGTCAATTTTTAGAGCTATGGGTACTAAGTATGCTGAAATTTACTATATGGGTACATCTTTTCATGGTGAAGATTGCAATCTATGTAACATTGACTTCTAAGGTCATTCAAGGTCACCAAAAATCATTTCTTTTTTTCAAAATCAATGTATTAAGTTTTTTTAGAAAACTACTTTCAATAGAAAATAAAAGGTTATTTGTTTTTCTGGCAGTAAGTAACTTTTGAAACTGACTTTACTTATTGACTCCTTTATTTGAGGGTAAGTAACTTTGGTAACTCTTTGGTATTTGTTTACCTTTTGGAGACGGTGATGTTTGAATGACATCCGATGTCAAGTCAAAAATGTTCTTTTACTAAGCAGTCAATCTCAAGGTGCAAAAAGGTGCAACTTTGTCCCGTGTTATTTCTCCCTGGCAATGCCGAATATTTCTGCTAGTGTATATATATACATATATGTATATATATATGATCAAAGATTCTTTATTAGTTCTTATTTTTACTTCCTTCTGCAATAAAAATTCAGAAAATCAGTTTCACTTCATTACAATGCTTCTAAATAGCTTAATATAAACAATCCTGGTTACTGCAGTGTCAAACTCCTTTCCAACTTCTTTCCGACTGAAAAAGACTGCTGAAACTTCTGTATTGTATATAAAATAGAACTAATTCTTATAGATATGTAAGACTTGTCAGTTTGGCTCAATTGGTAGGAGAGCTTCCCGCTGATCACTTGGTCATGATTTCAAATCATGGTAGGGAAATGTTAATTTATATATTGGTTTGGTTCAATGAGATAGGACAGACAAATTGTGTAGAGTTTACTCCCCTTAATTAGGTGAAGATTGTTCTTATTCTTGAAGAGGAAAAAACAAAGTCAACTCCAGCCTCCGACTTGAACTGGAGTTAGGTAATATTTAAAGAAATTGAAAAAGTTACCACTAGAAATTCTAGATTTATTTTTCACATTCAAATATTCCTTCAAAGTAGTAAACGTTTGATATCCTTTCTAGTTAGATCAAAATAGTTGATATTCAACTTTACTTCTCAGCACATAACTGCACTGAATGATGGATTGTTCCCTCCATTTTTTAAACATTTTGTATGCTTATATGTTTTATGCCAAATATTCTCATCTTTATTGAGCTTCTACAAATGTGAAAAAAGGTGCAACTTTGATCTTTTTAAAAAAATTTCTGTCATATTTTTATCATATTTGCAATATTGATTTTCATCTATTGAAATCTTTCAGTTGAAAATCAAAATGAATGAAAAAAAAAATGATCTTGGATTAAAGAAGTAAAATGTGATTCTATTTCTAAAGATTATTTCCATGGATGAAAGAATAATTTTTAAAGTGAAATTCTATCTGTTGTGTCATGTGGAATGACTGTAGGCAGAGACATATGAGACTATTGATGTCAGTTAATATTGCCACATGAATAATAATACTGATAATAATATATTGAAGTATATGTGTTATAACTCTGAATCTTCAACAAGGATTTCACTATTCACTATTCCCTTTCTTGTCTTACAGTTATAATTTCAAGTCATTTTATCTGAAAATTTCGTCACAAAGTGACTCATGGCAATTTCTGTTCCAGCATCCTATTTAGGCTGTTTTTCCAAGAAAAAAAAAGATCATCTGTTGTTGGTCATGAAGCTATTCAGTGCAATGACATTGGAGTTGTGTCTCAGCACATGTGAGCAGTTTGGAATCCGATACTCTGGAGTCCAGGGGTGAGTAGAGCAGAGTCTAAAGAAGTTGACTGCTAGCTTCATTGCCTGTCAGTATTTGTTAAAAACTCTTCTCACTCACTGTCATTCTAGCTGGGGATGTTCTCACATCCAACAATTATAGTCTTACCAACATCGCTACCAGTTGTTTGTAGTATTGTTTTGTTTGAAACTATATCAGTTGTCAAGACTGAGATTAGTTGGAAGGCAGGAGACTTTCAAAAAGAAGTCTATTAAAAATCAATTGTCTTGAAAATGAATGGAATTATGGATTTCATAAAAGTATGGCTAAATATCTAAATTCATGTTAGTCTGGCACAAGGGCTGCAATAGTGGGAATTGAGCCATGCTTGCTATCATGCTGTATTAGGGTGACCATTTCCAAAGTTTCCATAAAGTGGACATTGTAGAGAAGCTGTTCCCAACTTTGGGTCAGTGGACCCCCAGGGGTTCATCAAGGTATTATTGGGGATCTATGAGCTTGTTGAGTGGCAGACCTTTTGGTGTAATTTATCTGTTTTTTAGTCAGACCTCTGAAAAGAGGAAAAATGAACATCCGGCTTGAGCTGATGCCAGAAGGAGGACAGAGTGCTCAAAAGCTGGCCGTCTGGCTACCGCACTCTGTCTGTCTGTCTGTCTCTCTCTCTGTATATTTAAATTTATATATATAGTTAATAGCAGTGATATACTCGAATTTCTGTGAAATGATTTTAAAGACAAAAAAACTAGTGAATTTGTTTCGGTTGCAGAGTCCTTAGTATCAAATGGTGGGTGAGAGGTATTTTTATCAGCAAAATTTTTACCCCTTAGTAGATGAGTCCAGGGTTACAGAGAGAAAAACCAAAAAAAGGCACACTTTTCACCATATAAATGTTCTGACTTGACATGAATTGGTATCAGACCATCGATGCCGGGAGATCTGCTTAGGTTTAAACACGCTAATAAAGACTAGCAAGATTAGCTTGCTGATTATTGCTATACAACATACATTCTGATCTTTTTTTTTTTTTATATGATTACTCATTGTAGTTTGGTATCAGTCCATTAATAGTGGGATCCAATGAGGATTGAACCTACTAATAAAGCAAGATTAACTTGCTGATCATTGCTACACAGTGTGCATCCAGTGGGATTAATACTAGCAATGGATTATTCAATAAATTCCTATATACTATATTTATTGCGTGGTAACTATATTTCTCTACTCTTGTTCCCATCTAGCTAGTTGCAGCTGAAATATTTCTCAGGGGAGAATTAATCTTCCAAGCCAACCCTGCTTGAAAAATTAATTCTCTTAGAAATATTTCTTTAGAGAAATTGAAAAGTTTCAGTGAAAATCTAAATGAACAATTGTTTGTTTATTTTTATCTTTTACAAGAGACAAAGGAGTTTCATTTTTCTTTAAGGAGGAACTCAGATACACTCACCGATAAAAACCACAACTAAAAACCAGTTGAAATACTGGCAGCAAACAAATCATCGCCTTTTTTGAAAAACAATCAATTAAAGATATGGTTGGATTATTTTCCTCGTCTATGTATTCATTTGTTCTCAACGTTTCGGCCATGTACTATCTGGTCTTTGTTGGGTTTTAATGCTAAACTTATCACATGAAAGAAAACAATATCTTTTTCAAAAATTGGAATCAAAACTATTTTAAATAAAATTTACATCCAACTTGGTTTAACAATATTGATACCAGCTTTAAATTTGTCATAAAATTCTTATATCCTATAATTTTTCAATTTGAGAAAAAAATTGCCAAGCTGTCTATGATATATAGATAATATAATAATGGGAGTCTTTGGGGTGTTTCTGATTTAAAATTACTCTTTTTTTTAGAGAATTTAACCAGATATGAATAAATAAGACTCTTTCCAGTACAACATTTATCTGAAGTTCATCTCAAAACTGAAAAATTATAGGATATAGGATTATTACAATTTACTGCTGGTATTAATTTTGATATACTAGGTTGGGGGTGATCTTAATTTTGAAAAGAAATTCTACTCTAATTTTTAAAAGTGGAAGAATTGAGTGTTACGACCACAAAAAAAGCAAAGAAAATCACTGTTCATCATTAGAATAGATATATATTTAGACTAAAATTTGAACCTATTCTGTGGTGGTTTTCATCCTCTATGCAGAAACTATGGCTTTTATCTGAAGGATATGCTGTTAACTAATCTTTAGTTGTAGAATGTGATAGAAAGGTTCTCATGCTAATGTTTGCAACATCAGTACTGTCAGTGATTTTGAACACGGTAGGTGTTGTTTTTCCAGCTTTTTTCTTGTGCATGGAGTTTTTTAGTGAGTTTCCAAAGTAGGTATCAAATATGAAATGAGTTTCCTCTTATAACAAGGAAGTGGGTTCTAGTTTGTTCAAGAAGTCAACTGATATGTCATGGTATGTTTTCATGTATGATGGTTTACACAGTTTTTATAATTCTGCCATTTGATCAAGGACAACAATCATGATATATCCATTGTATCGACTGAAGGAAATTCTATCACATTTTTAGATTAGATAGATTCTCGCTCTTTCAAAATCTTCCTTACCTTGATTTTGTTTGTAGGAAAAAATCATCATCCTATCTATTGGAGGAGATACTGGACAGAATGCTTACTTAATGAGATTTAAATTCATTTAGATCTATTTAGTTTTTGATAAAGTTATTGAGAGGCACATCAGAAATGACGAAAAAAAGTGGCTCAGAAAATGTAAGGACTTTATTAATCCTTCATGCTCTTTCAGGCTGCTGTGTTACAGTTTTGGATAAAAAAAGGAAACTTATCTTTCTGGACTTCAGATAAAGAAATCCTAGATTTTCTGGGAAGACTTGGATGCCTAGAGGAAAATATAAAGGATGATGAACACTTGATTAAAAGGTTCATTTTTTAGTCTTCTTGCCCAGAAAAAACAAATCAAACATTGGTCAGCTCCATTGGTAGGAATTCACCAAAAAAGATACACAAGGTGAAAATTTTCCCCCAACAAGATCCGCACTAAGACCATACATTTCAAGAGCTCATTACCAGGTGATGGAGTGAAAATGTGCTGATCAACCACACCCAAATTTGCCGGACCCATTTTGTTTTGGATGAGATGACAGGACATAATTACACTCCAGTTATGAGCATTCTTCCTTGTGCACCAAGATCAGTCATTCAGTTCATAAGATGCTCCTGTATCAAAGATGATGGGCTGTGCAAACGTTGATCTCATTGGCTGAGATGTACAGAATAGTGCATCTGTGGTGGTGACGGAAAGATCTGTTATAACAACGAGGTTGAAGATGATGAAACTGACCTGTGTGACTTTGATAATGAGTTTTAACACATCAAGTGCTTTCTTTAAATACTATTATATGTTTCAGTTTAATATACATACAATTTAAAATCCTCTTGTTTAATGATCCGATAATCAAGGGTGTGTCATGCAATCTAGAAGATAAGTGCTTCTATCTTGTAAACTACAAGAGGTACTAGTACCAAATCTTCACTAAAAATGAGGATACAATGCTCTCTCATTTACACAATGATTGTGAACAAGAAATTTTCACTATTACCTAGTTAAGTTTCATTACTTATCAAATATTCTGAAAAATCATTTTAGTTATTTTTTGTTGATCTAAAAAAAAAACAGCTAATTATTGATGAAAATCTGAGTGAGTCTCCATAGAAGTGGCCATCTTGGACTAATGATGTCATCATCATCATCATCAGTCTTTTAACTTCCGTCGTTGGACATAGACCTTCCCCAGGATTCGCCACAATTCCCTATCATGGGCATCGCGGAGCCAGTATTTCCTAAATTTGTCGAGTTCATCTCTCCATCTTGTGTTCTGTCGGCCTCGGTTTCTTATGTGATCTCTGAGGATCCATGTTGTGAGACGTGATGTCCATCGGTTGTCTTTCATTCTTGCAACATGGCCTGCCCATTGCCATTTAAGTTTTTTAAATAGTTTCTATGATGGCTAATGATGTAACAGAGACTTTATGCCACAAATTCAGCCAAAGTACCTGGTAGTCCAATTTGGTAGACCCTGTTAGCAAAGTATTCCTGGTGAATATTCTTTCTTTTCATTCCAAATCCTATTGACCAATATTTTGTGACATTTGCTCCGCTACTAAATACATGGGAGGCAAACTCACAAAACATCAACTAGAGACATAGACGATAAATCAGTTGCATAACAAGAACTCATTATCACAGTCAATAATTGAACAAATGTAGCATCAGAATTTGAAATCATAGAAAAAGAATTCCACCGAGGAATAAAATAAATGGTCAGAATAAATTCGATTTATGACATAACCAGCATTTCCACTAAAAAACATCTAAGATATAGTAAAAAAAAAAAAAAAAAAAAAAACGTCTAGAAAACATTTAGAAACATCTAGATTTTTTCCAGAATCTAGATCTTATTTCCAGTGGAAAACTTCTAAAATAGAGAAAGAAACAAGTAGATTCTGGAGATTCAAGATATTATTAATAAAATAAGGCCCAGAAAAAGGTTAAAAAAGTGTTTTTCGAGTAAATTTTCAAAAAAGGGGAGTACTGATGCCAATTTTCAAGTCTGTAGACCAAATGGTATGGGTAGGGGTGCTGGAATACAAACAAACACGCAAAAACATGTTTTGTTTGCACAGTTTAAATTGACTTTGATCCAAGAACTCATCCATTAAGACTGAAATGTGAATTGGAAAATAATGCATTTCAAGTTTTCTGAGTTGTAAGTTTCAATTTTGGAATAAAATTAACAAAAAAATCAAGCCAAGGTTGATATCTAAAAAAGTTATCAGATTGGAAAAAATAGTCAGTTGATAAAGATTTGGGAATTGTGTTAAAGAAGCTTTTCTTCTATTTTAATCGAATTTGTCTTATGATAATTAGATGTAATGATAATTCCTGTAAATAAGAAAAGATTTTCCATGCTACTTAAGCCCAAACATACTGTGAACATCCATGTTTGATCTTGAGATTTCAACCTACTCAGTGAGTAGTTACTCTTAGGAGGAGGATAACAATTTCTGAATAATGATATAAACATCAAAACAGCAAGGAAAATGTGTCAGTGGGACATTGTCAATGTAGGTTCCATTTGGGTATCATCTTTCTCTTTTAAGTTCAAATAGGGATGAAATGAGGGATGCTTCATAGGGATGCTGGTGTTGCTGTAACCCTGTTTTTCTGAGAAGGCAAACTATTCTTTGATTTGTACTTGGATTAGCACAGCACTGATTTTCAATTACCATCCCATGTTATAATATCCTAGTGGCAACTTTGTTAGTGATAGATTATTTAGTATAAGAAACTGAATTTCAGAGAAGGATTTATACATTTTAGTTAATATTTTACATGTATTGCATATCATACCATTCCCCCTTTCTAATCCAGGTATACTTCCCTGTTATAACTCATAAGTATACTTCTTTTCTATACCATATAGCCTTTCTAGTCTTTTAATCAGAAATTGCTTGCTTACTTCCATACTGATTATTAATGCTTTTATGTGGTTGAAATATTTTTATTTTTTTCAACATTTCAAAGAGCCTCAAATGATACACTTATATTCTATTTCCTTGAATTGCCCTGTTGAGAAAATAGTTATTTAGGATTGTTCTGTAATTTTTAATTTTTCAAATATTTTAATCATTTGATAATAATAATATTATTTATATTACAAATTTAATTACTTTTTAACACCTCTAGGTTACCATCCAATTTGTTTCATTGTTTTAGTAATCAGTACAATACAAATTTTTCAAGACCCAAACAAGTTTCTTTATCACAGAAATAAGCAATTACTGTTGTACTTCATCATTGAAAAGCTTGCATAAGATCTTGCTTTAGTAGTATTAAAAAATGTTTTTATATTTCTCTATCCTTCTTTTTATATATATGATTGCTGCTTGTATCTTTTTGTTTTGAATGGATAGACTTGATACTTATTTGTTTCTGGATAATTGTTCTTTTTGTATTTTCATGAAATGGAAAACACTTTTTGAACATTTAACTTTTTAAAAGACATCATTTTCATACTCATTATAACATAATTGTAAAAGTATCGTCAAATTTTCTTGATTCCATTAAAAATAATTTCTCTTCCATAAAGTTTATTTTATTTTTTAAAACATCAGTTTATATTTTACTGTTAAACATACTTGTATAATATTTAATGGCTTCAATTCTTTGAAAATTAACATAAAGCAAAATAATTCACTTTTTAACCATAATTATTGAATTATTCACATTCACATTTTCAAGTAAATCAAAAATTTTAAAATTGCTGATTTTAGTAATGCTTAGCTATGGAAGTTTTAAATGAGAATCCAGACAAAAGGAAACCCTTGGACAAAACACCCCTCAGACAAAACACCTCTAGATAAAATATAAAGTTGGACAAATCCCTTTTGATTAGATGACAACAATGAAAGAAATTTGAATAATTAGTGACTATATAGAAATTATTACTTTACTTATCATTCTTACTCAATGAAAATAATTATCTGGCCATATTCGAATCATACATTTTTAAAACTCGACATTTCCTTGAGGCATGAACTTAGGCTAAGGGTTGTTCATCAAGTACATATAATAATGAAAATTATGACTGTATTTTATTTTTCCTGAAGGGATTTGTCTTGTCAAGGATGGAGGTTGTCATCATTGGGTTCTATTGGGGTTTTTTCCTAAACTCTTTTAAAAGTGGCTTCTTACTTCATAAAAGTTTGGTTAGCCATTTTAAAATGCTAGCACAATGTACGTATTAGACTGGATTATTGTGCTACATTTCTAAAGATTAAATATTACATTTTGTAATTTGAAACTTTAGAGTTGACTTGAATCTCTTGAAAATTAAGTAATTTTTTTTTTATATGATTAACTTCAAAAAGACAAATGAAACTTGTGTCTGATGAGATTGGAAATTTAAATGCAGTAATTTTTTTTTAGATGTTTTTACATCAAAATGACTTCTGTTTTCTTTACAAGCTAGTTTTATTTAATTTATCTTGTATAATTATAATTTCCTAAAAAGTATTTATTGTGAGGAAATTTCCATTTTATATTTTACAAAAACAGGCTATGACACTCATCTTATTTTGCTTCTGTATAATTTTGGATTATGATGTTATACAATTTAGTTGAAGGACTGTTTGAAATATCTTTTCAATACTTGGCTTTGAAAAAAAACTTCACAAAAAAAAAAAAAATTATATTTCAAAGAAAATGTTCACATCTTCAGTATATTTTCATTCAAACTCTATTTCTAAAAAGCATCCTTTCATCTCAAAATTTCATGGAAATGGATGAATAGAATTAATACAGGGTATGATATCTAGTGGAAGTTACTTCAATCATATATGAAAGTAGTTATTATCCATGAAATATTTTGTCTTTCTATGAGATGATTTTCTTAAGAAGAGAAAGTTTTATACATATATATATATATATATATATATATATATATATATATATATATATATATATATATATATATATATATGTATATATATATATATATATATATATATATATATATACATATACATACATATATATATATATATATATATATATATATATATATATATATATATATATATGAATAGGAGGCTGTAAGGTATTTGGTAAAAATATCTACCCATGTTTCTGTGGAGTCTTAGCAGTTTTGCATTCTCTTACTTATTTTAAGACAATAATTCACTTCTTCAAAGCATCGTCTAAATAAATGTTTGAGTCTTATCAATTTCATTTGAAGTCTTATCAAAAAGTGACTGAACTCATTCAAGTGGAAGAGTCCATTGTTTCAAATGGTAGGTAGGTGACATTTTTATTAGCAGAACTATTACCTGTGAGTTGAAGGCATCCTCTATTCATGATGTAGATAGATCTCTGAATTTTTAAAAGGCAGCAGATTTCTCAGATTACTGTTCTTATTTCATTTCATCTGTTGGTAAATTTGCTGATTATAAAAAATGAAGAATGCATTGTTGATCAATGAAAATTAATCACTAATATTTTGATTTAATTCAGATTATTAAAAGAATATTTCTCTTATAAGAAAAACTTTTATATTTATATTTTCTAATATCTGACTTCATTTTCTATTATCTTTTAAAAGTAAGAAATTGAAATTAAATATCTGATTAGTTTATAAATGTAATCATTTTACAGCACTTTGCTTTCAGAGCTTATTTAGGTAAAATTTATAAATAAATGTTTGATACTAATAGATTTTTCCTCTCTCTATCCTGTAAGTAACGTAATCAGTTAATCTGAACCACATCACTGCATGTGGTTGGTATTATTTGTTAAGAATTTAGAACCGTTTCATAATAAATGTTGCATTATGTAGCTATAGTCTTTCAGGCATTCAAGTCCTTTAAATAGCATTTATTTGACTTGAAAATGGGAAAAAAAGCAAAATTACTGTGAATTGTAAGTATTGAGGACTGACAACCAGAAGTGGTTATGTCCAAAAAGTTCAAGAACTGTTTTAAAGGGACATGGTCAGTTCTTGTTCGGAACACTCATTTGGGTAAATAAGATATGGATATAAACACTTTGTGCAGACATGGTGCAAGGGATGACAAAAAGTTTTGTGGACTCAATCCATTCCCACCAATAATGGATCTAACCACTTCTGGTGGTCAGCTGTCGATAATTTGATGAATGGCTACATTTTTGTATCTATAAACTAGTTCAGCTTTTTTTTTTCAATATTCTGATGTCAAGTCCACATTTAATGCTTAGTTTAACCTCAAATTGTAGTTTAATGTTAACAGATAGCATTAATTGTAATTTAATAAGTTTTTTGCCTTTCATTGTTGTTGAAGTTCTCTCCATGAAAAGAGTCTCTTCATTTGGTTGCCCATCTTGACAGATAGCTAATAAATTACCAACAGCAGGTTTATATAATCAGTCCTTTCTGTGTCTTATCCAAAAATAACTCAAAAGCATTTTGACAAAATTTATCTTTTGAGGTGAGTACCTAGACTTGACGATGGATTTACATCTTAAAATATTCTTTATCCATTTATTCTTTTACTTTTTTTTATTATCAGGTCTGATTTTCTCAGCCTATTATGTACAAAAATAGAAATGAAAGGCAATAACGTTGCTCAAGTTTTGTGTCCTTTTATCAGTGGATTTTCATTTCACTTCATGTCTGTTATTTAGTATATCTATTTGCTTTGAGGTGAAATGAAATTCTTATTTGTGTTAGTCTGGGTATATGGCAAAGAGCAATGGTTTGTTAACTTGTCTTGCAGGCAATAGATAGTGAGTCCAATCCTCACAGTGTCCCAATATAGTGGCTTTGTGCCCTGTCAAGTTTACTTAATATCTACAAGTTATACTTATGCTTGATAGTGTAAGATACGCAATAGCTTTACACTACTGAATCACACACATCATAGCTATACACTGCTGAATCCCATTTGTTATCACTATGCACTGAAGTTCTCAAGTGATGGGTACAAATAATGAGGTCACACATAAAATAACTATATACTGTAGGATTTGACAAATTATAGCCATACACATTGGCATTGTATGACAGTGCTTGGACTAAATGTGTAATTAATTATCTATTATGATGAAGCTCAGTTTAATTACTTGATTACAAATACTTCATGGTGCTCATTCATACATGCTTCATTATTTTACTTTTATATATATATATATAAGGTATCTTGAAAAGTAAGATCACTTGTTAAAATGTCAAAAAGCTGGAGCTCTCTCTAAGATATTTATCAATTTGTTTCTGATGTATAGAAACTGAGAGAAACTTCCAAAAGGACAAAAAAAGTTATATTAGTTCATTTGTATTTAGTATTTAACTCATTTGGAAATTGAAATTATATAATTTTCTAACTATTAAAGCATAATTGTTTTCTTTTAAAGATGAAGATTATATTTTTTACTAATATTGCCTTTTGATTCTTTTTATTCTTTTTGAAAAGACATAATTTTAAAGAGAACAGCTCATGCAATATAAACAACTTTCAGCAAAGTCAACTTGCATGTTGTTACCATAAAGTCATATTTTTGATTTTGAAGCTTCTGACTATGCTTCAAATTTTATTAATGTTTTTTTTCAAATTTATTCCAAAAGCATTAAAATGAGGAAATTATTACTGTTAGCGAATTTGCCTAATCTAAAAAGTGTTTTCATTATTTATTTTACCATATTCAGATACAATGAAAAGTACCATCTACTTGAGGCAGTATGTGACTTATATTTAAAGACTTGATCTGCTGTATTCATTTCTCTTCTTTTTTTTCTCATACTATTCACCAGAATATGAAACACAAATAGTATCATTTATTAAATCTAAACATCTCAACTGCTTATTAACTCTTGAGAATCCCCACTAATATAAAACAGGATTTAATGATTAAAAATTTTCATTCAATAATTATTACTATAAAAGTTTCTAACTATTGATTTAGTCTATCTTTATCAACATATAGGATTGAGACTCTTTTCTTTAAGAATTAATATGTTTTTGGTAGATGCCATTTTTCAATAGATGTTAGAAAAACTGATGTTTTGTAGATTTTATGAGAAGTTATGAAATGAAAATATATTGCTCCGTTTTGTATCAATACTTGGTTATTTTGACATTTGTCGTATCAGATGAAAAATATAGCATAGATTTAACAGCAAGCCTTTGTTAGATGATATTGGAAGTTTCATCATTATCCACTGTATTTAAGACAGACGTACAATTTAATGAACAAAAAACAATGCAAATGTTACACTACATCCAATATACAGGTGTTATGACTTGGGGATCGTCTACTGATAAGCACAATTATGGGGTAGGATGAGTTGTTATAGTTGGTAGTCCTCCAAATACCATTGTAAACTATTTGCCATAGTCTGACATATACAGTAGGTATCATATGAAATCCTAATAATGTTAATCTCGTTATTTAATGTTGATGAAACTTTAAAAAATGTTCTGAAAGCTATTATCAAATATAGCAAAATATTTGGAAAATGTATCGATTATAATTACAAATCTCATAAAAACAAACTTTTTCTTTCAAAAAATCCTTCACATATTTTAGAAAGCAATCATTGATATTCTTCATGTAATTAAGATGTTATCAACCATTACAATTGATGACAATTATTGAAAAAAGAAAAGTGTTCAAAAGTTGTGTGCTGTAAAGTGTAAATTACCTTGAAAAAAATCTTTAAAAATGCTAAAATACTTTGAAATAAATTAAATCTATTGAAAAAAAATGTTCATAAATATATTTCAAGTGGATTAGATGAAAATGGATTTTTGATAGACATAAATGATGTGATGAGGAAATTTGAGTTAGTATAAAAATGATTGGAAAAGATTGATACAACACATATAACAACTTATGAAGTGATAATAGTATCTTAATCATGAGAAATTATTTTTAGAGATTCAAACACACTTTTCATCTTGGAAAAAAAACTTTATAAGAACTCCTGTGGATATATTTTTCCAAATTAATCCTCCAAATTATATGATGAAAAAATAATGACAATTTTTATTGAATTTTGTTTACTATTTTAAAAAAATTATTACCAAATTTTTTTTAATTTGCTGTTTGTCCTCTGTCAAACTCCAAAATCGGTACTTGTTATTTTTTCTTTCTTCACCCCTTGGCTCACAAGTAATTTGTGTAGGGTGTCTGGCCTGAACAAGTAACTGCTCATTCTATTGCAATTGGGCCAGGAACCTATTTCCGCCAATATTTGATCTTCCTTAATTGTAGGGACTGGAAACCACTTAATGTTTGCTAAACGTGAGAAAATTCTCACCTGTCACCCTCTGTCTTAATGATCTTGTCTGCTTTGTCAAAAATGGAATCAGTATTAACACCGTGCTTCTCTTTCCTCAGTCAGCATCTCTCTCTATCTCTTTCTCTCTTTTCATCCTATCACTTTGTCACGACAATCTGAAGCTTATTTGGCAAAGGTAAACCCAACGTAAAAAGCTGAGCTGCTATGCTTTGCTTCTTTTTTAATGTCTTTGTGCTGGCCACTTAAATTGTCTATTTCTAAATTGAAATCTAGCTATGAATCTTATGTGAACCTGATCCAGTTTAGGCAAAATACATCTTCCCAGCTGCTTGTGTATTAGAAATGTGACAATGTCCTTATGTCTTGGGAAGTATTGTGATAGCTAGGTCAGTACTTGAGGTTATTGACAAGCAATAGACAAATTACTCCCTTGAGCTATCTCGCTATTTCTATGTCTTCTCTACACAACACCTATTCACTCACCTTGTTAGAAAGCATCAGCCAAAATTGTGAACAGGAGTTTTTTCAATTTTTAAGTGTTTCTGGCTATCTATCTATGTCACGTGTAGAGGTGCTAGAGGGCTGAAAATTGAAACATTTACTCCTTATTATGGCTGGAAAAAACAGCTTTTTTTCTTTTATGGAAATTCCCCTCCAAAGTAAGTTTTTAGTAGGGTTGGGGGGGGGGGGGCTAATTTACAATGTTCATTTATGCTGGTCCTTTAATTTGTGTCTTACAGCTTTCACACTTGTTTTTTTGAAAATTTGGATTTTTAGAAATCCAACAAAAGGTGAGAAGCGATCTATTTACGGATCATCCCTTTTCCAAATTCTTTTAATTGATCGCCCTCACTGCTAAGAGATGGTGGTCATGTGACAGTTTCTATCAAGTGACTAAGCAGACGTGTTTTTATACTTTTATCTAATTCACATCTAGTTTGGTGCTTGGCCTGGGAATTTTTTGTAGCAGATGGTCTCAGGACATAGGGAGTTTCTCATTCTATGATGTCCTTAGATATATTTCATCAGTTTGAATTGTGCAAAACTCTTACAACAAGAACCTTTTATCTACTATGAGCTAATATTTCAGTCCAAGAATAAAGTCTTTCTTTGTTTTTCTTATTGTCACTTATAGATTTACAATTACACCTGGATTGGTGCAGTTAATTCAGCCCCAAATTTCCAACACTGTTCAAGTCTCGTTTAATTTTTCTTCTTATTTTTCAGCTTATTCTTAGTTACATTAATTTGCACAGCAATACCTTAACCAAGCTACATCAAAACTTACACTAATAAGAACTGCAATATTCAAAGTATTCCTGTGCCTGAAATGAAGTGAGGAATAACTTATAAATGTATTACTCTGCCATTCCTCCAAAAAAAAACTGAAAGGCAAATGAAAACATTGCAAAAATTACTTTTTGATACTTTTCATCAGAGTTGTGACATTAATGATACCTTTCTTTTAAAAACAAACTAATCTAAAATTCTTCTTTGTAAATTTTCCAGAGATTGTATTCTGCAGAAAGAAAAACACCATCTTCAAAACTTAGGCACCAAAGAGGACATGTGTCTAAAAATATAAGCTTCAAAGAATAAGGCTTGGCTATGGTAAACCTAAAATACATGAAAATGGAAAAGAAAAATGAATATGATAACTATATATGATGAAATAGATATACAATTTTATGATTCTAGTTTGATTATCAATATTCTACTGAAGTTTGTATTCTTATAACATTCTGTATGAACAATTTCTTTGAATTCGTCATTAAAAAAAATCCAACAAAAAATTGATTATAAAGTATATTTTATTAGTGAAATATCAATAATAGATCATTGATAAGTATTTAATTCACTTCCAATGCTTTATACTTTTAAAGTATGAGTACTCTTATTTATAACCTCTTGTCTTGTTAATAGGAGCCAACAATTGAAATAAGTTATAATATATCCAGATTATTTTTTCAAGAAAAATAGTTTTATTGTCATTATTTAGACTTTATCAAATGTTAGGTGTATTTCCAATGAATCTTTTTGTTTAATCTTAAATGAAAAAACCAGAAAACCAAAAAAAGGAACAAATAAAATGATTTTCAACCAGCAATACAGTAATTTTATTTAAAAACTCTCAGAGCTATCTTTATTTTTTTTCCCCTTGCATTTGTACAAATCTAACCAACTTCTTGCCAAAACATATCTGAGACCTCAAATACTGAGCTTTAAGCTCATTGACATAATTGACCAATAAATAGTCAGTTCTTGAAGCCTATTTTTTCTCTCAGTCAACTTCAAGAAGATCTAATTAATTGACAAGTGCCTAGTAATTGTGTTATACAGCTTCTATAGATTTAGATGTGCAAATCCAGCAAACCTCTAGCAGATTTTTAATATTCTAATTTATTGTCAGATTTGAAATTAATATAAACAGGATATTTTTTATAGCAGTTGGTGGTATAAAATAACATTTCCCCCATCTGTTGTGAAAAAATATTACAACTGGATTTCATCATAAATCTCTATTACAAGTATTTCCACTTTTGGTAATTCTTTCATTGTTGAATACCACCAATCACTTGTACATACAGCAATACCTAGTGCAGTCTTGATTGTTGCTGGTTTTGATTTAATTCGGTTGAGGTATTGCTTTACAAATTAATCAAACTAAGTATAAGCTGGAAGAAGTATGATAAGACCCTGAGTGCAGTTCTGAACAGTACAGAGGATTTGGGAATGAATTAACCGCACTAATCAAGGTATATGTGTACTTAAAAGGAATATGCTTAAACAAACTTTTGTCCCAATTTAAACAGTGTCTCAAGTAATTACATTAATCATTGCTACAGAAAAATGTAAGTGGTTATAGATACGAGATTCAAAACCCAAGTAATTTCTAGCAATATAAAAACAAAGTGAAAAGAAAAATTTGCAAAAACTACTTTAAATATAGTAATTAGCATTTGAAAATGTTTGCATAGTAGCAGATTTGTGTGAAAAAATGCAAAATCCATGAAAAAGTTTGTTGCTAACAGAAAGCAATGTATAAGTTTGAGTTCATTATACATAAACATTTAATGCATATGCACAGTTACACAAACTGGATACTTGATATTAAATTCTCAAACATTAAACCTTTATGCAAGTTGTCTTGTTTATGGTGTACATTTTCAAAAGACCTTGTCAAATATTAATGATAAATTACCAACTTAAACCAAGTGGAAAATTAGAAAGTTAAAGGATAAACCGTAAACTGATCAACTAACAATATAGTCCTCTTGAATTGTGTACGTTAAAGAAAAATGATTAGTATTTCTTTAATGTACTAGTTGTCTATTGGTTAAGTGCTCAGGGTGAATTAACCTGAATTTAAATGTCCTGAAAGAGAGTGCTTAAAAGCATCAGATACTTGTTTTATTTCCCAAATCTTTAGTTACGTAAAGTCCCCTCTCAGAAACAATAATTCTATTCTATAAGATAATACTTATTGCATTACGAACAATTGGTACAAGAACAACGCTTATTTACAATGTAGTAGAAAGCATTCATTAGATAATATATTCAGCCCTGATTGGAATCTTAAAATATATAGCTTTGTATCAGACTTCGTATAAATTGCTTAAAACTACAAATATGTGAGGGTCAGTCAAAAAATAATACCTGTTCTTATTTGATTAGAATGGTTTCAATTGTAGAAACAGACAAAGTATACCAAAATGAACACAAAAATCTCAGGATTCAGAATCTAGTCCTTAACATTGTCTTCTTCTTTCTCAATTTTTGAATGAGGGCATGTATACCCATTTCATTGAAGCTTCTTGGAGCACGCTACCTCAAACTTCTTTCTGGGTTAGTCTGGGTGGTGTCACACCATTGATCTTCTTTTGCTCTCTGGTTCTTAGTGGTGAATCCAGGTCTCATCTCTTGTGACTATTCTGCTTAGGAAGAGACTATTCGTGTTGTGCAGTTCCTGAGACTCTTGGGCAGTAACTACTCACTGCTCCTTAATGGAGTCTGTCAGCATTCTGGAAACCCAGTTTGCACAATCCTTTGAGTAGCCAAGAGACTATTGATCTGCGCGCACTACCATGGCTCACCTGAAAGCTTTCACAGAGTTTTGCAATAGTAATTCTTCTGTCAGCTGTAATGAGAGCATCAGTCTGTTTGGCCTTATCCACATTCATAACAGCAATGAATGCACTACTGTAGGGCCTGTCACTGAGGTCAGTTTCTCCTTTCTCTCCAAGATTGTCATCAACTCTACTGACACATGTCTTTGCTGCGCTTACATCAAGTGCAGCCTCTCCATAAACATTCACTGAACTCCTGTGAATGTTTGCAGCACTTTCTTCTTCCAAAAACAGAAATTTTATGACAGCTTTTTGCCTTCTATGTGTGTTCAGAGGAGCAGCCATTTTGAAAGAGGATTATGGGTAGGAGATGAAGGTAATGCTACAAATTTTCCCCTGGGCCTCTAGACCCTATTTTGTTTGTAGCTAAAAAAAAAAAAAAAAAAAAAGGAATTCTGACTTACTTTTTAAAATTAAATCAGAACCAGCATTAATATTTTGATCGACCCTTGGATAAGGAATTTTATGTATGGACGATAGTCTTGTGTCTGACACACTGGAATGCAGACTGCAAAGTTCATTATTCAATTGTTAGTAAAAAATAGAATCTCTGTTAAAATACATGTTTGAAATTCATTATGCGAAAAATAAATTACTATTGAATGTATGATCCTTACTATAATTTGAGAAATCTCCATGTGTGTGTATGCGTTGAGATAACTCAACAATTGGCCATTGTACAAAGATGATATTTGTCTGTTATGTTGGTCCATGCCCCAGACAGTGACAAGTTTGGATTTACAGTTTTCGACATTAAGGAGATGCTTGATCAACAATAAAATTCAACACTGACATGAACACATATCTTGTGCCTGTATAAGTGACTTGTTTGAGACGCGATTTGTATCTCTAATCATTTTGATGTGCTTTCGGAACAGAATAGGAGAAAAAGAGAGAGGGAGAGGATGTTTATCTCTTTATGATAGAGTGAAAGAAAGAGGATGTTTATTTTTTTCTTAAAAAGAGAGGGGATGTTACTTTTATGGTTGAAGGAATGAATGTTTATCCCTCCCTATTTTTTTAAACCGACTTTGTGTCACACTGTTCTTGTGGGGGATCAGACAAATAGGCCAATTGTGTTTTGAATAAAATGTGATTTCGTTGAAGGTTATGGTTTGTTTACTGATTATGTGAGTTTTGATAAGGTGGAGCTAAAGTTGTTATTTAAATGTGTGTTTTATATGCTTGTAAATACAATAAATGAAATACATTTTTTCATATCTAACTAGGTTCTTTTATTAATTTTTTTCAACACTAGAGAGGAGTGTTTTTGTGGTGCTTCTGTTCCTGAAAATCGTCAAGTGGCTGACTTCAACTGTGACAGTGTTTGTACTGGAAATAAGTCACAGTTTTGTGGTGGCCAAGGGTCATACTCTACAATATTTCTTCAAGTTTATGGTAAGAGTTCAGTTGTTTGTATTTTAATAATTGAATAAATCTTTTTTCAATCAAATCCAAATTGTTGATAGTTTATAAAGATTTTGGTCTTTAGACCGTCTATGATTTTACTACTATTTTAGATAATTTAGACTGGAGTCAGTATATTATTGGAGCTTTCTTCAAACATTAATCCCTATCTTTATCTTTTAACACAAAATAATGTTTAATCATAATATTATGCATTATCATTAATCAGATCAGGATTGAATATGCTTATCAAAATATCATAAGGAAAAAAAACAAATATAAATGTGTTAGTCTTGATATATTTTGCCTGTAGCATCTAGTAATTGGTTCTTTCTCTTAATGTTCAATTAGATAAATGAAAGTACTAATGAATACAGAATCATTAGCAAATTAGTCTCTTAGCCAAAGCACCTTTTATTAATGTCTTCAAAAAAAAATGTCTCTTGTATAGAAATTGTTAGTATATAATGTACAAATATAAATCATTCAGCCTTTATGTATCTAAAAATAATTGGACTGCAACCATGAAGAATAAACAGCTTTTTGTTTATGTACTGTTTTCTTCATTGTCAACCTTAAAGGTTTGAGTTATTCATCAGAAATCATACAATGATTTTACTTTTATTTCTAATACAAAGGTGGACTCCCACAGTAGGTTAAAAAGACTTTTCCTTGAATGAATTTCGATAAAAGAGAGGCAAATTACTACTTCTATGAAAATTATTTAGATGATTACCAGTAAATATGAATATTTTTTTGCAACATTTACAGGTTTTCTTTATTTGAAAAATATTGCCATTAAATCTTAAACCTAGTAAATAAATCAAACTAGATAAAACATGAAAAATCTGCCTAAGCATTACATAACCACAAAGACATTGCATAGCAACAGTAAAAGAGTATGCATAATTTTTAATTTTTTTCTCCTTCAAGATTCAGTCAAGCAAATCAAAAAGTTTAATTTACAGTGTGAAAAAGCTGTCCTCTTTTATGTACACTATAACAGGTGGCTGGCAAATAAACCATTAGAAGAAATAGCCTGTTGAATATTTGTAAAAGTGTTCAAAATGCTTAAGCAAGCATGAATAATAAACATGATGTGTAGTTCTTAATGTTTCATATTTTCTTTTGATATTTGACAAGTTTACTGCCATTTTGTGTGATGTATTTGCTTATTAAGCATTGTCCAAAAATAAGTACAAATCTACACGGGCAGATTCATGATTGTGTTGCACCTGGTACAAGGAACAAATTATAACTTCAGTATCTAAAAGCAGCACATAATCAAGATGTAGGAGAATCATTTTGTATTTGTTTTATTAATTTTCAAATGTGATCTACAAAGCAATTTAGGAGACTGCATTTATCCTTTTTTTTCTATTTTCTGGATTTCATTTTCCTTGAAATTTGATCGTTTATTTTTGTGATTTATTTATTCTGAAGTGCTTTGAATTGTCTAGAGTTACTTTAGCTATGGCAGATTTGGATGTACTTAGTTACCCCTTGTTTTTTTTTTGTTTTTTTTTATGCATTCTCACTGAATTTCTTAAGCACAGTTATTCTAAGTGAGATTTAGACTGATAATTGAAAAAAATCATTCAAGATGCATAAAGATTGTAGGTTGGCCTGATGTAAGTGATATGAATCCTTGCTTTATCCTATTAGGGTGTCAGTTATAAAGATTCCTCAGAAGTACATCTTTTCAGATAAGCTTCTGGGTACAAAAAATAAAATAGAAATCTGATGAATATGTTGAGATGACCTCAGTAGTTATATGGTCCACGAAGTTTGGCCTAGATTTTGTTCAATTTCTGGCAGTTCAGTGGTGGCCAAACTAGAACCATGTGTACCACACTTGCAAAATATTCTACAATTCTACTGTTCTTGACAAACTGACTTATATATGAATCATATTCATTTATTCTTTTTTTATCAAAGAAAGTTCATTGACATTGTACTATTTACTACTTTATTTTCCATGTTTATGGTTTTTACCTACTGTCACTGATGTAACCTAAAATCATATTCTACTTGAATGCCCAAGTAAATAACCCTGAAAGACAACTATAACTAAGAATCTAAAGTCTAGATTATGAAAAAAAATTAGTTGATATAATTATTGTACCCTCTATTTTGTACATTGGAGTTAAATTTTCTTTAAAATCTAAAAGATGTCATTTCTTTACAAGTGTTATCAAGGAATAAAATAACATGAATTATTATGTTTACTCATGTATAATGCGAGTTAATATAAAAAAAAAATCAGGGTCAAAATTAGAGGGTAGCATTGTACTAAAGAGTAAAAAAAGATAACATATATGCATGCATTACTGCATTAAGTGGAGATTGCATTATATTCAGGATCCCAGTGTACTCAAGTAGGTATAGTAAGTACCGTATATTTTGGTGGATAAAACAACACGAGAAGCATCATTGAAAAAAAACATCAAAAAATGGGGTCATCCTATCCTATTGGCCTGATACAAGAACAGTATATAGTGAAGGTTGCCTTATCCACAATAATATATGGTATATAAAAGAAAAAGAGTAAGTTACCGTTGAAGATTTTGAGAAACTTGTAGAATTATGTTTTATTATAATTATAATTTTAATTGCAAAAATTGTTTTTTCTTTACATTTTGGTCAAGAAATATTACATGAGACTCATAACCATCTTTTGGGACTTATCAAGATAATTTTCACTTTTTAAACTTTTGAAAAATTTGAGAACTGTTTCTCTTTATGTCTATCATTCTGTTTATTATCTTTAATTTCGACAAACATCAATTAATTTGGAGTCTTTAATCAAATTAAAGTAAGCATATTGATATTTAGTTCTTTTATAAAGTATTATTTTTTCCTTTCATTGTTATATTTATGGCTATTCATTGGAATACTATTTATTGCCTGTGAAAAAATCAACGAATTCGAATTTCTATAAGATATTTCTTTTAGAGAAGAAACTATATACATGTATATGTAAGACTACTGGGGCCATGAAGGATTCAGAGAAACGAGGATCCAAATTAACTTATGAGTTTAGCAACTCTTCCAAATAACAATGTGAGTTTTGCCTTTTCAATCGCCTTGATCAATTCTGAACAAGATTTTGGGTAAAGCATCCCATCTCTTAAGAGATAACTCCCCTTTAAGTATGGAGGCCAATGACAAAGTCCCGGTTTCTAATACATGCATCAGTTTAGTGATCCTTGCAAGTCTCAAGTCTGGCTGAGACCAAGACTTTATTCACATATGACCAACCCCTTACCCGGATGCAAGTCCACCCTACCAAATCTAAAGGTTGAAATGAATAACCATGATTTTTGAGTACCATAATATTTCCTTTCTATAAAACACTGGTAAATAAATATTCAAGACATAACTAAAATGAATTAAAATGATAAAAAGATAACTAAATCTAAAAACCATGGCTTCAAATTGGGTGCACAAGATATGCAAAGGTAGGTATCTTTGTTTTTTTCCCATTATACAAGACACTACAATTTCATACCTATTTTTCATCCCTAAATCAAGTACTTTCATTGGACAAGAATTATATTGCACGCAAGCAAATGTGGTAGTTTATTTAATGAAGTATGATTGTGAAACATGATGCCGGATGTGCTTCAGCTAATTTTTTATGTCAATTTTTAAAGCTAGTTTGTGTAGAAAATCCTAATTCACATAAGTATGATATTGAAAGTTGCATTAAATTGGTCAACACTTTACTAGCTATTGACCAAATATTCTGAAGGAAATCCCTCATTTTTCAATAGACAACTTCTTATATCTGATTTTCAATCCACGATCAACAGATATAGTAGTCAGTTCTTCTGTTAACATCAAATCAACATCATTTGAAACTCCAATGAAAGGGTGGTGAATCCAGTTGTATTGTTTAGTGTTTAGCAATGGAAAGTAACAGCTCAGTTTATCTTCTAATGCTGTTATACGTTCCTCTATGATAGGGGTCATTTCATTTATATGACTTTTACTTATCAAAGGAAACATTTCCAAATGACTGTCTTTGGTCTTACTTTTCCAAATCCTTTTTTTTTTATGGAACACTTTCATTTTGTGGTTGATGAGAGAATATTTTCATTTACACATCTGTTCAAGCTATTAAGGTGCTGGAATACATCAGTCAAATATTCTAACTTTAAAATCCCAAATTCACATTGTAGAAATTCACAAAATCGTTTTTGATTTACCCCCCCCCTGAAAGAAAGCAGCTCTTTACAGAGATCATTTAAAAGGCAGATTACTTTTCCCCTTGACAACAATCTCACCTTGGCATGTAAAAAAGATGCCTGTCTTATGGTTACATATGAATACAAAGCTGCTTAAATAAACAAGTTTTTACAGGTCTAGTTTCAATAAAATTTACCATTTCGATAACTTGATCTAAAACTTCTTTCTATTTATTTCCCAGTACTTTTGCCACTAAGGCAAAAAGCTGTGTGTTTTATCAACATCCAGGTTTTCCCTTTTTACAAATGATACAAGATCCTTAATAGAACCTACCACTGGGGGAGCTTCATCAGTATACATCCCAACACATGACCTCCATGATGAGTTCCATTTTATCAGGAAGTTATTCAAAATATGAAAAAAATCTCCTTTTATTGTGGTATTCAGTACTTTACTGCAAGGGAACTGATTTACAATCTGATCTCCATCAATAAAATGAATAAATGCCAATGACTGCACTTTGTGGGTAATATCTGTTGATCCATCAACCTGCAGAGCAAAATTTGAATGTTGAAGCTTATCACAGCATACATTTTCCTCTATATCAGCAAATATTTCCAAAGTATATCTCTGAGTCATATTATTAGACAGTGAAATTCTACTTATTTCTTTTAATCTTTCATTTCCTGGCATTGTCTCTATTATCTTTTTACATGCAGGTAAAATAACTGACTCGACTGAAATGTGAAACTTCATTTTTAGTGTAATCATTTCGGATCTTTCATAGGAAGCTATCTGTGCCTTTCCAGAAACTGTTAATCTGCATTTGAAGAAATTTTGTTGCTTTGTCTGTTGTTCTGAGTCTTCTAAAAAAAAACTTTTGCTTTTCTTGAAGATGGAAGTGTTCAGTTTTGAAATGTTTGCTTAATTTGCTAGGAAGCATTGATTCATTTGACATTTTATATCCATGTACCAAACATAGTGGCAATGGTTTATCTTCATTTCCAGTCCAAGTAAAATCAAAGCATAGATAAATTTCATCACATTTGCGATCAGGCTGGTTCTTGATATTCCTAGTGGGAGAATTTGTTGCACTTAATCTGCTTCAGTTTCAGAATGATGTTTATCAATGGTATGTTTCTTATTCAGAAAGTTATGCATTCTATAAGGGTGTATATGTCTTGAATATGATAAAGCCCAGTCATGGTGGAATTTCTTTTTGACTAGAGCTATGTTTTCTTATACTGTCCCAAGAAATTATGACCATTACAAGATATGACAAGAATATAATCATAATTATGGAATGAATATTCAAAATTTATTTAATAATACATATTGGATTTGATAAATAATTTGTTTTAATGTTCATTTTTATTCCCTATCAGTATTTGTGTTATTCATTTTGTACATCCATATTTGATTTCTTCAATTGTAAATTTTCTGTGCTTCCACATTCAAAGATTGACAGTTTTTATTGACAGGCAGAAGAATAGCCTTAGGCAGATGCAGAGATGCCAAATGTATTTTGGAATAAAGTTTCCCTAAATTTATAAAGAAGTAAATTTAAAGCCAGAAATAGCCCATCTGATATCAATGAAGAAAAAATACAAAACAATAAGTATCCCAAAATTAAATATTCAGTTATAGAAATGAGAAAAACAAGTACTTTATGCTTTCAGACATATTGTTCTTGTTTACATCTTGAATGTGGATGCGCTTTTCGTGAATTTTGAGAATCTTATACATGTAAGACAGATGCGCTGACCAATACACTGTTTGAACAGACTTAAACAAGATTTTAGGAGGATTTTTGAAAAAGTTTTGACACTATCAAAGAAGACATTTTTCTGATATTTAACATTCAGAACAATAAAAATCATGGCTAAATACATACCTTGTGTTTGCAGTAAAATTTGGTTTTTCTTGCATACTTGTTCTCAAATCCAAGCAATTAGAAGTAAAATATCAGTTTGTTGAAATGCTTATGAGAAAAGCTGTATATATATATTCTGGGGGGAATAATGCATTGTGTTTCTGTGTAAAATTAATAGTGTAAATAAATGTTTACGTCTTATCAATTTCATCCAAGGTTTTATCAAAAAGTGACTGAACTTGTTCAACTGGAAGAGTTTATAGTTTCAAATGGTAGTTACGAAATATTTTTATCAGCAAAATTACCTTAGTGGAAAAGTCCATTAAGGACAGAAAACCAAACAAAAAAGTCACTCTGTTCCTTATATAGATAGATTAACAGATAATATTTATCATCATCATCAGTCTTTCAACGTCCATTGTTGGACATAGACCTTCCCCTAGATCTGCCACATTTCTCTATCATGGACATTGCTGAGCCAGTATTTTCTGAACTTGTCTACAACATCTCACCATTTTTTTTTCAGCCTCTGTTTCCCATGTGGTCTCTTGGGATTCATGTTTTGAGATGTGCATGGGTTGTCTTTCATTCACGCAACAAAGCCTCCCCATTGCCATTTAAGTTTTCTGATAGATTCTATGATGTCTCGGACCCCGTTTTCTTTCTGATATATTGTGCTGTCTTGTGATCTCTCTATGTGAGGTTGAGTATGATTCTCTCATGGGCACGCTGCATGCTTCTCAGTCTGTAGGTCTGTCTCTTGATTAGGTTCCATGTTTCAGCTCCATAAGTGACTATTGGGAGGATGCATTGGTTATATGCTCTTCTTTTTAGGATTATTGGGATTGTCTTGTTTTTGAAGGTTGAGCTTGCTTTACCATTTTAAGGTGATTCTCCGCTTGATTTCTTCTTCTTTAGTGGATTTCATAGAGATTTGTTGTCCTAGTAGATATGGTGGTCTACTTTCCCCAGTTTTGCATCCTCGATTTTGACAGTGTAGGCTGACTCTTTTGCTTTCTTCGTTTAGTTCATCAAGCAGATAATATTAGCTATGTTAATTAGATTTTGTAAAAAAAGTGTGTCTCATTATTTCAGATGCCTATGAATTTGAAAGTGATTATGAAGGATGCATCCTTGTGAAATTAGAGTTTTTGAGATTAAGTGCACTTGAATGAATTTTTATGAAAAAAAAAATATTGTATCCAGTGCTGAAAATGTTTTATCTATTTAATATCTGTGAAATAGCTTAACTTTTAGCAGGATAGAATTTTTTCTTTCAATTAATACTACAAAACTATTTTTATTTTATTTTTCAGAAATTAAAGACTCAGAACCATTCATATCTACGGAAGGTGATATCTTTTTTATCTGTTTTAATTTTACACCTTTGGTTAAGAAGTTCATGTGTAAGATTAAAATACATTCCATGTAATAAAAAATATTAACATACAGGTCCACCTTCCAGCTCTTAAATCCCCTTTTATAAATAAAAAACTGGAATAATTCCAAGTAATCATTTATTAAGCTTGAAAGCAAAGATAAAGATTTATTATATCCATTATCTAATTCATCATCATCATCATCAGTCTTTTAACGTCCGTCGTTGGACATAGACCTTCCCCAAGATTTGCCACACTTCTCTATCATGGGCGTCGCGGAGCCAGTACTTCCTGAACTTGTCTAGCTCGTCTCTCCATCTAATATTCTGCCAGCCTCGGTTGTGCATGTGATCTCGGGGTGGGGGGGTCCATGTCGTGAGTCGTGATGTCCATCGGTTGTCTGCCATTCTTGCAACATGGCCAGCCCACCGCCATTTGGACCCTCCCTCCCATTGCTCTAAATTCTGGATCTGCCCTTAAAGGTGGAATACTTTTTCTTTTAGATACTACTGTCTTGAGTTGTATAAGCAACAAATGGCAAAGCAAAAAAATATTCATTCAGTATTATCCTAGTTATTTGACTCCTGCTTCGGTTTATTAATGAGAGTCAAGTTGTAACAAAGTCTATTTTCAAGTCTGGCAAGGTTAAGAAATTGCTTGGTTGGAAATATGTATGTAAACGAACCCATCGAAAACTGTGGAAATACCGGGTGGACAATGATGATTTTGTCAATGCCCTCACATTATTATGTCTAACATGCATTTTATGTGAGATATATGAAACTTTTTCAAGAGAGCATATTCTCACTTGTGTGATAGATGTTATAACTGATAAGCAACATGGATTTATGATTAGTAGATCTAGCTTATCAAATCCACTAGAAACTTTTGACAAAATGAACGAATATTTGGCAGCGGGTGACTGTGTCGATTTGTTGTATTTTGATCTTAGCAAGGCATTCGACTCAGTGCCCCACTACCGTTTAATAATTAAACTTGAAGCTATTAGATTTCTCTAAGATATGGTAGATATAAGAAACTTTTTGAGTGATAGAAAGTTAAAATTTGAGATGTGGAGTAGGAAGGTGAGGCTGTCAGGGGTCCTGCAGTGCTCTTTGTTGGGTCCAATATCATTTCGGTTGTTCATAAATGATATTCCTGGAAGTATTAGAAATGTTATAATATTGGCAGACAATGTGAAAATGGTAGTGGACCCAAGAGAGAATAAATCTATTTTCAAGTAATCCTGAGGAGTTATCAATGTAGGAAAATGTGTGGTTATTAAAATCTAATGTAGATGAATGCCAAGTTCTTTATGTCAAAAAAATGAACCCTAGAAACAAATATTTGTTTCTGGAAAGAGTAATAAATTACTGGAATTAGTTGCCAGAATATGTTTGAAACAAAAATAAGTGTCAATAGTTTCAAAAATGGGCTTGATAAATTTTGCTGTCATGGCATAACTAATAAATTAAAGGGACAATTCTGGCAACTTTCAAATGAAATTTTCAAGGAGATATGAGTTGATTGAATTTTATCTTTAAAGTAGAATAGAGTAGAAAAAAATTATATTATTTGAGATAGCCAGGGAGCCATTATGCTCAATAAATTCAATAAACATAACAACTTATCTCATCTATCCAAAATGAAAGATGATGAACTACTCTATTTTTTCAATTGAATTTGTTAAAATAAGATGAAAATATGTATACATGTTTATTGCATTTGAGCTAGTGTATGTTTAGTGCTAAACAATTACTGAGAGATAGCCCCCTCTTACTCTACCCCCAAAAAGGGTCAGGGTAGGAAAAATTGGGCCTCTGTTGAGTTTGGTGTTAGATTATTAAATCATGGCAACAAAAATATTGTCAGGCCATTAGGAAATCACTCAGTTATTTTGAAAACTATAAGATGTAAAATGTGCAATGAAAATGGTTATTATTTAAAAGAGTATAAAATTCAAAACTTCCTCAAAAATTAATACAAAATAAAACAGCCAGATGTATTAATACATAGATCATTATTCTATTTTTCAAATTTTACTTTTAATATGTATTTTTCGTCAGTTATAGTTTGCAGAAATTATAGACAGAGAAACAAAGAAGTCATACTGTTCATTATATAGATATATGAGCTAAAATCTTCCTCTTGGCTTGTTCTTTTCCTATCTTCTTAGAATGTCCCAAAGATGAATTCATTAATCATTATTCTATATTTATATTCCTATCATCAACAGGGATAGGCAGTCTATGCTGGTTATATAAACTCACAGTCTTCAATTTTTCTTGTTCTACTTCCATTCTTTCTCTTCTATCACTTTTGGCTGACTGCTTCTGTGGCACCTCAGTGCATGCACGTGCACAGAATTCTTTATGCAATCTATAGACTTTGGTGACAGGATTTTTACCAAAGATATATCAGATTATGTTCACTAATTTACATAAACAAGTTATTGAGCAGTAAAAACAAAAATGATTGCTGAAATTGGATTAATGAAGAAACATTTTTGTTGATCTCATTTAGTAATGAAGAATCTTGTGGCTTTATGCTTGATCTCTTGAAATTGAAATTATTATTTCATTTTTTCTTTGGCCAAACAAAAAAGCCAAACACCATTAAACTTGCCTCAATTATTAAGCAATCCTGAAAATAAGTCTTGAAGTAATGGTTAGTTGGTTATTTTCATAAAATTTTACAAGTTTGCCCCCCACTAGATGCTTCATAACAGAAGACGTTAGCTTCTATCTAAAATGAAGATATAGGAGTATAATTCTGAATTAACTTTTGTACATTGTAAGAAAGACAAAAGAGCAATAATCACATGGGTGCAAAAATCTTTGTTATAACAATTACAAATGCCTATAGTAAATCCTAATTTAGTACTATAAACGTGACTTGCTTTATTGTCTGTTATAAGTTTCTGTACTTTGGTAATTCATGTCTTATCCTCAATTTCAAGTCAGTATTCATTTTTATAAATAGTTGTTTAAAAAAAAGCTTCATACAACTGTGAGGCATGTTTTTCCACAAAAGATATTTGAAACAAAAAGGAATATATTTCAAAGTCATTTGTTCATATTTGCGCAGTGACTATTTGGTAGTTTTTGGTAATGGTAAGATTATTGCATTTTTATGCTATAAATAATTCAATAATTTATAGTAATATTTATCTACTTCTAGGAGCTCATTAGTGCTAATTTGCTTCTGTATTTAATTTTTATCTTTAATTACTTTTTCATTATCAAATGGACAGATTATTCCTAATTATGGTTTAATACAAACCTTTTTGCCATTAAAATTGTTCTATGTTTAAACTTTTGAAAGGACACATGTAATCATGGTCAATTTTATCTAGTTTACTGTAGAATTATCTAGTCATAAACATTAAGCAATAATGGTTTTCAGGATAAATTCCACATTGATTTCTAAGGCTTTTTTCATATTTATTCTGACTTGGTTGAAATTATCTTAACTAATGTTATCTTGAATTTTCTGAAGATAGGAACATTGAGAGCTTAAAATCTTCTATTACTAGAAATTGAGTTTTGTAATTTTGATATTGTATTTTTCTAAAGAAATTCACTATAAATATTTTGGTTGAAATTTTCAAAGAATGGTTCATGAAATATTTTAGAAAGGAAAAGTAGAGCTAAGGTCAAAGACATTAGCAATTGAGCAATGAACTTGAGGTAGTTAATTGAAACAATTTATCTTGAAATTGAAATTCTTATTTATTTGGACACTTCAAAACAAAATGATTATTACTAGAGGTGGGATCAAATTGTGCTGTGTTGTATATAGTTAGGTTATCTCAATATAGGCTTTATGTATGCAGTGGATGTGGAGAGAGACACAGAAATGCTCAAAGAGCTATAGTTTAATAACAGCAAAATAAAAACAACATTGCTAATGCATTAATAGTAATCAAAGAGATAAACATTAAGGTCAGTGATTAACTTGATAGCCTTCTTGATGCAGGTGAAAATTTCAGTGATATGGATATGCACCAACTCAAATAACCAAGTAAAGAGTAGAATGAAATATCAAATGGCACATTTATTCTGTAATTATTTTATCTAATCATAGCGAACTAAGTTTCAGTGTGTTCAGTCCATTAGACTTCAAGTAATGTTACTTTACAATTGTATGGTTCAAAGCTTAATGAAAGAATTAAGTATCATTTTAAATCAATCTCAGTGAAAGGAAACTCTAATATAATGACAGAATCAATTCTTTCAGCCATAATAGATACTTTTCTGTTTATATATTTTCTACTTTTATTTCATATTTATGATTTTGCTTTAGTAGAATAATGTTCCAATATTAGCACTTGTTTTTTAAAATTTTGATAATATGTGCTTGTGTTTCTCATTTTGTCTTTGCTTTTCTAGTCAGCTATATTTGAAAATAGTCATATTGTATACATGTCAACTCAAATCTAATGATATTTCTTTGTTTATAATGGAAATTTGCTAAGTGGTACAAAAGGAATATTATATCACTGCAATAATTACTGTATATGCCGGACTATAAGACGAATGGTTTAGAGCAGTGTTGCCAGATTGGGCAACAAGGGGAAACTTTATCTTAGTGTTTTAATCAACACAGCTTCAAATTTGCAAATCAAGAGAGTCTGGAGACAGAGGTTCAATACAATAATGTATCTCTAGGTGATAATGTTCAGGTCATTTCCCCAAGTAGCCTAATCTGGCAACTCTGATTTGAAGGACTGCAACTAAGTGCAACTCATCCAAGCACTATAGCTGTCCTTATTGGACTTTGGTAGGCAGCCTTCTAATCACGATACCAGCTGAGTACGATGTTTGCTTAGTTTGAAAAGAAAATTTAAATGTCTGTTGTATACTGGTATATATGGTATAGTGTCTCAAAACTAAGCCAACACTAACTCACCTGTTCCTTGGTCAAGAAAGAGGGTTGAAAAAAAAATTACATCTTCCCAAATATATTCTATCTTATATATGAAAACCACTATCACCAGGTGTCAGGTACATGCACAAGCACACACATACATTCAATAATCATATTTTTATTTACAAAAAAATAATTTTTCTCTCTCTGTACACCACTTGAACCAATTTTCATTTGCAAATGTACATCCACTCATATGGATATACATAAAGAAAAAGTTTCCCTAATCTAATTTTAACCTTTATTTTCTACTTCAATTTCAAATTTGTATTACCTTGAGAAATCTTACAGATTTTCTCTTTCTTTGAAGGAATTATTTTATTGTCAATATAAATTTTGTAAATTCCATTGATGCAACTTCTTGCTTTATTATAATAATAAAGAAGTCATTCAATAGGAAAAATTAACCAAAACACTTTTCTTATGGTTACTATAATAGTATATTGGTTACTATAATAGTATAATAATAATAAGTTTGTAGTAGACAATAAAAAATGAGTCAACAGCAACATTTTAGTATTATTGATTTACCAAGCAGTGCTGTGATATTGCACATTTTGTAAATGCATGGGGAAATGTGGAAATGTTTATGAAGGTGTGCATACGTCTCTACTACACTCTTTGTAAGTAGTTACATAGTACATATACGTGTATAACCTGAGTTACCAAATTTATTTTCAAGTTTACATTTAAAATTGAGTTAAAAATATCTTGAAATATATAGAAAAATCTAGATTCTCCAAATATATATCTAAAATCAAGGTAATATATTCATCATCATCATCAGTCTTTTAATGTCTGTTGTTGGACATAGACCTTCCCCAGGATTTGCCATACCTCTTTATCATAGGCATTGTGGAACCAATACTTTCTAAATTTGTCTAGTTCATCTCTGCTTGTATTCTGCCAGCTTCGGTTGCACATGTGATTTCTGGGGATCCATGTTGTGAGTTGTAATGTCCATCAGTTGTTTGTCATTTGAGTTTTTTAATGGATTCAGACTCCTATCTTCTCCCTGATATACTGTGCTGTCTTGTGATCTCTCCAAGTGAGATTGAGCATGATTCTTCCATGTGCACATTGTATGCTTTCCAGTCAACGGTGCTGTCTCTTGGTTAGGTTCTATGTTCCAGCTCCATAGGTGACTATCGGGAGGATGCATGGGTTGTATACCCTTCTTTTTAGAACTAATGGGATCTTCTTGTTTTTGAAGGTTGAGCTGGCTCTACTAGAGTGATTCTTCACTTGATTTCTTCTTCTTTTGAAGATTTCATGCAGATTTGTTATCCTAGGTAGATGTAGTGGTTTACTTTCTCCAGTTCTGTGTCTTCGATTTTGATTGTTTTGTTCCTATTTTCGATGTGATTATTGCACATGACCTTTGTTTTGCTGAAGTGTTGACCAACTTTCTTACTCACTTTGTTTAGTTCATCTATCATTAGGTCAAGGTTGTGTAGGTGCTTTGCAAAAAAGGTGATGTCATCTGCAAATCTGAGGTTAGATAATATATTACATGTTATTAATAAATCAATATTAATGGCAGGCTCAATGATGTACTGGACTTAGTTATCAAGACGGTAAACCTGATCAAATTTTCTGTCAATTGTGCCTTGATAATAATAATAACTATGTGAGGCTTTTGTACCATACTGAAGCACAATGGTTGTCGAAAGGCAACTGTGTTGTACATTTTGTTGAACTAGTCGATACAATCATATAATTTTTTCAAAATACTCTACTATCCAATCCTCTGATTGCTGCAAAAGATGATATCTTTTTCCTTAGTGACATGTTCACCAGAATAATGATTTCAATATGTTATTGCAAGTAAAATGCAAAAAATGCTCATCGACAGTAAAGCATCCATCACTACCTTCATTTCTGAATGGGCACTATATGAGATGAACATTTCCAGACGTCAGCTTCACTATTTTCAATGATTGGATAGTTTGAAAGATGAATTGGTTATAATCACCTATTGCAACTATTTGCAATCATTGCATGACAACATTGAACAGCAGTTCCAAGATATTGTATTCTCTGTTCCAGTTTGGTATAGCAACCCATTTAAAGTCTATGTAATCGATTGAAAAGACAACATGCAGAAAGAATTTATAGTGTTACAGAATGACAATGTGGTATTGGCTTCATGGCAATCTAGGCTTCTGGTATCATCAAAGTATATTGAATCCTTACCTCAATCTATGGAAGCACCTTTAAGTTGCTTTTGCTTGCCTTTTGGTATCCTTTTGAATATTTGCTATACAGGTGGATGGTGGAAAAAATTTCCCTGTGAAAGTGGGCAATGGTGCCAAAAAGGTTGAGAGACCCTACTTTATAGCATTGAGTAGACTATGACGGATGTAATTTACCTCTTTTCCTAACTATAAACGTTGGTAATATGCATACTTTGCAGTCAGTAAGAAGATATTTATGTACTTTTGTTAATAATGAAGTTGCTTATGCAAATGACTCAGTGAATAGCAATGTTTTGATATCTATAGATAAAAAAAATTGTGGATTTCAAAAATCTATTTCATGCCTAAACTTTTATTTGACTGTACACACTTTGAAAATGAAACATAATTTTTATTTCCTTCAAGACACTTTATTTTCATAAATATAATCACTTGTGACTTAATTTAATCTTATGGTCATTACATGGAATAGAAAATTAAATTATAACTGCCACTTAAAAATCTCTCTATATTTTCTGCATCCTTAAAAATTTCTTATAATAGTTCTAAATTGAATTGGAATGAGGGATTCTTACAATATTCACCATTATAAACTTTCAGAAATCTGGAGGCAATATTTCAGTAAAAATCAATGTGTTATTGTTTTTATTATCAACATCATGAAAATTTTTCTCATAGTTTCTCAGTAATTCTTTTTTCTAATAAAACACCCGTCTATTCACAGAGTATCACCAAAAGTACTTAATGAAAATTCAATGAAATTTGTGGAAGGGTAAACAATTGGGGTAAGAGAGAGATGGTTAAATTTTGGGACAGATCCAGGAATATTTTTTGATTGAGATATATTTTTCTGGGTTTTCTTTTTTCAGTATATTTGGGCACATACTAATGACTATTCACATGATATCTCCAGAAATTCTCCATGGATTTTTTGGCTTATGCCATCACATTCAATGATATAGGACAATCATGATGAATATGAATATTATTAGTACAAAATATCACCAAAATTTTAGGTATAGTAGAAGTGGGGGTGGGGAAGCAACAATATTAGTCACTGCCCCGGATGACACCAACCACAGGACTGCCATTGAGCTAGTACCTGTGCAAAATGACAGGTTTATTTCCATATAGATCAACAATTCTATTTTTGATCAGAGTATCTGTGTGCTCTGCCTGGGATCAAAGAGTCATTCCCTGGTTCTTTGTCTTAGATCAGAGTGTAAAATCTGTGTACTCACTGAAAAGTAATATACTCATACAAAAAATATATGTACACACATAATTATCAATTGTGATCATTGACGTGTACAAATCAAACTTTAAAATGAGATTTATTATCCTCTTCCTCACAGAATGCGTATTTAGGTTCTATTTCCAAATTTCTTGGTGACAAATGCTGTGCAAAAGTAGCATCTTTATCAGTAGTTAAATGTGGTATGTTAGTGCAATTTTTTTCCAAAAGGTCCAAGATGGTTTTGGAATCAGTGTCCCTAAAAAATCTTTTAGAATGGTTTGATTTATAGAAAGCTGCCTCTTTCAATCTTTGGAGGAATCTTATTTTGATTATTCATTTACTTGTGCATTCATGGATGTGTCTATTCCAATTCATTATTTCTAGAAAGAGGATGATGGAGAACAAATATTTTGGAATGGTATTTCTTCAAGTTCCATACAAAAAATTAATCACACATTTGTTTTGAATAAAATAATAATTCATATGTTTAGTGGAACAGGAATGTGAAATACCTTTATACATATCTCTAATTATAGATTGAAGTTATATGTATCTTGAAAATTACTGACAAAAAATGTTTGGTTGAAATTATAGTTGTTTTCTTTCATTTGGTGTGTTTTATTGTCTTTACTCTCCTGGTTCAGAGCAAAAAGGCATATGTTTGTATGATTAGAATCCTCAAATCTATTCCTTAATTCCAATTTACACACTCATAAATATTTCTGGAAAAGCGAAGTTCAGTTCCCATGATCCAATTGTTCACTTACAAGTCTTCAAGTTTTCATACAATACCAGACTTATTAATGTGCTTTATAAAATTGCATAAAATGGAAATTTATTGCTGACATGTGTTTAATGCTTAGGTTGATTATATCAAAATGTCTCAACAAACTAACCTGATATGGAAAATGTAGAGGGACTTTTTTTTTATCCAACAATATACTGCGAAAGTTAATATTTTGTATCCTATGTAATCTTTTTCTATTTGATAAATCAATAGATGTATAATTATTTCATTGCTACATAATTTGGAGGTTAAAAAAATTGACATTCAAAAATTCAAAGAAATTTGCTTGTGTAGGTAAATACTGAGCCTGTATGTTTTTGTTTGTCTATATATGAATAAAGTTTCACTATAGACACTGCTTCCAACTTATCAGATAATTTTGTTTTTGTTTCTGGTAAAAATGCATTGAAAATTTTGTTGTCAAAATATATAGAGTCAATGAGTCTTTGGAAAGAATATCATTTCAATCTATAATGGAGGGCTGAAGATATTAATATAATATTTAGAAGTCATACTCAACAAAAAAGGGACAATTAAAAATAATCTTTAAGAATTATGTCGATTTTGACATCCATATATCTTAGTGGGAAATCATTCTCCCAATTGTTATTTGCTAGAACTTTTTTCTTTATAGTGTCTGTTAACATCAACCCTCTTTGAATGATAATACACTCCTCATTTTGATCTTAGACCTGTGTTAACAACCATAGTTTCAAAAGAGAAAAAGGAGGAAATTGTTTTTTCAAAGTTCTGTTGAATTAATTACCTCTCCCCGAAAAGCTCAAAAAGTAACTAACATTTGGTGTCCAACCCCACATTGGTCAGAACCTGAAGAGGAGTTAAAAATTTGGATGATCAATGAAAGGGATTCAGGGAAATGTGTTTTTGTTGTTTTCTTCTTCTCAATATCCTCTGCTGAAATAAAGAAGTGGGTCTTAAATGTGATCAAATCAGTTTTTTTCTGATAGTTACTTCATTTTTGGAATACTTCCAGTTACTGTGCTTCAAAAATTTTGTATTGATAAACAACATATATAATTTGTGATTAATGATAAAAGATTAATTCTGGCTTGAAATAACTGAAGTTAATAACGTTTTTGTAAAACAAATTTCAGGCTATTTTCTTTCAAGAAAAAAAAACTGTGAAACATGTTGACAAATTCAAGATCATTGCAGTATGTTTTTTCAAAGGGTTGCCATTCATTGAAATTCACTTTAAAATGTGCTATATTTAAATGATATATTTATTGTTGAAAATAAATGCAAAGAAATATGAAAATAGATTATTTCCCACATTCCTGTATTATGCTATTAGGTATCAAAATTGGCAGTTAATAATGTATCAGATATTGTCTTATAACAGTTGAGAATCAAATCTTTTTAGTATTTTGTCATTTGCTGAAATCTTGCAAATTTCAATTCTTTAGAATATGCTTTTTCAAAGGGCTATAAAAACTAAAATGATTAATGGTAGGGAATTGTTTATTATTACATATATACTTATTAGCATCAGTAAAAATGTCATATGCACAGATTTTGAATTGGATATAATTTTCATTCATAATGAGAAAATAAAAAATGAAAATCATTACAGTTTTAAGTACCTTACAGTTGATATTTGATTACAAGTGATAAAAATTATTATACTTTCATATGTTTAAGCATTTACTAACACACAAAGTCATTACATAATTTTTTTCTCTGTTTACTACATTTCATTTGCAGGAATGTTCCTTGGCTGCTACATAGGCGCAATAGAAGACTTGCTGCAAATGAAACAAGTTACAAGCGTTAAAAATCTTACGATTGACATTTGTCTCAAATATTGCCAGCAGAAAGGGTTGAAATTTGCTGCCTTAGAAAAAGGGTGATTATGGTTTTCCAGTTTAAAACCGTTTTAATATATTTTTGCGATTGACTTTGGTAAGAACTTTGACCTTGTAATATTTTAACTTTTATCAACAGATCATGAAATCCTGGACTTTCTATTCTTTGTATAAATGTAGCAAATTTCATGAAACCTGATTTCAAATTGTTTATTTAAGAAAATTTAAAGATTATTTAAAAGAAAAAAATGAAAGCAACCAATAATTTTACTTGCACAAAGTAAAAAAAATTACTTGTATAAAATAAAAATTACTCTATTAATTTCAAGGAGAGGACAGACAAAGATTGCTTTGCACTAGATAGATGCATTCATCTCTTTATTTTCACTGAATCTAATTTTAACACAGAACCTCCCTCAAGACTGAGCTGATGTAATAGTGTAACAAACAGTTGTAAGGCAATTTGCAAGGTCATTCTACACTTGAACTAAGTGTTTTTAAACTTTTAATAGTTAATATTCATTTGATGACTCATCACTAAGGAAACATTTGATATGAATAGGCAGTAGATATTCATTGCAGACCTGTCTTGTTGTTGGTGTTCATTTGTAATTGTAATAACCACGCAAATTTTAATTATGAAATATATTTAACGAAACAAATTCTGGTTCTTTTTTTAATTCAGCATCACTTCTATATTGTAAATTGGTGGTCTGTTTGGAAAAAATATCCATACCTAAAAGGCATGAAACTTGATTGGAATTTTCTACAGATTAACACCCATTAATTCGAGATTTCAAGATATGTAAATTTCAATGAATTTGATAATTAGAAAGTTATATTTTCAAGTTATTACATGATTATTTTTCTTGAAGATTATAAAGTAATACATAACCATCTATTTAAAGTTTTCATGAACAGTATGATTCAAAAACAAGACGTTTTCTTTTCCTCATTTTATAGTCATGAAGTATGTCAGCCTTTAATTTTCGAGGATGGAGATTTGTGGAATAGTACATTCTCGTGAGAGACTTTTGAGGCATCATCTCCTCTTTCGTTCATGTCTATTATTGAGATCCATTGGTGATGGCAATAGTTATGATGAACAGGGTTCAGGAAAAGTTAGATTTATGTCTTTCTCAGGGGCAGAACACCTAGTGTTGAAACCTCATTTGGTCACTAGTTCTATTTTACAACTTTTGCTTCCAGTGTGAGATATAGCTGCATAAAGCACAGATTCACATTATAACATTTCTCTTTAATTAAGAAAACAAGTGGATGTATGATCTAATAAAAAAATGAATTGACAAAGGAGATTATGCTGAGAAAATATGTTGTGTTAAATGGGTTTTTTTTCACCATTAGGCTATGTACTTATTAATGTACCTCTTTATATATATATATATATATATATATATATATATATATATATATAGAATTGAATGACTGAAATGACATAAATTTGTGGAATAAAGTTTTTTCATATATTCAGTGAATAAAGGTGTAAAGTTTTTTAGAATATATATATATAATGGGTTTTTTTCTGGTATAGGTTGGATCTTTTTTGTACTTAAATGCAAAACTAAGAAATAAATCACATTATTTTGTTTGATGGAGAATTAACATATGGGGAGTTGATCATGCAACCATTTTCACAGGTCATTTATTGGAAAATGGTGACATCAAGCCTACTGTAATTTTTTGATTTATATACTTCCATTAATATTCTATCATATCTTTATTAAATATAGTATTTACACTACATCAATTAAAGCATCATAGCCACGATCACCTACTTAACCTTGGTGTAGGGCCTTGAAAATTTACATGTGTACTACAGTTACCACTGGTTACAAACAGCATTTTCATTTCTTTTTTAATTTGTTTTTATCCGCTTGTTTTTTAGGGATAGGGGTGCTCAATCTATAATAATAATAATCCATTGTAAAATGGATACATTTATTTCGCCACTACTGTGACGTGGCATTTATGGCACTACTTTTTATTCCAGCCATCCCAGCCAGAAACTCAAGTGGAAAGTGAAGAGTGAGAGGATGTGGATCATTTGATTGAAATACCGGGAGTGGAACAAGATGAAAAGAATGTGAGATCAAACATCACTCTACTCACAAACACACACACACACACACACACACACACACATTCTCATGCTTAATTCCATTAGGGGTATTTGTTCAGCTAGTTCTAATCCTTTGTTCAACATGTAAGGTATATCTGGCAGAGAGTTTGATGTGATTTTTCTAGGCAGACTTTTTGTAGATTTTTGTCATTGACAAAGGTACAGATCCTACATGCTAAGATAGCTTCTATGATTGCTTCTTGGAAACTTTTTGGTCTTATTTGATTAATTATTCATTTTGGGGGTTAGTTAATCCCAGATGAAAATTCCTTTATTGTGTTTCTGGCAGTTCAATCAAATGACTCTCATCCTCCAGAATATTCTTCACTTTTTAGGGGCTTGGATGGTTGGGGTGGAAAATACTACCCAGTATATGATTTTGTTTTGTTTTGTTTTTTTTAGTAAAAATTACACCTTTTTGCTTGTCCAACTAGTTCTGTAATATCTATCTCTACTTGAAATTGACACTGCCGGTCAGTCACATAGTGGCACCTTTGATCTAGTGTGTTAGTAAAGTCTAGGGTGAAAAAGTGAGAGTTCGGTGACAAAAATGAAGCTACGAGGCCATCGTGATTCAATTTTTGGCAGAGGTGGCAATATCTATTTTCTTTTCAATTTTAAAATGATGAGTCAGGAAATACCTTAATAAACAATTAATTGACATCTGAGAATCACTTTGTCTGAACTTCATGAGGAACTCTAAAATTTTGGCTTTCACAAAAGTGCCATATTTGGGGCTGTAAAAATGTGTGAGAAATATGGATATTCAACTGATGGGCAGCCAAACAATACAAGACCTGAGAAATTGAACTCCAAAAATCAGCAAACTGTAAAAAGAAAAATGGAAGCCCGACTACTTGCAAAAGATTATGATATGGATCACAAAAGCCTTATTGAAACAGTGAAGAAGCATTATGGTATTGATAACCACAAGGAAAAATGAGCTCCAATGTATTCCGACCATTGATAAAATAAAAACTAGCCTTTAGAGCCTGTATAGACTCCATTTTACTGATCCAACTGCCAGACTTTGATAGTGGTGGATAACAAAATGTACATTATGAGGGATGATTACACAAAATTTTGGGAACATGATTCCTATTCTACGGATCCTGGAAGTACTATGAACTCTGCAATTTACAATATGTTCAAGAAATGGCTATTTAAGAATTGATTGTGGTATGCCATAAGTGATATTGGCGTATCCCTATTTTACATGACACCAGGGACTCGTCATTGCAATGATTGCAAAAGTGGCTTCAGCAAAACAGTATAAATATTGTATGTTCTGGATGGACAAAGCCAGCTGCCACTATGCACAAACAGTCCTTGCTTACTTGTTGTGATACCAAAGAAAGATAATCTTACAAATGTTCATAGAAAACACTCATGCACTGATCAAAAGGGAGGTGTTGGCTCATCATTTTAACCTAAAAAAACAACGAATGAACTAAAAAAGGAAATTCATGAGGTGATGGCAAAAGAGGATCAACATTCTCAATTGCATAACTGCCACTTTTTCATGCCAAGTTGGAAGAGGCATATGAATTCACTCATGTCTGTCCGTTTGTCCACACAATATCTCCAAATGTTCTCAATATATTTCAATGAAATTTTGTCAAAGAGTAGACCATGGGGTAAGAAAGAATTGATTAATTTTGAGGAAGATCCAGGAATTTTTAACGATCCCCCCAACACATGCATCAGTTGTCCGTGACACTGGTGCTGGCAGAGGTGAGTGCTCTCTAGTTTTTAAAAAATATCATTTGCATTGACGTTTTCCCTATCAAGGGCAGATTTCATAAAACACATTCTAAAAATGTTCCTTGTTCATATAAACAGGAAGATGAATTTCTGATAACCCACTATAATGATGTCAAAAATATTTTTCAGAAATCTAATTGCTGACTGACTGAAAAATTTTAAATCAAAAGATAGTTCTAACAGGTCTGGTTAGTCATACAATAGAGACTGTCATGTGACCTACACCTATTAGTATTATCAAAAAATTGAAAAAAAGATGATCCATGAATGAGTTACTTCTCTCATCTTTTGAAAAGATGAAGTTATTTGGTGGTGATCAATGGAAAAAGTTGTGTAATCTTAATATCTGGATGTGTTAGCGGCCTAGTTTTCTCCATACAAAGCGGTAAATGTATACCAAAAGAGTTTAGTTTGAATCCAGAGAAGACAGCAGCAACCAAAAAACCGTGTATTTCAACAAAAAGAAATTGAGAAGCACATACAAGCAAGCATCCCCCCCTCTCTCTCTCTCTCTCTCTCTCTCTCTCTCTATATATATATATATATATATATATATATATATATATAAATATATATATATATATATACTAGCTGGGATATCTAGCATAGTTCAGAAGAAGAAGTAATCAATACTGGGTCCATGTACTAAATTCTAACACAAAGCTTCTCCAAGTAGAGATTACAACCCTGCAAAATGCCAAAATTTATCTTTTTTGAAATTACCAAAACTGACCTGACTCTAAATTGACCTTCATGGGTCACCAGACGTCATTGCTGCATATCCCATGTTCAACCTGGGGTCAGATGTAATTCTGTACAATTTTGTAAGCCAAAATCTCTGCCAAAACTGACCTGACCTTTCATAGTAATTTATAATTTATAACAACCAGCAAGCAAAGTATCTCCACTATGTAGAACAGAAAAACACAACAAGCAGTGACCAATAACTAAACAAGGAAAAGAAAAAAGAAAATATGTATAAATAGAATAAGAGGAAGGTTCTCCACCCTAGAAAAACAGACACTCTCAAAAAATGTTATAAATAGGGATGTAAAATAAATCAAATCATTCGTCCGAAGAAGCTCAAACAGTTGTGTAGCAAATCCTTTATTTCATCATATATATGTACACTAGCTGGGATACAAAGTTCTCAATACTTGTAGGTCATGTAATAAATTCTTACATATAATTTCCCAAAGTAGAAATCACATCCTTCAGGTGGGTCAAAAATGCAAAAATTGACCTGATTTTGAATTGACCTTTAGAGGTTACCTGAGGTTTATGCCACCTATCCCATGTTGAGTTACCCATGTACACAAATTTGCAGACATAACCTTAAATTAACCTTTAGAGGTCACCAGCAGCCATTGCACCTATCCTATGTTCATGCTGAGTTCAAGTTACCCTGATACATAAATTTGCAGCTGGTAGGGTGCAGCTGTGTCTGTTAGATTTGAAAATGTCAAAATTGAACTGATCTCAAATTGACCTTAGAGGTCTCTGAAGGCCAGTACCACCAATCATATGTTCAATATCAGGCTAACTTACCTTTTGACAAGAATTTGCAGGCCTTTGGGTGCAGCTATCTCAGATTTTAAAAAATGCCTGAAATACCCCCACCATAAGTTGAACTTCAGATGTCACCTTCACCTCTCCTATGTTCACGCTGGAGTGAAATATTCAAATTCACAGCAGTTAGAATCCAGCTGCCTCCATTAGATTTGAAAATGCCAAAATTGTCCATACTTTAAATTGACTATAAGAGGTCGCCAGATGCCATCACCACCTGTCCTATGTTCATCTCAGGATCAAGTTACACTAGTACACAAAATTTGCAGGTCATGTGCAGCTGTCTCCTTTTGGTTTAAAATTGCCTGTCAAAATTGACCTGACCTTAAAGTGACATTTGAAAGTCAGCACCACCTATCAAATGTTCATCCTTGTTCATAAATATGCATCCTTTAGAGTGCAGCTGTCTGCATTAGATTTGAAAATGCCAAAATTGACCTGATCTCATCAAAATTTCAAAATTGACCTGACCCTGAAATAAACATTAGAGCTCATTGCCATCAATCATATGTTCATCCTGCAATCAAGTTACCCTTATACTCAAATTTTCAGCTTGTAGAGTGCAATCATTTTGGTTTATACAAAACATAGAAACAAACATTCTTTATGATATTAGATATATATATATATAGAGAGAAAGAGAGTTGTCAGTACACATCTTCTCCTGCTTCCAAAAGGAGTTAGAAAATGCTTTCATTCTTAATGTTCCAATGAAAATATTGGTTTGATAAACTGAATTATGTGTGAACTTATCAATGAACTCACTTTACCAAATGATAGTTTGGCCCCCTCTAAATCTGTTAAAAGTTGCTGAAAAATGATGAGGCATTGATTTTATGCTCAAATCAGGTTTATATTTTGCACTGAATTCTGCATTCTTACAAGTGATTCATTTTGAGGGTCATGGAAGACACATGTTTATACGAACAAATGGAAATTTGAAAATTTTTTTTAAACCCGAGATGGAAATATTCTACTTACTGTATCATTCTGGAATAGATTGTGGATTTTTTAAACTTAGGTTTTCTTTTTCTCTTCTAAATTATAAACTTTTTATTTCTTTTTTCTTCTTTAAGTGGAGGTAAGAAACTGATGCATAACCAATTGATAATTTCCCTTTGAGTGCTGCGATTGGACAAACTTATTTTCTTGAGTTATACATTCATTTATTTGGACTATTTTCTTCATCTTGGTGGTTTTTATATCCACAACGTTTTGGCCGTGTACCCACCGACCTCCTTTAGGTGTCTATTTGGTTCTTGTTTTAGAGGATATCTCTTTGTACTTGGTAACTGTTCATAAACATTGACTGGAAAGTTTTTGTGTACAAACACATTTACACTTACCAAATTCAACAAGATATCGCCTAGCAGAGACAGCCAAAAAAAGAACCAAATTGACACCTGAAGAGGGCTGGAAGGTACGCAGTCGAAATGTTGCGATTATAAACACAACAACAGTCGATGAGGAGAATGGTTCAAATATATCAATGTATGATGATGATTTCTCGCCTCAGAAATTCAGACAGTTATTTTCTTGAACTCCCTGGAAAAAGTCTGAATGGAAGAAATCATTATTAGAAATAGTGATATGAAATTTTTCTGCGAAAAGGATGCCTGGGAAAAACCAATAGTCTTCTCTTTGCATTTGGTATGGAAATGCAGCCCTAGTCAGTTTCATCATTTGTGTGATAATGTATCTATCTAAAACAGACACTACTCGATTAACTTTCACCAGTTTATGGTGTTCACAAGCACAATAAAAGCTGCATGGCCTGTCAGTGTATAACAATGAGGTGAACAGTAGACAGATTACCATCTGCTACTAGCAGCTGGTAGTCATGCAGCTGCTACTGTATAATGTAGCAGAAATCATTCATCTGCTTTTTTTTTTTTTTTTTTTTTTTATATCCACCCACTTCCTTACTGTCTGTCACTCAAAGTGGACAAACGGAAAAGAAGAAGAAGAAAAAGAGTATCATTTAAGGGAAAGAATAAGAAAAAATTTTATTGCATATCTTTATTTTGTAAATAATTGCCAAGCAGAAAAGAACTTTCTTCTTCTCTGTACAAAGATAAATAAGCGGCGGACATATCAGGAAAAAAAAAAGAGATAACCTGTTTTGAAAGTAAAAGTGGTATGCATTTATATATTCAATGAAAATGGAAATCATTTTCACTAAATGTGAATATATAAAGCAGCTACATATGTGTGTGTGTGTATGTATGAATACGCACACACGTACATGTTCAAACTTAAATTTTAGGAGTTAAAACTTACCTTTTTAAGAATCGTATACATATATATATATATATATATATATATATATATATATATATATACACACACTAAAGTTTCTATGACTGCTGGGATATATATGTCCCATAGATCTCTTTTAGAAATCTACTAGGTTTTAATTCAGGCATTAAGCACCTTGATAGTCCTCACAGGGTTTTAAAAAAAAAAAGGAAGTTTATCATTGTTAAGGAATTTTTGATAATTTTCAAAAAACGTTTCTTTTTTTTTCCAAATATTAGTTAAAAGATTCAAATAAATAATTTTATATATTTCTAAAAGTGACTGAAATATTTCGTATTTCATTTTCAAAACAGTTCTTTTAATTTACAATGTAAGTTTATGCTAAATCGGTCTCCTCGTTTGTGCCCAGCTGTGTTCACACCTGTTTCGTGAAAATAGAAGTAACCTATTCATTGATTACCCCCTTTTCCAATTTTTTAATTGATCACCCTCAACATGCCGTGCTGCCAAAAGATGTTGGTTACGTAATTGTTTCTATTTTTATTCAATTACTATTTGTTGACAATTAAAGTATTCTTACTTTCAATAACGAGTAAATATATTAATCACAGCTATCCACAACAGACTGGTTTAATCTGTTAGGTTATTCATGTGTTCTGACATGGGTCTCTAGTTTGTGCCTTCAGACTTTTTTTCTGATCACAGTCCACCAAAAGGCGAGAGATGTAATTTATTCATTGATCACCTCTTTTTCCAACATTTTAATTGATCACTCCCAACACAACATGTACAGGTAGTGGTGATTCATAATTTCCCTTGGAATGTTTTGATCGTTTTTGGATTGAAGTACAAAAAGAATCTTCATCTTCTAACTGATTTTTAAAAGAGCTTATCCTTTCCTCTCGTCAAATCCTTCACCTTTGTTTCTATTAAACATCCTTTCCACTTGCTGTCTCACTAAATTCTATGCTAGCATCATTATATTGGTTGTGCCGTACCAGGTGTTTCTCATATCTACCTCTGACATCCACACTATGCTTTTCTTTATTCTATTTAATTGTTTCTACTTCTATTTTCCCCATTTTCCACGAGCCCAGCTCCAATTGAATATTCTGAGCATGACATAAACAGTTATTCTTTTCTAAATGATTATTTCAGGCTTCCTTAAAAGAAAATGCTCCAGTCTGCAGCAATTCTGTTACAATGTGGTCCAGTGTGCTGACCCCACTATAAATACTGATACGTAGTGTCAAGGGCTCGTATACCAACCTTGATCTGCTTTTGTTGAACTGTTTCTTTTATCACAACAGCAAATTGTATGGAGAGGAATACTTTTTTGTCATATAGCAAGGCAAAGGCAGGCTGGGTTGCAATATTCACTTGAGTTTTCAATGAGCTGCTTGATAATATGGAAATGGTCTATTGTTGAAATCCCACTCCTAAAGCCAGCCTGAACATTGAAAATCCTTTACTTGAACACTTGATTGTTTCTCCGTTTAATGTCCTGCTATGCCTGCTGGCAAGGATTCTGCTCAAAAGTTTATCAATTTTGGTTAGAGGACATTTTTATGATTCTGAAGGTGTCTCTGCTCACCTGTCAGTACTTGAGAGAATGTTGTTTCCAGAAGCATTTACTTAAAATTCCTCCACAGTGACAATACAATGTGTTACTGTATGCTAAGAATTATATTCGCACTCTTAGAATGTTTGTCCAAGCTTACCGGCATTGATTTGTACATTATCTTTATTTTCATTTTAGAAATACTGAATAGTCCTGTACTTGAACAAGTGATAAATTTGCAATATTACTTATAGTAATTAAACCCTGTGAAGAAATTCATGGATGTACTTGAATTTCTATGCGATGATATTTTTTCAAGAAAAGAAACTATATATATATATATATATATATATGTGTGTGTGTTTTATGTATTAGGCAGCATATTTTCTTTGATGCTTCTTTCATTAAGAATGACGGACAAGGAACATCTTTCTAATCTTTTAGAAATATTTTCTTGTTTTCATACGAATAAATGGATCTTTGGCTTCAATGAATACAGATATTTTCTAAAAGCTAGAGCACCTTCGGCCGTACTATCTGCCATTTTCAGTATCAGGGTAGAGTTGGACTGTCCAGTGTTATCATAGAGTTGAATCTTCTTTGATGATATTTTGCTATTCAATGTTTACCAGGTTTTGCATTTGCAGTTTTCTATTTGTGTTCTGTTGGGGTCATTTGGTAGTGTGTGAGCATTAGAGAATTTTTCTTTTTGATTATTTTGAAAAGAAAAAATCCAGGTATAAAATCAAGAAAACATTTTAAAATATTGTCATTTGCAAATAGTTTTTCTATATTTAGCATTTGCGATAGAGCGCAAATAAGATATAACCTATTTTTATAAGCAAGAAATCAAAACAATGTTCTTTGTCTGCTAAGATTCTATATTTTGAATTATATATCATATTACTAATAACCAGGTGACTCAATTCTGAATACTCTAAAGACAAAATGTTGCCCTATAATTCTATAGAATTCTGTTAATCATGCTGATTACCATTCTGCTGCTTGCAATTTATTGCAATGAAATCAATACAAAATGTCAATGCTTCAGATATTTTCAATTGAATGATGACATATTCATTTATATTAAAAGGTATCTTCTGTTTTGATTTCTCGAGATTGGAAAAGGTTTAATGGCTTAGTTTGTGACATGATTTATCGTGTAGATTGTTCTCCCTCGTTGATGTCATGTCTAGGTTTGAATTTTCAAATTTTCTCATAAATATATCAATTAATATACAATGAAGTATGATTTTAAGGATTGCAAAGATGTAATGTGATAAAACTATGGTATATAAACATTTTGTTTATCCAAGAGCAAAAAAGTTTTCATTTCACTCTTCAATAAGACCGGAAAAATATTTTCATTGATATTGAAAACAAATGTAAAATGTCATTCCAAATATCATTTGAAGTTTCATTATAGAACCAAGAAAATTAGAGGCATTTTTCTAGATGACTTCAATTAAACATATCTTTTATTAAAAAAAAATAGAGGGTCAAACAAAATAAAAATATCAACAATGCTGAAGAAGTGCTAAGTATCTGAATAGTAAACTAGTAATGATGTTGATGATGCTTGAACATTTTAAAGAATTAATGCGGGAGTGATGACTCATGATTTGAAATGATTTATTTTTAATTAAATTCCCCAGAGAAAATATTTATTTCAGATTCAGAGGTAAAAGAGAAAAGGCTGAAAAAAAATTTCTCAAGAATTCTGGATATAGTTACAAACAAAATAAACATAAAGAAATATGTATAGCAAACTTTTGTTCTGTGTATTTCTTGCTGTCCTTGTCATATGTGCAGGAACTAAATATTAAGCCAGAAAGATGATACTGTTCTGTTGCTGCTTATGACAAGATGGATTAACCAGTCATTTGTCACCAAACAAGAAATTGCCCAAACAACTCATTTTTTTCTTCATCTCTTTCCATTATGCAGTGACAATTGATATGAGACCAACTTGCTATTTAGTAAGTAAGGAAAATTGTTTTTACATCCAGATTCTATATTTGCACACGTCTTAGAGAAACTACGTTAAACAACGAACATTTTTCTGCTTTTTATCCAAATTCCTGATTTGCAATTTTTTGAAGAAAAAAAAGCAAAACCATAAAAGTTATTATATCTATATAAATATGAGAAAAAAGTTTTGTATTTATACAAACAACTCTTACTAAATAAGATATACATAAGGATTAGTAGAAAAACTGAAAAAAATCAAATATTTAATCCTACACAATTACGAGGATTGACTACAAAGATTTGACTGCTCACCAATAAATAAATGAGATTTACTTCTATACTTTTTTTAATAAAATTACTAAAATAGCCTTTTGAATTAATCTTTTAATAAGGTATAATAAATTATATTTGATTTATCATATAATATGATTCTTGCCTTGTGCAGTTTTGTATCATAAATCATGTAATGGAAACGATGGTAATTATAAGGAAAAGTAGAATTATTTGCGGACCAATAAGGATTTATGCAAGTATGATTTTAACATGTACAGGTTTCCCTCACTGTCTGAAAGTAAAGTGTTCCAATAAAAACCTTTCCCAAGGCAAAATGGTGTAGAGCAAAGATGAAATTACTGTTAATTTATATAAGAAGAATTTATTTTAGCATTCTCAGATCCCCAAAATGATGATGGTATGTGGAGCAAAGGAGGCAGGAGGTACAGGCGTCTGGGTTGTAGGAGAGAGTGGAAAAAGGTTCACATTGCTCCTAAAATGGCTTGCAGCAAAACAAATACTGAATGCTTTTTTCACTTTTTGCCCTTTTTTGTAAAAGCAAAAAAGTGGCATAAATTGTACTTTTGCAAAGCATACACCTATGTACCTTGAAAGAAATTTTTAAAGAAGGAAGGGTTCAAGTTCGCTGACTTATCAAATCAAGGATAGGGATAATCATCTTCACTTATAATTGGTATTGTAGATACAGGATGAGGAACAAATCAATGAATTAATGGTTCTGAGGCTAAATAAATAATTGAAATCTATGTATGGTTTTCAGTCTACAATAGTTTGAGCAACTTTTGAGATTTACAAAAAATTCTCAAAAGGGTTGTAAATGTAAAACTCCCAGAAGACAACCCTCATGATTTACTCTATGAACCTACAAATCCTCTTAAATCTGTACTTAGGATATGATTCAAAAGTTACTGTTGTATTTATTGTATCTGATATCGGCGGACTATTTTCCTTGTCTATATGTTCATTTATTCACAATAGTTTGGCTATGTACACTCTGCTTTCATCAGATGTTCTTGGTTCTAGAATCTGGAATCACTTCCTAAAATGTATGCCTGTATTGGACTAGATGAGTCACATCCGTTTTTTTATATATATATTCCAATAAATCATTATGTTTTCTGTGGCAAATTCCAAGTTGCTTTCTTTAATTAGGTGACCTGTTTACTTTTTCAGAAATGATAAGAGGTTCCCAGGTGCTATTTATATAAATGCTCAATCGGCTAATTGATTTTATTGGACAAAGTATGTGTCCTTCTTCCTTCAGCTGTCATATTTGCCAAATTGTTCTCCTTGTCTATAATTTGAACTTCATTCCATAAAGGACTGTGTTCACCCCTTCCCCTCCATGCATGGTCAGCCATACCAGATTTGAATGTGTCCCCATGTTTCACATCCTTCCCAAGCACCTTTATTCTTATTTTTATTTGCTGATCTGTTTCTCCCTTATAGTGTCTATCAAAGCTACAAAGAATTACCAAATGGCCAATAATCCGACCATATCATACACAATGAGTAATACATCCTGTCTAACAAAATTCAAACGTACTGTTATGATTGTCTTAAAAAGCATTTTCCAATGAATTCTTAGAAGTTCAGGTATTACAGAGTTTAAAGTCAAGGATGAAATAAGGTAATAGCCAAAAACATCTTTACATTGTGCCATCTAGATTCTTCAATTTGCCATCAGAATGACAGCCAATCTGAACATACACTCAGTCAGTTCTGCCATTATATAAGTTAATTATTTCATATTGTATAGTAGAAAGCTTTTCACCCTTAAAAGAAATCAGGAAATTATTTTTTAAATGGTTGGATTTCAAGGAAACATCTTTTTATAACAACCCAAAATAAATTTCCCAAACTTAATAGGTTTGAAACATGAATGCTTTTCACAAGTGGCAATTAACTCTAATCATGATATACAAACATCTGACTTTGAGTTAGCTATAGTAAATAACTTTTAGGTATTAAAGACATTTTAGATATTGAAAAAATTTTTACTCCTGCCTGAGTCTATTTATCATATATACCAGTATATAAGACAGACGTTTGATTTAAAAAAAAAAAAAAAAAAGTATATGCAAATATCAAACTGTGTCCAATGCACTAGTATTATGATTCTTAGGCTATGTACTACAGTTCTATCTGGACAATTATAGAGCTTGGATGAGTTGCTGTGAGAGTTTGTTAATTTGTCTTATGATAAGGCATGTATGGTAATTTCTAAAATTACTTTATTATAAGTGTATTGTTTTTTTGTAGAATTGCTATTGTTTATACGGCAACCATGCTTTCATGTTCATAGAGTAATAACTAAATTAGTTATTTGTAAAATAAAATCTTATTGGATTGAATTTTGATAATCTTTTAAGATGAGACACATTTTTGAAAGGTTATAAGATGATCAATGATTAATATACTCATTTTTTTTAATAGGCAACCCTCTTTTTTTAAAGGAAAATGAATGATTTTATTTCAACAATTTCATCAATACAGCATTCGAAAATAAAACAAAGATATGTTGATATAAATGGTGAGTTTTGTGCATATTACTAAAAAATCTTAGATTCTATATAATCTGCTTGGATGTTTTAATAATAAGCACAAAACTCACCCTTTATACAGATATATCTTCATATCACTTTCTAATTTCGGATTGAGGAAATCGTTGAAAAAATGTAAATAACAAAAAAATCCAATAGAATATTACTTTATTTGAGTGTTATTTAAAAGAAGAAAGAAACAGACAACAAACATTTTTAAAGAGTTGTCTGAATAGAAGATTATGCTAAAATGGGAATGGAGGAATGTAACTTAATCAATATTTACTTCATACAATATTTTGATGTTGACATTTCTCCTGCAGAATCTTATTCACAATGTTTTTGCATTTTTCTAACTTGGAGCATTTTTGATAGTCATAAGCTCTTCACTGATTATGTATTTATTTGGCCTAAAGATAATCTCATATAGTTTTCATTTTACTCAGAAAGATCATTATCATTATTATTATTCATATCCATAAAATCTTGTTGAAATATTTTTTCTCATCCAACCATTGATGCTTAACAGGAACATCTTTTGCTATATTGCTTTTTATTTGATGATTCGTAGCAAGTATTTTGAATGACATTGATCTCTATTTAGTATAAAATGATAGTTTTTTTGTTTTTTCTAAATCTGTGAATTGGAATTTCAACTTTCAAAATATATCAACATCAGGCTTTAAGCCCTGTCATCCCAAGAAGAATCTATTATCAAATTCGATTTTGTTTGAAAATGCATTTAATCAAAATGTCAGTAAAGCAAAGAATGTTAAAGAAGAATCTTATCTGGTGTTTTTTTTTTTATTTTTTATTTTTGTAGAGAACTTATATATTTTCTTCAAATATTATTTAATGATAAAAAACAGCAAAATTAACATTTGGGACGGATTAAAATTGCTAAGTTATGACGGAATCTCGTCTAAGAATTAGATTTTCTATTTTGTGTGTTAAAATAGACTTCATGTTATTATGCATATTTGTATCAGCTAGAAACTGGAGGTTCTATTATTTATTTCAACTTTTCATCAACTAATTTGTGGAATTCAGTTCAAGGAATTAATTTCATAACAAATTTTGAACTGATTTTCAAAATTATTTTTATGTTCTATGGTGCAAGTTTTAGAAAATATTGAAAAATTGAATTCTTCTACAACTAGAAAGCATATCTTGATGCTGATTAAAAAAAATATTTCCATTCAGAGAGGTATCTCAAGTTTTAGAATGAAAAAGAAAAAGAATTTGGAACTTTTCGCTGATAACAGTATAACATAATCTGATGGACATGGTTGCTTAAAAACTTGCTAATGATCGCTGTATCAAATGCAAATCTATTTAAAATGATAGCATTTTGTGTGATTAAACAAAAATACTGTAGACTGTCAATCTATGAAAATGACAGATAATTTTATCTTTTGTGATAAAATTTCAGAGATGCCTATTATCTGAAAAATATAAACAAATTACTTGAAATAAAAAAAAAGAATGGCTGTTCATTTGGGAAGTATTTGGTTTACCATACTCAGAAAACAAACTGCAGAAGAGGAAAATAAAATTGGCTCTGTAGTGGAAAGGTTTGCCAACATTGGCCAGTCAATTATTGGATGACCTAGTTTTAGCATCATCCACAAATTCAACACATTTCCAAAATTGATGAATCTCTGTTCTGGAATATATTCGATATTAAGTATAACCTCAAATAATATTCTACCAATAAGTGCTGAGTTGATTTTTAAAAAATTTCTTTTCAGTTCGATATCAATTTGATGAGATTGTCTCTCCTTAGTGAAAATACTTTTATTGGATTACTAATGGTATTTAAATGAACATTTCTGTGGGAATTATAATAATGATCAATACTTTTTAAGGGAATAAGCAAAATATTCACAGAATATTGTAAATCTAAGTAAAAATTCAGGCATTTTCTAGTTTTTTTTCTGAAATCAAAGATTGATATTACCCCCAGAAAATAATGAAATAATAACATGATATAAAATTGATTTCTCTCTCAATTGATTAGCATAAAATGATAATTTATTCTTAATGAAGAATATGGTTGTAATTTGTCTAATAACCTCAATGTAAGCAGAAGGAGAAGCATAATAAGTAGTGACTCTCTTGAACTCTGTTGCTTAGGAAGTTGGTGATAACATTTGAAGCTGAAAATATAATCTAATCATTTATCAACACAGCTTTCAATATGGCTGGTCTACTGAGAGTCTTTACTTATCTGTATTATTATCAGAATCCTGCTGTAATCAGTAATCCCCACTCCAGTTTGGCTTGCCAACAGCTATGACTGCTTATCTTTGGTAGAAAATAAGAACAAGGCAACATCATAAATATTTATATTGAAAAAGTTTTCTGCTTCATACTCTGATAATTATGAATTGTTTGTGTTTTGCTCAGTTTCCTTTGTATTTAGTCAGCTGCAATTTTGTGCCATAATTATTTATTTTCACCATCACTTGCCTTTCAATAGCCCTTGAGAAACATAAATATTTTAGAGCAGCTTTAGCAACATCATAACATTGCTGAGTATTCAGAGTGGGAATGCTGTTAGTATAAACATCATTTCATAATGGAGTCCAGTATTCTTTCTGTGATTTGTATCTCTTGAGTATCATAGCTTTTAAACTTTACAAAATGCTTTTCCATCTTTGTATTATAGTAGAAGTTTTCTTTTTCTCAATAACTGGAATGGATCGCTATCTCTTTCGTAACTTCTCTTCTCGTTTACCATATTACTAACTTACACAAACGCAAATGTATTTTCTTTCGATTGTAGATGTTTTTCAGATATTCGCCTTATAATAAATCAAAGATTACTAAAACTCATAGTATACCGATTGCCATAATTCTGAATTGATATATTTTACATTTTCTTTTTCCATTATCATGTTTCACCTGAAATGTCATCTTATATTTCAAAAGATTAAATTTGCTCTCAATTTTACCAAAAAAAATTGTATCACTCAAAAATATCTTTCTTAACTTCGTAAGATTTAGAACAAATTTGATATTTTTTTTTTTTTTAATTTACTGACCTTAATCAAAACTAGGTATTCAATATATATATACATATGTATATATGTATATATATATATATATATATATATATATATATATCCGTAAAAATTTGAGCATTAAAATCTTTGATGGCCTTCTGCCATTCACTTTTCTTCTACTAATAAAAGTATCTACTGAGCACTTTTGTTTTTATAATGAAGGAAAAAATTGGCTGGTTAGTCATAACAAAAACATTAAATTGGTTGGATTCTTGGCTCTCCTCCATTTTGTGCAAAAATGCTTGGTTAGAGGCAATAGCAAATGTTGAAGAAGACTAGTAAGTGTTATTAGAATAATACTCACTTAAAAATACATTTCCCCCCTTTTTTTTTTTATTTGCTAACAACATTTTTCAATTAAAACACTTCAAATCATTTGCTTCATTAAACTGTTATTTCATAGAAGGGTGCACAACTTATGTGAAAATCAACACTTTCTCCCACTGAGCAAATGTCATCTATGTTAACATTTACAAAAAGATTATTATATGAAATGTGCATGTTTGCCTGTCTTTATGATCTGAGTTCAGTATAATCTTCCGATTCCAAATTACAAGAACCATAACTGCTTTAATTTGAATTGATTGATATTTGCTTCAATCTTTTATTGAGAGAAGTAATTGCAAAGCAACTATCTTAAAAGGAAATAGTATGTACAAGGCAGCTTGAATAGAGGTTTGTGGCAAAAAATGGTGTCTTTGCTTCCTGAGGCATCATGTGTTTTATCACATCCCTCTACAAGGAATAGAGATCTTTGTTTTTTTCATCCTTCCATGTGAGTGAAGTAGGATAATGCCAAGGGCTGGGAATTAAATGAAGAAGACAATAGTCCATTGTTAAGGAGATACTGTTGTCAAAAAGATACTTTATTTCGTGACAAATCTGTTGATTTTCTTTTTAGTATGCTTCACTCATCAGTCAAACATTCATATTAGATGGAATATAAGTATTTGATATCAATAATTAAGCGCACATATTCATGACATAATATTTAATAGGGATGAAAAGAGAAGAGGAGTTTTTGATAGGAAATTTCAATATATTTTTTCAAAAATGTTGAACTCTCATTTGAATTCCAAATACTATCCATGCTTATCAGTAATTTATGATCTAATAATGAATTTAAAAAATTCAATTCCCTAAATTGTATTTCAGGTTGCAATAGATTTTTCTCTTTTCCTATCATTTCTGCTGTATTGTATATATATATAGAGAATGAATCTTATGTAGTTTGCAGCCAGTTGATATAGGTCTTTTGGCTAAAAAGGAGTTGAGTTACATAAAAAATATGACAAATAATAGACCAAGAATAAGATAAACAATGCAGAAGCTGAATGGCCTTGGGCTCGTATTCTTTTTTTCTACTGTTTATTTACAGAATTAGTAAAGAAACATAAGCCTTGACAGAAGAAATTAAAAGTATCCAGACATTGCAAAGATTTGATTTTTAAAAAAAATAAAAGTATACATATTTTCTGAAAGTAGTTCTTCCTTTTTTTTTTCCCCTTTTGAATCAAAGTACAATTATTTATGTATGCAGGCACGTATATATAAATTGAATGAAATTTGTACATTCAATTTAGAATCCAATCATAAAGTGCTTACAGCTTATCTAGGCACTTGTGTATTAATAGCTTGAAAAAAAAAGATTATTCCTGTAGACTTTTTCCTTCAGAATTTAATATGCTTTATTCTGACTTGATTATAATTTTATCAATATAATTATTTTACTCTCAAAGTACAGACTATCTGAAAAGAAAACCTGAAAACTATTATTCATAGGGGAGAAAAAAAAAGGCAAAACATGTAAAACATCTAAGGACTGTTTAATATTGATTGTGACAGTTCTTTAAAGGGAGAAATGTTGCTGTTGCAAAAATTTTCACAGATAAGGAATCCAGAGAAAGACTAGAAAAATATGTGTGTGTGAAAAGTTGAGGAACAAAACAGATAAGAGAAGGAAGGTGAAGATGATGGTTTTTTTTTTGCATGATAGAAAGAAATATCCAAAGATACAAATTATTTCCAAGCTTAATACGCACAATGCTGTAAGGAAATATTTAGATAATTAACTATATGATCTTTTTTCAATGTTGTCCATGTAATTCAATATCTACAAAGAGTTTTGATAGACATTTTGAAAAATCAAATACATTTAGTGCTCAGTATACCATGTCTAATGCTAGTCACTGTGATTAAAAGAAGATCAAAGACTGATAAGATTTCAAAAAAGATAAAGCCATGGGAGTGGGTAGGCCGAAGGGACCTAGGCCCATCCCCCACTATTTTTTTTTTCTTTTTTTTTTTTACAGTTGTTGGAAGTGCCCTTTTGGTGTCACTTAAATCTGTCCAGATGATCGGAAAAAGTGCGGAGAAGTCTGAACCTATTTTCATTACTCGTACAGGGTCTACCAGGAATGTATAATGACCTGTTCGGATATATCCGAACAGGTTCAGCCAGGTACAGATAGATTTGAACCTGTCCAAAACTTGGAACTTGCTCTAGCAGTATGTGGGCCTACCAGAACAAAAAAGAGCTGTTCAGACCTAGCCACTAAATTTTCTAGAGCTGAGACTTTGGCATTCTGCATCTCTACCTGGCCAAACAGATTTTAATAAATAGTGGAGTAAATTACTAAAGGGAGAAATCTATGTGTACCTAGCCGAATATATCCAAACAGGTCAGTTTATGGTGCTGGTAACCGCACCCCCCTCCAACACTGTAAAAACAGGTTCAAATTTTATCTGAACTTGGCCCAGTTGTCCAGACAGATTTTAGAGTCACTGTCAAAAAAAGTAGCAGTTATTGACTCCTTTCAACATGAACATCAGTAGAATTTGCCTCCCTGCACAAATGCTCACTCCCAGACAGACACATACACACCCTTGGGTAGGCCCTCACTTATGCCCCCCCCTCAGAACATAATGAAAGCACAAAAAAATCCATCATTTGAATATCAAGAGATCATGGGATAGACACACATCCAGCCACAGGCTGACCCTGTGCCCTCCAAGACCTTAATGAAAGCTATCATCGTTAGAATATCAAAAAAAACAAAAGACAGTAAATAAAAAATTGGTCAGATAGTCAGGATCCAGTCTAGGAGATGTTTGAACATAATGTGCTAACTCAGCATTTGAAATTTTGATTTTATAAGGATTTTGTCTTCTTACAAAATAACATAATTACTTGTGAAAACATTTTTTTCAATTTTTATGAAGAGGCCAGGAACTGAGACATTTTTCCTTCAAAAGTGACCGTTTTTGCCTGTATTTACAGGTACTATCACTTTTTTTTTTAGATATCTTTTATTTTTTTTTAATGTTTAATCAAAGAATTTGTTCATCAGATTTTTTTTTGCGATCTTTTATTGATGGTCACTGGCTCTGTCAGTCTTCCAGGGTTGTTTCCAAAAAAGCTAACATTGCCGACGACCATCTATGAAAGATCAATTTTTTTTCAATCTTTTCCCTTACTAATGGCACAAACATTTTCACAATACTTATCTTTTAAATGAACTTGGGGATTTTTCCTGGGTGTGAATTTTCCTCAGACACGAAGTAATACCTTCATAGACTGTCAGGGGTCAGTGGCCCCTAGGTTGTGAACTACGATAGGGGCACCATGATGTTTCCTGCTTTAAAAACAGTGTAAAGTTACAATAACTCACCAGGAACAAATTCATGCCTTCATTTAAAATATAAGGCTATAAGTTTGAGAAAGCATTGAACTTGCTTATTATATGTATGTGCCCCCTTTTTCTAACCACATTCTCTTCCCTCCCTTGAAAATATCTTCCGTTGACCCTGAAAGATATTAGAAAAGAGCAGGCTTTTATAAATTGAATGTCATAAACTTGATGAAAGAATGTGTAATGACTTGATGAAATTATTTCTGTTTAGAATTGAAAAGTAAAACGTGCCACTGGAACTGAAGAAAGCAGAATGTAATTCAAGTTTTTTAATCTAATCAAGCTAAAGAGAAAGCCATTTTGGTAAAAGTAAGATTTAATAAGAACTACTTGTCTCAATTCATTATGTATATTTAATCATATCATTTATTAAACTCTATGTTTTTATTTCTATGATTATTCAGACTATCCTCATCTTGGTTTTTTTTCATACAACGTTTCGGCCGTTGTACTCTACAGCCTTCATCAGGTATCATCTGGTAGGCGTGGGGAAGTAACGAACTGAAGCCTTTATTTAACCAATGGGGGTATATTGACTGCACTCCCCCCTTAGCATTAGTAGTATTATCATTGTCTCACACTGGGATTGAACCTAGAACCATCAGATTACTTGCAGTAATTTTGGTCTGATTCTGTAACCACTACGCTATGTGTCCAGAGATACTCTATGCTTTTGTTTTAGATTGATTTTTACAGTTATTCATCTCGGCTCAGTGAAACAATTTGCTCTTTAAATGCCTGACTTTTTGCTTTTAAAAACAAGGCTGATAGCTGAAACTCTTTACTTGGTTAGATTGATTTCAGTTTTCTTGCTTAGAATCATACCCATAAACAATGACGGATAATTAATATACGGATATGCTCTCAAGCCAAAGTGTCACTCCCAGGCTCTCTGCCTAGGATCAGAGTGTAGTATATCTGTACTCTTCAAAAAGTGTTACACACACAAAAATATTTATATATATATATATACACATTGCATTTCATATATGTGGATATTTGGTTAACTGCAAGGTTATTTTACTGTTTTGTGTCTGCTGTAGGTATAGTTGCTTTCCTGTCTGTTATAATCTTTCTTGGTGAAAAACTGAAAAACAATGCTTGGAAGCCAGAAGAGGAACACAATGTAAATGTGACAGAAATAGTAGAGTGAGATGTTACTGATGCTATGAAAATATTTAATCAGAACAAGGCATAGATGGCATACCAAGAGAAATGTCAAAAGAACTTGTGGTGGGAGCAAGCTGAGAGAGATTGTAACTCTATGCAGGAATATATACAAAACAAGGTTATTAGCTAAAGTATCTTATAGAGTCATTTATGTAGAAAATAGAAATAAATTGCACTGTAAATCATTAATCATTCTCTCTCGATATATATATATCTATATATATATATATATATATAGAGAGAGAGAGAGAGAGAGAGCGCGAGCGAGTGTGTGTTTGCTGACGTTCGTTGTCTAAAAATCATCTCAGAAATTCAAAAAAATTCGTTGATTTTTTCCACAGGTCATAACTAGTAGTAACATAATTGTTATAGAATAAAACATTTAAATTGGGCAATATTTTGTTTCTTTTTTAATTCATTAATATACAACTTTAAAAACTTGGCCAAATAAGATAAAAAGTAAGCTTGTCACATATATACATAACAAAAGCGATGCATATGATCATTTAGATACCTTGCTTTAGGAAAAAATTGGGATAGATACAGTTACATATGTATGTGACAGTGATAGCCATCTTTTAGTCAGATGTCTTACAAAGTTATTTAAGAGAATAACAGATGGGCTCAACATTATGTGGAGAATTCAGCAGCTCTAATACTGATGGTGAATACAGATATTTAAAGATGAACATTAAAAGTTAGACTAAGACAAAAATATTGAAGTTTTCAGAAAGTGATTGATTAATCAAGAACAAATTTAGTATTTTTAGATTTATTCAGACCTTTGTAAAACAAAAAAAAATGTGTTATGGTGAGATAATCAGTTACATAGATCTCACAGAATTAACATAACTAAAATGTCATGGAATCAGGATCAAGATAGATAGTGAGATATTTGATAAATTTTATGAATGATTGAAATTCAAACTAGATGCCATCATCATCAGTCTTTTAACGTCTATCGTTGGACATAGACCTTCCCCAGAATTTGCCACACTTCTCTATCATGGGCGTTGCGGAGCCAGTACTTTCTGAATTTGTCTAGCTAGTCTCTTCATCTAATATACTGCCGGCCTCGGTTGCGCGTGTGATCTCAGGGGAGCGAGATTCCTCGACAAAATAACAAATGGTTGAATTCTAAAAACCAGATGTAATTGTCTCTAAATGTATCCTCTGCATTTAAAAAGTATTTTGCAATGCCTTTTTTTTAATGCTTCTTGCCAACTATGCAGACACTTATTCATTAAACACTTGTAATGTTTGATGACATATGCTTATAACTGAAAAGAAATCTTTGAAATAAGAGATAGTAATGTCAATGTCATGGACATCTACTAGGGATGTTAAACAGGGCATTTGAACAACCCTGGATCAGTCCATCTCATTGTAAATTGGAACCTCATAGTAAATAAATGATAATGGTTGCAGTGCAATTGTTTGATGTAATGCAAAGTAAACGTCCCAATATAAAATGACTATTATTATTCACTGTTAACAGGGTTGCTACTAAGATATATTCAGAATATATCCTTTTTCACCCTGCTGGAAATATATCTTTTTGCCCCTATCTGGAAGAGTGGCAGCAGATGCCCATGGTCAAAGTAAACAGATAGCTTTTAATGAAGTATTGCATTCTACTATTTGTTACAAAATATAATTCAAAAATCATAAATATACTTGTCATTACCAGTCAAAAATTCATGGATATATTTTGATTTCTATGAAATACACACATGGCGGAGACTGTAATGCATTTGATAAAAATATCCACCCATGTATTGTGGAGTTCAAGTGGTTTCTTCATATCCTCACACTTTCTTACTTTAAGACTAAATACTTCACTAACTCAAAGCTGTTTATAGTGTTTATAAATGTTTATGTCTTCTCAATTTTATCCAAGCTTTTATCATAGCTGATAAAATACTACAGACAGAGAAACAAAGAAATAAACAGAACAAGTCACATTGTTCATTATGTAGACAGATGAAAAATATCTACCAAAATTGAATGAAAAATATTCAAGGCCCAGATGAAGAAACAGTAGAAAAAATAATTTGAAGATTTTTCTTAAGTTGAATTTAAATTCAATTTTCAAAACAGAAAGACTGGGTATTGTATAATTGCTTTTTGTTTTGTGTTTTTTCAAAGGAGTTCTTACTATAACCTTCATAGAAAATATTAGATAGGTAACACAGAGAATTTCCAATTTTGGTGCTGTACTATTAAAGGTCAACTAGAGAGGAGGAAATATAGAAATGAAACCCAAACTTGGCAAAGGATATAGGATTAAAGCAGTTTTGTTTTTTCTAGAAATTGGATTGTAGAACGAATTAGCTCATTGATTTTGACAGAATGATATTGAATGAGGCTTAATACCTGAACCCAACCAGGTGCCATATCTTTTGCATTTGCAACAGTAACAATATCTACAAATTTACTCCATTGAAAATCTATGTACATTTTTAGCAATATGCCGTGTATAGATAAATACAATTATGGTGGGAAAAAAAAGTCATATGATATAATATTTTATCCAAATTTTCTTATTTTCATGCCTGATGAAACTTTCCTCTCTATTTTGAACACATATTTCCCAAGATGAAATACTGCCATTATTCCATAAATCATTCAAATTAGTATCCTCATTTTTGTTATTTTGATTACATCTTAGTCCAAGAGGTCTTTACTGTTCTTCAGGTATATGCTGCATGTGGTAAAATTCAAGGCGCTTTAGACACAATCTTGTCTTTTAGTTTTTGCCAGCAAATTCAGTAAAAATAAACGAACTAAAGAAAAACTTGTGAACTAGATAAGGGATTTTGTTACAAGGCCCCTTGAAGATTATTGGATGCCACACGTATCCAAGAAAATTTTGAAAGTACGGTGAAAATCAAAGTTAAGAAAAGTAGTCTCAACTAGCATTCCAAGGGAAATTATGAATCACTGCCGTAGCAGTTTAAGCATAAACTTATATTGTAAACTGAACCCTCCACTGAAAACTTGGGAGGGTTTTTTTTTTGGGAAACATCAGAGGAAAAACAATTTTACTACTTATTGAAGAGGAAGGAGTGTGTGTGCACAGAATTTAAAGTTTTCACTCTGAACACTAAGAGCTGGGTGAAGTCCAGATACATAGATACATTCATATATTTAATTGTCAGAACACATGAATAACCTTATCCAATCAAACCAGTGTTTAAACCAATTTATTGTTGGTATCGGTGATTAATAAGTCCTACAAAAGTGCCCATTATGAAATTGGACCCTGAAAAAGTGCCCATCAGAGAATCTGCCCATCATTAATTTATTAAGGGAGAGAAACTGTCCATTAGAACAAAATTTTCCCATCATTATCTTATTTTTTGTTCATTTTTAGTTTATAAATATTTGGGTTTTTTTCAAACGCTAGCCATCTCAAATTTAGTTTTTTTTGTCTGTATACATAGCGACATAGATTCATTGATACATATGGTGAATTTGATAGACAATATGGAAACACAATAGTTTGAAAACTGGACTGAATTTATTTCCATTAAACCTATAAGTGAATGTTTTCATGTCAAAGTTGAAACCATTTGTGTATAAGTGAAACTGATAGGGATTTTGTGTGTGTATATGTAGTTTAGTGACTTTTATTGAGAAAAATGTATGTGAGTATGTAGCATGTATAAGTGCATCATTGTAGGTGTGGAAGGGAGTATCTACCATGTGATATTCTGTGAATATGAGTGAGTAATCCAAGATTTTACAAAAAAATTGGTAGCGTATTTTCTATTTATTTAGATATTTTAAGATAGGTTAGTTTTATAGTTGATTTTTGTACTAACCTGTTAGAGGACAATGTGTGTCCACATTGGTATATTGTTGGTGAATATGTGTTGATAATCCAAGATTTGGAAAGAGTGTAGGTAGTGAATTTTTTATTTTCTTATTTCTTTTTTCACCTAAGTTTCAAAATGTTTTGTTTTTATATTGTGATTTTTGTCCTAAATCTGTTCAAGAGGAGAATGTGTCTATGTCTGTGTTGGTATTCTGCGGTATGAATATGCATGTAGGTAATCCCAAATTTCAGAAGAGTTAAGGTAGTGTATTTTCTGTACTCATTTTTTGGAGGGAGTAAATATGTCCATATTGGTATTTTGCAGTGTGAATATGTGTGGAGGTAATCCAAGATTTTGAAGGGTAGAGGTAGTATAGTTTTTATTTGAATTTTCAAGATGTGTTGTTTTTTTGTTTTTTTGCTCGTTGGATTTTAGATACATGTAAATGTCATAACACATAAATAACCTAAATCCAACAACAGTACCTAAACCAATGTTGTGGTTAGTGGTGATTAATAATTCATGGAATAAATATCTCTTACATGTTTTGCTTTGTTTAACAGTCCCATGGTTTTTATGAAAGATACAAAAAGCCATTGTGGTTTAAGGAACAATGACTTTCACAATCTTAGTTGCTTTCATGTAACTTAATAGATTACCCATGGATTGAAATTTCACTTCCTGTTTTCTGTCTGTTTGTACTGGCTATTCTCTTCTTGTTTTGAAGAAGCCATAAGTCTTTTAAAATGTATTGTTCCTCACTCTAAACATCTTTCTGGTCGATTACATTTGCCTATATTGTGGTGGTACTTGATCTTGCTTTCAAATTTGCTCCTTTTTAGTTGTTAATTTATTTGGGAGGATACCATCTGTTGAGGGCATCACTGATACAATGGCTTATCATGTGAAGCGTGAACAACTGTATGCTATTTCTGAAAATAAGATTTGAAAATAATTTGTGGGCTTAGATTTTGTTCTAAAGAAATGGCACCTCTCCCAGTTTGTACAACTGTTGCTGATAGCTTTATGATAATGCAGCCACATTTATAAAGTGTTTGCCCAGCTGTGTTGAGATTAGCTGCACACTTCTCAGACCAAAATTGAAAATCACCCCACCTAATGAGTGTACTGTCTTGTTCAATTTCATTATAATAATCCTAATTCTATAAGGCTACAATATGCTGCTTGGATTTCAAGGGAAAAATATTTCTGCAGATATTGACAATAAAGATTTGATAGTTTTTTCTTCTTTGTAAAAATGATCCTGATATGAATATAGTGTGAATTGATTCTTCATTGAAGGGTAGGATGTACGAATTTGTGCCTCTTTAGTTTTTAAATAAGTGAATCTTCTTTTGAAAGAATTGAACTGATAATGCATTATTAATATTGATTTATTCTCATTAGATGAACCATTGTCAAAAATTGATAATAGTTGACAATGTTCATTTAATAAAGAATAAATCAAGACATGTTTTTTATGTGTGTAACATTTTCCAGTGAGTGCACAGATACTGCACTCTGATCTGCATTTGCTCGCCTCCCCACAAGAGCAAGATGAGACAAAATGTCAGTTTAATGTGGGGTTCCGTACATGGGAAAGTTCAAAAGATCGCTCCAGTCCCCGCAACTAGTGTTGTGAAGGTGTCGACAAGCCCGACCCTTGCCTTTTAGTGCAATGGGAAGATGCTGCCCCAGGGGGTTACTGATCCCCTGAGACTGGGCAGGGTTATTTTTTGAGGCCACAGGATGAATCATAGTCCTCTTGCGCTTAGCAATACCGAGCCACGGTAGGCTATCATCAGCCAAGGTATTGCACTAACGCAAAGCTACAAAAGAATGTACTGCTCACAGAGACTACACTCTGATTCTCGGCAGAAGTGCTGGGGAGTGACACTTCTATCCTAGGTAGAGTGACCATGTGCTAACTACACTGATCTTAAACAATACCTGGGGAGTGACACTTTGATCCTAGGCAGAGTGCACTGCTACTCTGATCCGAGACAAACGCACAATCCATATGCAAATAGTCCTGTCATTTTTGACGAATACTGTTAGCTTATAAAAAAAAAGAAACTAGTTGATTTTTCCTGCGAGTTGATAGTTGATAGTTTCTATTCAAAGCCATTTACAAAAACTGTCACTAAAACGGTCAACATGGGTTGCTTCAGTTTTTAAGTGGGTCTGACTATGTATGTATGTAAGTATGATGTATAAAGGCTATATCATTGGAGCTAGAGGGCTGGAAATTTAAATTTACTTCTAATCATGTCTAGCCCAAACGTTTGTTTTTTTCAACCTCTCTTCAAATAAGTTTTTTTGCAATATAAGTTCGAGATAAATTGGTCCGTTAGTTTGTGTCCAGCAGCTTTCATGCTTGTTTATTTGAAATTTAGACTTCTTCAGTGATCACTGCCCCAAAAAAAGGCAAGAGAAGTACCGTTCATTTTTTTCCAATTTTTTCAATTGATCATACCCAACTCTGGCATGGTGCCAAAAGATGTTGGTCACGTGACAGTTTCTATTGAGTGATTAATTTATTTACTTTTCTCTCTTATCACTGCTATCTTCAACCCTGGTTTGAATACTGGGTTTAGTTTATTCATGTGTTCTGACATTTGTAGCTATCTATCTGTCTATCTATCCAGCTGGACTTTGCCTAGGACTAACCATTCACTGTCAAAACTCTTGTAAAAACTCCCTTCACTATTAATGGAAAATGTTCTTTTGTTTTTTTTTAAAATTTCCCCCTGAATAGCTTTTAATTGGGGGTTCAATTTACAATGAAAGTTTGCCAAATTGGTCCTTTAGTTTGTGTCCAGCAGCATTCATGTTTGTTTTTGGGAAATTTATGCTTTTTCAATGATAACAGCCCCAAAAAGGCAAGAATAATAACCTATTCATTATTTTCAATATTCTAATTGATCCCCCTATCGAAGGACTTAGCAGACCTTCGTTCTTTTTTTAAATCATAAATTTATGGTTCAAACCATACTGATAGTATATTCATTTAACATAATTTTACCATATCCACTGCTTAATTTATGAGGTAAAAAGCAGCATACATATAAGTGGCGGTGATTCATAATTTTCCTTTGAATGCTATTTATTATTAATATCAGTTAGCAATGACATTTTAGTATGAAAAAGAAGGAGAAAGCTTTTTTTGTGATTTTAGACAGATTACTCTAGTATTTTCTTTTTTAATTCATTTTTTGGATGAAAATGACCATGGAGGAAGGAATTTGTTCATTGAAATCATTTTTTTCCTTGGTGATTCTTGTCAGGGATTCAATAATAATTTCGAATAAATAAGAGTGAATGTTTATTGAGTTGACACTCAAATGATTGCCTTGTGAATGATATTTACTTGGATTCTGTCCATTGTGAATTGTTCGCATCTTCTGTATGAGGATGGAGAAAAGAAAGGTCAACGTATCAACTTTCACTCAGCTGCTGCCTGTGTGTATATTATACTGCAGCAAGTTGTTTTACTTGGGTTTATATTTCTGATTAGGGGCTTTGTTTGGACTAATAGCTTATCTGCTCAGAGAGCTCAAGGGCTTCTAAGCACACAGCAGAACACGAAAACAAAGTGTAATTGTTAGAATTATCTTGGAAGCTAAGCAGATGTTCAGAAATGTCTTAGAGTCGGTCATTAAGTAAACCATTTGCCATAACATCAGTACAACATGTGAAACGCACAAACATCTTTAAAATTTCAGTGAACTTTTTCTAAAGGTTTTTGTTTGACCCCATTTGTTCTTTTTTATTTAACTCTGATAAAAGAGTCAATGATTTAAAAGTGCAATAGTTAAGGTTTTATTATGTTCAAAACTGACTAAATAAATAGTATTCATTTATTTATGAAACATTTGATCCTGAGCTTACTGTGAAGTTTCAAAATGCTTTTGTGAAAAAAAATCTGATTCTCTGTGAGCAGATTATTAGATAAAGTATAATGAATCATTATTATTAATTTTTGAAGAAGGGAATCCAGCCTGAGTTTAGATGAAATAAAAAGCAACAGCAATGAAGATGAAGTTAAATAGAAGTAAAAAAACTGAGGATAATTATGTCATTTTATATCGAATATAAACCTGGGACATTTAATACCAAACTTTATTTTAATGAAAATACGAATTATGATATTATTCCAAACATATTTTCAGCTTGACTCATTGTACACAAAATTAAACAACCTTCATGATCTCTGAATAATGCTAGATGAACTAAAAGAAAGTTGGCCTCCACATGAACTTCAACAAAACGAATGTCATATACAACTAACATATTGAGGACAAAGACACAACAATCGAAATCAAAAGCGCAGAACTGGAAAAAGTAGACCCCCTCATCTACTTAAGACAACTAATCTCCTTGAAATCCTCAAAAGAAGAAGAAATTGAGTGAATAATCTCACTAGGTTGGCGAACTTTCAGCAGAGCAAGCTCAACTTTCAAGAACTATAAAATCCCACTGATCCTAAAAAGAGGGGGTGTACAACCAATGTATCCTCCTGATAGTCACCTATGAAGCAGAGACATGGAACCTAACCAAAACATTGACCCTCCAGCTGAGAACCATGCAATGTGCACATGAGAAGACCTAGCTCAACTTCACTTGGAGATATCGTAAGGCAGCACAGTATATTAGAGAAAAGACAGGAGTCCAAGATATCATAGAAGCAATTAGTAAACTATAACAATGGGCTGAACATGTAGCAAGAATGTCAGACAACTGCTGGGCATCATAACTCACAACATGGATCCTTAGAGATCATACGCAAAATTGTGGCTGACAGAAAGTAAGATGGCATTATGAACTAGACAAATTTAGAAAGTACTGATTCTGCAATGCCTATGATAGAGAGGTCTGGTGAATTTTGGGTCAGGTCTATCTCTAACGATGGACGCTAAAAGACTGATGATAATTATGATGATGATGATGATGATTCAGTAAAAAACCAACAATAAGCAATATATTGATGTACTTTTGGAGTATTCATTTCATGATGAGGTTGACTACTTTTGTATTCTTATGTATATTTCTCTGCATGAGTGCCAGGAATAATCAACATGTCTAGTACATATATTAGGCTGTTACACCTAGAATGTTCATTTTTGAATAGTAGGATGATGTAAGTCAGGTATTTGATCAAAATATGACCCATTTGAAGTAATGACTTTTTTTTCTAAGCTCCTAATGATAGTATACCATCACTATAAAATTCTTCAGGTTTAGTGATCACTGCAGTAACAGCATGGATTATGAATTGTCTATTATTGAACCTTTTACTACAGATATGAAGTTCAAAATGCATGAAAAAGATGATAATCTGTAAATGAAATGTGAGGTGTATATGGTGGATGCTGCAAGGCTTCATTACCTAATTATCTGAGCTTAGACAGTCTGTTAAGATACATGGGGTCATTGAAGTGTCAGGGAGATTCAGTTCACCTGGGATCTATTTTTCCAACTTATCAATCTTTTCTATTGCTTTGTGATGATGTAATATGGTCTCTATTGAAGTCCCAAAGTTTCCAGAAAGTGCTCAAATCATTGCTTGTGTCTTGTTGCCAATAATTCTTCACCATTAAGAACAGGTTTTGGCCTGCTTCGAGGTTTATTATTGGTATCCTTATTTTCAGACCAAAACTTATTTAACCAATGTTGAATGGTGCTTCACTGTACTTGGTTGATGTTATCAGCATGTTGAACAGCATTGTGTTCTAATTTGAAATTATACTTGGAAATTCGCCAAGTCCTCTGGTACACACCATTGCTTTTAAGGCCTCAAAAACCTCCAATAATAAGCTATATCTCTGTTCATATTGAATCTATAAAAAATGCAAATAGACATTTCATCTGTTAAAACCTAATCTCTATCTATCTATATCTATATCTAACAACCTAGTTGTTATTTACTCTTCTAAACACTTTTAACACAAATATTTTTGTTTTTTGATTAATTTTCATGAATATATCATAAATATGAGTGTAATTTAATGCCTATTTTTTACAATCATTCTGAAAAAAATCCCCATATAAAGAAAAAATGGTTGATAGTATATTTCATTATTGCTGCTGCATATCATATGATACTAATACTTTCAACTAAGAATTAGATATTCTCTTGATGTAAATACTAACACTTCATAGATTACTAAAAGACCATTCAATTAAAAAAAAATTCTCATTGCACCTATTTTAATTCTAAGTGCAATCTCTTTCATGATCACTTTTTTAAATTTCTAATAATAAAGTTACTTCTCTTATTTTTTATTCCTTGAGCATATGGTCGAATCACACTAAGAGCACAGGTTCTTATCTGATCACTGAACTTGAGTCACATTAAACCTGGTCAGTACTTAGAGTACTGTTCAGGAGCATCAGGTAATGTAAGCAGCTTGTGAACTTAGTTTACAAAGCAAAGCTAAGTAAATGAAGTTATCTTATTTATTAGTTTTGTCCATTTAAAAATCATTGGCATTCATATACAAATGAATATAACATTTGGTGACCAGTCAATTGTGTCCTTGTCAACTATGTCCCACTCAAATGTGTCCCTGGACATTTGTGGCCAGTCTTTTTACGTCCCACTTTCCTTATGAGTGGGCGCCAACAACAACATACCTTTCAAGTATAGACTTACTAATTGAATTTTTTATCCAATAAAATGCATGCTACAAAACTTTTTAAGAAATAATATCTTAGTAGATAACGAAATAGAAACTTTATTTTCGTTGTTTTTGTTACGAAAATTAATAAAAAGGTAATTACAAAATAGAAACTTTTTACTTTCATATTGTTACAAAAATAAATAAAAACATAGTCATGAAATAGAAACTTTCTATTTTCATTGTTTTCGTCACAAAAATAAATAGAAACCTGGTTACGAAATGGAAACTTTTTATTTTCGTTGTTTTCATTAACAGAAATGAATAAAAAACGTTATGATTTGAGCTAATATTTGTTTAATTTAATCAAAACAATTAATCTTCTGACTGCTTCAAAACTTTTTTTTTTACATTTTTCTTGATTAAACTATAAATATGTTTCTATTTATATTTGTACCAAAAATGAACGAAAATAAAAAGTTTTCATTTGTTATCTAGGGAGCTATCTATTTTTTGTAAAAACAGTTTTGATTGAATAAACTTTTGATTATGTAAATACCTTTTTATTTATTTATTGTAACAAAATGAAAATAAAAAAAGTTTCTATTTTGTAACTACCTTTTTATTCATTTTTGTTACAAAAACAACAAAATGAACATTTTCTCTTTCCAAATCTACAAAGTCATTATTTTTTTAAAAGTTTTGATGCAGTCATCTTTGCAGTATGTATTTTATTGAATGAAAAATTTAATTTGTAAGTTCAAACCTAAAAAAGTATGGTTGTTGCGAGCAACCCCTCAAAAAAGAGTTAGACGCAAATGGCTCGGGATGCCAATGACCGGGACACAGATGTCCAGAATGCAAATGTCCTAGTACCTTAGCATTTATAGGAAATGAAGAGGTATGGTTAAACAGTTTCATCACAAACTAGCTAAATATTATGAATTCCTGAATAATACTAATTTTTGACATTGGTAAAAGCTAAGGTGACATTTTCTAGTTATTTTTGTGACATTGTTTGCTAATTTCTGTGCAGAGCATTATGACATGCACCTCCTATTCTTCTTTCACCTGTCATTACCTGCATTATAAAAATATTTCTTAAATTACCCTGTGATGAAGAACATCTATTTTCTGTTGTGATTCCTTTGAGAAAAGCTCTTAGATTTTATCTCAATATCAGCTAGTTTTCACAATCTCAATGTTTTGGGTGTTAAGATAGAGACATAAACAAGACAAAATGTTTTGTTAAGCAAAGTAAACTAAGTAAGTCAGAAAAGTAATGTTTTCAATAATCCAAAGTAATTTATGTCTATAACAACTTTCTGGCTATAGTAAAAGTTTGAGAAATTTTATTATTAAAATTCTGTTATTTTCAGCATTTTAAGAATTATAACATCAATCAATTATCAGTACGTCAATGTTGAGCTAGGAAACAATTTTATAAAAGACAAAACAAATAAGTTTATGTTTTAATAGTAATACTGATCCAAGTTCATTTTTATTCTAATGGTAATCCAATCTTCTTCAAAACAACTAATTATACATATATTACCACAAATTTTTATTTCAAGAATAGCTTTTTTTTTAGTTCAATTTTTGCATTCGTAGACTACAGAGATCAATCCCCATTTTTGCATTCAGCGCCAATGCTGCTTATCTCATTATTCCATACTCTTTGAATTGTAAATTTGGTGCTGAAACTACCAATAGGAACCAATATAATCTATTCTTGAATAAACAGAGTATTACTGATATGTTCAATTGATGATATGCATATGCAATTTCCTGTTTCATTCAAAGAATAACTTCCAATTTTAAAGTTACTTCTTGATATTTATGCTCAATGCTTTATGTGTATTTTGGTTTAATTGCCTTAGTAAAAAGTATATTTTGTTGTATTATAAACAACACAATATTCAGTATCTTGGATTACTTTTCCTCTGTTTTGTGTCCCGGTAATATACATAGTAAGAGAATGAAATTTTAATCAAGAGATAACCATAAAGCAACCTTTATAGAATATACAATAATGTACTGAGGAATATTAATGTACATCCATATGATGTAACCTTTGATTCTATGTACTGACGCAAAGAGAGATCTTTACCAACTATTTGGGAATCTTAGCAAACTGAATTGCTCTATGAAAAATAAATGTAATTTTATAACAAATTCCTAAACCATCATTCTTATAGATAAATATAGCACTGACAAAAAATCTGCAGGACCTTATTGTTTTTGAAAATCACATCTATGTTATAAAGAATCCTGAATTCTTCAAATCAACATTTTTTTTTGGAGACAGTTGAATTAGATGTATTAATAGCAAGATAAATTCTGTGATTAAGATTTTGAACCAATCACCTCAATGAATATGAATGAGTCTAATTTAATTCATGTCAAAGAATATCAAAAAGATAAAGATAATTTCTTTATGACATTGTTGGAATTGGTTTCCCAATTAAACTCATACTATGAATAGTTTTGTAGACATTAACAACTTTTTTCATAATCATTAAGGTTCATCAGATTATACACTTTCTGTCATTCACTTGTTTGACAACATTATTCAAAATCAATGATTAGATTACCATGAAAGTCACTGTACATACCCATACCCTCATTGGTATTAATTTTACTGACACCACATACACTCCCATTTTATTATATATAATTACATATCATATTCTACATGGGATTGTAATCAGTTTCCTGAAATTTCAGTCACTTTTAGATTAAGAGCTCTCTCCTATTGTTTTAGTAATATAAGCATTAAAATTGAAAAAAAAAAAATGTAACCAAGCAGAAAGATTTGTTAGGCCAAGTAAGTATATTTACAATTGCAACCTCTTTTCTGGCAACATGTGCAGCCAAAAAGGCCAGTTGTAACGTCTCCATGAATAGGTTACGATGCAAACCTCCGCGTAGCCAGAGACATCATCAGTTGATGGTCAACCAGCACAGTATAGCATAAATGGGAACATTTATCCAGAGGATGATGATGATGATGATGATAATAATAATAACAACAACAATAACAACTATAATAATAATAATAATAATAATAATAATAATAATAATAATGATGACAATAAAAAAAATAAGCCTAAGAAGAAGAAGGTCAATAACAAAATCCAAAGGTTAGTACACTGCAGTGTCTATCAAAAGTGACTTTAGTGACTTCTGATAGAAACTTCAGTTTTCTCCACAACAATGGGAAAAAACTCTTTAAATTTGTTGATAAACTGGTTCACCAGACTTCAGTGAAGCATTAAGATGGTGAATTGTTTTGAGAGTCCAAGTTTTAAATATTTCATGTGTAGCTGATATTGTAAAAATAAAGAGAATGATTAAAAAAAATAACTATCCAGTTCTTTACAAACATTCTTTTAACAGAAAAATAATCTTGTGCTCTTACCTAAACTTTAACAAAGTTACAGTTTAAAGAACAGGAAGTGCTTTATATTTGATTGAACTGCTATGGCTGAAGATAAATGTTTACTATTTATGTAAAATAACTGCTTTGTATCCTACAACATATATTGTAGAATTATTAGATAAACTTTGAAGTCATCTAGCAGAAACTAAATAAAACTAAACAAAGGAAATTTTTTGAGAAAAGTTATTTCAATTTCTATGTGTTCAAGTGAACTCACCTTGTAGATTGAAAAAAAAAATATTTATCCATAAATATTGCATAGATAAAGTAAGTTTTATTCTCTCCAATGTTAGAGAACATTACAAGTGATCTAATACAATCAGTTAGTATTTTTAGATTATGAGGTTCTAGCAGAAGAATGTATTCTCTCTTATTCGTGGTTTATATGTAAATGTGTCATTCGTGAAAAAAACATTAGTGAAACATTAATCAATCCTTATATCCCTTCAAAAATATTTTCTTGCATACTCTTCTAAAATATATATATATATATATATATATATATATATATATATTTACATATATATATATATATATTTACATATATATATATATATATATATATATATATATTTACACATATATATATATATATTTACATATATATATATATATTCATATTTACATATATATATATATATATATATATTTACATATATATATATATTTATATTTACATATATATATATATATATTTATATATATATATATTTACATATATGTATATATTCACGTATATATGTATGTATATATATATTTTATGTATACATATATATATATATATATATATATATATATATATTTATGTATATATATATATATATATTTATGTATATATATATATATATTTATGTATATATATATATATTCACGTATATATGTATGTATATATATATTTTATGTATACATATATATATTTACATATATATTTATGTATACATATATATTCATGCATGTATACATCAATATACATATATCTATATATACTTATCTACATCTATAAATGCATATATATATATCACAGTAACTTTCAATGTTATAAATCAATTTCCTGCCTGTACCTTGACTTTCTAAATTAAGTAGATGTTTTTTCTGCACCTGTCTTTTGGTTTGAAGTAAATTTTGTCAGTGCCATAGATAGTGTTTTAATTTCCGTCTGCAGTTATCTTCTAGGCAAAGGTCCATTTCTTTCACAACTCAATTATATTCTTCTTCACTTTTATTCAAGAGACAGAATGAAAGAGAATAAATGAAATTCTTATGTTCATGGCAAAAGGTTTAAAATTGCATTCTCATTCTTAATGTTAATAGAATAGCAATGCTATCTAGAATTTAGTTAACAACAATACTCAGTATTTATTTGTTATTTAGACTATCTATTTATCTATTTTATTCATGCCCAATAAATATTTCAGTAGATTTTAAAACTCTGGATAATTTTGTCACTGCTGCCAATGTTATTGTCTTGTTTTTATAAAATCATCTTTAAAAGTGAATTTTAATACTGTGTTAATGGAAATTGCCCCAAAAATCTAGTTTGTCATCTTTTTCAGCTTTGATTAACAACTTATAAACATTTAAGCAAACACTTTCTTTCTAAGAAATCCCATTTAAAAAAAAATGGCTTGAAAAGTAAACATGACCTTCACACTCTTGTCTAACATCAACAAGAATTTTGGGAGGAGTTTTTGGACCTTATTATAAATCATTAATAAATGGGTATACTATCCAACAGAATAATTATCAATGCATGATATTTTCTGAAATGAACTCCTGTTATTACATGGAGAATGTGTCACTTGGCCTAGATTGCATGAATAGAATAAACAATTAAAGGAAATGGGGTTGCTGCAGGAATTGAACCTGTGACGATTAGGTAGCTGGTCTAACATAGCATTGCTCTTACCATTGAACTAAACAGCCCAGTTGAATAATTAGATTCAAACAAAATAATCCACTACTCTTGATAAATGGTTGAACCAAGAAACACATGTTGGGTGATTTCTCTCCCAAATCTTTGGTAAATTGCTCTATATTGTATGATAAATATATTGGGCAATCTTTATTTTGATTTAATGAAAACAATTGAAATTAAAAATTCAACTACTCTACTTTGTTTATCAAAATTTTTTATCAAAATTATTCTTAAAGTAGTATTTCATATATATATATATATATATATATATATATATTTAATGTGTACTGTAAAGAGTGAGACAGACTATGTATTTATATATATATATATATATATAAATATATATATATATATTTATATATATATGTAATTCTTAGATAATCCAATTTTATTTCATTGTAAATGTTGTAACTCATTATTATTTATTTTTTTGCTACTATTCACCTTCATCTTAATTGCTATTGCTTTTTAATGCAACTAAACTCAAGCATGTTACTCTTCTTAGTTGTGATAAAAAGCAACAACATGTAAGATGAAGGTAAACAGTAGAAATAAATTGATAATTATGACATTCTTAGATCTTTGAAAAATATTATTTTGATTTAAACATTTTTGTATTTACTTTCTTATAAAAATGTTTATCAATTATCATGACAAAATTTATTAATATCTCAAGAATAGTTGTAAATTATAAATTTGCATAAATCATCTAGATCAATGATTTGGGGAGCAAGCCCCATGAGGAGTGGGGGCTGAATGTATATTTGGGAGCAATTTTGAATTAAGGTGTAAAGTGCAAAAAACTGAGTTATCTTGAGGGTTAGTTGATTAATTCTTATTATACAATACTTTGAATTTCTAATTATACAATACCATTAATTACTAAAATCACTATTATATGATTCTATAAATTTGAAATGGTATTACTATAGCATGCAATATTTGATGAAATTATTTCAGGTCTTGATTCAAATTTTTTTCATGATGATATCTCTTTTTGATTAACATTTTTTTTCTCCTTGATTTAAAACTAAATTCTGGAAAATTTCCTAATTCAACATTATATTAACATCAAATTTGTTTCATTATTGCAAGGGAGAATTAATCAAAGCACAAGATTTGGCTGAAAGCCAAGAATTTAATTATACATACATGAAAGCATATGAGATGTGGCTCTTTTGCCATATGATATATAATTAAATTCCTTTTTTTTATAGCAGGGGGACATTAATTTTTGGAGGTGTCGTAGTGGGGCACGAAGCTAAAAAGGTTAGGAACAACTAATCTAGATATTCCGTCATAATTATTGTATTAATTAAATCTTTCATTTTTGTAGTTATTTTTTCATGCTTTACCTTTGACTCTAGATCTGAACATTTGTTGCACTTCAGCCAGCAGCTATATTAAAGGCTGTTTTTCAAATCCAAGATTAACTGAATATCAGATATGATTTGATATTTATGGTAAAGAGACATTATTTTTTTTTTTTTTGCAATCCTATCATTTGTAGCATCTATCCATGAAAACAGGATATTTTGGGCTCAGATTTAAAGAATACTGTGTATATTCATAGCAAGATAACAATAAAAAAATTATTTACACTCTTAGTCAACATGATAATAGATTATTTGCATTTTGTTCAAAAGGGATGAGGGCAGCTGCTTCTGACATTTTTATATCACATGTTACATTGATAAGTAAAGAATGATGGAAAACCTCTCAACTTGGTTATTCACGGCTGTGCATTAAAAAAAATTACAGGTATACAATCTGATTTTCAAAACATTTTCCCCATAAATGTCATCCGCACATCAAAGATTGGTGCTGAACATGACCTGACACAACTTACACTCAACCATAATCATATAATTTATTTCCACTGTGCCATATCAGGCCTTGTAGAGCACAGTGGAAGGTATTATTCTAAGGCTGAAAGAGGGAGAAGAGTTAGCATAGGTGGTTATGTTTATCAGCTGTTTTGTAACAAGGTTGTTTCACTGTACTGCAGTCTATATCATGTTTATACTCTCAGACGCCTACATATCCCTTGATAAGTACAAATGTATCCCTAAGGGTACATGTACCCCCTGGTTGAGAACCTCGGTTTTAGTGATTACTAAGCATAGACACCCTCATCATGTTGAACTTCATACCAGCTTTGCTGATGTAGTTCTTCTTAGATATCTGATTGTGGCTAACTCCTGTTACACACTCACAGGTGAGGTTCCCTATCTGTTAATTCAACCTCACTCCTAGGGAGTAAGATGTGATTCTTTTTCTTTCTATATATGTTCAGCTATACTTAATTATTTGGTATCAGCGTGGATTAGGTCAAGTTTAATTTTTAGGGGTCAGCTGTTTTTAATTTTTTCATATATTTCCTACCACAATTGTATGGGGTATTATATACAGTTTTTAGTCATGTTTTCCCCAGAGGGAAGTCCATTATTTTTCGCTGCGGAAAACTACCCCAATGTTATATCGCCCACCCATCTCTTTTACTAACTAATGTTATGTAGGCTCATTATAACCTTGTAGTTTGTGCTTCTGTTACCAGGTTTCAATGTTGAGACAGATAGTTGTTGTTCAGAAGAATGCTTCATGTATGGTTCAATAGATGCTATAGGGTATCAGATTTACTCTTTATAATCTTTTCCCGATCTTGAAGGCAACAAGCAATCCCATATGTGTTGGCTTTCTCTGTACGGATGTCCTGAACTTAAATTTAGGGAAACAAGTTTGTTGTGTTTTTTTGCTTTCTCTGTACGGATGTCCTATACTTAAATTTAGGGAAACAAGTTTGATGTGTTTTTTTGCTTTCTCTGTACGGATGTCCTATACTTAAATTTAGAGAAACAAGTTTGATGTGTTTTTTTGCTTTCTCTGTACGGATGTCCTAAACTTAAATTTAGGAAAACAAGTTTGCCAAGTTTTTTTTCATTGATAAGTATTTTGTTGGTCAAATCAAGTTCTCATGATCCAACAGTTTTTCTGCTTTATCCCAGTGTGGCCAAAATGTGAAGATATCATCTACATACCTCAGCCAAATTTATAGCTTAAATAGTGTTGTTCTAAGAGCCAAATTCCTCAAAAAAAAAAAAAATCCTATGTAGATATTAGATATCAGATATCACCAGAGACTGTGGGGGAACCTATGTTCTAACTCATGCCTGTTGAAATCTCTGATCTATCTATAATAGGAACCACTCCCTCCTATTGGACAAATTACACTTGAAAAAGATCAAAGCATACATCAGCCAAAACATAATGATAAAACCAGCAAGGATAAGAGTACTTGTCTCAGAACTTCAGACAATATTTACCTAGATTATGTCTTGGTAATTGAAAGCCAACATTATTCTTGTTAGTCATCCCAACTTAGACTGAATATAACTGACCTGCTCTTTTTCTTAATGTACTATTCATCCTACATAAATATTCCAGAATAACTACTATCATTATTTGGAAACAACGCTACAATAATATTTTATTTATTTTATCAGTTTCAGTTGCCATCATGTTGATTTCACATGCTTATCTTTCATGCTTAACCTGAATTCAGATATGGCTATAAGTAGTGTCATTTAACGGCAAGAGCTCTTTCTTCATAGTTACAAAGCATCATGATAGCTTGATAGATTTATCCAGATTTTTGATACATATATAAGACAGGTCTGGTTAGTCACTCTGTAGAAACTATCAGGGGTAGGGGGTAATGAATCAAAAAATTGGATAAAAGTGTGATCAATGAATGAGTTACCTCTCTCTCACTTTCTGTTGAGCTGTGATTACCAAAAAAGTGCAAATTTAAAATTCAAAAAAAAGCCTTGGATGCTGCCAGACGTTAGCTAATGGATCAATTCAGCATAAATGTACATTGTAAATTGAAGACTCCCACTAAAAACCTATCAAAGGGGGAATTTTCAAATAATAAAAAAGATTTTGTTCTAAACATAAGGAATAATTGTTTAAATTTTCAGCCCTCTAGCTGCTGCTTCTATGCACAATACATTCATAGCTAGCCAGCCAGATCAGCTTAGAAACTGAAGAAATGTATGTTGACAGTTTTGGTTGATGGTTTCTAATTTTCCTTAATTAACTGAAAAAAAGTAATGATAATAAAAGTATATTTTATTTAGCTTCTTAAAACTTGAGTCCAGTGTTGACAATATTTGGATATTTTTTCAAAAAATTTTTCTTGATTTAATGTCAAATGTTTCCAATTTAGATAGGTTTTTAAGAAAAATATTTTGAATTTGAGAGTAACTTCCAGAAAAATCACATCATGGTTTGCTCAGCCCCATGTCAAGGCTTCACATAAGCTCTGTTAAGCGTACATTTCGGGAACATGTTCTCTGCTTTGTCCCTTGCCCATGACTCCAAATCACAATAGGGGAATGAGAGTTTCACATATGAGTTAACATCTCTAATTTTGGTAAGGATTTATCTTCTTCTTGTTACAGTAGGAAAACAAAGTCAACTCCAGTTTTGAAGTTTGATAATTTAAAAAAAAAATTAAAGATGAATATGGATGAATATTGAATATTAGAAATAAATATTGATAATATTTGATTAAGTCAAACTGACTCATAAATGATCCCCATTGTTATCCTTCATTCTGAATCAGAATAACATGTGTTACTAAAGGTTGAAAGATTTCTGTTTTCACACCCAACCTTCAACATAGATAATTACTCTTACGATCATTTATGAGCTGATTAGCCAAAATTTTTCTTCATAACCGCCTATAATTTAGATGATTCGATCTTATAAACATATAAAACATAGATATGACTCATACGCTTTAGGCTATAACCTTCTAAGCATGAAGGGTGCGAATGGTATTCCAATTAATGGTACACTACCACTATTTGAAATACTTGACCCGTTATCAAATGTGCTGCCATCACAGTGCTGATAGAGAACTGTTATTGTAATATTCATGTAATGATTTTATGACCATTTAAATTTCTATGTCTCTTCCATTTTGAATCTGAATTTCAATAACATTCAAGGAACAAATATGAATGCTTTAAAAATAGCTTACTCAAATGATAATGTACAGATATTGAGGTCCAGGAAAACTAACTGCATTATAACTGAGTTGCGATATTCAAGGGTGGGCAATAGGTGAAAGACGGCAAACATATCCTATCATATGAAAACTAAGCGGGATTCAAACAATTAAACAAAGGCATTCTTTGATGCTTGTTTTTCATTAAATATTGCCCCCTAAATAATTACAATATATTACAAAGTGTACAAAATTTCAGTATTTAGAAATAAAATATTTACACCTTTGCATCAATGACTCGACCCTTTAAACCCTTATCCCCTGCACCTTCGGATACCCTGTGCCTGAGCTCCTGTGTGGAAAAGTTGAAAGTTTCATTCATTCAGTTGTGTCATCTGTGTCCTCAAACGTGCTTATGGTGTAGTAAAATAGCACTCACCTGGAAATAATTTGCACACTTGTTCAAAAAGAAACTCCATTTTTATTTGCGGTTTTCCAGATGAATGGACAATGATATAGGTAAAAATGTTGGGTTCCATCACCCGTCTGCCTTATATTGCTAATGGCGCTATAATGAACCGCATTGTATTGGGGGACACCAATAACATGTTTCATTTTCATTTGTTGCCTGAATGATAAGTAGAGCAATCATTCTATAATTATATATTCATAAAACATTATATTCACTTTGTTGAAAATTATGTATGTTGCTCAAGTTTTATACATTCTAAATGTTTTCATAAGTTCAAAAAATTAAATGATTCTGTAATTAAACTTGAAAAGTCAATCAACAATATCCAGTAATGTAAAAGATATTATGATTAATTCATGTTCAAGTGATTTGAGATGAAATCAAAATACATCTACAGTATGAATATGCTTTATCTAATTTGTTAAAGCCATTAGAATATTTTATGCTTTTGATATTGGTGAGAAATTTGGTAAGTGTTCTGAAAACAAATAATTTTTGACTGATATTGATTTTTTATGATAGAGTTCTTCACAACAAAGCTCAAGCACATCTCGCAATGATACATTTATTCCCCTACAATGTTTTTTATTATGATTAATCAATAATGTGAAATTGTTAACATTATTATGTTTCCAATCACATTGCACTGCTTGTATTTATGATGTGTTATTTTGATGAATACTTACATATGTATAGTATGAGTAGACAGATTAATGATTTAGTGTTGTTAGAATTAAAGAAACTTCAACCTTGAGGAGAGAACACAACCGGCATAAACAAGAGACACAAATTTAGGAGCTAAGAAAATAACCAACAGAAACTACACAATGCTAAGCTTTAGCCTGAGAAAACATGTGTAAGTTAGATATATGCTCAACTTGATCAATCTCTGTTTTAGGCTTTTCTGTGCTCTCAAATGTGAAAATGAAGTTTATTTCAGGTCATAATTTATTGGTTGTTTAACATAATAATGGTTGTTCCTTGTAGACAGATTTGCATAAAAAGGATATTTTTATTTAAGAAGTTGATTCTGCTTTTCTACAATTGGTTCCTCTAAACATTCTTTATAACTGATGTTCCATTTAACTGGAATCCACTGTATTGTCTATTTCTGATATGAAACTGATATCAGTACAATATATCTCTATCTGTTTTAAATAGTGTCTATTTCATCTCTATGAAATTTGAGTAATTGTATTAACTTTATGAATAGAGTCTCCAAGGTCAGCTAAAAGTTAAAAAATTAGAATTGAATTTGTAGGAAAGAGACAGATTTTAAAATCTATTTATTTTTCTCATTTTGTAATTTCTTCCATTTTGTTAGTTACTGGGAATATTCATGATCATAGATTTCTTGTGATCAATATCCTTGGTTTTACTAACTTTTATCACAGTTTTTTTATCATTATTTTATCATTTACATCAGTAAGCTTCATGTTGGGTAAAGTTTTAGATTCACTTTTTATTTTAGATATTGTAAATTAATCTAAACTATGCTATTTTCTCAAATCATATATAACAAAGATTAGGCTATTTGACCAACTCTACATAATTTCACAGTGTTCTTTCTACTCATTGAAGCTTTGTCTTTAAATGAGGGTAGTACAATGATGCTATATAAATAAACTTAAAAAAATATTCAAATCTAACTTCACTGGTGATATGATGCATCAACACAAATATTTGTGAATATGAAGCTATCTATTCATGCTGATTGTGCTTATTATTTGAGGGATATATTTTTGATAAATGATTTTAATGTCTTTTCATGTTTTGAATGGAAAATTTATTGCTTCAAATATTCAAAACAAAGAAAATACAGAGGAAGCTGCTTACAGTCCCAGATAACTTCATCAACCAATTACTGTTATCAAAATCAGTCAGTCCCTGATACATTTTTCCAATGTGATCCCAATAAGCTGATTCCCCTATATATCTTTCACTTAATGTTATCAGCTGGTTATTGTTATCAAAAAGACCCTGTCCCTAACTTATCACAATAAGCGGCTTCTTCTATAGTAATAAATAGTATATTTTGATTGCTCCATTTTTTTCTTTCAGGTCCCAATGTGCATGTGGGCAACTTTATGATAATATGAGAAAAACTTCTAATTCTGAATGCAGTCAGCCTTGTCCAGGAAACTGTATTCAAACTTGTGGAGGCAGTAGTAGAGTCCAGATACATGGTAATTTGCATAATTGGTTTGATAAATTCTGTATGATCATACTCTGATCTTCTTATATAGAGTTCTGCTTGTTTGTATGTATGGCCGGTATGCCTTCTGGTTATTAATGATTTCTTATAAAGTCTCCTTACACCAATAAAACTGATTAATTTATTTGTTTTATGATTCTCTTGAGTTCTATTACTCCTTTTCCTCTTCTTAAATTCTCCTTATATCTTACATCCTTTTTCTTCTCCCTCTCCACCCATCCTCAAAATGAAATAAATAAAAGTAAGAATGGAAGATGGTGTTTATGCTTGAGTGGGAGCAAAAGGGACTCAACCTTCAAGATAACTGTCATTTATTCCTTATTCCTCCCTCACTAGTCTAAAGCCTAACATTTAAGTTATAGACTGATAGCAAAAGTGATCAGGGACAATTATAACAGATATAATATTTTTCATTTTCCTTTGCATGAAATAGTTGATATAGATACATTCCATAAGTAATGAATTACTGCAACAAAATTATATACTTTAATTGTAGAAATATATATTCGAGTGTAAGGATGATATCTTAGTTGTCAACACCTGTGGAATTTCCTCTGGTCCACCTAGTTATTATTATTTCATCAAACACTTAAAATGATTCCTTTTACACACACTCATTAGTAGAGTGAGACTGGTTTCTATCCAAATATGATACAGTTCTGTCCAAAAGCCTTTGGCCACTTCAAACTATTGTAAACATCTAATTTCTGAATGGGAAAGGAAGATGTAAGGCAACTCCTAAAAGTAACTGTTCAAAAGGTTTTGGTCATTGTTTTTACTGTTTTAATACATTCATCGCTAATATGCTGATTTTGTTTTGCAACAGCACTGATTTTTTAAAAATATAATTAAAACTTTGACTTCAAACCTTTGCATGGTGAAAATTTCCGGAGAAACCTTGATGAAGATGTCAGAAACAGTGAGTCGAAGAGCTATTGCTGAGGAACGCGTCATTTCAAGTAGTGGCATCTCAGAAATCCTCTGGAAGCATTTGGGATCAACAAAGTTGTAATCATCCTTGGAAGCTGCAACATAGAACAGGACAGAAACTGATCGAGATAACTATACTCAGCCAAAAAATGGAGGATAGATATTTGGAATAAGATCGTATTCAGTGATGAAACTAAGATGGAGCTACGTTCTAATAAGAGGTTTTGTTAGAAGATGTCCAGGAAAGTAAAATGATCTACATTACACAAGAAATACAATAAAGATTGTTGGGAATAATTTGATGCTTTGAGGATACATAAAAAGTGATGACTCAAAAAAGTTGGTTAAAATTGGTGGTGGCTTGTATTGTACCAAATACATCCAGTTGCTTTCGTTAAATGCTGTGCTGCCAACACACAGTCAGCTGACAGCATTTTCAACATGCAGTCGATTTGTAGAAAACTTTTTTCACAAAGTAATATTTTGCTGGCTGGACTTTTTGTTGAATACTTGTTTTTCTATAATTTAGAGGTTAAAAATGGGGAGAAAATGATGAAATTTCTGTCTGATAATTTTATTTTACATCTTGAATTACAACATTGGCAGAGCAGGATGATAAAACATTATGAAATGAATTTCTGAAAATGATCAGAGAAATAATCCAGCTGACATCGACACCCTATCTTTAAAAAGTAATTAGAATTGAAATAAATTAATTCCAAATTTTTTTCTTGGCTTTTCTACAAACAAAAAAGGCCCACATCTCAGTCCTAAGAAACAAAAAATAAAATTTCATTAATTATTAAGTAGAATATTGCTATGTTTCAAAGTCATTTGCTTTATTTTCTTTCGTTCATCGGCAACATTCAACATACATTTTATGTGCTGTTTCTTTTTTTATCGCAGAAAAAATTATTTTATTTGTTGCTTAAGTTTAGATTCATTAAGCTTATTCGTAAGGAAGGTTTTACATTTTTGTGAATAACAACGACAATCAACTTCTCGTAAGGATGTCCTTCTCCTCAACAGAAATTACACTGTTCTGTCAAGAATGTTTAATGATAAATCTTTCAAAAACAAATTAATTCATTTAATGATTAATTGAGTGGATTTGGAAAAAAACACTTCAAGTATATTGAAAATTACGCTTATTAGTGGGGAGGTGTTGGTAGTATTTTAAATTTGAAATATAGATGTTTTACATCTAAATTTTGATTATTTGGTTACATTTTTAGATGTAAATCAATATCTAACATCTAGAAATGCAGCCAAATTATTGGAATTTAGATGTAAAACATCTACATTTCTAATTTAAAATACTGTACGCACCTTTGCTACAACAAGCATAATTTTCAACATCTAATTTTTTTCTAAATCAAGTCAATTAATCATTAAATTACCTAATTTTCTTTGCACCAATTTTCAGAGTCCTACTTTATTTTTGAAAGATTTCTTATTAAACATTCCTGACAGAACAGTTTAATTTTTCTGTTGTGGAGGGGACACATGAGAAAAAACTAGCATGTAAAAGTTTTATTTACTAACTTCTCAAATAACTAACTATGATGTATGTATGTTGAATGTTGCCAATAATAAAAGAAAGCAAATGAAAAATACTTTGAGACATTGCGATATTCCTCTTAATAGTTAATGAAAATTTCATTTTTGTTTCTTTTGACTGAAATTTAGGCTTTTTTCATCCTGGCAAATCAAAAAAAAACTAAAGAACTAATCTTTTTCAATTTTAATTACTTTTTAAAAGATAGAGTGTCAATGTCGGCTGGCGGATTATTTCTCTGATCATTCCCAAAAATTCATCTTATGAAATATGTTTTTGTTTTATCATCTTGTTCTTCCAATGTTGTTATTTAAGATGTAAAATGAAATAATTTTTATAGATTTAATGTTTTCTCTTCTTCATTTTTAATCTCTAAATGGTACGAAAAAAGTATTTAACAAAAAGGTAATCAGTGGAAAGCCAAGTCAGCAAAACATCACATTTCAAAAGGATTTCCACAAATTGGCTGCACGGTAAAACCGCTGAGAACCCCAGTTGCTGAAGGACCATTTGATACCAAATTTAGATGGCGGTGAGAATTTTCAGTATGATGGAGCTCCTTGCAGCAGATCACTCACAACACAGTGTCTTGGCGATGGAAGTGTCATCATATTGGAAGATTGGCTGGCTCAGAGTCCCAACTTCAGCATCAATGAACAAATGAGGACAAAATTAAAGAACAGAATTTGTTAGAAGAATCCATACAATCTTGAAGAGTTATGAGAGTTCTGTCCCCCAAAATGTTATCACTCACCTATAAAGATGTTGAAAGATTTGTATGTGTCCCTTCGCAGGTGTACTGAATAAGTTATTCAAGCTAAGAGAAGCCACATGAAATATTAACAATGTACAGTAACTTCTTGAAATGACCATTCTGTAATAAATTTTCCTTTCAAAACAATTTTCTTTTTAAAACATTGCATCTGGCTTGGTTTATGTGAGATGGCCATTTTGGAGAATTGTCTCACATCCCCCCCCTCTCATTCCGAAAGCCTGCTGCAATACACGATGATAAAAAAAATGAAAATGGTTTGGGAAAGGCCGATATTTAACCTGTAATACATGTGATGTCAAACATCTATTTATAAGCTGGCAATTATTAGAAATTTACAATTGTTTAAAGTGCCTGAAGATACTGTACGTTTGCTTTAGTTTTTGGAGATGCTTTTTAGGAAAGGGAAAAAGCAGAAGAATTTGGACTGAGAATTTATTAAGCACTGAATACTTTTTGTTTACAAACAAAATTTACTATTTCTAATGGAAAATTCATACAAAAAGATATTTGACCAAGATTATAAAATATTGGGAAATTGGCAAAGAAAGGACGCTGTATATTGTGTTAAAGATCAATTATTTTCTGAGAATAAGATTTATGTGTTTGGGTGATTTATTGTAATTTTTCTTCGGCAATGGAACTTATCTTTTTTTTTCTCTTACTTTTGCCACAAAAAAGTATATGAAGCAGCTTTAGTTTAGAAACAAAAGATATAACCTTATTCTGAAGAAAGTTTGATCCTCACTGGGTACCCCATACTTTTGGCCTTGTACCATACTAAGCCAAGTTTAGTAAATTTTGATATGACTTTATTTCAATTGGAAATCCATGATTGATTTACCAAAAAGGAACTATCGCTGATCTGTTTGTCTAGCAATGGAATTTTCAAAAGAAATAATCTTACTTTTAATTTTGAATAATTCAATTTTAAATCTAATGATTAATTTTTTTTTCTAATTGACAGTTATTTACCACTATTAAAAAAAAGTAAATCTATGAACACTTTTTGATCAATGGGGTTTGTTAACCTTGTCTCTGATAATTTTTATATATATATCATTATTAATCTTTTCCATTTTTCATCTTTATTCTGATAGATCACTGCTTTGTTGTTTGTGTTCTTTCACTTCTTTTATGCCAGCTACAAAGTGGGATTCTAAATTAACCCAAAAAAAAAAGACCTTTAATTGTATTTTTTTTGAACACTTGACAAAACAGTATTATCTTAGTTTTCATAAATTGTATCTTATGATAAACCAGAACATTCAATCTTTGTTTTGAAGTACGTACATAATGGTGTTTGATTTGGTTGGGGTTTTGCCATGAATCCATATACATCCCAGATCTTTTTTAGTTGTCTAAAAAGACATTTTAATTCAGACATTCAGTACCTTAATAAGTTGGTCTTGAAAGGGTAAACTAGGGAAAAAGATTATAATATATACTTGGGTAAAAACTGATTTTGTATACAATGTAACCTATGATTTGAAGATTAAAATTATTTCACAAACTTATCATCGAAAAGCTTTATATATTTGCATAAGTACCAAATTATTATGTTCATATTATGGAACTCCTTGTTTTTTCTTGAAAAAAATAGTCACTTAATATTTTAGAATATGCAGCAGATTTTACTTAATGATTATAATTGCAATGTCTTTTTACAGGTATAAAAGTACTTCCAAAGCGATTCACACCTTATGGTAAGTAATTCAAAAAAATCATTTGATAAATTAAAAGCATATTTATTTATCATTATTATGTTCTTCTTAATAACACTCAGTTGATAATTGATTGTCAGAATAGAATCAAGAGAGCAGCAAAATGAGAAGTGTAATAGTATTATTGGCCTAAAGAAGAATAGAGCTCTTCGACCAAAGCACTAAGGTTATCATTAAAAACATTGTGAACTCCCAGAGAGTTTTATATGAGGCACAATCTAAAATTCTAGCCTAATTCCAAGTAAGATTTTATCTAAGCTCTGGATACTAAGAGAAGCATTTTAGGAATAGGCTAAGAATGTTGGCTATGAAAAGGGTAGTAATGATTAGAAGTTCAAAGGTAATGGAAGAGAATTATCTAAATTCAGTGAGAAGGGCTTGGCTGATAGAAATATACTTGTTGGAAATGAGGGAATAATTGCTTTTGTTTGTGTGTGAGAGAGGGAGGGAGTATTTTGCTTTTCTGGGAGTCACCAAGAGAACCAGTATTGTTGGTATGTATAGGGTAGATCCATTGGTTCAGAAATTTGGAGATCTGTAATAAGCTTAGATGAACTGGCATTATCAGTGCGAGTAGATAAGAACAATAATGAAATATATAAGAGATAATGAATCGCAATTTGATGCTGGCATTGAGGAATAATTATTCCCGAATCAGGTTCTTGATTTAAAAAAAAATATTTTTGCTGAAGGTCTTAAGCACCTTAACCTCTTCAACAATAATACATGATTTTGTGCTGCAGGGCCAGTAAACTTTTCTTCTAGTTATTCAAATATTAACTATTTCATTATTAAACTCTACAAGTATTTACATTCTGCAATGCATCATGAGATGATTTTAAATCTATTTCAAGACATTATGAACAACATAAAAATAAGAAGTGCTGTCATTCATTTTCATACCATATTGAATATTTTCCACCATTATTCTTTGCTTAAGCTGCCAAATTTTACATTTGAACATCTTCGAGTTAGAATGACGAATTTTAAAAATACGTTTCTTGATCTATAGGAGTTATATCAAAACAATAGTTTATTTGTCAACGTTGAAGATTGTACCAATCTTTGGTATATTTACTATGAGTATTCATTTGATTATTATTAGTTAACTTGTCTCAATATAATAGTGATACCTGTAAATTGCTTACAGCAGTCTTTCTTAACCTTAGTTCTACAGGACTGCAAGGTTTGAGAGAATTTGTTATGGGTTCCATAAAAATTTCACCCATGAAAAAAAGACTTTTGCTTAAATTGATTTTTTTATATAACAAGTAGCATTCTCTATCTTCATGACATCTAACACTAGAAGCATCTAAACTTTCAACAACCTAAAGAGTTCAGTGGATATCATCCTTTATGATTATTATAAATTTCAGTTTTTTTAAGAAAACATGTCTAAAAGGCTAAAATCGCTGATGATATAATAAAATACTTATAATCAAGTTTCCAGATTTTTAATAAGTATTGATTCTTGTTGCTTTATGTTGTCATTAGTTTATAATATTATACATGATACTTAATACATATAAATTTTTGAACACTAGATATGCTGTTAGCTGTATATAATATTTTCATGCTGGGGTTCTTCAAGATATGAAAGTTATTTCAGGGGTTATACCAGTCTAAAAAGGTTGAGCAAGGCTGGCCTGGCATGTAAATTACACATTCTAAAGAAAAAGTGAATACAAAAATCCCTTTCAGACTGGGATAATAAATAATATAATCTTCACTTAATGTTGACAGGTTCTAAGTATTTTCTGGACTTTTAACCCCAGATGTTTAGATTATTAGAATTGAATTATAAGAATAACACTGTGTTTACAGAAGTGAAAACAAGTACTAACAATTTAGCTTATTTTGAAACCTTTTTATGCATTGATAAAATGTAGTGTCAGATAGCTGCATTAAAGACCTTTCTTATTTTGCTTTCTACATTCATTTTTCCAAAAAATTTCTTTGAAAATATAAAAGCTCCTCTAATTAAAAGTTTAGAATTAAATTTTGATGAGATAAATTTTTCTTTTATGACACGCTCAATCGTTTTAAATTCAAAATTGCCTGCCGTTGATTAAAATCAACTGCTAAAGTAAAATGGCTATGTTCAAACGAATTCAGACGTTATACAGAGTAATAATATATTAGTAGACATTGAAATTGATTGTTTGATTTCTTTATCAAACTTATTATGCTTGATGTCTTTTGTATCAAAATCTCTTTATTTCACTTGCTATTTATGTGTGACAATTTTCTTTTTCATTCTAGGCATTTATTTGGGTTGCTTCCAGTCTATACCTTCTAAAATGAATAAGAATCCTTTGCAGAATGCATTGATGACTCTAAACATTTGCATCAAACATTGCTGGGGAAAAGGACATGTTCATGCAGCTCTTCATCAAGGGTAAAAATATTCATATGATTCAAGTTTTGTTGTTTGTCGTATTAAAACTTTGAAAAACATTAACATACTTATTTCTGCAGCAATGTCATTTCCAAAAATAAAGACAGGAAATTTCTTGACGTATATTTTGTTGTACTAGATAAAATACCTGCTCCAATTCAAACACTTGAATATCATGATTTTTTTTTCAATTATATAAAAAAATTAACAGAATATTACATTCATTTCACTTTCAGTAAATTATTGAAGTAATTTTGAAATTCAATTATTCTTTAAAAAATGAATACAAAAATGTAATATTTTTTAGAAAAAGGAAAAAGGTTTGAAAATGTAAGGATTATGCTTTGAAATGAAATTGCCTGCTTTTTTAGCAATTTTTTTATACACAAACATTTGGTGATATTTCCTCTTGATAATGCTGACTTAGCAAAAAATACAACAAATCAATGCAATCATATATAAAATGGGCAAAAGGAAAGCAGATTTTTTTTATGTCTAAGTCCATGCAACGGATGGTTTGTTTGAAACTATATTTTATCAAATTAGGAGTAAATCTTTCTCCTTTTGTAATCTTTCAGTGATTATAAGCTTTCTGTGGTGTATTATACTTACTTTTAGGCCATAGTAAATGATGTAAATGGGTTTTGGGAACTTAATATATGGTAACATCTCCATTTGTAGACAAGGAACATACAAAAAAACCTGGAAATTAAGAAGTAGGTATAAGCCATACTGGGGCGACCCCCGCCTCATTTCCACCAATGGTCACGTTATTTTCAAATTTATCATGAACAAATCTGCTGGCAAATGTAAATAAAATTAATATCATAGATTTTATAATATATCTCTTTGTCACTTAAGAAAAACATGATTCATCAATGTTCATGTGGAACTATTAATAATGATCTTTATTATTCTAAACTGCTTTTAATGCATGAAAAACTTTTGAGTTAATCTTTTCATTGAGTAATATGATCCTTTTAAATAGGCTTCCAGATATTTAACTTTGAAATGAAAATGCTAAAAAAGATCAGAAGTGAAAAAAAAAATTAAAGAAAAATAGTTACTGAGCTGATATTATATTAAATGGTAATGGTGACCACAAGAAAGACAGTTGAACTGATTTGTAGTTGTAATAAGCTGTGTAACATTTATCAAATTATGTGGGGCTTTTTATATCTTCAATATGTTTTGGCTTCCCTTTACTCCTGTTGTAATTCTTGTTGAGAGACAATGAATACACAAGAGAAAAAAAATGTAGGTACAGACATGACAACAAATTCTAACAAATGACTCTAAATCTATCAACTCCACAAAAAATATGTTGTAGCTTGAGTGGATTACTAAATGCAAAGATATGCCCAAGTTAAGTTAGCTGTGTTTTCTTGTTCTAAAACTAAGCTGTAATTGTGGAGCATTTTTGGTCAGAATTGAATTGATCCATGTGCCATAACTAGGAGTGTATATGTCAGTCCTTGTACATTTAATTTTAGTCCCAAAACTCTTCTCTTTTTAGACTTTTTAGAAATCAATCTTGATCTTGATTAGAGGCAACCTATTGTTTTTCCCATAGTATTATATGCATGCAGAAGTTTCCAGTGAAAAGCTGGTTTTCAACTGTCACAGCCGGAGTTTGAACACAGTTCACCAATCCCATTTTCCGTACCACTAACTGCTCACACAATCATTGTTTTAATAAGAAGAATTAAATATTGATAGCATGGATACATTTGAGCAAAGATATGCTAAAAATGCAGGAATGCAGCAGACAGATGTTACTTAAATGATTTAAAGGAAAGGCTGATAAAAAATTATCTTCTATAGCAAAGATTGAAATCGTTACTTAGATTTCAAATGATTTATTTGTAACTAAACAATAGAAATCATATCACTATCATATTCTTAGTTTGTTTTACCCCTATTTTTTATCAACAAATAACTGCATAAAATCTGAAAAACTTGCAACATCAGCTCTTTTCCAATCATAGAAATTGTAAGTATTAGATATGTTTAGTTGATAAAAACCATTTCTTTCAAGTTAATATATTGGTTTCCTTTTAATTGTGATAAGAAAATTTTCCTTTGCCCTTTTTTTTCAAAATATTGTAATTGCACTTTTATTTATTCATTGACCTATTTAAAATGAGAATTTTATCTATCATATTGTTTTCTGAGACCTTTTTTTATAATAGAATAAATTCTAGTTTCCTATATTAATCAATCACCACTACCCACAACACTGGTTTAGATACTGTTGTTGGGTATAGATTATTCATGAGTTCTGATATTTATATGTATCTGGACTTTGTCCAGCTCTATCCATTTATAATAGAAATTTGAAATTTTGCATACACACTCCACTCAGTGAGTAGAGGAAAAAATTTTTTTTTTTTTAAATTCCCCTCCAAAATGACGTTTTAGTAGAGGGTTCAGTTTTCAACACCATTTTTTTTTGCTGAATTGGTCCTTTAGTTGTATTGACACTTGTTTTGTTTTTTAATCTGGACATCTTAATGTCCAACAAAAGGCAAGAGTTATAATGTAAGTTATTCATTAATCATTCCTTTCCCCAAGTCTTTAATTGATATCCATTACATGACATGCTCCTAAAAGACATTGGTCATTGGTGGTTGAGAAAAAAAAAACCTTTTCAAATATATCTTATCTGTTATTGCTGTTATCAATCACCATTACCCACAATGGACTGGTTCAAAAACTTTTGCTGAGTTTAAGTTATTCATGGGTTCTAACATTTTAAATACACTAGCTGTACCCATCGGGAAATTCCTTGGTTATTGACATGTAAACTAACCCTAAACCTAAATATTATCTCATGCCTTTCTCTTAATCTGTATCTTCTCATTGTCTCCCTTATCCCTTCTGTTTTTTGTTGCAAGTCTGATTTTTTTCCAGCTGTTATAAACAACTTTCCACGCATATCATATCTGTTGTGCATGTAATTGCTATTGTCTTTAATCACTACTTCCGACAACAAACCAGTTTAATCACTTTTGCTAGGCTTCAGTTATTCATGTGCTCCTACAATTATATATATGTATACCTATCTATCTGAATTCAGCCTAGCTCTAATTGTTCAGAGTAGAAACTTTAAATTCTGCACACACGTGCCTCCTCAATGAGTAGTGAAATTGTTTTCTTGTATGTTTGTTTTTTTACCTTCCCCCAGTTTTCAATGGAGGGTTAAATTTACAATGTAAGTTTATGCAAAATTTATGTAATAAAAATGTTCATATATGGGCGGCAGTGATTCATAATTTCTCTTGGAATGCTAGTTTTAATTAATTTTTGATTTCTTACACTTTGCTAGAGTCAGTATCTAAGACATTACAACAAATTTTTTTTAGATGAATTAACAGACAACCTCAAATGTGACATTTGCTCTTTTTTGATAAAACTAGCTGAAAACCTGCACTAAAAACAATATTTCCCACTAGTTCTCACAAAAGGTCTAAAAGATCTCTAGCCCTAATGAGAAATCAAAACTGTTATTTAAGGGTGGTTTAATTCTTTATCTCTGGTAACAATGCACCATTTCAGCTGCTTGAAGGTCACATACAAATAGATGGAATCAGATTTTTAGTATTATATAAATAGAAACTTGGAAATTGGATTATTAATATCATAGGGAATATAGACACAGACCCTCACATAATCATTTTTTTGATTTTCAAAAACTAATATGCAAAAAACATGCTCTGTTTTACCATTTGTAATAACAGAAAGTTTTTTGGCCATAACTCTAGTTGTCCTTGAGCTATGCTAACACAGACAGATGGACAGATATTTGGTGAATTAAAGTAATAATAAGTTTTTAGGTACGCATGAATGCAAATGGACATAAAATAAAGGACCCATTTAGCATAAACTTACATTGCACTCCACATTAAAACCTATAAATGTGTTGGAAATTTTGAAAACTAGGTCCCATTAGTTGACACCAAAAATTTAATAGAGATGTGTGATACTAGACAGACAGCCAGCTGGACATTTAGTGAATTAAAATGATATTGTCACCTCTGCCTAAAAATAAATCACTATAGCCAAGTTGCTTTATTTTTCTCACAATACCCCTTCTTTGTAAGTTCTTATCTCTATGTGATCCAAGACTATACCAACCCACCTATCCTATTCTGACTCTTCGGACAGTGATATAGAGTTATATAGAGCAATGCATGATGAAATCAAAGGTGCCAATTAACTGGAGTTGTCAGTCTCAGAGGAATGAGTGTAACAGAACCAGTAAGACAAAAAAAAGATGTAATTTTTATTTAAAAATTTATTCCCCTCCCCCTCTCTCTCTCTGTCTCTGTCTGTCTCTCTGTCTCTTTGTCTCTGTCTCTGTCTCTGTCTCTCTCTCTCTCTCTCTCTCTCTCTCTCTCTCTATATATATATATATATATATATATATATATATATATAGATAGATAGATAGATAGATAGATAGATAGATAGATATCATTCCAACCAAGTTTCTCCACAAACGCCTAAACATCATAAATGCTATGTCATGGTTGTGGCGAAATAAATGTTTCCTTCTTAAAAATGGATTATTATAGTAAATTGAGCATCCCCTAAATACAAATGGAAAGAGATCGTTAAAGAAAAATGAAAAAGGTATTTTTAGAAGGTTGGTAGTGGACTATACATGGAAATTTTCATGGCTCTTTGCCAAAAAATGTGACTGTGAGCACAGAAGCAGACATAGATGGAAAGACAGACATTTTAAAAAGGAAGAATACCTCAAGCCTAAATTTTTTGTTGTTTGATTAGGTTGGTGATTGTGGCTACAGTTGTAAATTTTTAGGCAAGGTTGAACTCAGCCAGGAACAAGCTAAGGGACCAATTTAGTAAATTTGTAAATTGAGCCCTCCGGTAAAAATGTAATTTTGGGTGGAATTTTCTGAAAATAACTTGCTAAAAACCTGCTCTGTGGTTACGTTCATAAACACAGAAAATTTGGTGGCCATAGCTCTGGCCATTCTTAAGTTTTGCTAACATTGACTAATGGACATTTGGTAAATCATAGTAAGAATTCAACTAATATAATGATACACATTCACTCAGAAATTTAAAACTCTAGTTATTCAATATTCAATGGAATAAAAACGAATACAGGTCTGATTAGTAACTGAATAGAAACCATCACATGACCAACATCTTTTGGCAGTATGCTCTGTTGGGGGTGATCAGTTGAAGAATTGGAAACTGGATGATCAATGAATAAGTTACTTGTTTTGCCTTTGGGGCAAATCACTAAAAAAAGATTGATACATAACTAGTCAGCCAGACGAACTACATAACTCAAAAAACTTATGTTGACAGATTTGGTTGACAGTTTCTTATATGTTTATAATAACCTTAAAATTTTGGCAATAATGAAAATTTTCATTTTGTTACTTTGCAATTTTTTCGTGAAAGAATTATCAATTTTTAATTAATTGGATCAGATTATATGTGTATGATATTTGACAGGAAAAATTAAGAGAAAAGAAATTGTATCTTATTAAAATCACTTTCACGTCTTGAAGTTAATCAGTTCTTGAACTCCTTTTGAATTATCAGCAATTCTATGATGTTTTTTCACAGTTGTCTTTCATAATTATCTTTGATAATAAGAAAACAAGTTACGTGTAACCAAAGATATTTAACCCAAATTTATTTTTTCTACTGATGATTATCTACTGTTTACTTCCAACAAAAAATAGACCAACTGCCAGAAGTAATGGAAGTATTTATCACGCTGGAAGTACATCCGATGTATTATGGCAGTCCAGATTTGGTTGTAAAACTGAAAGAGCTGTATGCAATAATATTTCAATGAGTTGCTATTGAAGAAAGATATTGGTAGGATGGTCTTCCTTCTTATACCACATAAGTCCTTTATGTAATTTACTGCTATTAATAAGTAAAAGGGGACATTATTTTTATCCATGGCCTAGTTCTAACCAGACCAAGTTCTCTTTTATATCAATTACTTTCTTGCAGGCAGCTAATGGCCTGTACATTAGGACAGATCAAAGGAAAGAGTAAATTCTTAGATATATGAAGATAAATGCATGCATAAGATTTTTAAAAAAGTCAACCTCTTATCAAATACTTTAGATATATCATGTAACAAGAGAATATTTCTAGAAAGAAAAACCCAAAAAAAACTTTACACTTGCAATAATGTCATGGTTATAACTTTTACGGGTAAGGCTGATTTTAAATTTATCTCTTAAGTGATATTAAAACTACTTTTAGGTTTTTTAGACTTCATTATATTATTGTACAATATTTACTTGAAAGTTTCATTGCAAAATATGTTTCCGTTTGTTTGTTAAGATGAATATCTATTTATCATAAATATGAAATGTGTAGATGGATACGGAGGATTTGCTACACAGGATATCTCCACAAATGTAATCCTCCAACTAGACTGTTTATATTCTTACCCTTTACTGATGTATTTATAACATAAAGTAAATGATTCAGAGTTTCAAGATGAAAATAATTTGTTTGTTCATACAAAATCATTCATTTCTTTTAAAAACATCAAATTAAGTATAATGTTATTCTATCATTTATTTTCATTAGTTGAAATATCATAATCCATTATTACGAATTTTTTTGACTGATTTTTACCTTCATCTTAATCTTCGTTGTTTTTCATCACAATCTTACTTAGGCCGTCTATTTATACTACTGACTAAACTGCATAGATTGGAAATAAGTAATAAGGCACAGACTTACATCCTTCTGGATGCCTGGTTGAATGCAGTAGCTGCTTTGCCAGTTAAGCTACAGGAACTCTGATGGCTTGTCGAAAATAAATCCAACTTTTAAACACTCTATCTTGATATCTTTGGTGACATCTATGCTGTTGGATTCTGTTCTTGTAGTATCAATGAAGCAATTATTCTATCATTTATTTTCTATGCGATAAAGTATTGTAACCCATCAGTAATAATTTTTTTGATTAATTTTCACCTTCATCCTAACCCTAATTGTTTTTTTAGTTGTTTTTTTATCACAACTCAACTTATACTGTCAATTTGCAGTAGTGAGTAAACAGTGTGGATTGGAAACAAAAATTAGCTCCTGGTAAGATTCAAACTCGTGTCTCTCTTGACCCAGAGAAGCCTGGTTAAATGCACCATCTCCTTTGCCATCTAAATACGTTGTATTTCCTTGGCTCATTGAAAAGTACTTGAATTTTACCATTGATTTCAAAAGTACTCAGTTTTCATTCCAGAAACTGTTGGGTAATATTTGGGTATCAGCTTTTCAAAGGTTGAGTTTCATTATTCAATCTCATATTATGTTCAGCCATATCTGTATTCAGTACCTTTTCTGTGAGTAATGTAAATTGAATTCAATTCTTGTTATTTTTGAAAGAATATGTAACAGGTCTGGTTAATCACTCACTAGAAACTGTCATGTGACCACTATTTTTTTTGCAACTGGGAGGTCTTTTCTAGACATAATAAGGAGTAAATGTTTAAATTTTCAGCCTTCTAGCTCCATTAGTGCAGCCTGTATACTCAATACATACATAGCCAGCCAGACCAGCTTAAAAACTGAAAAAAAACCCAGAACAAAACATGTTGACAGTTTCGTTGACAGTTTCTAACTGTAGTAGATATGATATTCACTCCTGGCTATTGAAAGTTCTGAAAGAAACTTCAAAGAATTTGACAACATAAAATAGAATTAAAACATCCTCTATAGAGATTCTAATACATCCTCAAGTAGCAGTATTGAATCCTGAGTCTGCTCTTTGCATGCTAACATTGTTAACACAATGAGGCTATGTTATGACTGCAGATGCAAATAAGTTGATAACATTGTATCAAATTATTTAATGTTTCTTGAAATTTTCAAACCTGCAGCATATCAGCATGCGGGTGATCAGCAATACAAAACTATTATTGTACACCTGAAGTATGGTTTATCATGAACTTATTGAGTTCTAAGTTATCAAAGTGTTGTATCTGTGGGACAAGTCATCAACTAGTGTATCACCGAGCTGCAGAATCTGTCCAATTTTAGGATATTTCTTATTGCTTGATAAATATTCCTCTGGATTTTTGAAAGAGACTTTTGATTTATCATTTGATTTTCCAAATTACCCATAAATAAAGGAGTGCCGTAATGATAATTTTACCTTTTTAGAGGTTGATTACATTAAAATAGATTTAGTCTTTTTCTGCCAGCAAAATGCCACTTGTGGCCTTTTCCAGTTGTTATCATACAATTAATGTAACATGAGATTTAGATTTACTACTTGGTTTAAAGAAGCTGAGAATCTCTGGACATTGCATATTCTTGACTAAAATCTCATTGAATCCCTGCATTATTGCCAGATCATGTGACCCTGTGTAGAAGATAGTTTTTGGTGAAAAGCATCTTATCAAGGAACACATTTCTATCAAATTTCAAGAAAATCTGACTTGAAACAGCTGAGAAAATCAATTCTAAAACATAAAATTTAGTTGCCATTACTGCCAGATCACATGAGCCTGAGTTTAAGATTTTTCCAGGTAAGGAGCATCTTATCAAGGAACACCTTTGTACCAAGTTTCAAGTGAATCTTACTTTAAACAGCTGAGAAACAACACGGGGACAGACCTACCGACGGACGGAGCCTCTTATAGAGAGATGAGGGCTCCTCTAAAAACGATGAGAGTCGAGAGACATTTGAAAGAAAAAAATTCTTCTCATCAGAAGACTTGTGTATGCATCATCATTCTTAGTGGTTAATTTATTCATTTTTTTTAACCATACAAAAACTTTGAAACTCTTTGTCATACTTAAGCACTGGGCGACTCAATTAGACATGTACAGTTTCTCGGCTTCTATTCTGTTTCTGTTATTTCTGTTGATGGTGTCACCACTTCAGATATACTTAGCATGAAGGCATAATAAAGCATTACCAACCTAAGATAACAGCACATAGTTACCTAAAATGATGCTTCTGTGTTTTTTACACAGATCATTGAGCACATTCCAAATTGCTGTCGAGTATGGCTACCATATGTTGATATTCTTGTTAGGAAAGGAAGCGAAGCAAAATGCAAAACTTGTTTTCCAAGTTTTTTGTAATTGATGCTTGTTGGCAGACAAAATTTCTTTGTTTTTGCTAGCATCCACCACCAGACCCCAATTAGTACAATTTACAGATCCAATTGACAAAGATACATGCTTCAGTGATAATTTCTAAACATCTGATGTATTACAAATTGCAAGTTTTCTTTAATACAAGAAAAAAATGTTAAATCTACTGCTTTTGGATGGCGTTCTGTTTTTGTTAAGAAGGTCTGATCTGACTTAACAGCATTTGAATCCAAAATTTATAGAGGTACGAGTTGAGTTGTGTGGTCCCTAAGAAGATGTACAGTCCATTACAAAGCTAGTAGTATTGCTTTTATATTTTGCATCCCAGTGTGTGGTCCTTTTTAGAGAGCTATTAATAGCTACTCCTAGGCAAATTTGTTGACCCAATTACTCATGCTCGTACTAATTCGGTTGAATGCATGGGAGAAAACTGCAAAAAATAAAATTCAAGGCTATGTTAGAAGTTAATTCTACAATGTTACTGTTATAAATGGATGACTTCATGTAGATTGTAGTGACAGCAATACACACAGTACTGCTTTTGACCATATATTGTTGTACATTTCTCTATGGTATGTCACGCTTTGAAGTGTATTAAAATAAACTAATGATTACTGCTTGGAATTCATTCATTTTGGTATTCATTTCCATGTAACACCTTAAACTGTTTTGAAATGAATGAATGATTAGTTTGTAATTTGGGACCACGGTCATTTGAGTATGGAATTTGAAAATAAAGCAGTACTGGAAGCACTGACCGTCTGCTCAGATGGTATAATGGTTTGCCTCGCACGCAGAAGGATGCAGGCTCAATTCCCAGTATAGGCGAAGATTATGGAAAACTTTTCATTAGGACAAATTTTCCTGTTCACTTAGCAGCTAAGTGAGTACACCCTAAGCTGTATGATGAATTGATATTGTAGTTGTGCCCTCCCCTATTCAAAGGGATTGTAGTAAATGAAAGAGGAACCTTCAGTTCTCCTCTGACTGTTGCCGGCCAATGTACATACATAGCTTTGTAGGAGGGACCACACATCTTTTGGAGATTACACTACTTAACATATTCTTGTTTCTGGATGATCACTTTCCACTATTTTCATAATGTCTACATTTAGTCATTTGTTTAATAGAAGAAATTTTCCAAAGATTTTACCAACATTTGCAAACAACTGTTTTAACTTTGCTGCCTTAGACTTTATCCTGAATAATGTAGACGTTTTTTAATCTCTTTTCGGTTTCTTTCACAATTACTTCAGAAATGAAGTAAAGTTTTCCCTCGTTTTTTTTTTCTGTATTAGTTCTGGAAGCTGGTTACGTCTTTTAATCACTTTGCAGTATCTACCTATAATCTTGGAAAGTACTTGTGTAAATAAAGTTTCAGATGCTGATTATTGATATCATTATACTTTGGTCTTATTCATTAATGAAATGACACCGCTGTGAAATTATTCATTTTCTAATTTCAAACTGACTTTCTTTGATGTAATATTGTACTCTGTATTTCCTAAGTTTTGTGATTAAACAAAAATTTTATTACCAACATGAAGTATACAAAACAGAAATAAGGTGTTCTAAATAGTTGTGGTTCAATATTTGAATTCTTAGCAAGTGATGAGGTATAAAAATAAGAAACAATATTAATTCATCTTTAATTTATATAACAAAAACTAATTCTCTTTTCTTTCTTATGGAAATTATAATATGTATGAAATAAAATTATTAGATTGTACCTGTACTTCAGTAAATATTCTGAATTGAATTGAATATAAAATTCATAGTTACAGTTTTAGAATTTGATCAGTGATTTCTGAGATAACCGATGATTAAAAAATGATAATGTTGAATGGTTTTTTTCATACATCCTGTTTTTTTTAAATCTTCTTTCAGTGATTAATTACAAGAATTCTTTTATCAGCTTAGTGAATAAATTGTACAAGGAGAAGATATTCTAGCATTTTGGATAGTAACAAGTCTTGAAGGTGTCATATATCTTAGCGTGGCACCCTATGGCATTTTAAAGTTGTACAACCCTCCACACCCAGTGGAGGTCAGGGAGTCTTTTTCATGATCCAGTGATGTTATAGATGACCGAACATAATGTCTTTTGATCTCAGCAGATCTCCATATGATGTCATAAAGTCTATGTGACATCAGTTCTCTTTTGCTACCATAGGTCAGTTAGTCTTTCAAACAGTGTCATAAACTGAAACATTGATATATGTACCCTGTGATGTCAGATGGCTCAGCTGTATGCTACTTGATCGAGGCAGACTTTCTGACATCATAAAGTCACTTAATGTCAGTGTTGCATGAAGCAACTTCTCTTCAATCTTCATGGGTCAGAGGGTTTTCTTCTTTGGGTTGTAAACTGGAATGTAGCATTCATTGACATTACAGGACCCAAATTGATGTCACTTTACTTTCGCATAACATTATTAGGTCACATGTCACAATGAAGAAGCCCCTCTGACCAGCCAAAGGTGAACAAAAAAGAACCCCATGGGGGTTACCTGTGGGGGTTACATAATCTGCTAAGAAGTTATATCAGGTTAGATTGTGTGACATCACTTATCCTATTGTATCCAGGACTGTTTTCTGCAATGTTCGAACTCCTGATTTTTTTATACATTACTGATTTATAAATTTTCATCAATCAAGATGAAATTTCTTGAATAAAATTACTTATACTGAGAATTTGTATTTTGGGATATTCTTAAAGTACAAAGCACAATTTTTATGCAATTCCATATATTCTAACAAATATGGCCTTTGAAATGATATTGTACGATCTATAGAATCTGCTTTATATCTACTTTTAAAAAATGTACTTTGTCAAAAAGCCTCTGAAATGTATGCATGAGTATAAATACATTGTAGCAGGTATCTCTCTCTTCCCCTCTCTTATATACACACACACACAATGTATGTCTGATGTCCGGGAAGTATCAAGTAGAGAAATAGTGCTTTATCAGCATCCTTCTCGTTTTTCAAAACTGTCTGAATGTTGTCTATCACGATTGCCATCAGCTGCCTTATTTTGTTCTCCTTAATCTCGTCCACGGTCTTTGCGTAGAGCCAGAAGTTTCAGGGAACCTAATCTTGTCTCATTTGAGGAGGGGTTGGTGACAGGTCTGGGTGATATGATCTTTTGCCAGAAAAAAAAACCTGCATGAAATGTGAGGAATGGGCAGGCTCTGTCACTTTGAACGTGATGGTCACATAGTACTCAAGCTCACTCAATGGTGTCTCACTGCCGACTGAGTAACCCCATGGAGTATTGTCTGTTCACACATTTGCACTGAAGCCCACACTGATTGTTACATCAAGGTTGCACAACAAGTTCTATTGAGATATTTGAAATAGCTGGATATTTTGCAGACAAACCTTGTGTGTGTGTGAAAAAAGTGGGCCACTCAAGCATCAATTTTTGCTGACATTATATTAATTGAAGTAAAAGAAGAAAGGCAACTTGAAAATGCTCAAAGTTTTCAACAGTGGAATCCTTTAATGCTTTTGAAATAGGAAATTATAGTTTTCTCTTTTTTCGGTTGACTTTGGCACTGTTGATGATAGCAGAAATTGAAGTTCCCATAACATCAAAGCCTCTCAGATATTTTTATGTATATATCATAACAAACAAGCATTCAAGTGAAATGGACCTTTTGTTAAGAGGATATGTTGTTTTTTTTAATGACTGAATGTTTGAAATCAAAGCAAACTGAATTCTAATACAGAAAAAGCCATTGTGACCACTTTGGGACAACAATAATCGGCTGATAACATTAAGCGAAAGATATATTTAGGAAGCCACTTATTGCAATCATAAAGAATTGATTTTCACAATTCTTTTCATGTATTTTGGGGCTATTGTAAAACTTGAAAGAAATAATTTTTAGTACTATTATGCAATGTAAAATTACTTGCATATCAATTAAAGACAATTGACTACAAATATTTCCAAAAATTAACCTATCCCCAGCATTTATATTTTTGGATTGGTATTTGACATCATCAAAAACCAAAATTAAAAATAAAGTATATGATATTTCATTAGTAGCTTTTATCATAATACTAAAAATGCTTTCATCATTTGATACAAGAAAACAAAGAATATATATTTTTAAGTTTTAGAATCATTCTCCCTTGATTTTCAATCATATCACTTGATAGACCTAAAGAATCTGTATCTTGTGATCATTTCAATAACTTCATCCAGGTTAGTATGTTCATTTGCTGCCTGAATAATGTCAAATCTTCCAAGTCTGGATTCTGGAAAATGACAGAAATGTTTTATATGCATGGACCTTTTGTTAAGAGGATATGTTGACAGATGTTGCACTCTGGCTGTTATCATATTTAACCTGCAAATGTGAATAAAGTGCATTCTAAAGTTGAATTGTATTATATAAAAGCTGTTTGTTAATTTCTGTCATGCTAAAGCAAACATATATAGAAATAAAGTTCCTATTTTGAACAGGATGCATTTCTAGAAAATGATCAATCTGGATGCAATAACAGGTGAAGCTCTTACTTCATCCATTCCAACTTTGCGATAGGAGTTGTCCAAAGTAGGGTTGGATTGAGCAGGAGATTCATCTTTATAAAATTAACAAAATGAAGCCATGATTCAAATTTTCAACCTGGAGGTAGGCAGGTAAGTAACATATTTGTTAGGCCAACCTTATCCCGCTTCACTATTAGGTGAAATTATACTATAAGTTTGCAACTACCAAGCAAACAGCAGATATAGCTGAAACAATTGCTGCTGACTACAAGTGTACTTGCTTACCTGTTGTCGCTCCTATGTATAAAATAGTACTGCACAAAGCCAATTGGACAGGAATTAGGATCAGGAGAGTGTGTTGAATCAATCCATGATTTATAAATGCTTAATAGAAATCACCTTGTCATTTTTGACGGGTACTATGCTAGATTATGATAAAAATCAAAATACAGCCACCATGTGAAGCAAGTTGGTAATTTTATAATAGATTTTGATGCCATATGAAATATGTGATACCAAGAAGTATTCATCAAACAAGGTCTTTTATTTTCTTTTTTGAACCTATGGAACTAACAGATATATTTTTGTCACTATCTTATGAAATCTAGCTTGTAATGATTGAATATGCTATAAACCTCGTTATCATAGATCCAACGTGTATCCTTCAGTAAAGTGTTCAAAAGTCAACCCGGTCTGATTCTTGAATGCAAACTGCTTATGACAAAATCCAACTCAACCATCAACATTATGTCTAAGAAAAGAATGAGCATTAAAGCTTGCAATATTTTTCCATTTTATCTCGTGTTTATAATCAGTTACAAATTGGAACACTTCTTGATTAGCTGCTGATAAGGGGGAAACTGTGTGTAAATATCTGTTGCCAAGTTTTCAGCAGCAAAAATGTTATTGACAAATTAAACCTTACTGGACTAAATACCTACCCTAACGGGTGGGATAAATTGCTTTAAAAAAAAGATTTGATAAAACAGATGGCTAGATAGATTGAAATCAGATAGTGTTTGATTTTATTTGTTTTTAAAAAATGATTTACACTGTTAGAAAGAAGAGTGGTTAATGTTGAAAAAAGAAGGGGGCTCATGTAATGGAATATCATGGGATAGATGAGTATAATTGTAAACCAGATTGAATTAATATGTATTGAGTACTTCTGAATTACTCATAAACATTATACAATTAATTCTGAAGGTTCTGTTGTGATGCTGCAATCCAAAAAAAAAAACATTAATTATTTACTAATATCATACATTTTTTTTTAAAAGATGGAAAATGCCGATATGATATTCATTCTCAGAACTAAATTTCATCTTTATTTACAATAGAATGTTAAGAATATTACACCATCACTTTTGATGATTTCATTCTCTTTGTTTTATATTCATTTGTGAAATATGAGATATTCAAACTTATAAGTTTTTAAAATGTACAAAATATTGTTTCTGAATATAAATCATTGTTAAGAATTGCCTTTTCATCTTAAAGTTGTCATGATAGGTGGAACAATTCATGATAAATAGTTGATTGGTTAGTTTGCAATCTTTAGTATTAGAAAAAGTTTAAAGGATTAGGTAGTAAATTTTCTCTATCAATACCTGTACTTTCAATCTGACCAGTCTTTCAATTCTATGTCTTTAGGAGCTTGCATTGTTGTATTTCTCACTGTTGTCAACCGTTAGTGTAAAATCAGAATTTCAATTGTTGATTTCAAAAGGAGATAGACCCTCCCCACTTGAAAGATTTACTGCGGCATAATCTTCAACCTTCATTTGGTCTTGTGGAAAGACTTAGCTAAGCTTAATGTCTATATGTTGTCTCTCTAGATTTCTCTTCTTTCTATTGTGAAGGTTCTTGAAGAAGATCTTAAATTCATCTCATTATAATGACAATTTGGAGAAACTACCATTTATTTTGAAGTCATCTGTTACTATCAAAATTTCAGAAGTTGAAACATCAAAAATTCAGTGAAATACCTCTTTAATAATTTTTTAATTCTTAAAAAGTAGAAATATTGTTATAATAAAGTAAAGACCATCTGTTCTGTGGATAGATATGAAAACAGTGGATTTAAAATGTATTATTATAGCCGTGAGTATAAGAAATGATACATTCATCTTAAGCCGATATTGCTATTTTTTTCTCTCAAAACTATCACTTATTGACTTGAATCTTCTAATTTTAGTCAGATATTAGATTGTAAGATATTCCTGAAAAATCAAACTGTCTCATTTTGACTGCTTTTATTCAGTTTAATTTATCCATTTTCGCATTTGATTATGGAAAATCCTCCTGTCTCAGACACATAACAGGCACCACCAGGCAGATGGCACCCTGTGTGACTGTACATGTTCACAGTACCTAGGGCCAGCCCTGTACATAGTACTCACCTTCAGCATCTTGACGACAGTGTGAACAGATTCGTTAAGTGATTTGGTCTTGCAAGAACATTTCCAAAATATCAGACAGAAAACAGGAATCCAAAACATCTTAGAATCCATTAGAAAACTCAAATAACAATGGGCTGGTTATGTTGCAAGAATGGCAGAAAACCGATGGACATCACCACTCATAACATGGATCCCCAGAGATCATATGCACAACTGAGGCTGGCAGAATACAAGATGTAGAGACAAACTAGACAAATTCAGAAAGTATTGGTTCCGCAATGCCCACAATAGAGAGGTGTGGCAAATCCTGGGGAAGGTCTGTGTCCAACAACAGACAATTAAAGACTGCTGCTGCTGCTGTTGATGATGATGAGGAGGAGGAGGAGGAGTCATCTTGGATAAAATAAAATTCAATTTGTTAGGAGGAATAGCGTCTTACATGAGAGGCACAAATTTTGACACTACAGTTGTTCAATCATTGATTCTGATGACAAGTCTTTTTTTTTTTTTTCATTATTTAAAATCACCATATGCAATTATTTGGATGCCAGTTGAAGTTAATTTCTTTTTGGTAGGAATATGTCTCTATGGTTTAAAAATATGAATTACCTAATTCAAACACATGAAATAATATTTTTTTTGTTCATTTTGTGTATTTTGTGAAAAAAGTACAGATATCTGCAGATACATTATTTTAATTTTCATATTGAAAAAATGATCAATGGTATGTGTCTACATTGATAATTTGACCTTGATTCATTTAAATTATTATACTCCGAGTCTAATTTTTTGATGAATTTTATTTACTTTCGCTTTGAATAATGTTACTATTTGTGTAGAATGCTCATTTCCAGAATTGATGAAAGTCTGAATCATCAGATCAATTACATAATTTTCATTTATATGCTTTTGCATATGAAGTTCTCTCTTTTTGTCTGTGAAACATGCATGCCAGAAATTCTAAATCGATGACTTGCAGTGATCCCCCAGAGAGAGTTCATCAAATTACACTTAATTTCAGTTTTTAGCCTTACGTGTAATTTATTCCACAAATTGAATTGTATCATTAAATAAAACTCAGAAAAGACAGATGTAGCTCTGTCTTATTGTTGTATTTAATCTGATGCCAAACCATAAAAGGACTAACTAATTTCCAATTAACTATAAAAGAATTGTTTCCTCTAAAAACTAATAATCAGGATACATTAAAGCTATTTATTATCTTCAAAAGAACATCTTAAAGTACTTTTCTTATTCATGGCTGGCTAGAATTGCCTTTAAAGAGGTTTTATCTTGATTTAGATTTATTGTGCTGAATGTTTTAGGTATGTTAATGTTTTGAGTTGATTATCATTGTAAGTTTAGCAAATTAGGTTGATATCTAACCATTCCCATGATCACTGCCTTCTTGTCTTCAATGCATAAATAAAAAATACTCATTCAACCATTTCAACTAGCCTTCATCAGATGTAAGCGAAAGAGAACTTGGGAGTTTTTTTAATGAAAATGTTCAAGAAATTCTGTGCTTAGCTTATTTTTCAAACTGTTTGTAATATTGTGTATTTGAGATGCTTTATCATTCTTCCTCAGTGGTTTTAATAAACTGAACAATCCCCTTTTAACTATTTTTTCCAACACAATATAATGCATCGGTTTTTCTTTAGATAGCCTGACTGATAGTCAAGTTGATTTACAAATGTTGGGTTATTGGTAACAAATGAGAGCCATCAAATGATTACTTCATTTTCTCTTATTAAAGTTAAAGAAGATATAATTGAACGAAGCAAGAATAAAAATACATGTATGGAAGAAATTCAGTCTTATCTCTTTATATAAGCTGAGTTAGATTTCGTTTTTTTATTAAATGCTTTCATCCCATAGAAGTAATAAAAAAATGCTAGAAAATATATTGGTAATTAGTTTATCACTTATTTATAAAAATGTATGATAGATAAAAACCCTTTTTCGTTGAATGTTTTTATACGTATATAATTACAGAAATGCATGTTTTTGTGGCAAAAGTTCCAGTGCTGATAACTTAAAAATGTCAGATTCCCATTGCAATATAACATGTAGCTCTGATGATGGCAACTTCTGTGGAGGAATACAAGCATTCCAAATTTATCGTAAGTAACCTTTTTTATTCATTTGAGTTGATCTTTGGAATGATACTTGAGATATTTTTCTCTTAACCAGAAGAGTTTTTTCAAGCTATTAGACTATACATAATTCCTAAAAATGTGCATATTTAAAGTGCCAAAGGCAAATCGTGTGAATTTATTGCAAACAGTGTTTTTTTTAGAGGCATTGACAGGTGCTGAATCTAAATCTGCTCAAAATTGAGAAATCCAAGATGGCCACCATTCTGAAAAATGTATATATTTAAAGTGCAGAATGCCAATTGGGTTGATTTATGGCATACAGTGTTTTTAGGAGTATTGAGGGGTGTTGAATTCAAATCTACCCAGCCGAATATTGGATTTCTCAATTTTGAGGCATTGTCAACCAATCTTGGATTTCTCAATTTTTAGCCATAGTCAGCCATTTCTGAGCTGGACATACAGCAGATTTGAATTCAGTACCCTTCAACACTCTGAAAATACTGTTTGCCATAAATTTACAAAGTGTAGTATCTGTGCACTCAGTAAAAAGTGTTAAACCAAAAGAACAATGTTTGGGTACACATTGCGTTTTATATATATGCATGATGGCTTCATCATTTTCTTTGTTTATAGTCTACATAAAATTGCCAATTCAACATTCTATACTTTAAGAAGGCCATAAATACAATCAAAAACTGTGACACAATGCTGAAACTTGTCATACAAATAAATATAGTGGACAACAAATTGTTATTAGTAATTTGAAAAGGAATACATTAAAATGCTTAATCGAAATTACCTTCAAATTTGTGGAAAAGAAGTATTTTGAACAACATTCCTTCTTGTAAATATACCACCAACTGTCTAGAATTATATCTACATTTTATTTCTATCCAAAACTAATGTATATGATGATGAGACAAAAAAACCTGAAAGTAATCATATTTATGATAAGAGCTGTGTCTGTCACATTATAGCATCAGCACATTTCCCATCCTACCCTCGAATTGAACGACCTAACTTTTCTCCCCTCTCCCTTTCTTTTGTGTCAGTCTCACTTGTAGTATCAGTAGCAGCCATCTGTTGACCCAATTGTTGTACACTTATGATAACTGTTAGTAAAGCAACCTATTGGGGACTACTTCATCTGACTATAATTTGAGAAATCTCCATGTGTGTACGCACCGAGATAACATTACAACATTGTATGAAGTTGATATTCACCAGATATATTGGTCTATACGCTGGACATTGCAGTGTCAAGTTTGAAGTTGTTTGGATTCATAGTTCTCACTATGATAGTGAGAGGGAGAGAGTGTGAGAGAGTTTTTTTCCTGCCAAATTTTTCTCTTCAAGAGACTAAATTGAATCATTGTTAGATGTAACAGAATTTCTTGAAATTTCTGTTTTGATTGTCGCTATTAACAACATTATTAACAAATTTGCTTGTTTTTCCTATTTCGTCAAACCCAATTTGAGGATTTATATTCTCCTATTTTCTGCCTATTCAACCACTTTTTTTTCGACAATTTGTTTTTTCATCAAAAAATTTTTTAATCATTTTAATCAATGTGGAATAGAGAAGAGTATATTTTCTCACTTTTTATTCATAGATCTAAATTTAGATATAACATATCTAAATTGACAACACTGAAGAGAATTAGCTGAAATACTTTGAAGCCGTAGTTTTGAATGGCGGACGGAATATGATCTTACATGACTATCATGGCAGACACAGTAAACATGCTCCTTTAGAAAGGGCATGCTCTAGTATTATAAACAGAACAATTTTTGTAATTAAAGCTCAGGAATTTTGATGTATCTTCACTATCTATAAAATTCTTTTTTTTTTTTTAACTCTAAAGGTTATTAGGATAGAAAAATTGCAGTTTTTTTTTTTTTTTTGTATTGTTACCAACAGGGCTTTACAAAGAATGAAATGTTTGATGTACTCATGATCTCTCAGGAGAATGGTTTTCTTTGTGCTTGACTTAGCTATGCTCATTATATTCAATTACTATCAGTGATCCTAAAACATATTATTAAGCATGTGCATTGGAACGGGTTGTCATGAGCCAAGCATGAGTTCCAAATGAGGAATTTTTTATGTGAACAAAAATTTTGAAGTTGGAATTGCTGAGGTCACTTTTGCAGAAAAACTGGTGGAATAGTTGTGAAAATGATCGTGTATCATCAAGAGTAGAAAAATAAAAGAAAGAATTATTAGAAATTAGGAACATTGTCTTAAATTAGATTCCTATGTGTGTGTTAGGAGAACTGCCCCATCCATTCATGCAAAAACAATCAAGATTTAGAGAAACAAACATACATATAAAAATACAATGTAAAAGCTATTAGTATTAATAAATATGAAATCAGTTTGTACGCAAAAAAAACTAGATGTCTTTTTCTCCATTATTCTCTTGGAAATTGTTTTAAATATGCCACATTCTTGGTAATATTAATTGTATTATTAAGTATAAAAATAAACTGGTTATCAGATGTTAGCATTTTTCAATTGTCTAAAAATGTGTAGCATACTTGAATTGAGTGGAAAATAGATTTTAAAGATTTTGTTTAATCAATTGTTATTGCATTTCAAGTGGGACTATTAATTGTTCTCTTTTGTTAGTATATTTCTGCTAGAGCAGTGAAATATTGACTTCTAATGAGACATTGGTATTTTGTTGCGTTGTTGCATCATGAACATTGTAAGAATCATCAAAGTGTACTTAAAGAATAGTTTGATTGTGTATAACTTTCATAAATGGCTGAATAACATCTTCTACACCAGTTGACACTGATTCTAGTTAAGAGCAAATGAGCTTAGTTTCAGTATATGCTAAAAAAATCTAGTTCATTGCTGTGGAATCCATTAGTGGCCAAAGTGGATTTATCTTATTTTAGAGATTAATTTTGCATCAATCAATTACACAATTAAGGTTGATTGTATTTCCAAACTAAATATTTTTATTCAAACTATATTTGTTTGATCTTTTATCTTGTTATTACAGATGTTTATTTTTTGTTATTTTCTTCAATCATTTTTTTCATCAAATAATTTGTGTATGGTCTTCTGTATTACACAAATTGATATCAGGATTTCACGAATAATGTAATTTTCAAGATCCCAGTTTAGGCCAGAAAAGCGCAACAAACTCTCCTGTATAAGATTCATTTTGATGCTCGTCATCTGGTATAAGAGTAGATATGTAAAAAAAAAAAAGAAGAAATTAATAGTGTCTATTGATGTCTTAATCTAAATTTAATCATCATATACCTTGCTGGATAGCATGTCTAAATCATATATATAATCAAGATTTGCTTAACCTCTCTGTCACAAGGTTTCTTCCTGAAAATTGAGTTTTATTCAACAAAAAAAAAAACACTAGTAGGCTTTAGATATTTTGCTCTAGATAATTTTAGACCACAATTTCAAAAAAGCTCTGTGATTTTTTAAGCTAAAAAATGCATTTTTAAGACTGTACAAAAAAATAAAGTTTAAAATTTTTAGGTGCAGTTACTGAAATTGACTGTATAGTTATCATTTTTTGTTCACTAAACAAGTTGAAATTATTCAATTTTTTTTTAACATTCTTTGCATTTTTTTGATGGGGGTTCATTTTTACTTTTAGAATTCATACTTTATCTAAAGGATGAATAAGAATATTTTTCCCATGAAAACTGTAATGTAAAGTAAACCGATTTTTCACCAACATCCATTACATTTATTTCAACTTCAATTTTCTTTCATGGTGGACACAAAATTACTTATCAACTATTCAAATATTAGGATGACTGAATTTTAATTGTTACTTTTTGCTGTCATAACGATGATTTTTACTTAAATTTTGTCAATTTCAATTTATCCGCAGTAAATAAAACATACAGTTTTTAAAGAAAATGACAGTTTTTATTTGAACTTACTCTCGAATTTCAGTTTGTATGGAGTAAATTAAACAGTATATTGAAGTGAACATTCTGTAAAAAGTTCCTGCTATCTACTTAAAAACAACACCTAATTTACCTTCAATTTTTATTAACATTCTGAGCAATTATCCACAGCTATATAGAGCTTACAGCTGTAAAATTGTGAATTAGTCGATGATTTGATGTTTTTCGGCAATAGGCCCCAGATAGCTGAGGATTGCTGCCCAGTGTGTGGATATTTTCAGCTAGCAAGAAAAATCTGAAATTATCAAGTTACAGCTTCTATTAGTTTAGTAATAATTAAGAATCTAAATGAAGTTTGCTCTTTTGTGATTTTTGGTGATATATATTCTGCGTAATGATTTGAATATTTTATTTTATTCAAATTCGTTTTCTGTACGCAGGAAACATTCTTAAAAAATTAGTACTAGTCAGCACTCTTCCAGATAACTTTCAACAAAACAAGCAAGCCAGAAAGATCTTTTGTTCAACCTAGCAAATTTAATCTCTTGGGAAAATTAATAGATCATTTTTGACAGCACTTTTTTGTTTTCAACTGAATTTTGTTTTTCACCAGTAGCAAATTTTCTTCTTTTTTCAAATACTCTCATAGATAGCTTTCTTGACACTTCTCAAAATTTGCTGCAAGTGTTGCTAATTTATCTCTTTGTCGAAAAAATGTATGTACACAGATAAGAATAAATATAACTGCATGAAAGTAGATGAATATTAAAGGATGTAGCTATATATATATATGTGTGTGTGTATGTGTGTGTTTATGTATATATATATATATATATATATATATATATATATATATATATATATATATATATATATATATACAATAATTTTATGGGAATCAAAAAATCTCCCATTTTTATTCAAATAAATTAATATCAAGACAAGAAAATTTTTGGTAAAAATTATATCCAACTGGAAATGACAAAATGTTTATTCTACATGAAATAGATTTGAATTGATAAGAAGAATGATTAGAAAAGGTTTTATTAGTGAAGATTACAAGAATAACCATTAAAATACTTGTGATTAGTGAGAAGGCAAAAAATTTAATGGTCTGAAATCTGTGAATGACTCACCCAACTGTAGGATTGCTGGTCTAATTGAACTAAATGTCAATAACTTCAACTAACAAATTTAGGAGTGCCATTTATTTTTAATACTGAGGCGGTAAAAAATTCTTTTGAATTAAGATATTGCATAAAATTATATCCTATATCAAATCTTCAGTGCAGAAAATACTTAATTTCTATACTGAACAGCTTCATAAAAGCTCTTTGATGCTGCATTTAAACTGCTAGGGTTCAATTGACATTTCCTCTCAAAGCCAGTGCATTTCACAGATGTTCGTTCATAGGAGTCTGTTCTAATTTGTCACTCATAGACATGGGTTCTGGGAATATCGACAGAAGAAAGAAGTCGGTTTAAAGAAATCAAATGAAAGCAGCTGGATGACAGCAGCATTACTCAGAGGAAAGAAATTACTGGAAAAAGCTATTCTTGACATTTATTGTGATGAGCTCTTAAAAAATATCTACCAACTTTTACAGTATTTCATTGCATCAAAGTAGATATTGCTTTATGAGTTGACAGTGGGTTTTTGATATTTTCCACGGAGTTGGTATCTTTTAGGCAGTGATAAAATTTGTTAAAACCCAATCTATATGAAAAATCAACTATATTAATTTTGTTGAGATAGAAGCTTGTTTATGAATGAAACACATTTTTATGAGAGGACAGTTAATGTTAAGAATCTGAAAAATATTTCTAACCAAAAGATAATCTCCTGATTTGCTGAAGCATAGAACTGGAATATCTATATTTGATCTCAGTCAAGTGTTGAGAGATAAAAGTAAGCATTAAGGACATAGAACTGAAAGATTGTATTTCAATAGCTTTAGTTGGGTTCTTTTCCCATAAAGTAGGTAGAGACCTGGTTATGACCCCAAATAAATAAACTTTGAAAAAAAAAGGATTTCTCTACTAATGGAAAATATGACTAACTGCTAGAATTTCTCGAACTTTTTTTGCAATTTCTTTTATCAAAATTAATATAGAGAATATAAAATAAATTGTTTAAAATCTTAATTTTGTATTAAAAAAATACAGAATAAAAAGTCATCTATTCCTAAGCACAAAAATTACTTTTAAATGACTTCAATTTTCATGTTCTAGAATGTTCAACTTCCACTATTTCTACAATTAAAATCAAATCCATGATGTAAATACATTCCTTCATATTTATATTTTTATCTTTGAGATTAACGCAAAATAAAGATTATTATATTATTAATAACTAATATACAATAGGCTTACAAATGATTAGTAGATTGTGAGAAATGATATTATTCTCAGTAGAAATAGCCTTTATTAAGCTTAATATATTATAATGGAAAAATATCTTGGGGAAATTTTTTAACTTAATTAAAAAAGTACAATCAAGTAAATTTAATACTGATAACAACATTGACATTTTCTTTTTTAATACAAAAAGCAGTTCATTGTATATATAAAAAAATAATTAAGTGCTTTTTGTAAAAATGAAAACTGATTTTTCAACCATTTGGTGCTAATAATTTACAGCAACTTTACTCTTTAAAGCAAATTCAAACATTTACTGAAACATTTGCAAAATAGCTGACGTATTTTTTCCAGCAAGTTGAAAAAAAAATTTTCCAATCGCTGTCTAATTTTTTGCTAAGCATGATACAATCTAGAAGATGAGGGATTACCAGCGCAGAAAACGGAATTCACGAACTGAGTACAAGTTTCAGCTGGGGCTATTTGCATCCATTTTGCACTAATGCTCTCGAGGAAAGCATGAACCCTCCCACTACCACCAGCTGTTCAATCATAGAAAATCATTACTCGATGTGACCTAAACAAGCTAAATAGATGGGCAGTTGGGGCGTTTTAGCCCTGTAAGGTAGTCCATCTTGGACGTGGGGCTAGTAATTTCACCCTATAAAAACCACTATGCTGCCCTATGCTCTACTGCTCCACAAGGAATCTACGAGAAAAACAACTCGTAGTACAATCTATATCAAAAATATTTGCTACGTTTGTACGTCCAATTGCAAATGTTCATCCAGTTGATGAGTCGTCAGTCACTTTTGGCTTAGTTAGATTAGTTTTGCTGGGTTAAATTAACAGTTTTGGCCTTGCTGAGGTCATACCCAGTGATGATATCCCATGGTTTGGCAATCAGGGAATTGATTTGTTGTTATGATTCCATTCACTCCATGGTTGAGATATGGTTGTTAACTAGTGTTATCCAAGTCACTGAATGCTTCAGTGAGTATTAACAATCTCCTGTTATCAAGCAGTTTGGGCATTGATGTGTGAACTAGGCAACTTTCACTCCAGGGCTAAAGTTGTTCTAAGAACATTAAATAGGTAACCTTATCAACTACCACCAGTATTGGGCGATGGTTGTTATAGCTACCCTTGAGTGTGGAAGGAGAATCCAGGGGGGCACAGCCTCTTGGCTAGAGGTTAGTTTAGTCTTGTTAACAATAGCTGTATACTATACTTTGCATATTTTCAAAAGTTTATTTACTTTTTTCTCCACTATAGATCATACTGCCAAAATTTATACTTGTTAACTGGACCCTTGTAAGATATTTGCAATACTGTTAATTTTTCTCTTTAACTAACCATAGCAATTTTTTTAGCTAAAGATAGCAACAACTTGGAGTTGTTGTCTGTGACATCTAAAATAGAAATGATACAGCACTGAACATCAGCTTGGAAGATTTGCTGCCAGGGTTCCATGGAATGCATAAAAGATATATTCTTATGCATTTCAAAAAACATATCAAATTTTGAAAAATAGTCAAGTTGAAGTATTTTCTTGAAAATTCCAATAAGGTTTTAATTTTAATGTTTTTCTTTTATAATGATCACGTTTTAACATTGAAAACAACATTATAGTTTCTATTCTATTTCATTCATACAGACAAGAATTTTGTATGTTACAATGAAATTTTAAAATCCATTTATAAAATAAATGATGAATTCATTTTTGTTTTCCCTCTTAGATGTGGAATATCTCTTGAGAAAATTCTTTGGTAAGAATAGTTTTTTTTCCCCCCAAATATCTATTGTCTACTGACTGAAATCCATACTCGAAAACTGTTATTAATATGATCTAAATCCTCATTCCTATTCAGTACTGTTCCATATCTGTCAGCATAACTACACTTCTCACTGATCCTCTTTTAGTGATAAGTTACAATGTATAATAAATACTAACAATGATTAGAATCATTATCAGAAACCAATTCATGATTTAAAATGTGAAAACTTTCATTATGTACCTGTTATGAGATACAATTTACAAGATTTACTTTCTCAGAACTTTTTTTTGTGTGTGTGTGTGTGTATATATATATATATATATATATATATATATATATATATATATATATATATATATATGAGTGTGTGTGTGTGAATAAAGAATGACAATTTGGGAACTAATTTTTTCTAGGACTGAATTTACTTATGGAAGTGAGCGAAGCAACTGCAATGATCACAAAATAAAGAAATGAGCCTCAGATGGGAGTGGAACCCACACCCTTATTCATGGGAACGCTTACGTAACCTAGGTCTGCTCTGAATGCTTGAGCTACTGAGACTTTTACAATAAGCAGAGGTTGAAATAACACCTTTAACACATTTCTCTCTTCTCTGATCACTGGCCAGTTTTCTTCTTTAGTCTACGAATTACTTGTATTTTTTACGTATTTTCATGTATATTTATTGTTCCCATGTCGACAGTGTGATGAGTAATGGCTATTAGTATTCAACAAAGTGAATAAAGGAAGACAATTTGGATACTAAATTTTTACTCGGACTGAATTTCTTAAGGTAGTGAGCAAACCAACAGTAATGATTGGAAAATAAAGAAATGAGCCTCAGGTGGGATTCTAACCCACAACCTCTTTCAATGGGAAAATGAGTTGAAGGTGTTATTTCAACCTCTGCTTACAGTAAGAGTCTCAGTTGTTCAAATGGTTAGAGCAGATATATGTCCAAGTGGGGGCAAAATATATATTCAGAATAGATCTTAGCAGCAAGACTGCTACCGGCAAAGAATAATACCATCTTTTTATATGGGAACATTTTTATATGGGAACATAGTTGGGGTTACATAAAACAATTGTACTGCATGATTATCCTTTATTAACTATAAGGTTCCAACTTTCAAACCCTCACGCTCTAGGTAAGATCTGGGGGTAGAACCCCCCTGCGCTCCAGTAGTTAATGGCATCGAAAATAGAATCGGTAAGCCAAGATCAAACTCTGGCTGAGACAGTTTGCTCTAATGCCCTAGGGAAAGGCATGTACCCATCTCTTCCCACTTGGAACGCATCATCGGCCAAAGTGACAGGGTACCCCCTCCTCAATATGGGAAAGTATCTATCCAATAATGGACCGTGAAAAAACTGATGAAAGAAATATATATATATATATATATATATATATATATATATACATTAAAGGGAATTTACAACTTAATTTCAATTCACTTTTAAATTTGCCATCTGATATGTTCAAATTATTTGTATTGTTTCAATAGATTTAATGAATTCATATTTGTTATTTTCTCTCTCAGGTCAAAGCAGTATCTCTATGCCAACTGATCTTACCTGGGCTTGAAAAAGCTGGATGAATGAACTTTAATTCCAACAAGGAAAATAAGATCCACTATAGATAATTTTTTTATTTGTGAAATTCAAAATTGACTTATCATCTGAACTTTGAAAGTATGACTAAACGGATGACAGTTTTGCTTTTTCATTTATTTTCTATATTCCCAATAAAGTTTTTGTTAACAAAACTCTTCTTGTATAGATTGATTTTGTTATTGATGGTGAGAAATTAAGATGAAGAGAAGATTTTGTGAATTATATCGAAGTGATCGGATTCAATTGTTTCAGAACATGAAATATTTATTCTCCAAGTTCCAAATAGTGGGAGTGAGTAACTAAACAAGAGAAGAATAGAAAGGGTCAAAAATAGATCGAAAGTGCTGTATAAACAGACGTGTAGTGTTAAAAAAAGTGAGGGAACACAGAGTTGCCTCCTCTGGTGAAGGCAGGGGGTGAATTGGGGTTGCCTAATTACCCCCACAAATAGACACATACACTCTCAAGGAAATATTTGAAATTTGATAAATTTCAGAGATGTTTTAGACCATATGGAATGATTATTTGGAGGTATATAGGATGATTTTTCTTATCAAATAGGGAATTTTAGTCGTATATAGATAGTGAAGAAATGTCATTCCCTCTGCCCCAAAAATTAAGGGAACACCATTCCTACTACTGTGTATGTAACAAAATCTGATTGTTGATCTCTCATAACCTCATTTCTTGAAACTAAAAATTTATTTCAGGCAGGTTTTTTGAAGTACAAGTAAAACTTCTCTTTAAAACTACATTATTGCACTCAGATCATCAATTTTGACTGGAAGAGATGCAAGGATATACGGCTCTGTCTTCTCTCTAAAAGGAAACAAAGCATAAAAATACACTTTTACTGTGTAGGTGTATAGTGCACATTCCTTATACGATTCGAGCACTTGTAAAATATATAATGAAGATTCAGTGAAATTTGATGATAAGTAGTAAATTATTCTTTTTTTTGTCGTTGACATTTTCGTATAAATCCAAAGTTAAAATTTGATTAACTGAATATTGAAAAATCTTTGTATATTTGTCTTATGATATATACTGTAATGACTCCTTTTATACTATTTCTAAATCTAGTGTGTTTTTTTTTGGGGGGGGTATGACTCCATGTCATTTGGCCTCTCTCATTGTGTTAATATCAAACTGGTTCGCACATAATGAGATTTTGGTTCTTTTATACCAAAAGGCTCCATGAGACATAATAACATTGAGCAAAAGGGAACATTAACATTTTGTAAGTAAATAGGCTTTTACCAAACTTTACAGCTCTGTTATGAGTTGACATAAACTGGATCAAGAGTGATGCAGCTGTTCCAAAGAGCATTATAATGGCTCCCCATGAATTATTCTATGACTCTTACAAAGATCCTGTTCTGCTTCCATGTAAAACCTCTAACCAATAAATGACATTTTATTTGGCTCCTCAAATAGTTCAGCCTGGGTTTTCTCTAGAGGAGTGGAAAAGGGATGAAAGAAATATTTGCAAAAGATATTTTGTTCTTGATATTTGTCTTTGGGACTAAAGTAAGCAATCTTTATCTATGTCAATATCAGAGAGGAAATTGGGAAATAATTCATACGAATATATGTTTTTGTTTTTTTTGTTTTTGGTTAGTAAGTATAAGATGTTTAGTTCACCTGGTTTTGCCGTATTCAAAATCCTAGATCTGCGTATCTATAGAAATATAAATTTAGTAGTTTAGTGAAATAATGTCTCGTTTAGTAGAATAATGGTCTACTTAGAATTTGTAAGTTTCAACATGTCTTGAACATATGAGTGAATGAAAAAACAAAAAAAATGCATATTAAATGAGTCATGGTTATTTTATGTTAAATAAATTAAATTTCTTATCAATCTATTCATTATATTATAATTGTTTATCTATCATTTGATTTTTAAAACATTAATAGATTACATCAAAAATTACCATAGTACCCATAAAAAATGACAATATCATTTATGGATAAATCGTATAAATATATATTTTGGCATGAATTTATTCATTGCAATGATACTTCGAGGGTGAAGTTTTTTGTAAAGAAGTCGGATTCCCAAAATTTACTCTGACCGTCCATCCGTAGTTTCAAGTTAGTTCCTCGTTCTAACTTGATAATTTGGACTTATATCCTATCCACCATATTTTTAAAAAGTGTTTTGTTTTTCTTCTATGAAATTGATATCCCAGTATGATCAAATTAACTATTAGTTGAAAAAGATTATCAAAGGAGCAGAAAAAGATTTCAAAGTTCATATCAATGGCTGTCTTGTTGAAATATCATAAAAATTCAAAGAAAATACTAAATGCAATTTTCATTGTTTTAAATGAGTTTATTGCATCAGAATTATTTTGAGAAGAAAAAAGAAATATTCAAGTAATTATAAATATAATTCTTAACAAACTCTTAACTTAGTTCCAAACCTATATTCAAGCAGCATGACTGTGGTCTAACAAATATGTCATATGCCTGCTCATTTCCAGGTCTGATGGTAAAATTCACTTAATTTTTTCATATACCTATTTGCTTTAGCATGACCATTTACAAAAAACAACCAGCAAACAAACAAAAAAGTGACATGGGCTTTTAT
>OY735215.1:21820267-21832767 GCA_963457665.1 Thysanoteuthis rhombus | reverse complement strand
ATACTCTAATGACATATTCATCATGAAACTCCATGCGAATAATTACTGTACTTTTTAATGAATTCAGCAGAAAATTAAATTTCTGTGCTTTCCAGGTTATATTAAGATTCAAAATAAAATGTTAATTAACTTTTATATTACAAATCCTTGTTTGTGGAAATGCTGCCAACCTCACTTTAGAATTTTTAAATGATTTTTTTGTTGCTTATTCAGCTTATTGATTCCTTTCTGGATTCTGAGTCAAGAATCATATGTTATGTGCTCATAAATTAATTCTTAAAGGTTTAGAAAAGAATGCTCACGAGAATTCTAATATTGAAAGCTTTACAAGTAATTCAAAATACCTCAACTCTTTAAACATATTGCATTTGACACAATTTGTCTTTACTAATCAAACATAGAACCTTACAATTGTTTTCAAAAATAAGAAATATCGTGTGATACTTTTTTCCTTTGTGCTCCTATGAGGTGCTACTGAAAAGTTGAGGGAATTTTACCACAAAAAGATCATACATGGAGGTCTAATGTTCTTTTATTCATTAGTATCAAAATATTTTGTATATTAATTTACTCTCGACAAGATAAAAATGTATTCATACTGTATGTTAATCAGATAATTAGTAAAAACATTAGGAAACTTTATTTAAAAATAAATAACATATAAAAATCACTACATAGAAATATTTCTTTCTAAATGAGGGGAAAAAAATCTTAATTTCACAAAAAACAAGAGTTTGTTTTTGCTAATGAAAAACACATCATTAAATTATTCTAATTTATAACTTCTCTATTTAAGGGGGGAAGAGGAGCCTACCTTTGATGATACTATTAGAGGGATGTCACCATGATGTTTTGGCAGAGCAGAAATTCAACAATTACGGCTACTCTTACAATTACGGCTAGCGCTATTTTTCAGCAATCTTGGCGAATCTTTAGCCATTTTCAACTATTGAAAATTGCCATAAAAAGGCCAACTGTTGTTGTTTTTTGATATTTTTTTGGTTTATTTTGCATGGAAATTTTTTGATTTGGCAATATTGGGTGTGACACCCTGAATTACCGCCCCCATCGACACCAACCCTGGGAAGGCCGCAGTATTTAAGGTAAATTTATTTATAGCTAAATTCTTTTCTAATATTTTACTCAATATTTTGTTTACATCTACCAAAGTAGATTAAAATTTACATAAAGGATAATTTATGATTTTTTAAGCAATATAATTCAGCTTCTTTATTTCCCTATGGAATTTACATTATTCAAATTATAGCGGTAAGTGAAAGCAGAGTCCCATTGAGATAAATTTAGCAGAAAATTAATCATTGAGATAATGAAATCTGGGCATATAACTCAAACTCAAAAATAATTTATATATATATATATATATATATATATATATATATATATATAATGTACTGTTTTTAGAAAATTAGCTTTACATCACATTTTTCCTTTCACAAAAGAGGTGAAAAACAAAAATAGATTTCAGCATTGTTTTGCGTCAAGCTGATATAGAGGCAGCTTGTACCCTCTGCATCCCTTTCAAATATCCTAGTCTCCTGTGCCTTTCACCATTCAATCTCTGACGACTCAGCTTGATACATCATCATCACCATTTTTGGAGTCTAGGAACACTCAAAATATTTTCCTATATAAATCAATGGTAATTGCTTCTTTGCTATATGCTATATCAGCTTACGAAAGGTCTTTATATGAATGCTATTTTCGGATAGAGGGGGAAACCTGCATATATTTATATATATATATGTATAAAAAATCTTCACTTGGTTAATGTTTGTATTTATTGCTTTATGCATATGTGAAGGAAATTCAGAAAATTGGAAAGTTGCCTATTTCATTAAAAAAAAAAAAAGAAAAGTAAGAAAGAGAAAAAGTCTCTTCCAACAGTAAAAGCTGTACATGAAACTGGAAAATGAAAACCCATTTTTCCTTTTGACAATTTAATGTAAAGTAATGCAACATCGAATCAATACGAAAGCAAAGGAAACCCATATTCAGTTAGAAGTGACCTCACAACAATAGCAACTCCCAACTGGGCTTCTATCCAAATCATCATGGAAAGGTTGGTCTCCTCATATTACGGCGGCTTGTACATGAGAAACATACTAAATACCAGTCATAAATTGTAATGTGTGGCCTCAGACATCAGCAGAGAAATTCCTCAAGCTCAGCTACAATAGAATGTTCTTGTGTCGTCATCATTGTCAAACAATGGTACAAATCTGATCATCGTAGCTGTGCCTCACCGATGCATGGCTGAATGCTATTGCCATGCCGTGCGTTTTTCCTGCTTTTTATTGATGACAGTTCACAGTGTGCAATGCAGCTCTGTCTTTATCCATACTGATCATTCTGGCTGATTTCACATTAAGGTCAATTGACAATTGTGAAACTTTGGTAATGAGAAATCCTATTGAGCTCTCTCTGGAATTATAATTGTATCATTTGAATGAGATTGCTTGCTTTGAGCTTCTATTGTGTCTTTGAAGGCACAATTTATGCTTCATTCACTCCAGATAATTGTTCTTTGCATTGTTATCATTTCCTTCAATCAGCCTTGTTGCAAAATAGTGTTAATAAAAACACGAGTTTCCCCCAATATCCAAAAGTAGAGCATTCCTATCAAAACATTTTGTTAACCGATAAGGCGTAAACCGAGGAGGTAATAACAATTCATTTATGTTGGAAAATTTTCAAAGCCTTCCCAGATGGTAATGATGGTATGTTAGGCTGAGTCATTGGAGGCTGGAGTGGTGGGAGGTATGGGAGACTGGGGTTTAGGAGAGAGAGGAAGAGGGTACCTGCTGCCTCTATACTAATTAGCTGCAAATAAATGCTGAATGCAATCTATTTTTCTGCTTTTTTTTGTATTACTGATTGCAAAAAACTCCCAGATAACCAAGCTTTAGTTTCTTGCAACACAAAAAAAAAAATAACTCAGTCACTGCTTATTAACATGATGGGTATACTAAATAACTTGCTCTTAAATATTTTTAAAGGAAATGATTTTCAACCAGGTTGAATTTTAGTTTACTTTGAAATTTAAAGCAATATAATACTCTTGAATTGTCTGGATTTCTCAGATAAAGCATTGTCATAATATTAATTTTTTTTTTCCTTGAGGCTATTTCTTTGCTTGAGACCATTGAATAAGCCAAATAGATTGGAAATGAAGAATGATCTTCCAGCAAGATTCTGTCATAATGTTTGTAATATTTTTAATATGATTATTTAATTTTGTATATAAAATAATTTAAAACTTTTTGACTTCTGCAGAGACAAGAATAATTAACATTCAATTATAATTCTAATTCTCATTGAAAATTGTGTGTTCGGGTTTCTCAAAAGTAAATCATGAACCATCTGAAATTAGGTCAGAAAATTAGAATTAATTTTTTTTAAATTGGTGATAAAATGATCTGAATGCTTATTTTTTCAAAATGCCTTTAAAACTCTTCACTTGGGCTGTGATGCCTAAAAATGTTCGAATGGTCTTTGGGTTAATCAAATATCTGTTTACGCTGCTATATCTCAAATACTATGAGAATTTAGAGCCCAAGACACCAGAGAATCCATTAGAAAATCCAAATGGCATTGGTTTTGTTGCAAGAATGGCTGACAACAGCTGGACATGATGACTCACAATGTTGACCCCAAGAGATCATATGCATAACTGTGACCGGCAAAATATACAATGGCGTGATGGACCAGATAAGTTCAGAAAGTATTGGCTCTGCAATGTCCAAGATAGAGAGATCTGGTGAGTTCTGGGGATGGTCTATGTACAAGATGGACCCAAAAAGGCTGTTAATGATTATGATGATGACAATGCTTGATCTAATAAAAATTAGATCTGGATTATGTCTCTAACTAACAGAAAGTCAGCTGTAAAACAGTTAACTAAAGAGGTATCATCATGATAATCCTGTCTGTTCTTAGCTGGATGTAAATTCCTAATGCACTGAATTACTTGAGATTGAAAATTGATCAAAAACTGCTATTGAAGAAGACAAATATCTTTTTTTTCTGCTTATTTATCCCCTAAAGCTTCAGCTTTCATTTTGATAAGATGATGTTGCCTTCTAATAACAAAATAAGAAAGGAAGGCTGAATATATAAATTCTAATCAATTTTTATCTTCCTGGGAACTTGATGACATCTCTATTTTAAAGACTTCTGTTAAGCAACAGACAGAGCTTCTCTGAAGTCTTTCCATTGACATTACTATCGAAAGGCTTTTATATTTTAAGAATGCTTCTATTGGTAAAATTCACAGATAAACCGATTCTCATAAGATCACTGAAGTTAAGCGATATTGAGTCTGGTCATTACCCAGATGGGTGATCACGCAGAAATATCAGGTACCATGTACAGCAAAAAGATTGTTCTACGCCTGTCTCAGCCTATGTTCTACCACCAATTAACGGAATGTCTTGCCAAGCTCACACTGGATTGTGCACCCATACTTCCTCCTCCTCTTCATCATCATTTTTGGTAAATATGGCTACCAAATACCATCTAGGAATTATTTATACAAATTTTATCTACATTCTGAGTTGTCCACTTTCATATACCCTGATGATGAATCACAAAAGAAACCCCGAGAAAAATATAAAGAATGCTCTTAATTATCTAACTTTGTTTTTAAAAAATTAGTCTTTCATAATTGTTATAAAAATCTGTTTTAAAAGCATCAAATTTTTTGATCAACATAAATTAATTGCTCTTGTAATATTGTTACACTCAACTTAAATGATTAAACCATTCTCATAAACAGATGTACACTGTATACTATATAATACTATGTCATCAAAATCTGTATGTATTAGTGAAAAGTGACAATCAGTCAGTCTGTGACGCTATATTTTTTTCTAATAGGTTTGAGAAGGAAGGGTTTCCATTTAATTACAATGCTGAGCTGGACTCTTACTTTCTGTTTTGTATACATATACATATCTTCCTATTTAATATGTATATTTATAATTCTTTAAGTGGTCAAGAATGAAGGGAAACTTTTTTCTTCTTTTTAAGAATCAAAGTGAAGAGACCCTTTTTTCCCATTTTTAGGGATCAAAGTGTAGAAAAATTTAGAGGAAGTTCTTTTCCCCTTCAAGAGGTCAAAAGTGAAGGGAGACACCCTCTTCCCTTTGAAGGGTCAATAGTGAAGGAAAAATTATTTTTACAAGTCTGAAAGCTTTAGTTTATCTAATCCAATGTAGAAGGATACTTCAGCAAATTTCATACTTAAAAAAAAGGGCCAATGTGATTAACCTCTCCATAAAATGGTTCTTTTGTATATCCAATAATTTAAAACAAAAACCATCTCTGTTTAACTATGATAGATAAAGAGTAATCTTGATGAAATACATTTTTGAGGGCAAGAATCCATACTATATCCAAGCAAATATGATAATGATCAAAATGAAAAATACCGGACGATTGTCTCAAGAAATATCTTCAACTATTCAAATATTTATAATGTAGCAAAAGACAACTAACAAACAAAAAACTGAATGATATTTTTAGAAGACAAAATGATTCTATTCAATTTTCAATTTATTGGTAAGTTCTTGAGATATTCACTCTTAACATTACAATTTTTGACTTGTCCCACTTGTAGTAATATCTGTGCTGTTTTTGGATGTTCTGAAAAGATCATAATTGTATGAACTACTTCTCTAAATCTCTTTCACACAACAGTAGAAAAACAAACACAAAACTTCACTCTGTCAGGTTTGCTTACTTTTGCTCCCAGTGGACTCACTGTTGGGCAACTGGTTATTATTGTAAAACTACAAACACAATTTCTTAATCAGATTTGTAAGTGGGAAAAAGAAAGAAAAAAGTCCATCTCTAAAATCAACTCCTACTGAGTCCCACTTGAGCCATCAAATATTTTCTGTAATTGTAAAATACCATCTGCTGTAACTTTTTTTAGGTCTTGATAAAAATATGCCGTGTAATTGTAAGGGAAAAATAACTTTTTAACTGTCTCACTTTTCAGTTCTGCTATTCTGACTGTTCCCTAGGCTATTACCTATGTGTGTGCTCTCATTTCAGACCAATATAATTAATGTCAAATTATTCATTTCATAATTAAACAGTCATCTCGGCCTACCTCATTCTCGGGCTTATTATTCATGGACTAACTTTAACTCTTCCAAGGCTAACTCAAGGAGCCTGAATTAAAATATCTCCATAGACTTCTGAAAGATATCTACAGGACAATATATCCCAGAAGTCACTGAATAGAAATCTTAGGATATATATATATTCCCATGATTCTCAAAAAGGTTGTGGACCTCTTGGAATACTGTTAATACCTGGATTATAATTCAACATGGCGATGCAAAAAAAATTTCAGTGTACAGATTTCCCTAGATTAATGCAATTAATTAATCCTCAGATGTTACCAAGTACATCAACACCGCATTGGTTGAATCTAACAATCAATGGTAAAAGTGACAATTGATCCATGATTGGTAATCAGCGATTCAAAATATTCAAGTATAGCTATATAAAGTATATGATATTGTTTTGCCAAGCGCTCCTCCCACCAATACCAACCAGCACCCAAAGCCACTCCAACTCTCTGTATAACTCAAGCCGCGTAAACCACTGCTACTAAAAACGAGGAGGTAAACAGAGCCCACCTTTCTAGGGTTTTAAGCGAAGTGAGAAAGATGAAGCAGAGCATATCACAATAATATGCGACACGAGAAGGCATCATAGCTTGAACTCGAAATAAGTTCAATAGCAATGAGGAACGAAAAGGGGACAGTTCAGAAGACAAACGCAATATTTGAGAGGTGGAGAGCGTTCAATCTTTCTGGAGATAACAAGAATATAAAAGGGAGAAAAGTTTGATAAAAATAAGTGCTCAGTCCTTGAAAGACAGTTCTTTTTACCACTGGTGTTCTCGTCGGGTTAGAATCCTGGGACAACTTCATTCACTACAGACAAAAAAGTTCAATCGTTTTTGACTATTTCTTTGATCTGTCAGAGTCTTCATTTGGTGCTGTTTCAAGTTCTTTAATTCCAGTCCTTCTTATAGAGTAACCATCTTCAGCATATCTAACACTTGACTTTGGGAATTCCTTTATCTACTCTACAATGACCGCAAAGTGAGCTTTCTGCTGTTCTCAACCTGGAATGTCATACCCTAACTCTCCTCCCAATCACAGAAAGGCACTCTCATCTATATCTACTAAACTAAGAAAAAGCTGAAAAGAGAAATTTCTTTGATTTTAATCACATTTTTAAAACAGTGTTGCTTTCTTGCTGGATATTTCAAATCATCCGTGAAATTCTATTTTATAATATTTGTTTTAGATTAATTACCATGCTGAAGTAAAATAAAATTATTTTTGAGAAATTTCATTGTTTTTTTGGTGTTTTTTTACTTTTAAATGGTCAATGGATGAAGAAAGACAATATCCGTCTCAAAAAAAGACCAAAATAAAATATCATAAGATTTAAATCAACACAAGTTCAAGTAAGTTTGTTTATTCATTTATTTTTTCAAATATGTATATTAAGAGACAATAAATTTTCAGATTCAGAAGTATAACTTAATTTTCTTCAATTATTTCCTGAAGTTGTGCATAAATTCTGAATGCAGCATCTTCATTGGCTCTTGCTACTTCTGTTATTCTAACATTTTTTTTATTCCTTCTCTAGATTAAAATTTTCCAAAAAACCCCTTGTTTGCAGTAGATGTTATTATCCTATTTGAATTTTGTTGATAATGTGTACAATGATGTAGTTGACAATGAAAGAAATGAACTGAAGAGATTGGTTTTGGAATTACAGAATTTCAAAATTGTCAGCAAAATTTTCTACCGCATACATAAATGGACAGTCACAATCAATTCAACCATGTTAATCAAAACTTGCATTGAACAAAATCATGTTAAGGGATACCTGTAATTCATTTAAGCAATTCATTTTATAACATCTAAAGAGAAATAAAATAAAAACTGTAACTCAGAAGTACACTACAGATTAAAAAGAAGTTTTATAACAAATTTTCAAAATGGTCCGTATTTTAACATTGTTTACATCTTTCAAAAAAGAAAACATTTTTTGGAAAAATTTAATGCCCCTGAGCATTTTTGGATTTGTTTGTATACTTTTTCGCTCAGTGTTTTCTTCTAAAGAGAAATTACAAATAGTCAGATCGAAGGGATGTTGACGCCATTTTACCAGACCTCTTTGTCCAAAATAGCTTCCAGAAGTTGATGACCTTTGTCATGATAATGTACAAGAGTGCCATTTTGTTGAAAATATACCATTTTACGGGATTTGGGGTTTTTTTTTGAGAACTGTAGAATATCTTTTTCCTAAACTATTATTATATTTTTTACTGATATTTCTTTAATCTTGATTTCAGTTGATTTTCTCGACAACTCAGATTAAAATGAAGAATAAGCTCTCAGTGTGACTTGAATTTGGGTGCATTTTCCCTCAGGAAGTCTATCTTACCATGATAGCTGCTCTTACCAATTGAACTAAAGAGCATTACAGTTAATAGAAGATCAATGGTGGCAGCATAGTTGCTGAGTAGTTGTGAGGAAAAGCAACTGAAATCAAGATGAAATAAATACTAGTCAAAAATTAAAGATGGTTTATGCTTCATCTGACAAAGATTGAAGATGTTGTTACAAGCTTATCCAACACTTTTGGAACTCCTGGGACTTATATATCCAAAGGTTTTTATGACTGATGGGATATATATGTTCACACTCCCTAGATCTGACTCTTTGTGGTTTTTCTTTTGAAGAAACATTGTGTGAAAAAGTATCCTAACAAAATCTGAAAAATTTAGCAGCTGTTTGCTAATATAATATAGGAGAATATTTTCAGAAAAACTTTCTTCATTTTTTTTTTGAAAGAAGGAAACATTGCCACCACTGAGATGGTGGCCTTTCTGAACATTTGCTATAAAACTTATCTTTAATCTGTAGAATGCCTCTGGATTACTGCTTTTTTTTTTTTAGCATTTCTCTATAGGTGTTATGAAATATTTGATTAAATAGATTATATTGTAGTAATCTTATCTTGATGTATTTTTCGATATGATGAAGCATTGTCAACAATTGACTAGTATTTCTTTCATCCTAATTTTAGCTGCCTTTCATTACAACTTCACAGACCATCAGTCTATGGTAGTGAATAAACAGCACAGATTGGAAATAAAGCCTGGAACTTCTTTTTTTTTTGCTGTTTACTTGATTGTAGATTGATATTCAGAGTGGGTGCAGGCTGAAGAAAATACTAGTTAAAAAATTATTAAGATCATACTGAAATTTTTCTTTGTATCACTTTATATGGTTACATATGTAGAATTATTATTCAGTTATAAACAGAATTTCAAGAAGTCTTAGAAAGCCACTTAAACTAATGTTTATCTACAAGAAATTACATAGTTCACATTTGGTACTTTGCTTACATTATTCAAGTATATTATATCAACAGACACTTGAAAAACTAACATTATTTTACAAGTCTGCTGCTAATAAAAACAAAGAATTTAGAATGTATATATTCAAGGAATATGCAATTCCTAGCCTTTTTTGAACCCTAAAATAAGATCGCTGGAGAGTTCAAAGAGAAAGTCTAGAAGTTTCTGATTGCTTGAATCTTATACATAAATATTGCAGATTCCTTAATAGAATAATGTTTTACATATGGCAGCATATATATCTTCTTTATTTATTTTTTAGTTGCTTTGTATCGTAACGTACGCAGACCGTCAATATATGACAGTTGGTAAACAGCACAAATTGGGAACTAAAAAATCAAGATGAAAGAAAATGTTAGTCAGGAATTGAAATGAGTGGTTTTCAATTTTTCTATCTAATAAGAAATAAATAAAGAGGATATTGCTGCTAGTTCAGATTTCTTAATTGGATAATGTCTCATAATGTATTGATTTCAAGTGCGTCAAATTGAAGCGTAAGCCATTTACAAATGAACTAGCAGGGATACCCAGCATTCCTGGGGGAGAAATAACTTGAAATATAACCAAGAATTAAGTTTTTCGATATGTTTCTCCTCACTCAACACAGCAAATGAAAAAATGATTATTTACATTATGCACACTTGAAAAAGTAGCTGTAATGGAAGAAATATAGGGCAAATGATGTTGTCCCTTAGTTTGACAGGGCTTCACAATACTCTACATAAGTGTTTCTCTCATTGGTTGCCTGTTGATTGGGGATCCAACCCTAGAACAACCAATATAGTGCTGTTCGTGGGAAAATCATGGGGAAATCAGGCAAAGGCCAGCGATCTTGAAAGATTGTCCTAGTGCTTTGCTATAATCTCCAGAAATTACCTCCAGCATCAATCTCACCTTGTATTTAACCATGTGAAGATATACTCCTATGCAAAATTTCTACATCCTTGGTGCAATTTTGTGGCCAACTCCTTAGAAAATATCTAGAAATGACGTATGGTGACCATGGATGATCCAGATGTTAAAATCACATTCTTAAATAATTTGGCCCATGAAAGAATTTCCCTCTATGCTAAATTTCAGTTTTAATGATGCGAAATTGTGGTTAAAAACTTTGAATTTGGCTAGAATTGACCTCAGGTGGTGATCTCGAATGACCTTGGAGGTCAATATCACATTGCCTATGACCCCCCCCTCATCCCCATGGCAAACCTTAGTTAAAAAATTATAGAAAATTGGCTAGAAATTACCTCTGGTGACCTTGAATGACCTCAGAACTCAATGTCACATACATTGCAATCTTTTCTATAAGAAGATGTACCTACACTTCAGCCTCCTTTGTGCAAAATCGTGATCTACTGCTCTGAAAATTGGCTAGAAATTACCTCTGGTAACCTCAAATGACCACTTTGCATTGCATATGACCTTTGCCATCGAAAGATGTACCTCTATACCCTATTTCGATTTCATAGGTGCTAAATTGTGGACAAAAAGTTGAAAAATTGTCTTAAAAAGACCTTAAATGTCCTCAGAAGTCAATGTCATATAGATTGCCAATCTTAGGTCAATTGGCCTCATAGTTTTAGGGGAGAAGAGGCACAAATAAACAAACAAGTAGCTCAAATATTAGTATAGACAGAATTTGAGAACTTAGTTTTTTGGGGCTGTAAAACTCTTGAGAGAATTATTAGAAACCATCAACTGAAACTGTCACCATAGGTTTCTTCAGTTTTCAAGCAGGTCTGGCTAGCTATGTGTTTATCTGTACAGGCCATACCAATGGAGCTAGATGCCTGAAAATTTACACATTTACTCCTTATTATGTCTTGGAAGGACTTTTTGTTTTTCAAAAAATTCTACTCAAAAATAGCTTTTTAGTGGGAAGTTTCAATTTACAATGTCATCCATACTAAATTGGTCCCTGGTTTTTTAAAATTTAATTATTATTTAAACAAAAGGCGAGAGAGATCACCCTTTTTCCAATTTTGTAATTGATCACCCTCAACGTGGCATACTGATAAAAGATGTTGGTCACGTGATGATCTCTATTGAGTGAATAAATGGACGTGTTATTATTATGTTATGCCTCTGCTGTTTAAACCTGTTTTGATTGATGTCACATAATTTTGTTGCCGAGAGATTCACTTTTAACCATCTGTTCTTGTTTTTCTTACAATCTGTTGAAACCACATTAAATAGAATCGCCAATCAATAATATAATTAAATTTTGTACCATGAGAAGAATCTAAATCCTCTAATCTCTTCTACATGAGAATTTTTTATTAAAATCATCAAGGATAGGCATGGTGTGCAAATATTTCTTTTTGAATCTTTGCCTTATATAAAAGATGTCACAAGCGCACTCGCTATAGAGAGACGGTTAGTAAGCTAGTCACACTAGATCATTTGCTAGTGTAATCCTAGTCAGATGCTCTACCCTTGTGGCCTTGTGTTAGACTTACTGAAGTAAGGTATCTCATTCTGTAGCAGTGATTAGCAAATTGATCGATCTTGCAGACCATTACTAATGTAGAGAGTTTGATCCACACTACTGCCAGACTGAGCTAAGAAGAGTGTCTCAATTTGGAGCAATAATTAGTAAACTAATCTTGCAGGCTTGTACTACTATAGAGAGTTTGATTCTCACTGAGTGACCCACTCCTGTGGCCAGACTAAGCTAAGCAGAGTGTCTCACTCTAGAGCAGTGATTAGCTAATTAATTTCACAGACCATCACTACTGTAGAGAATTTGATTCTCACCGGGTGCCAGATTAAGCTAAGCTTAGTGAATACTTACACATGATATCTAATAAACACTTATAACTATGATTTGGAAAATTGCCGACCCCCTTTTGCATGTACATGGTTCACTTGAACACTTCTTTTTGCATTTTTCCTGCACACATTTTCCAGCTGGTATTTACCATGGCTTATCACTTTTTATTGATTGCAGATATAAAATTCAAGGTAATTGATGGCAATTGTATGGAAAGTTTATCTACAACAAAATTCAACTGTCCTT
>OY735215.1:21455267-21815267 GCA_963457665.1 Thysanoteuthis rhombus | reverse complement strand
TACCTATTGATCTAATACTTGATCGAGAGTCAATAAAAATCGATATCTCATATAGGCTAACCTTGAGGGTCATTTGAGGTCACCAAAGGTCATTCTCTGACCAATCTTTGGTTCCAAACATAGAAAACAAATAATTTTTATGTCAGGAACTTTGTCAATTATTCTTCTCATGAATGGCACAAACGTTCAGTAGAACACAATTAATTTTCAACAAGCTTTTGGCAATTTTTCCTCACATTCACAGAAAATCATCAACAGTTGAAGTAATTGTAAGACAGCCGTTGACAAACACCATAAGCTCTTTGCTTTCCCTTCTTCAAATGTGATATCCAAAGCTATGGTCAGATTCTATCAACCCTTCCCTTTCTGAAACATATCAGCTGAATGAATCAGGCGATTTTAAAAGAAATAAAATTGGAAGTAATTACTGACGGTCGGTCCTCATATTTCACTGATTCTTATTATGGATTTACGGATTTGATCATTTGCAATTTTGTTATCAATAGTTCAATGTTTGGGTTTTTTTTTACAAATTTTGAAGGCCTCCGTGAAAAACTATGTACTACTAGAAATAATGTACAATTTAATGAACCAAAAAAGCATAGAGTGTGTACAGTAATTTACCAAGTTATATTACTTTGAATTTATACTTAATATTTTTTTAAAGTTCAAATAAAGGTATACTCTCTCTCTCTCTCTGTATATGTTTACAGCTTTATTCTTGTACAGTACAGTTTTGTTACTGTAGAGGTATTTGTTGGATATTAACTGTAAAGTAATATACACATTACATTTAATAAAGTACTTTTATAGTAATATGTGTCCAGAGTTTGTTTTTTTTTTCGCTAAATTGAAACTTTCTTGAGAGGTCTGTGCCCTGGATACCTACAAAATTATAGGGCTAACTGTATTCTACCGTTTTTTTTCCATTAAGTATTATCATCCATTATTATTCATTTCTGACTATTATTTACCTTCAGCTTGTTTTATTTAGTTGTTTCCTTAGGTTAATTCATACTACCAGTGAAAACATGTAATAATATTTATTTTCCCAAAGAAATTTTTCATGCTTTCAATCAGACCTCCATAACCTTAGGTAAAGTGTCAGTTTTGAGAAAAATAAAATTTAGGTTTTGGTTGGAGGCAGGCATTGTTCTGATAATGCAGCATATTGCTGAACTGAAGCATCAGTTTCCATCTGTAGAACAACCATTTACGATCATTTCACAAAAATACAAAACTCCATCTGAACATAATTACAAATGAAAATTCCCCCCCCCTTGCCAATTTTGCTTCACGTCGGGAGTAGGCAATGTACTTCAAAGCAGCACATTTGCAAGACAAACAGAAAGCAATGGTCAGCTTCTTTTTTTCTACATATAGAACCATTCCCCATAAATTCTACATTTTTTTTCTAAGAATGACTATTTCACACAGGAAACAAAGGTCTTATTGATTGGAAGCACAAACAATTTCTTGGGAAAATTCTTTTTTATACAGTTTTAGGATTTCACTGGTCAAGCACTCCCCCCACTACTTTCTTAATTTTATGAAATCTCCATAGAATATCATTCACTTTCATTCATTATATTCAAAATTTTCTTTCGCAGGCAATGCCGGGCACCCCAGCCAGTATAATATAAATATGATATCATTCATATTTCATGACTATTCATTCCTGAATTGTACTTATTTCATCTGTTTGAATCTTCCATGATTTTGACCAATCAGAAACAAAATCTTGGGTTGTTTTTTAAATACAATAAAGAATTCAATTCATTTACATTCCTTACCAACTGATTAGACTATAAAATTAAATACAAATGCAAATTACTATCGTTTTTGATAAATATATGAACTAATTATACGAAGAAAAACTGAATAAAAGTTCAGTTTATATGAAAAGACAAAAGTTTGTATGTTCCATAGTTTATTTTAAAAAAATTAAAAGCAGTGTTCATTAAAAGTGAAGATTTTTTTAATTTTCAAATCTAAAATGTGACATTGTTTTTCATAGGTAACATCATCAAAGGGAACAGCAATTGAATCACCATACCCATGATAATAGACCCGACCAAACAAGAAAAAACATAGGCTAAAGGTATTCTCCCCTCTTCACTCATCTGTCTGCCTGTCCATGAATATTTCAGTGTTCCTGGTTGCATTTTTTGACATAGAGCCTGAAAAATTTCCATGTGTAGTCCAGTAGCCACCTTCTTGAAATGGCTTTTTCTATTTTTTTTAAAATTCATCTTTTTTCAGTTCAATAATAGTCCATTGTAAAATGGACACTTTATTTCATCACAGCTGTGACATAGCATTTTATAACATTTAGGAGTTTGTGGAAAACCTTGGTTGGAATGATGAAGATAGAGAGATAGATATAGAGAGTATGAGAGTTTATACTTAAATTTTAATTTTGTTTTAAATAAAAATTACATCCTTTTCTGTACTGCTATTTGCGTTACACTCGATCCCTTAAAACTAATCACTCCAGTCAGTCAGCACTTTTGATCTCAGGAAGTCATGTATTGCTCTATGTAACCTTGTATCACTGTCCAAAGAGTCAGGATGGGGTAGGTTGCTTAGTAGAGTCATGGGTGACACAGAGATAAGAACTTACAAAGAGGAGGTATTGTATGGAAAAAGTTTCAACCTGGCTATAGTGATTCATTTTTAGGCAGAGATGACAATATTTGGCTTTATCTTACTAAGGGTATCACATCTCTTATCATTTGATTTCAAAAATTGTTTAGGGCTTCCAATAACATCAAAATCCCAACAAATATGTAGTTTGTGTTTTTTTGGTTAATGGCTACAAATGAACATAATAATCTTTATATTACATGACTGGCAGATAATTCATTCACTATTAAAAGGAAATAACTTCTTTTAGATATCTAATTTGCTTTTGATCTCATAAATGTTTTATATAATGCTTTTGAAGTGATGGGAATTAACTTTTGTTTTAATGATCTGGAAATTTTCTTGTTTGGGTTGGAGGAATAGGAATTGCTTTAAACTCTATAAATAATAATGTATTCTGATTAAATCATTTGCCACTGATTTTATGGTTTTTGCTATCAGCAATTACTGAGTTCAAATCAGGGCATCAACAGATTTGTAACTCTTCTTCACAGAAGCAATCTCTGTCTGCATCTAGGTATTGTCAGTATAAGATAATTGGACATAGATTAATTGAATTTATTGATAAAATCAATAAATGGAAAAAATACCTCAGCTTACGTTTTTTTATCAAATCTGGCAATTTTTTAATGATATTTCAAGTTTGCATTTATCAATGCATGAACAAAAAAAAAATAAACACAAAAAATGCAAATAAAGATCTACCAAAATAAAAATCTCATTGAAAATTAAGTTTCTTTGAAGTATTATATAGATTACTTGTCTGCATATAATAATGAACATTTGGATGGAAAAAAAATTTTAAACTATGCAAAAATTGTGCATTTCTAGTACACTAGTATTACAATTGAGTCTATGTACTGAAGTTCAAAATGACAGCTTGAATAAGTCCCAGTGAGTGGTAGTCTCTCAAATAACCTTGTAAATCATGTGTCTTGTAAGGTAGTTTCTATGTATTTTTTTCAAGTAAAAAAATTATTTTAAAAATCAGTTTATATTCTAACAGCATGTATTCTCAACAATTATTATTTGAATGCAATTGTTTTATCATGATTCGTCATTTTCTTTTCTGCAAGGTATAATTGCTATTATTCACCATTACTCATAATGGTTGTTGTCTGCAACTTTATTGTTAATATCAAAATTTGAAAACACTGAATAACTTTAGATATAATAAGATTAAAATTTCCTGAATTTTCATTGTCAATTATCATTAAATTTTTGGTCTTACATTTCTTTCATCTTGATTTCTGTTATTTTTTTTATCACAACTTGTAGATTATCATTCTGCAGTCATTAGTATGCAGTGGGGATCAGATATAAAGAATAAGCCTCCAATGAGATTTGAACTCGTATCCCTTCTCCTTGAGAGTCTGCCTTGATTAGGCTATGAAAGCCAACAAGTAGCAGGAGTCATGTAGACAACAAGACTATTGAACAACAGATGGCAAAGGGTTCTATCCTTTTTTTATGTGTTTGTGGGTTTGTGTGTTTCAGCACTCCTGACCATACTGTTTTGTCTACAGACTTGAAAATCAGCATCAGTACTCCACTAGACCCTCTCTGAAAGAAAAAAAGATTTGGTGTGGTGTGGGAGCTTCTTCAACCTTTTTGCAGCCTTGTTTTGACTGGTTTATATATAACATGAAGATCGTTCGGAATTTAAATGTTTTTAGATTCTTTTAAATCTATTTTAGATGACTTCCAGTGGAAAGTACCAGTGATGCTATGTTTATTCTTAAATGGAATTTTTTTACCTGATTTCAGATTTTAATGCTACAGATGTTCAATTATTGACTGTGATGGTGAGTTACATCTTATTACTACTTGGTGTAAATAAGTCACGGAAAAAAGAGAGAAATACTAAAATACATTAACTGATAATGATCTTCATTGATATATAATCGATAAAACTACAAATGACAATGTGCAATTATTATTAAGTTGTCATCAATTTTGTTATAATTCAACCCTTCCAGCAAACTGGAATTTTCAAATTATGGTGTTTAGAGAAAGATTTTAAAATATCTAGACTTTGGCATTCTTAATATTTCTGTATATAGTATGAAGAGTAGCCAATCAATAATCCCCTTGAAAAAGAAATTGTAAGATTGGTAGTTTATTTCATGAATGATATTACAGGAATATTTTGACTAGTCCCTGTGCAAAAACCTTCCAAGTTAAAAAAAAAACTTACCACGCAGGTTGTTGTGCTGAGTATGCACCCCAAGAATTGGACTTGTGTCCACCACATTCAGATCCAGCAATGAAAACACATTCACATGCATTATCCAATCAATGGTCAAGCAACTTACCACACAGAAAACGCTTGGGAATATAAACAGCAGATGTCAAGTGCTGCAATTGAACATAACTTTTTATGGAGTCAAAGAATTAAAAGAAATCCTAACCTTTTTTTCACAGCAAAAAGATTGATGCTTTAAATGCATTATTCGTACAACATGAATATGTATATAGTATTGTGTTTCTATAGAAAACATAAACCATAATCCAGTCATGCATAAACATCAGTCTTTTGTCTGGACAGAACAAATATCTGTTCAATATAGCAAAGGAGTTGACTGTATTTAGCTGGTATCTAAAGAGTTAAACAATGCAACACTATTTTATGTAAGTTGGAACAAAAAGAATAACTAAAAAGTAACCCCTATTTGAAGGTAAAAAATAACAAGTGTTTTGGTAATATCTTAGATATTCCCCCATACTGTTGAAATCAGAAGCTGGTATCAGTTAGCTGAGGGTTTGTGGAGCATGCATTTATATATACATAAGTACATCAAGGGGCCTGTTTCCTAATGATGAGAAAAGCATCTATTTTACTCAAAAAATATTAATTTTCCAACATAGTAATCTCCATCATGGTTAATGTATTTAATTCAGCATTGAATATTAATCAATCGTACAGATCAAACATTACACTGTGAAAATTTCAGATCAAAGGTCAGCTAATTACTGTGTCAGGCTACAAACTTGTTGACCCACTCTCTGTGTATGTATAGGAGCACATTTTTATGTATGTGTGTGTGTGTCTATACATGCATATGTGTATGTATGAATGTATGTCTGTATATATGCATGTAGTTTTGCAAGCATGTGTGTGTGAATGTATGGATGTGCCTCTCTCAGAACACTAAAAATTATGATCTGATTTAAAACAAATCTGTTGAAAATATTTGTAATGATTATGTATAAAAATAATATTATATCATATTTGTAATATTCATTTTGAGCAGCTGAATTCATGTGTGCTGGCATGTGTGTTAATACACAGATTGGTTTGTATGAACAATCGTTCATTGCTGCATGCATCTCTTATGTGTTTTGTTGGTAGGCTTGGCAAAGTTCCCATCATGCCAGACCTTGTGGGATGCCCTTTTGCTGTGTAGGGCAATGAGGAACAGTTTACAGTTGTTATCTAGTGCATTTTCTCTTTTATTCCAATGATTTGAACAGATCTGTGCTGCTATGGCTTGGAAACTAGCCAGAATTTCCGAAGAGAGATCAATTCAGCCTGAATAGATATTTCCTTTAGCTTTATATTGATTCAACTTTCTCTTACTTTTCCAATAATAATGCAAGCTGAGTGGAAGTTGTTTTGCTTTGAGCTGCGATCATAAAGTGTTGTTGGCTGCAAACTTTGTAAGTATTACTGTAATTTTCTGACCGTATAAAAATATGTATGCGCTGATCGGTCTTGACCTTGTTTTGTTGTTTTCTGTGGCTCTTGTTATTTTCATTGTTTCCATTGTTTATGGCAAGTTTTTGTAGTTTAATGGTGAACTTCTGTAATCTAATAAGGACTATTTTACATTTAGATAAGAGTATATCTTTGTAGTTTATTGTCTGAATTATTTATTAATACAGAGTAAAAAAAAGAAACAGTGAAAAAAAAGATGTCAACCAACCAAAATGTATATATATATATATATACTTTGCTTAATGTTATCAGCTTCTTATTCTTATCTAAAAGACTCTATCCCAGAGTGATCACAATACGCAGATCCCTCTTTATTTTTAATTTTGTGTATATTTAGTATGTAAAGTGATGTACTTCATTATTGATTTCATGCTAGTTTGTCTTTCATCGTATTTTTGTTGTTTTTTATTGCAATACTCAGGTTTTTTTTTTTACATTTTACAACCATTATGCACCATGTATTTAGGACTATTTCTTCAGAGTCTATGTTTGGGGGTGCAGAATAGCAAGTACAGAGAGGCTGGAAAGCATCATTTTATTAGGCTCTGTAGGTGATGTTGATAGTATGTTAAGGAGTGTGAAAAGATTAAGCGAACTTGGGACCTGCTGTCCATCTCTTCTTCCTAATCTCCTTAGAGTTACGCTGATTGCATACAGTGGATGAATGTCCTTCTTCACTCTACTTTGAAATTGCAGTACACTCCAACCCCTTATGAATACATTTAATCTTTTGTAACACGTGATGAGCTGGCTTTAGTTTTCCTTTTCTAGGGGCCAAATCTCAGTACAAAGAATATTGAGTTCATAAGGATAAAATTCACATTTGATTTTTGTTTTGATACTGTCATATCCTATAAACAATATCTTCTATGTTTTCTGACATTTATAAATATTATTTTCCATTATAAGAATCATAGTTTAAAATTCATCAAATAAAAGTATCAAATCTGTATGTAGATTGTGTACAATGATTTAATTAATATGAGATTTTATTAAATTTACTTTTAGTATATTTTGCAAATGATTTTCAAACTCTTTCAAGTTCAAGGATAACAGAAAAAAAAAAGTACAATTAATCAATGCACTTAATCCAGTGGTGAATATCAGTCACATAGATCGAACATTATAAGGTGAAATTTTCAGTTGTTTGCGTTGTTAACATGAAATGTTTAGTAAAAAGAAAAATGTGAGAATGAGGTAAACCTTTTTGTTTCACTCAGTTTTCTGTTTTGCAAAACAAATCTCCTGATTTTTTCTTTATTACTATTAACAGTTTAAAATAAATATCTTCTGTTTTACTCTCAAAGAAGTTGCAGTGTGATATGTTCAAATGGATTTTAGATTCCCTATTCTGTTTAATAGAGTCAGCAATCAGTCCTTACATGAGAACCTTGAAATGTTCAAATGAAAAAAAACGAAATTATCCAATTTCTAATTAAACACTCCAGCAAGTCTTCAGGTGCAATTATGCTTTTAATCTCATACATGTGTGTGTATTTGTGTGTGTGTAATCATCCAGCAATAATTCAATTTTAATGTAACTTCATAACATGCACACACACACACACACACACACACACACACACACACACACGCATACACGCATGCATGCACACACACACACACACACACACACACATTAATCATCTCAACTCAGTTGAAACTCTGGAGGCAACGTTTTTATCTCTATTTCTCTAATGAAACATGGAGACCCAAACATTGTTTTTAACTATGGTGTTTGCTTTTTTTTTTGCAGGGGAGGGGAGGGGAGGGGGCTTGGTGCTAGTCAGATGTCCAAAATGGACTGCCTTACAGGGCTAAATTGCTCCAACTACCTTGTTATTTACCCATAGCTGGGTGGAGGAGTAGATTCATGCTTTTCCCAAGGGTTTTGTTGTGAAGCAAACTGTCCCATCCTGAGTTTGAATTTCGTTCACCAATTCAATTTACTGTACTGTTTACCATTGAAAGCATAGCCAAATAAATTAAACACAACGTACAATACCAATTATACAAAGCAATTTCTTTTGAATTTATAGCCCTCAACACTTAAGATATTATCGCTGAATTAACTACTTTAGACTCGAGTACTATTGCCAATTCATGAGTTTCCTATGCCCACGCTTTGTTTTTACTTTGTTTGTATTTTTATTTACAATTTTACATAAGAACTAAAAATTGTGTGCATTGATATTTATAAAAAATATGCTCTATTTAAAAGAAAAATATGAATTCAAGCGTTTTCAAAGAAACTTCTGTTCATTTCATTTTCTACTAGTATAGTACCCATCAATGATGGCCGGATTATTTACATATGGAGCAGCACTTCTGCTTAGGGTTCAGGGTATCAGTGCTTTCTACCTAAGTTCAAAGTACTGCTCCCTGGGACTTCTGTCTAGGGTCAGAGTATAGTATCTGTTTGCAGTACATAGTTTGATAGCTTTACACCAGTGCAATGGCTGATGATGGCCTACTGGGGCTTGATATTGCTGAGCACAAGAGGCCTAGGATTTGTCCTGTCGCCTCAAAGGAAATAACTCTGCCCAGTCTCAAGGGATCAATAAGCCCTGGGGCTGCATCTTCTTATTGCACTAAAAGGCAAAGGTTGGGCTTGCCTTGATGCCTTTACAACACCAGTTGTGGGAACTGGAGAAGTTTTTAAGCTTTCTGTACAGAATCCCCACATTAAACCGACCTTGTGTCACAACTTGCTCTTATGAGTAGGTGAGTAAATACGGTATCAGAGTGTAGTATCTGTGCGCCCGATGGAAAGTGCTACACACACACACACACAAGAAAAACATGTATGTATAGATATACATTAGGTTTTGATTGTTAGTACAACAAAAATGAATTAAAGCTAATTTTGTTCAACTATCCTCAAAATGTCTAAATCAGAAAACTGTCAACCAAAACTCACAGCATAGGTTTCTTCGATCTTCAAGATGGTTTAGCTGACTGGCTAAAGGGCTGAAAATTTCAAAATTTACTATTTTGTCAGAAAAATCCATCTTTTTTGTTTTTTGAAAATACCCCTGCAAGATAGATCCTTGGTGGGAGTTCAATTTGCAATCTTAGTTTATGCTAAATTGATCACTTAGTTTTCGTCCAAGAGTGTCCACGTCTATTTCTTGAAAATTTTCTTGAAACTTATTCAGTGATCACTGTCCAACAAAAGATGAGACATATACTCATTCGTTGATCACCCCTTTTTTCCAATTTTTCAATTGATCACTCCCAACACAGCATGCTGCCAAAAGACAGTCACACGACTGTTTCTACTGAGTCATTAACCAGACCTGTTTATTTATTTTTCAAAATTCTATTTTGCTATGAAATGATATACTTTTTGGTAATCATTTTACCTCTTTACTAAAATGTGTCTCTATGGGGAAAAAATTCTTTTTTTCAAAATTTTAATAGATTTTAAGTAGTTTCACCAAGTCATTTATTTATATACTATCATATACCTGTCAAAAACGACGGTGTTATTTATGTATGGACCGACACTAAGGAGCCTAAAGTTATTTTATTAGGTAATTTATCTTCACCTCCAATTTAAAATTTTTTTCAAGTCTGAACTGAACTCAAGCTGTTTTTATGTGTGATTAGACATGAAGTTTTGAGAATTTCTATGAAGTAATTGTCATAATAGGAAGGTGAATCAACCAATCATAGCATGCCATTTGAGCCCAAACAGACAAACAAAGAAATTTGCATATATGTTCATTATATGTATGGATGAAAATTAATACTTTTAGTCCACTTTTATCAAAACTTTATTTTTCAACCCCTGCATTTCATAAGATCTTACTTTTATAGATTTTCCAAGTACACAGGTGCATTCTTTGGTCAGCTAGAAAATTGTGATGTTCTTGGAAACTATTCATTAAAAAGTAATTTTCAATAGAATATCTATCAGACTCTTTGTACTGTCTCTCACCCTTCTGAACAACTGCTTGGAGTCTACAACCAAGGTTTCTTGTGACCATCCCGTCAAAGATCATTTTCAGTCTACCACAATCTCCTTCTGGCTGTTGTCAACACTTTTTTTGCAAACCTTTTTTTTTTTTTCGAGTTACAAGTCACAAATAAGGGAGATTACAGTTGTAGATTGGTTAGGGGTTGAAATTTGTAATAGTTTTAAATCTGTCTGCATGGGCATCTTCTACCAATTTTCCTGGGGAGGGGCTAAGAGGTTATATTTTTGGAAGGGGGATTGGGAAAAATGATATATATCCGCAATACATCTTAGCAGCAAACCCTGTTATCTGCAGATAATAATACCATCTTTTTATATGGGTACATCAAGTTGGGGGTTACATAAAAGATTTGCACTGCATCATTATCCTTTATTGACTATAAGAACCCCTTTTGCCTTAAGTGAGAAAACCTGATCCAGAAGTGGGCAAATACTCCATTAGCACTCTCCCACCCCACCAGATGCTCACATCTGTCTGGCCAATTATGTCAGGGAAAGAGCTCTCAGAGGTCCTCACTGTCAAACCTTCTGAGAAAAATGTATGTTCAAGAAACATTTAAACAGTTTTTTCTTCAATTCCTCAGATGAAGCATTGTCAATTATCATCAATTTTTTGACTAGTTTTTCTTTCATCTTATTTTCAGTTGCTCTTTATCACAACTCTCAGACTGTTACTCTATGGCTGTTATTGAGCAAAATGGATCAGAAATAAAGAATAAGCCTCAGTCAATTTGCATCTCTTTTCCTCTGGAAGCCTGTCTTTATGTAACAGCTGCATAATCCAATTAAGCCACAGAGCCCTCTAGCTGCGATCATTCAGATCTATAGACATTACTTATCTTCTCCAACTGCTTGATACATCACTGTCTTTATTTACCTACACTCGTAGAATTAGTAGTAATATTATTTTCTTTCAATTTCCAAGATGTAACATTATCAATTTTTCAACTACTATTTTTTCATCTTAATTTCAGTTGCTTTTTATCATAACACTCAGACCATTATTCTATGGCCGTTTGTTAGCAATGTGGATTAGAAATAAAGAATAAACCTCTAATGAGACTCACATCCCTTTTCCTTGTGAAGCCTGTCTTAACCCACTTATGCCTTCAGTTAGATTTCAGTATAATTAGATATATGGGGTGAATGAAGTTAAATTAGCATGATAATGCAAATCCATTTTTCTTCTCATCTTGAGAGTGTTTATATGTAGTTCGATATGCTTTCTCTCATAAGAATATTTTCTACAGTGGACTAAATATAGGCCTATAGGCATAATTGGGTCATTGCAACAGATGCCTTAATGATTTGGTGGCAATATATCAGCTATAGAATGAGAGTCTGAGAATTGCGATTAAAAGCAACTGAAATTAAGATGAAAGAAATACCAGTCGGAAAAATCAATGACAAGTCCGGTTTATCACTCAATAGAAACCTTCAAATGACCCATGTCTTTTGGCAGCGTGCCATGTTGGGAGTGATCAATTAAAAAATTGAAAAAAGGGGTTATCAATGAATAACTTACTTCTTTTGCTTTTCATTGAGCAGTGATCGCTAGAAGTGTGAATGCTGCTGGACATAAACTAAGAGATCAATCTAGAATGAGCATATGTGGCAAATTGACACCACCAACCCACTAAAAATTTATTAGGGGGTAAATTTCAATAAGCAAAAAAAAAAACATAATGAGGAGTAAATGTTTAAATTTTCAACCCTCAGGCTCTATTGGTGCGGCCTGTACTCATCATAAATGCATACATACATAGCCAGCCAGACTGACTTGAAAACTGAAGTAACCTATGTTGACAGTTTTTGTTGACAGTTTCTAATAATCTAAGTTTATTGGCACTGAATTTCTGGATCAAATTCAGGCTCATTAACTATGACTATCCTGTTTATATCTTTGTGAACCCCCTTATCAAAACTGGTCATCTGTTCACAGACTCAATTCTTCCTGATCAGCTTTTATTCTGGCGTTAGAATAAATAATTTATGGAATTAATGACAGTTATTTCATCTCAGAACTTCAGGCAACATCTTCTTTAATGAGCTGCAGATTTCTGAATTCAAAGAGGACAAACTTTTTTCTTTTTTTTTTTTTACTTTTCTGACCTACTACCATGTGCTCAAGGTAATTTGTATTCATCTTCTTTTCACAAGCAACACCTTCCCTAAAAGGTTTTCTTTTGAAGTTTGAAGTCCTTTTTTTTTATAAATACTCTTTAATCAACAATTCTTACTTCTTGAGTGCAATAGACAATTTCATTTAGTTCTGCTTTGAATGTTACATACACATGTACATGCACACACACACACATTTAAAACATGAAAAAGAATAGACTCTGTTGAAAATCTGTGACTTTGTTTATACAATTTTTGATAGCATTTTGGCAGCCTTTGCTTCTGTAATGAAACCATTTGTTTCCAACTGACTAAAAAAAAAGAATGTAAAGATATGAAAGACTCTCTGATGGACACTGACTGGTTTTTGCAAGCCTTGCTACATTTTCATTTGTATCCAACAAGTGTGTATCTATTTGTGTTCCTCATAAGTTATTGGTCAAAAATTGTTTTTAAAAAAAATCATTCATATTACATATATACTTATGAATGCTTTGAATTTGTACAAATTAGTTCTGAATGAAAAATTTTTAGGTATCCATAGAACTCAACTTTTGTTGCAGTTAAGAATATTATAATCATGTTGCTTGTATTCTACATTTTTTCATGCGTAATATTTTATAATAAAACCCTTTTCAAATAGGAGTAAATGAAATTTAAAATAATTATGCTTTTTGAACATATTCTATAAAATGTCTGTTCATATGGTCATTATTATATATTAAATATTGATTAATTATTGATCAGTGACATGCAATGAAATTTCTTATTAGTCCTGATGCATCGTAATTGAATTCTAACTTATCTTTCATTCTATTCCTAGCAATGATTTTCTTAATTACCTATGTAAATGAAGTTGGAGAGGTATATGTGTTTGGTTGTGTCTTTCTGTCTCTCTGTCTACAAGATATCGCCTAGATTTCAATGAAATTTTGTGGAAGGGTGGGCAAAGGTGTAAGTGAAAGGTGATTGAACTTGGGGATGATCCAGGAATTTTCTGATTAATAGATATTACCCCCCACCTTTCTTTTTTATACATTTATGTATACACTCATGTATACACAAGATATCTCCAAAAGTTCCCAATGACTTTCAATGAAGTTTTGTAGAATGATGGACAATAGGCTACAAAAGGAGTGATCAAATTCCAGGGATAGATTTGTGGAAACTTACCTCCTCTATGTCATAGTTATAAATCCACACTGTATAATATTGCCAAAATTTCATGTCTGTCCACACAATGTCTCCATGGACAATTATTTTCTCTGAGAGTGACGTTGGCAGAGATATGCACTCTCTGAGTGCATTCTAGTTGTAATAAATCATGATAGAAAGGTAATGATTAAATAACGAAGTCTTAATTAGTCATGAAGAATATGACTTGTATGCCAAGAAAACATTCCTCTGTTACTGATATGTCAAACTTAATTTTCACTTAACAACATTTAAATTTAGTATATATGATAATAATTAATTAATTATTCCATTCAACTACTGCCAAGAATGCAGCAGCGGTACCTCCAACAAAGCTTTCATTAGATGAAGACCCTTCGGTCAGGCATGGCTTTGGGGTCAAAGCATTATAACCACTAATCCAAGATGTCCCGATATTACATTGCAATACTGCCAGGCTTTGTTGGTTTTCCATCACCGTGTACGTATGCTGGATCTGTGCAGCCTTTGCCTAAACTTGGAGCCTCTGGATATATTTTCGCTTTTCTATTGATGACGATCCAAGTTTAGTCAGGTATGCTGAAGTCAAGTTGGCAATAAATTAGATAAAGTAGGCATGTAATATATGTTTCGTTTTTTTACTTGTGAATAAATAAGCTTTATGATTGCAATTACGCTTTTCTGTCATTGGGTAAATACAAATCTGTAAGATAGTCCTCAAATGTTGTCAGATTTCTTCTCATATTTCTTTTCTCATTAAGTATCTATTACATTGATAGAAAACAAATTATTTGCAAAAAGAAGCGGTTGGTAAAGTCTGTAGAGAATAGTATTGAGGTTGCTTACTGTATTTGCTGATAAATAAGAGATATTTAATTTTTTTTTTAAATGCAAATATCACACTGCATCCAATGAACTGGCATTATGACTACTGAAGCTCAAAATGGACTGTCATAGTACTTGGATGTGTTGCACTGAGTATTAGTCACTCAAATACCTTAGTAAACCGGTAGTTTTGTTGAAGATTAATCATAAATTGTTTAACTAGAAAAACGCTGACTTTCTCCAGCAAACAAAGATTACTATTTCAGGCAGTAATCAACAATTTTATGTGAATTTATAATATTCCGTATTTTTTAGTATGTAAGACAAACATTTAGATAAAAAAGTGAACCACGGAAATATTGCTCTGCATCCAATGCACTGGTATTATGACTAAGGAGCGGTGGGGGGGGGGTCCACCAAAGCCTGAAATGGGGCTTTGATGAGTCGCGAAATACCCTTGTAAACCATGCAGGGGGGCAAATTGCAGAATTTAGGCAAGTTATGTGTTTGTAGCATTATTTGAATCTCACTGGAGGTGCAAAGTAGCATAGCAGTTACCGGCAGGAAAAATAGGTTTGTCCAACTGAGTTTGAGTTCCATCTGAGGATACTCCCATTCACTTAACCCTAATGCACGTGGGAAAGGCATGAATCCACTTCCCTGCCCAGCATTTTGATAGATAGTAGAGCAGCTGGAGCCCTTTAGTCCTGTAAGGCAGACCATCTTAGAGATGGTTATTCTGACAGGAAAAAAAAATGCAGTCTGGGTGCGGATATAACAACTCTACCCTATAAAGCCCTACGTGCTACCAAAACTGCAAAGCGTTCATATGCTTTGTGAAGAATTTTACAGGAATTAACATTTGAATTTCTCTTCATATGAAGTTGGTTTCTTGTTATAAAGAGAAAAATGAAAATCTTAGATTGCTTTTTTCTTATCTCAGTTCTTTTCAATTTGTACTCAATTTTATTTCAGTATATACAATCTACGAAAGAGCGCCATATTAATACAGTAAGCTATGTTAAATAACTTTGCAAAAATATCTATCAGTTTCAGTGAATGTTTCTCCATGGATTTCTTATCTACAGTCTAAATGAAAAAAAATCATGCAATCATCTTCTTCCTTTTTTGTTTACATCCCCAATTGAGTTATCATGTTTTCCCATTGTTCAAAATCATGTTCCACATTCTGAAGCATTGTTTAAGATTTCAGTTTACTAAATAGTTTCTTTCTTTTTTTTTTTTTTGTTGCATCTGGTTAAAATAAAACTAAAGACAGTTAAATGAATACAGTTAAAGAAAAAAAACGACTCACTCACTACACATACTTGCACAAGCCATAACATCAGTAACTGTACTTATTCACTACTCGAGAACGAAATTCTTAAAAAAGGAAAAAACTTCTAAAGTGATTATATGGTCATTCTGAATGCTCTGTTTTTAGATAGTCTTAATAAAGACATCCACTCTGGTGGAAGCAATACAGAGCTGATCATTCATTAGATAAAGGTCACAGAGTGTGATGCCATTTTATTAAGCGTCTAATTTGGTGATTTATTCATAGTCATCATAATTAATATGAAGGAACGGGTCTGGTTAGGCTCTCAATAGAAACCATCACGTGATCAATGTCTTTTGGCAGCATGCCATTTTGGAGGTGAGCAATTAAAAAATTGGAAGAATTTCAAAAAAAACAAAACAAGCGTGAATGCTGCTGAAACAAACTAAAGGACCAATTTAGCCTAAATTTATATTGCAAATCGACTCCCCCATACACACACACACACACACACATACACACACACACACACACACACACTAATTCAGGGGAAAATTTCCTCAAAACACCAAGTCTGTTTTTTTCTAGACAATAGAAGGAATTTCAACTTTCTAGCCCCATTAGCACTGTCAGTTCATGGGATACATACATAGATTACATAGCCAGTCAGCCAGACCAGTTTAAAAACTGTAGAGACCTATGTTGGTAGTACTGGTTGACAGTTTCTAATAAGTAGGAATTGCATTTGCTTGAGACAGAAATACAGTCACATTTTATTTTAGATTATTCTCAGAACAATCATAATCCTTTTCCCAATGCTTAACCAATAACCCCTGAATCTCTCATTGAAATCCATTTCTATTTCAAAGCTTTTATTTAATTGTATTAACTCTCATTGATACAATTACAGTTTTCCCCAGTTATCCAAAAGTGGAGCATTGCTACAAAAACTTGAAAAAGCTCGAGGATATGTTTATCATTAATACTTCTTCTACATTGGATCTTTTATTTTGTTTGAATTTTCCTTGTATTTTTCCGTATTTGGATAGATTAGACGCTCTGTTTTTTTCATTCTCTTGAAATTTTTTCAAGTTTGTTTTATATTCTTGGTGTCTTCTTGACAGTGAATCTCAGTCTTTATCAAAGATTTCATAACATAAGGAGTTGCAGTTGGAATATCCTCTAAATTTGTTTTTTCTACTAAGTCATGTTGGAATGAAACGTAAAAGTGTTTTTTAAATCTGAATATTTTCAAACATGGGGGGAAATGCGAGTGATATAGTGGTTAGTGATGTGGACAATTGAAGCTCAAAGTCCAGCCAAGGTTGTTTGCCTATACTCCACCGTTCCCATGGGAAAGGCATGAATCTATCTCTTCTCCCTCCCCAGCCATGGGTAAAATAGCAGACAGGGCTCTGTAGCTCAGCTAGACAATTATGATGCTGATAGCCCAAAGGAGAGTAAAGTATAGAAACATTAGATCTAGAAGTTGTATTCAAGAGTGGATCAATAAGCCTAACACATAGTTATTAACTGAATATTTATCTGAAATTTTCACTGAAATGTGTTATCTATGTTATTAATATCAACCACTGAATTGCGTGCCTTGACAAGGAAGGAGATTGAGTTAAAAAATAAATATTTGTTGTGTAAAATTAATGCTTTTTTTAAAATCCTTTTGATAACAGACTTATTTATGTACCTATGTAGAACTCTTGTTGTAGTAATCATGCTTAAACATGAAATTTATAAATATTTTATTTGCAGTTATAGATATAAAAAAAATAAATTCAGTCTGCTAGTTGGCATAAGTACTAATTATATTTTGACGCCTAAAATAATAATAGTCATAAGATTGACAGTTAGCCATTAGAACAGTAAGCTATCACTACTGCAGACACTAGTAGTTGAGCAATGATGGAAATAATTGCAAAATCTTTTTTTAATTGATACCAGATGAATAGTTTTTCATGTGACGCAAACCTATTAATTTCTATTAATGAACATATTACATTGAATATTAAATTCTTAGTTAGGATGATGCCTTGTTTTTTAATTTGTATTCATAAAAAAAAATCATTTTACAATGTTTAGATTTCAGTGTGTATATGAGGTGTTATCTAAAAGCTTAGGGATTTGCACAACATGTAGTATAGACTTTTATTGTTACCCTTTTTTGAGATTGCTGTGTTCATGCCTAAAAGGGCTACTTAGAAGAAGGAAACTAGGTCTGAGGGTAATTGATTTTTCTTTTCATGGTCAAATCCCCCAAACTTTTTAGTTGCAAGTATATATTCTAATATAATCAACATGCGTAGTCATTGACTTTTCTTTTCTTAGATGTCAGAAATGATTTAAAACTTTGGGCTTTAAACGACAAATGAAATTTTAAAAATATCCATTTTGAATAAGGAATAAAATCATTATTTTAACCCAATTTTAATCTTAATTACCTTACCTGATAGCATATAAGACCCCCCCACCATGGCTCAAAAGGTAAATATAATCTTCATTGTCTAGACCAAGGATCAGCCATTTTTTCAATGGTCCACTTTTGATGTTTTTTTCATGGTTTACCTATGGTCCACTGGTATTTCATATAATTTCTTATGTATAAAAATTCATCCCCGAAGGCTATGAATTTCAAATATTTACTCTGCAAGTAAAATGTAATGAAAAATCTGCATGAGGTGTTTTATATTTATCCATTTATTTATTCATACACAGTCAGTTTGATTAGCAGTTAATTAGTAGTTATCAAAAAAACAAGCATCAGTGTGAAGACTGTAGTCTCTTAACGAACTCAGTAAATTTTTACATTAAGTTGTTGTAGCAGCAATTATCTGCATTTTCAAATTGAACAATTTATGACACAAAAGACCATTCAAAAGCCATTAACTTACTCAATGGCCCACAAATACTTAAAATTTGAATTTCTCTTAGAAAAGGTCCAAAGCCTTCAGAGAACACCTCAATTGCCCACATTGACCAGAACTTAAGGGGGAGTTTTCTTGATACTCCCGACAGAAATAAGGGTAGGGGTCTTGTATGATACAGTATAAGAAAAATTAAAGTAAGTTTTGTTACTTTTTGTTTTCATTTTTATTGTTGGTTTTTAGGCAAATTAATTTACCCTCTCTTACCCTCTCCTTAAACTTTTCTTAATTTTTGAAGATTTTTCTTCACATATTTTTCACTGTCTCTTTCACGTTTGTATTCTGATGAAAGTGACTGTTATAAAAATGTGATAGTACTCATCTGGCTTCCTATAATGTTTCATTGGTACCATTTTGCTTTCTGTGAAAATAAACCAATCATTACAAATATTCTCAACAGAATTGTTAAGAATTAGACGGTAGATCCCAGAGTTTTTATAGTGGCATACACATGCATATATACATCCATACACATATACATAGTAATGCATCTATCCATACATACATGCATACATACATGCATATGCATAGATATATACATACATGCATATCTACATAAATATACACATACTCATGCATACATATAAATATATACATACATGTGTACTTAGACACACATATGCACACATACACATACAAACAGCCTCACACGATTGTTTGCTGGATTTTGATTTTAAATTTTCAATGTATAATGTTCAAACTTCATGATTAATTGAGCAGTATCAGATTGAGCGCATTGACAATGAGGGAGATTATGTTGAAAAATAAATATTTGCTGTGTAAGATAAATGTATTTTCATTATTAAGCTATGGACTTATTGATGTACTTATGTACATACATGCCTACACAATAATACATACACATATATCACAGCCATTGGAATACGGGAAGCAAAAATGAAGCAATGCAAATAGCTCTGTAGGAGGAGACTGCTCTTCTTTTTAAAAACCATACTATTCAACTTATACCACAATATTTCACATATTTGCCCGGTCCAACTTTGTCACTCATTCTTGTCTATTACATAAATATAAACTGGCATTAATTCAGTTGAATTTTTTTGCAACACATTTCTCTTTGTGAATCACATCTTCTCCAGCTTTGAAAAATTTGAAATCTTGAATTCAATCTCATTTAAGATATGCAATGTTTTTATTCAAATTAAACATGACCTAAACACACGATACGCACAGTGAAAAAAAAAATGGAAAAAAAAGGGTCCGGTTTGTCATTCAATAGAAACTGTCATGCGACCAATGTGTTTTGGCAGCGTGCTGTATGTGGGGATGATCAATTAAAAAGTTGGAAAAAAAAGTTTTTGCTGAGCAGTGACCACTAAAAGAAAGTCTGAATTTTCAAAAAGTCAGTATGGATGCTGTTGGACACAAACTAATCATTTTAACAAATCAAATCACAAATTGAACCCTCCACTAAAGCCCTATTTAGGGGGAACGGAGAATTTTCTTAAAAATAACTTTTTTCCTAGAATGTAAATGTAAGAGTGAATGTTGAAAATTTCAGCCCTCTAGCTCCTCTGATGTGGCATGTACACATGATACATAGCCAGCCAGCCGGACCAACTTCAAAACCGAAGAAACCTTTTTTGACAATTTTGGTGGACGGTTCCTAACAAGACACATTCAGTAGAGGAAAAAAGAGGAAAAAAGTGGGAATTTTGAAAAAATATACTAGTCTACCACAACAGTCAGTTTATTCATTCATTCAATGTGCCGTACTTAATTTTTTATCCCCCTCTCCCTTCCACGGATATCGACTTGATTAGTGTCAGATGGTGTTTGATGTCATTAAAACCCCACTTCAAGTGAGCAGTTATACCACTTTGGGGTACAAGCATTAGGAGTGGGAGGGATCAAAAGAAATAGACAGGATGGTCATAAAATCTTGCACTGGTTTCAAATTTAAATAAGTAAAGATATGCAAATAATGGGGCTTTGTCTGGATTTCTGAGACGAAGAATTATCATTATTATGTGTCCTCTTCTTGGTTGTTAAAGTCACTAGGATGAATTAACTATGAAGAATTAACTGATATGCGCCCTTTAGCATCATCATCATCTTTATTCTTGTGAAATTCTTGGAATTCAAAGAGTCTCTCCTAGACTCCATATATTTTGGTCATCAGAGACTTGAACGCGCCTTTATTTTGCATCTCATGTTGGAGTTGTATAGTCATGAATGATATTTGTTTTTCGTATTTCTTCCATAGCTAACAGGATGAGAATAATTTAATCCAATGATTGAGTAAAGGATTCTGTTTGAAATTCTCAGATCATCAACTATGACAGATACCTAAAGAAGGCTGGAAGACACAACAGCAGAGATTTTGTTGATTATCTGTATTCCTTTCATCTGATTTCCGTTGATTTTTATAACACTTCTAGTACTAGCTGTAGTAATTCTTGTCTGAATTTCTAACAGAAAGTATTGTCATAATTTACAATATTTACAAGACTTTCTTTCATTTTTTTTCTGTCACTTGTTTCAAATTAGTAGCAATGAAACATTGTAGGAAATATTCAGATTGGAGTGCCAATGGTTTGTAGAAGTTATGGTTCTGGATAGTTCTGGTAATTCTTGTTGAGAAATAGGAAGCGTGAAGATGTTGGAGACAAAGGATTTTGCTTCCACGTGGTTTGGTATTGGCGGTGACGTCACTGGAAATGTTGATGAAGGGAGGGAGACGTAAAGAGAACATGCGCGCCCAGTACAAATGTGGACGCAGATATCAAATGGAGCAAAAGGACACATACAAATATTTAGATGTGGAAAATGAGAGATACATTTTATGCACAAATGAAGAATGTAAATGAAATACATGGAATGGAAACATCAATACATTCGATTGTGTTAAAAGAGTAGAGAAGATAAAGGGCAGTTAGGTCTAGGTTATTCCTATGCGTAAAAACGAAATATAGGGAAAGAATAAGAATTTAAGGGACATGTGGCATAAATGGTCTGATGTTGTTTTGTCTACCTATCAAATAGAGCTTGATTAGTCTTGCTTGTTATAATGAGTGTTATAGTTGACCAAGCTGGATTAGAAAAAGGCAGTTAATTAGAATAGATGCAAGAAGGAGCTAGAAGGGTGAAAATAATGAATGCAGTATTTGCATGGTCGCCAAAAATTGTTGTAGTGTTTGCATTTGATAGCTTTGATAGAATACTCACATCGAAGGAGATAAGTGATAAGAAAGTATATATATATATATATATATAAATAGCCACAGTCAATGAATAGAAACTATACCAGCCGCAAGTTTAGAGAGGGGTAAAGGAAGATAAATGGCTCAAAATGGTGGGTCGAAATGAACGAGAGAGAAAGAGTAGCTGGCAACAAGTGGTGCAGCCAAAAGCGTAACTAGCCGACGCCAATGAGTGATTGACCACGTGTGTTCAGGGCTTTTATAGAGGGTCATCAAAGGAAATGACGTTTTCGATATCAAGCTAAAAGAAGGGTTTTGTATCTAATTCTTGATTAAAAATATAGGGGTCACCACAACATAATAGTCTTAAGTTGTTTGAATTTTTAACTGTTAGGAAAGTCAACAGTTCTATAAATGGCAAAAGTTTTTCATTCGGACCAAATTTGAATAGGTTGAAGTGTTCAAAAGAAGAAAAGGATAGAGTGAGTGGGCAAAGAGAGAAGGATATTTTCTTTTATGATTTTATGTAATATTCTTCTTCTTTTTTTCAAAATCAATTCTTGAGATGAAGAAAATAGAAAGTACAAGAAAGAGAGAAATAAAGGAAGCAAACTATTCAGCATTCATAATAAATGCATGCACTTCATATTTATGCTTAAGACTTTTTCATTTTATTTTCTATTCATTGTCAATTACTATTGATTTTTAGTATTTCTTTCATGTTATTTCTGTTGTTTTTTATTGTATCTATATATTTGTCATTCTTCAATCGTCAGTGAACAGCTTGGATCAAAAATAAAGAATAAGCCTCTGTCAAGAATCGAACTCACGTCTCTTTTCTTAGAAGTCTGTTTTTCCATAGCAACTGCCTTACCAATTAAGCTACAAAGGCAAGTCTCTCAAATCAAACCATATGGTTTCATTTTTCATTTTCTCCAAACTTCAACATGCCGCCATTTTTTACATACTCTAGTAGTATTAGATGTAATATTATTTGAATTTTTTTAGATGAAACATTGTTAATTATTTTTTTGGTTAGTATTTCTTCCATCTTAATTTCAATTGCTTTTTATTGCAACTTCCATATTGACTAGATTTGAAGGATGCTACTGCTCATCTTTCATAGCTTAATCAGTAGGGCAGTTGCCATGAAAAGGAATCTTCTGATAATAGGGATGTAAGTTCATCTTGTGACTGACTTATTCTTTATTTCCTATCCACAATGCTTACTAATGATCATAAAATGATGATCTAGGTGTTGAGATAAAAAGAAACTGAAATTGATGAAAGAAATAGCCTTAAAAAATCAATAATAATCAGCAATGCTTCATCTAAGAAATTCAAATGATATTGCATTTAACTGTTTTATTCTATGATTTTTATCTATCTCATCTTGACATGGCCATCATCTTTGTTGACACACCTTTAAAGCCAATTGAAAAATGCTGCAATATCATGAAATTGAAGCACAAAATTCAAGATTATTTGCTAAACTCTATTTTGAATATTACATAAAAAACATTCAGAATAGTACTTTAATATATTTACTGTCATATCCATCTCCTTTCCATTCATCTTGGTGATTATTCTTGAATAAACCTTGGAGACTATAGTATTTATATAAGTATATATTTATTTCCCTGTATCATTTCAGTTTCAAACCTCTTTAAAAAATCAGAATTTAGTTTTGAGTTTTTTATTATGATGAGACATAGACTTATACATGAGACAACTGATAATATGAGACTCTTTCTGTTTGGAAACATAAGGTCAAGCAAAACTTGAACTGAAGAATTCATTGATCATTTTTTTTAATTGGTTTTTGTATTTTCATTTCTTTAAATTTCTTCAAAATTTGATCCTTACTGGGAGCTGATCTCCTAAGAAATAAAAGTGTAAAATGATATACAAATTAGAAAAAATGTTATGAGGATCAAATCCTTCAGTGATTTTTCAACTGACTTATCTATAGTTACTGTAAAAAAATGTATTTGTTTATTCAACTAATGGACTTTACTGAATAAATATTTTCAAGAATGAACTATTTTGTAACAGGGTTTATATTTCTCTCCCAATTTGTTCTCTGTTTCTTTTTACTTTTTGCAAAACATCTTTTTAGGGAAAAACAAAGGTCTACATTGCAATCCAAAGTGATATAAAAAGAATTTTATAACTTTCTTTTTTCTTTTTCTACTTCTGCTTTAGAAAAGCACTTAAAAAATGCCAACTTTTATAATTTCAAACAATACTATAAATATTGAATGCAACATCAAGTCAAATGATTAAAAATATTTATAGCCAAAGATACTGTAAAAAAAACAGACGACACTCATAAACTAGAAAAAGAGAAATAAAAACGTTCATCAAATGACAAAAACCTATCATTTGTGAATTATTATTCTATTTATTGTTCATTACCATAAATACTATATACAGTACAGAAATCTATTATAAAAGTATAAGTTTTGAGTATGCGGCATTATGCAAAAAACTTTAGACAATAAGTACAATGGCAAAATGCGTAGAAAGCCAAAATGTTATGTAAATCATTATGTGTACAGTGCATCATATATATTACCTTGAATTTATACAAGAGAGTTATTTGAAAAATCAAAATTTTGCGAAGGGTCTGTGCCCTGGACCCCTGTGAAATTGGAGACAGTATTCTGTATTAAGATGCTGCTCTGATTTCAATCTTGAAAGAGTATATAGGATTTTTTATGGGGAAGAGGAGAAATATACTCGGAGGATCTCTTTACTACTATCTAATGCTAATACTCTAAATTCTATTTCTAATCTTTCTTTAACATTCTCCAACTTTCCCCTTTTCAAAACTGTATCTCTGCCAAAGGACTCTAAAAATTGAATTGTTCTTGGAGCAACCAATCTGCTTTCAATTTCTTCTGATTCATTTCTTCTGACTATTCTCTACTAAACCCTGACTTCTAAGAGATAGGACTTGCAGATCAACAGTAAATAACAGATGATTACTTTTTTTTCTAAAATATCTTTTTAATGAAGAATGAAAAATAATGAATCCCTTTTCTTTATGATGAATAATTGGTTTCTTGCTTATCATTATTGTTGATTTGATATTTCTGAAAATGAGTTCATGTTTTTAATAAAATCTTTTTTTATTTACTCATCTCTACACCTATCTCCCATGTAGGGAAACAAATGAAGTCAACAAGTACAGTGGATCTGAATCATATTATAGATAGAAATTTTCAGGTCACTCTTACAATGTCAATTGTAATTGTATTATATTTATTCTCTCTCACTTCCTCTCTCTTCAATATATATATGTGTGTGTGTGTGTGTGTGTGTATTTAGGTAAAGGAACTATAGTCTAAAATATTGATTACACTATTTGTAAACTACTTTTAAAATTCTCATCCCAAACAGAGAATGTTCTTAAAATTGTTAACACCAATGTAAATAATGTCCCGACATCTTATATCACTTGCCTCTCCTGACATAACAATTGTTGTAATTTCCTATTTGTTTCAATATCAAAATAAACTCTGTATGCATGTGCTTCTTGTTAAAAGTGAATATTCATAAAACTGTTTCTAAATTAAGAAAATGTGTTGGGTTTTTATAATTGAATTCTTTCTAATTCATTACCATCTCTCTATACTCACACTTGACTCATGCACATTAAGTTCTCCTCTGGCGTGCCAGTAATGTGTTCCTTATAGTTTGAGATCAGTACTCACTCATGATTTTGACCAAAGTCTCTCTTTTTTAAGCATCATATTACCTTTCAACTCTTCAAAGTCTTTAGATGTCTATCTTGTGGTTGAATTATTATGCATACGGTAATGATGGTACTGATGCTTTTCTTGTGATGATGATTATGACGCTTGGCTTATTATGATGATGATGATACTTTTTTATAATGGTGATAATCAAGGTTTTTTATAATAGTGATGATGATGATGCTTTTCTCATAATGTTGATGATAATGATACTTTTTTATAATGGTAATAATCAAGGTTTTTTTACAATGATGATGATGATGTTTTTCTCCTAATGTTGATTGATGATGATGATGATGCTTTTGTCTTAATAACTGCAAACAGGAAAATGATCTTCCTCTTCATGATTTAATTCAGGATGTAGATTCTATTTCTAGTTATCACTTGCTTCCTCTGTTATATCTTGGTAGGTCCTGTGAAGAGACCCAATCCACTGGTTTTTCTAAACTTCACATTATTAACTATTTGACAAAAAATGATTTTGTTTCTTTCACAAATCATTTTCGTGTTTTCTTGTTGTCCAAAGCAAGGAATAATTCCCTCTGAAAGTTTTGACTAAATATTTATGTAAGTTTCTTAGTCAAGCGTTGCAGTTTTGTTTCTATCAAATCTGCAGTATCTAGTATAATTACTAACTTGTAAATACTGGCTTACAGTCAGAGTAGAATGCAGTCATAGATCTCGAAACCTTGTCTAGCATTCAAAGTGTCAGTCAACCTGATGGTTAACCTACACATCCTCAAAAACATTAGTTTTACATGAGCAAATATAATATTGACATGACCTACAACTAAATTTGATTAGAAACCGTCAACCAAAACTGTCAATATAGGTTTGGTCAGTTTTTAAATTGGTTTGGCTGGCTAACAATGTATATATCATGTGTACAGGCTGATGGAGAAAGGGGGCTGAAAAATTAAACATTTACTCCTTATTATGACCAGAAAAAAAAAAACATTTTGTTTTGGTTATTGAAATTCACCCTCTGAATAAGTTTTAATTGGCGGTTCAATTTACAGTGTGAATTTATGTTAAATTGGTCCCTCAGTTTGTGTCTGGCAATGTTCATGCTTGTTTTTTCTTTTTTTTGAAAATTCAAACTTTTTTTTGCCCGACAAAAAACGAGAGAAGTAACATAATCATTGGTTTCCAATTTTTAGTTGATCCCCCTCAACATGGCATGCTGCCAAAAGATGGTGGTCACTTGACAGTTTCTATTGAGTGACTACCAAAACCTGTATTTGTTCTCTTTGAGTTGTTGTAATAAAAAAATTCGAAAGTGTTTTCTCGACAACATTTATTTAAACCGTTAATTACACTTTGCTGACTGTTTGCTTTTATTTACATATGTTGAAAGTAATTAACCCAAGACTTTACAAGTACCACTTGACTTACTACTTTGAACAATGCTCTCAGACAATGTAACAATAACCATTTAAAAAAATTATTATTCAGGTGGCTTAAAGAGTTGAGCTGTTTTTCTTTTGAGATCAACTTATCATGATTTAAGTATGTTGCAAAAAATGCATTTTGTTTGTTTACATCAAGCAGTTGAAATTGATTTACTCCAAAAGAAAATTACAAAAGGCGAATTATTCAACTGATTTGATATGTATGAAGTATGGCTATCATGTAACAGTGGGCTTATATAAGTCAAACCACAATGGGCATATATGAACCACATGCTATACATTGACTAATGGGAAAGCCTGAACAATCCCTGAAAGTTTCAATCCACATCTTCAATTCACTGTCATGTATAGCTTGAAGTAGACCTGTTCTTCTGATGTGTTATAAAAATGGTCGGTTAAAAATTGATCAACATATCAATTGGAAATTTTGGGGGAAATTGAATAGAACAGCTACCAGATCTTTTTATATGCTAACTGAAGTTTATCGGGGGGGGGGATGCTTCTTATCATTATCATCATCAGTCTTTTAATGTCCGTCGTTGGACATAGACCTTCCTCAGGATTTGCCGTAATTTTCTATCATGGGCATCGCCAGTATTTTCTAAATTTGTCCAGTTCATCTCTCCATCTTGTATTTTGTCGGCCTGGAGATCCATGTTGTGAGTCGTGATGTCCATCGGTTGTCTTTCATTCTTGCAATATGGCCTGCCCATTGCCATAAAAGTTTTCTAATAGATTCTATGATGTCTCTCACTCCCGTTTTCTTCCTGATTTACTATGCTGTCTTGCGATCTCTCCATGTGAAGTTGAGCATGATTCTCTCATGTGCTCATTGCATGCTTCTCAGTTTGTGGGTTTGTCTCTTGGTTAAGTTCCATGCTTCAGCTCCATAAGTGACTATCGGGAGGATGCATTGGTTGTATTCTCTTCTTTTTAGGATGAATGGTATCTACTTGTTTTTGAAGGTTGAGCTTGCTCTGCCAAAGGCTTGCCAACCTAGGGTGATTTTTCACTTGATCTCTTCCTCTTTCATGGGTTTTCATGGAGATTCGCTGTCCTAGGTAGATGTAATGGTCTACTTTCCCCCAGTTTTGCATCTTTGATTTTGAACTGACCATTTTTGTGATGTTTCAGAAAACCATTTCTACTTCAAGTGATATGTAACAGCAAACTGGATACGTGAACGGATTGAAGCTTTCAGGGGTTATTTATGCTTGCTATTGATCACTGAATACTACATGGCTTGAGCATGCTTGTGGTCATTAAGCCTATATTATTTCCCTAGGCCTGCTAAGTATGCATACCAAATTTTGTTGAGCTGCCCCAAGGATGTGATTACGGCACAATGACTGACAGAGCCAGTTGTTTTACATAGAGAGATTTTCAAGTGAAAGACTAGTATAAAGGTATTTCAAGTGGCCTATGTCAGCTTGGATTTATGGAATATTGAATGATCTTAGTTTTGCTTATTGTTTACAGCTATGATATGCAAGAAGTAATATTGAATCTAAATATTGTTTGAATAAGTTACAAAATGTAAAAAATTCTGCCTCCTTTCAAATGTCCTCTTCAGAAATATTTCTTTAAAGTGCAGACAATTCATTTTTTAGTAAAAATTTTAAAATTTGGTCGCTGTATTTTCTAACTAACTTGGCATATTTTTCATTTTGCTGGCCTTACATTTAAACTTGCTTGGGAAAAGGTATAGTCATAGAAATGAACAAGTGATGCAATTTCTTCAATTTTTGTCAAATATCTTTCAAAAAATTTTTTACATTTCTCCAAGGAAGTAATGAAAATAACATCAAACTGAACAATTATTCATATGTGCTTTCTTCTTTTAAAATAGTATTTTATTTTTGCTTCCTCGGAATTTGATGAAAAGGTCATATCACTAATACACTATAGACCGGAGTGGTGAATATTTCTTTTCTTTGTTCCAGACAAAACACACATTCATTTGATTCAACAAGGTCAATAGTATGTTTCAAGAGGTGAAGGAATGCTCTACACGTCTGTCTAAAGATATTACAAATTGTTCTGTTGAGGCTTTAAATGTTTGAGCAAAAAAAAATTAATTTTTGACTTTTCTTTATTTTACTTGAAAGAATTAACTGAAACTCATTTTTTGGTCTTAGTCTTTGTTATTCACAAAGCATTAACAGTGTAGCTTTTGATTTACAATCATAATAGGTATTATCTATCATCTAGATTGATTGTGAATGAATTTAGCCCAAATTATTTATAAGTATAAAATAAACAGTGTCCATTGCTTTTTAATGCACAAAACATGTGCTACATTTTTGTTCATATCCAAGAGTGTACATCAGATATGCCTTTCATATTTTGCAAATATGAACATAGGCACTGTCACTTTTCCTGGGGTTGAGGGCAAAAGCATATATACAAGGAGTGGGGTGGGTCATATTTCCAGTGAGATGGTAGGGACCAAAGGCACATTTTGAATACGTCTCAGTGGCTATACTGTTACCCGATATGCATTCCAACCACCATTTGTAGTGTAAGCAAGTACAAACCACTGCATGACCCAAATGTCAGATGGTGCACTTGACAGTTGACAGCAATGCATGACCCGTAGGGTTGATGCCAGCAAATAATGATACAGTCTTTTCATATGGGAACATTGAGTTGGAGTTACATAAAAGAATAGTACTGCACCCTTATCATTTATTGATTCTCTATGAGAAAACCTAATTCAGGTGGGGTGGGAGTACAAATGCACCCTCTAGTGGACATCCATACACATAACCCTGAAATATGTCTATATAAAATGGTATACTAATTATGTCGGTATATAAGATGAGGATTTAATTTTTTTATTTTCATTTATACAACTATTATACTGTGTCCAATGTTATGGTATTGTGAGTGTGGGAGAGAGGACCTATCAAAGATCAACATGGACAGTTATGAAAGTTGGATGAATTGCAATGAGCACTAGTCCTCTAAATACCCTTGTAAACCAATCATTTTATAGTCAAGCATAAACAACACAGGTGTATCAGCCCATTTGGGTAAAACAGTGTAATTCTGACAGATTTTGAGAAAATCAAGCCCTATGCCCCGCTGCACAAAAGAGTTCCCATACGCCAAAGACAAACAGTAATTCACATGTTGCTCATCACAACTAAGTAAATATCAAAAACATTACAAATCGAAGCAATAATTGCAGAAAATCTTAAACTAATTGCCATAATCTGAATATCATCTTTGAAATTTTGATTTTGGTTTTAATTGCAAGAAAATAGCATAAAGTTAATCATAAAAAAACCCCCATATTTTTGCATATTTTTTGATTCAATTTTTTTCATCTAAAATGACTTTGATTTTGTTGTAATTGATGAATTTTGACAGAAAAATATAAGATCTGTGATTAAAAATCCCAAAATAGTGGCCATTATAGAAATAAGCTTTGATGAAAATTAGTTGATTTGATGATTACTTAACTGGTTATTGAAACAATATTACTTACTTTATACTTGAAATATAGTGAAAAATATATTCGTTCACAGCAGATGCTTGTTACCTGTCAACTCACTTAAAATGTTGAGTGGATATTGAGTCACCTTTCCTTTCCCACAGCTGATGGAAGCCTTCTTGAATTTGCCATCATCCCATGGAACAGCTGAAACATGGATGACCAAAAATGATAAAACTTATTTTTACTCACAATTGAAAAAGTATGTTCCATATATTGAAACACCATGGAGTAAAGGGCAACACTTTTGTGCAACCATGATAGGCATTATCAATCATCTAGATTGATTGTGAATGAAGTTAAGCCTAAATAATGCTAGCAATATAAACTGAGATCTAATGATCAATAATTTTTAACTCAATATTGCACTGCCTTTACTTTTCATTCCTTCCATAGAAAGAAAAGAAGAAAGATGAGAGAAAAAGTTGGACCAAGCTGGTAGTTTAACGGTTTTAATTGAGATGAATAGAATATTGATTGTATCCTATGAGTGAGTGAGTAATGCAATGAAAACCAACTCTGCTGCCATCATAACAGCAGCTTCTATTGATTTATCTGTAGGGTTTCTTCAAATATCTCTGATATTTATTGGCTTTATTTCCTTTGTGAAAAATTATGAGGTCCCTGTAAAAATTGGGTGTATGGAGAGGAGACTAATCAAAATCGTGTGCGCCAGACAGACAAAGACATTAAATTCTTGTGCTACGGCTGTGAGTGATAGATTTTTTTATTCAATTTCTTCAGAACTATTGTTCGAACAATGAAACTTTATCACTTTTGAAAATAAAGTCTGCCAAAGACCTGAAACATAAAAAATCTTTTGTCAGTAATGAAAGTTTTCACTGTTTCTTCCTTTTTTTTTTCTTCTTTTTTTGTAATTAAAAGAAAGAGTAATAAAAAAAAAACAAAAAAACAAATAGCATTTTTGTATTAAGTTTACCTGAGAAACAATCTATTCATGCTAGAATTTTTCCATTATGCACTTTTGGTATAATTTTTTTCCGTCCTATGCATTTTTGAAATAGTCTGCAAGCTATAAAATATACATGTACTGCAGCCTACCACATCACTTCTGTAATGAAAAAAATAAAACCAAAGTCATAAATACACTATTATCCACTAACAAGATTTTTCATCATATCGGATGTAGGTAGAAAAAAATGGTGATCTTTCATGATCCCCTGGGCTACTAACCCCCTGGATTAAAGTCATGTCAACTTGAAAGAGTTGTGTGTGATAATGTTAGCCCATTTATTGTATCTCACTTTATCTTCAGCCGTGCCATAGAGAAAACTCTGGTTTTCTTCACTCTCTAATTCCCTTGCCTTTCTTTATAGTCCTTAACTTCTTTTTATCTGCTGAGCACTCAGTACCCCTTAATGAAATCATTTCTGTTTCCAGTAGCCAAAACTGTTGGTATCTTATTCTTTCCATTCCTATATCATCAAATCAATTCTCTGAGTACACACTGATTTCTCTGTATTAGATTTTTTTTGTACTTAATAATTGGAGATTTGCAATAATCCACATTGTTTAAGCAGCCGGCTATAACCACGTATAACATGTAAATGTTTTTTATTGACTTCCACTCAGATGCAAAAGTAGCAAGCACTCCAGCCTTCACTTCGGCTACTTTTTCTAAGTACGAGAAAGTTAGCCATTTCATACAAAAATGAAGACTTCTTTCAAGTAATCCATTCTGTGTGTTTTCTTGTCACACAAAAAGCTACACATATACATTGATTTCTAACATAAAAGTTTAAACACTTAACTTGGTGATCTCAAAGACAATGCTCTAACTACTGACATGTGTTTCTGGAACTTGTTTATGTACATATAATCTAATTAATGTCTTTATTGTCTGCTACTTGTATTAATCTAACCAACCAAAATAGGAAGAGAAATAATATTTCAAGTTCTTCTTTGCAAAAAAGGAAAAAAAAGATTTTTTCTAAATTCTGGTTGATAACAAAACAATAAAATAACTTCACTGCGTCACTTTCAGTTTTTATTTACTTCGTTTATGATATTTACTAAGCTAGGCTTAGTCCAGCACAAAATCAGATTATTCCAGAAAAACCTATCAACCACAACTGTCAACATTGGTTTCTCTAGTTTTCAGGTTATCTGGCTGGCTGGCTATGTATAGAGCCAGAGAGCTGATAATTTCAAAATTTAATCTTATTATAACAACAAAAAAATTTTATTTTTTAGTTTTTAAATACCCCCTCCTAAATAGGTTTTTAGTAGGGGTTCAATTTGCAATATATGTTTATGCTAAATTGACCCCTTTGTTTGTGTCCAACAGTATTCATCCTTTTTTTTTTTTAATAATTCAGACTTCTTACCGATCCAACAACAAAAGACGAGAGAAATAATTTATTAATTGATCACCGATTTTTCTAATTTTTAATCGATCACTGCAAACACAGTACATTGCCAAAAAATGTTAGTCGTGTGACTGTTTTTATAGAGTGACTAACCAAACTGATTTCATTCTTATTGATAAAATCTTTGGTTAGAAAAATGTTAAAAATAGATATAAATTCAGATACAAAACCTGGTATAATTTGTTCCAATATCTTGATTAATGAAATTAATATGTTCCACTTGCTTTCAGAAACTTCGTTATCAGAGGAAGGTATCACCTAACATTTTATTCATATTTTCCATGATTGTACTCTGTGTGTGCTAGTGTAGAAGCATTAAGCTCACATGAATTTTGCGTGGCAACTTTTAGTTAGTCAGATTGGTTCATAATGGTTTTGACACTGCAAGTCCAAATGACTTCAACAATATTTTTCTTTTCTCCTCCTCTTACTCTCTACATAATCTTAAGTTTGGTTTCTAATGATTATTGCTTTATGCGTACATGACATGATGGGATAAAAAGAATACTGAATTAATTCTTCTGAAAACAGCTCTGGTTAGTCACTCAATAGAAACTGTTATGGGTCCAATGTCTTCTGGCAACATGTTGGGGGTGATCAATTAAAAAATTGGAAAACGGGGTGATCAATGAATAAACGGTGATCACTAAAAAGTCTGAATTTTCAAAAGACATGCATGAATGCTGTTGGAAACAAATAAGTGATCAATTTAGCATAAACTTACATTATATATTGACCTATTCAGGGAGAGAATTTCAAAAAACAAAAGAAGATTTTTTCTGGACACAATAAGGAGTAAATGTTTAAATTTTTCATCCCTCTTACTCCGTTGGTATGGCATGTATGCATCATACATCTATACATAGCCAGCTAGCCTAACTTGAAAACCGTAGAAACCTATGTTGACAGTTATGGTTGACGGTTTCTGATATTGTATCGTAAAAAACTATGGAATTGCTTCCCAAGTGGTACGATGTAGTACTCCCAAGCAAACCAATTGTAACTATCTGACTGATTGCTTTCTTTTGTGCATACCAATAAAGCAACAAGATACTTCCTTATAGGGGGGTTCAAATTTAAACAGGAAATTCCACGGACAGGAAAGCAACTCTGTTTAGTCACTGCAATTTTAAACTTTGTAATAATGAGGTTTCGTTCACGGATGAAAAATAAAACGAGGTATTGCTGTACACTAGGATCTCAGTGTAGTATCTTCGAGCTCATTGAAAAGTGTTGCATGTAAAAAATATCATTACGTAGATACAGATTGTGTTTTATATAAGATTCAGGATTTGATAAGGAAATTACATGTTTATCTGGTTTGTTTACACAAAATTTGGATCATAGTATTTTACTCATGCTGTCTAAAGAGTTTCACGAATTGATTTTCATGCTCTCCAGAGCCTGAACCAGCCTCAGAATGGGTGAGCAAGTCTTGTCTGATTCAGATTTACTATAAGGTTATTTCAAAACACCAAAAATTAAAGTTGTAAAACTATAAGTGTATATTACTGTGAATAACTCGCTCATTCTTTTTGTCTGTTTCTTTCAAATTTTCTTTTCTGGTACAGAAGAAAAGTCACCAGATAAAACATATCAAATGAGATGGCCAGGTCTATTTAACATGCTTAATTACTGGTCCCTAATTTGCAAGAAGGATCGCTGAGTTTTTTTTTCATCACAGATGACATCAGTTCAGTTATTAGTGGTTTAATCACTGAACTTACAAGACAAAGAATTCTCTTTCATGATCATTGATTGAAATTACACAACCAAAAAGCATTTGAAACTGAATCCAGCGACCAAGGTCAGATATTCAGACAATATACATCTATGTTATAATTTGTTTCATAAATGAACATGACTTTGTTTGTTTTCTCCTCTTGATGCTAGGAAAGTATTTGAACAAATTTGTCTTGTTAACATTACTCATTGTAGAAACAAATTAGAAGAAATTGAAGACTATTTATAGGTATACCCAACGTAAGATAGCAACTGAGAAAAAATGTTTTTTAAAATATTAAGTGATGATACAATGCAGAAATGAATTAATTTTATATTCAATTGATTTTTTTTATCTGGAGACTTTTTTGCCAGTTGTTCTCAGAAGACTAGAAATGGTTTTAATTGAAATATTGAAGTTAGATGCAAATTCTCTGACTGAGGGTCTTAAATCATTTTCCACCACAGAATAAAGAAGCTTACTTTATCACTTTTGATGAACAATGGATTTTACATCATAGAGATCTGCAGAATGGCTTGATGCAGATAAAAACCCAATTCTGCACTATCATCCCAGGAAGGTTATAGTGAGCATCATATTCTATCAAAATGGCCAAACAATTAATATGCATAGATATGTAGACCAGCTTAAAACACTGCTCCTCAAACTATAACAAATATCGCTCAGTTTGGTGAATTAAAGAGATATCAATTTGCTTCTTGATTATACCGGCCATCAAGTTGCAAAAATGATTCTAATGAGGTTAAATCAGTTGAAAACAGAGATTTTATTTCACCTTGCCTATTGAACTGCTCTTCTATGGACTACCATTTTTTATAAGCATCTTGACAGGTAAGCACTTCTTCAATCAGGAATAGATAGAAGAGCTCTCATTCATCTGTGAATGTAGAATTATTTTAAAAGATCTGATAATTTGTTGCAAAGACGTAACAAATGTTTAGAATCTGAAGGGGATGTTTCAGCTGAAGAAATCTTTTTAATGATTTTCTGAATTTTTTATCTAATTAAAACAAATCAGCTATTCCATATTCAACAAACTAATGCAATTAATGTATACATATCCCTTTGCCAGACTATGTTAAGGTACACATCTGCCATTACTATATACATATAGTTTGGCTAGATTCCTAAATTTATTATTTGTTATTCTGTGTTTAAGTTCTCAAGCCTTTCAATTGTTCCAGTCATCATAACCACGCACACATTTATACACATATAAATACTTTTTACATGCACATGTTCTTTGATTAAATGTTCCTTATGTTTGAGTGCATAAATACGGACAATATTTAAAGGAAATTTACATAAATCTAAAATTGTCAATATTATCGCTCAATAGATTTTTATGTGCTTTCTGCAAAGTAGCCAACTATAATTTTCCTTTCTACAGAAAACAGTTTCCATTAAAAATAGAGTAAGTCGGCCTTTGTGCTTGGTTCTCTGATAACTTGAATGTTCTAAGTTTAGATTGGCTCTAAATTCTATCAAACACTGATAGATTTACAAATCAGTGTCTAGTTCAAAGTTATTCAATTCTTTGGTTTTCGTTGTAACATTTTGAAATTCTCTTTTCTTTTCCCTTTAACTTCTGGCACTGTAATAGAGCCCCATACGAATTTTTTAGTTGTCTGATGATATACACTATGCCCATATTTAATGGAAAAGTTTGTTTTTTTTCTGACAAGGACACCACAGTGAAAATCTGCCATTATGAAAAATGATGCTAAAGTTTTTTTGCCACAGATCTGGAATGTCTACCCAAGATATTCTTTCTCACTGAAGGTCGCTCTAGCATTTCCAATTGGTTTCAATTCACAAAAATTACTGAAGCTCTTCTACAGCCCAAGAACTTCAAGGCATATTCTGTTATAAACTTGTTATAAAATGCAGAGACTTTTTTTCGTTCCTGATCATTCTCATTGAATTTTTTTTCAATTTTCTAACTTCTGAAAACCACAGATATGGCTGAAATTTTTCAAATTTTTTTAAGTAAAGATTAACTAGAGATTTAAAATATAAAATTCTGTTTACTCTGTTTACCAAAACCACTGGTCTAAACAATTATTTGATAAGTAATTAGAATGAGCCAATGATTAACAGATACTTTCTCAAAATTGTTTTTGTAGACGAAATTGGAAAATAGATAGTGATGTTGATATAGTGATATTTATTAAGCTTAGCTTAGTCTAGTGCAAGTCTACTCCAGTGAGAATTGAACTCATATGTGACAATTTGTCTGCAAAACAAATTTGCTAACCATCGCAGCACAGGAGTTGCCCATGATGTGGATATAAATATTTTAAGTGTACGCAGTAACAGTTTTTTTTTTCTTCACTTTGGCTTACTGTTAGTAACAGCCAACTAAGACAGACAACATGGGTTTCTTCAGTTCTTAAGTTGGTCTGCCTATCTTGCTGGCTGGTTATATATGTATCATGGGTACAGGCCGAGCTATAGGGCTGAAAATTTCAACATTTACTCTTTATTATGTCTAGAAAAACATCTTTATTTTTTAAATCCTATCCCTGAATAAATTGGGGGAGGGGTCAATTTACAATGTAAGTTTATGATCCCTTAGTTTATTGATCCCTTAGTACGTGTCTGGAGGATTCACGTTTGTTTTTTGAAAATTAAAACTCTTTTAGTGACCATTGCCCAACAAAATGTTTGAGAAGTAACTCATTCATTAAACTCCCATTTTTCCAATTTTTTGATTGATCATCACCAACATAGTATGCTGCCAAAAGATGTTGATCACATGATGGTCTTTATTGAGTGACTAACCAGGCCCGTTTGTTACTTAAATTGCACTATGCCAAAATAAACTAATTATACACAATTGATTACTCCTTCAGAAATTTGAGAATGATTAAAATTGAACCTAGAAAGCATTAAGAGAGCATTACCTTCACTAATATCATTGTCACTAAAAATGGAACAATCAACTTATAGATCCCAGACTATGCTGTGGCAAAAGCTTCTAGTAACAGTCCTTGCTTGTGGCAGGTTCAAACTTCACTCCTGCTTCTATTTCTACATGAGATGGTTATTACAACTTTTGCCTATATTCCAAAGATGTGTTCATGAAATAAAAGTGATGAATGCTTAAAAATAAATTATTTACCATTTTTTATACAAAGAAAAAGAGATTGAATCTTTGTTAATGTTTTTAATTTTTTTATAAAATTCAGACAATATCCACAGATTTTAGATTAAAATGAACCTCCTTTTTGTTATTTTTTCTTAAAATGAAACACCTTGCAACTTCCAAACAAAAATTGAAAAAAAAGTCCCAGAACTTAGATTCCCTTCCCTGATTTTCAAACTAACAAACAATTCAGTTTCATATCTTATCTTTGTTTGAAACAAAGATGACAAAATACTATTAGGAACACAGTTTTAATGAATCATCTTTATTTTTGATTCATCAATTTTCTTATCGATGTATGGAAATGTGAAAAAGAGATTGAGTCTAATGTTCTCAGATCTGTAGACATCAAGTAACTAAGCAAACTTGACATGAGTTTCTGTGTACTTCAGCATTTTACATGTATGACTCTTCAGTTTTTGGTGAGGGTGGTTTTTGTTATTGAAGGAAAACAAAGTTAACTTTAAACAGAGTTCGACAATTTTTTATCTAAGAAATATCATTGAAGCTTTGAAAGACAACTATAATGCAGTTTATCATATTTATTTATGATGACGTCCCTATGATGATGTCATTACTGTATTATTACATCTGAAAAGCAAAAAGAATGTTCTATCTTGCAATGATGACAAAATCACAAAAGAATTCCTTGAACCATCCCAAAATGTAAGTTATTGTTCCTTCGGCTCACGGCTCACGGCTCACACTTCCACAAAATTGAAAGGCATTGAGAACTTTTGGAGATTCTGTATGGATAAACAGACAAATATGGGTGTATACTTAACCCTTGTCGCAGAGGTAATAACAGAAGTTTTTTTTATATCAAACAGCTGTGCTGGTTTTAACCAATAGCTCACTTCCGTAGGACACGACTGGAAGCTAAAAGTTAGGTGAGGCTCATTACAAATCTCAGTTTTGTTAAACTGAACCAACTTTGGTACAAGGCAACATTCATGGATTGCCCTGAAGGGGCTGAACTTACTCGTGATATCCTGAAAGATTAGATTTCACTCACTATGATTTTTACATACATAATGAATAGGATTTATTCATCAAATATTCCCAAACTTTTATCCACTCTAATGATTACGTATATAATGAGTAGATTTTATTAAACAAATTAGCTTACCCATGCTGTCAGAAATGATGGCATACATGAATTACGTGATAAAGATTACATTTTATAAACATACATTATAGAGATTTTGCATTCTCTTGATCAAATGGATTTTTTATTCATTTTTGTTTTTGTTCTTATTACTTTTTATACTTTCATTATTTTTTAGATTCAGCATTTTTACTATGTCATCAGAACGTAAAATTCTGTTTTACTATGTCAGTTGCTCACCCTTCCCCAGCATGATGAAGTACAAATACACTTAGCTAATTGATATAAGTGAGGATTTGGATATAGTAAATCTTCCATTCAATCTAAGGATTAAGTATATAACGAGTAGAAATTTCTGAACAAATAAATACACCGAAACCTTCATTCATTTTAATGAGTACATATATAACAAGTATGATTTATTTAGACGAATACGTCAAAACTTTTATTCACTCTAATGATTGTATATCTATTGTTGGGAGAGGGCAAGCAAACCAAATGCAGCCGGTTGTGTGTGTGTTGTAAGCACATCTCATAACCCTTAGATAAGGGGCCCAGGGATGAATACTAAAGAATTTTCGAATTTTTCAGCATCTCAGAACCAAAATTCCTTGCACTTTAGTAGTCTAAGATGATGAAATATATAAAAAGGCTATGTATATAACATGGATTTATTTTGAAGATTATCATCATTGATGACTGAATTATGTTCCTTTGCATTTATATGAATGAAAGATTTTGTCACCATACATTGAGGTCATAGAGAGCCAGGGAAAATACTTTGATGATTGAAATCATCTGAATAAAAGATTTTGTCAAAAAATTGTTGGGAACTTTTGCATCAACTTGAACAATATTGTGTAGCCTTTTTGATCATGAACATCAAATGCCTTCATTCTGACTCTACAGACAATGGAACGTCCTATCCAGGGCACATGCCTGGGTGAAGTGTACGGTGATACTGGGATGCCCAGTCAGAAACTCCCTCTCAGCCTTGTTGATATAGCTTAGAGGAAAAGCAGAGAGTGATATGTCTAGCATCAGCTTGGCTGCACGAGTTACCGCAAAGATATCAATTTAGGTATTAAACCGCTTTAAAGGGACTCTGCTCTGTGGTTTGGAATCATAGAGGTCCTTCTTTAAGATTTGTTGCATTCCCAAGGTTAGAGAGCGTAATCTATCCTGCTATTTTACCTATAGTTGGTGGGAGATGAGATGAATTCTTGTCATTCCCAAGAGTATTAATGAAAAGTGAACAAACACAGCCCAGACTGGTGTTTGAACTTGGGTTGCCGCTTACATTGTCCACACCATTACTGACTTTGTACCTTCAAATATGCTGGTCGCAAACTCCATTCTATTTTTTACTGCTTCTTTAGCCTTTAGATTCCTTTTACTTCATCCAGTGAATTTCTGTCGAAAAGTAATTTGCTTTTACTTCAATCCTCAACAGTGTTTCTTGTCTTTCTTTATTCATTTAACAGTTCTTAGCAATAAAAAAAAGAAAAACAACAAACAAGAGTTACTTTCACAATTGATATGCTACATAGCTTAATGATAAGCTGAAAGTTTCATGGTCATATGTATATTATGTAGATGACAAGCTTAGGCAAACTTAACCCTGGCATGTATGCATTGGTTGTCAGCATGCAAATGAAGAGAATACGTCAACAGAACAGAAAGTTCTAAACAGATGTAAAGTTTTGACATGTGCCTCCCTTCTCACCCTGGCCACCCAGAAGCATTCCAACATTTTGCGACAAACCAAGAATTTATTCTAGGTATGAAGTAGGAGAAAAAAAAAAAAGGCGGAATTACTGTGACAGTATGTACTATGTCAAGAGGCTCTGAAAGATAGGGCTTTGTTTTGAGATTGGATCAGTATTATCTGGAGGAAAAGTATTTTTTGTCTGCCACATAAAATATATTTATTAATAGCTTAGCATAACTAGAATGTGGAGAAAACAGTCAAGTGGTATTATACTGAGAACAGTTTAAAAGTTTCTAGTGTCCACATAGTTACAGAATAATAATATCATACTCTTGAGAGAATGTAAAGTTTTCCTCTTTAGAAAGTCATGTACATTATACTACAAGGTTACGGGCGGGATTTTTACTTATATGTAAATATATGAAAAACCTATACCTTGGTAGCTGCAAGAGCATGACAAGTATAAAAAGAAAGGTCTTAATGAGATTTTCTTGTTTCAGTTGAGCCAGTAAACTTGGGACCAAACCAGTTCCTGACAAGTGAAAATTTTATGTATCAATGATCAATGCAAATATTAAAGAATGGTAATGTGTGTTCATCTCTCTCTCTCTCTCTCTCTCTATATATATATATATATATATATATATATATATATATATATATCTTAGTAATTTGACATGCTTGAAATTGAGGAATGACATGAAGAGACAGGACTATTGGGTTATATGTTTTTGGTTATTTAGTTGGAGTGGAATGGGGATATGTTTGTATCTGTGCCAGTGAGAATCAGGTTGGTCTGAAGTAAGAAGGGTCAGTGAAAGGAGGATTCCTCACATTTAAACAGCATACGGTTTTCTCTGCAACCACTGTAAAGATTTTTGAAAAAGTAGGTGACAACCACTGAAATGCATGATAACATGCCCGCGTAATGATAAAAATTTTGAGATGTGACACATATTTTCTTCTCTTGAATTTTTTTTCACCTTCCAATTTTGGTTTAGAAATTTCATGATTTAATACTAATGATCCTCCAAATCATTCTATGATGTCTCACTGTGCAAGTCAGTTATTTTTCAAACTCTGTTGATGTACAATGTTCAGATATTTTGTGTTATACACAAAATATCAAATTTTATTATTGTTGTTTACTTTTGGATTCTTATGTTGTATATTTAATTTTATAGTGGGGGTCATCAGCTGTTTAACCATGGTCATGTTTTGGGGATTAAAAATGGTATAAGCATTTTACCATGGCCTCACATAGCTGTGTTGATCGGACACAAGCTTCCCACCTGTATTTAACTTTAACATTGATTTAGGGTACTTGTATTTTCTCTTGTTTGTCTTCCACTTGTCTATAGTAATTTAGATTATTATATTTACTTTTATTTTACTCTTATTTAATTAATGTATTAGATATCCTGGATTCATTTGTACAAGTCTATTAATTAATGTGGACCATCTAACAGTATTTTATTTTCTCATTTATCTATTTTAGGTGTGTGTTGTTTATTTTGCTAATTCAGTGTAGTGGATTTTTTTTTTGACCAACTCCATCAGCAGCTATTTGGCTCAATGGTAACAGCAATGCTATGTTAAAGCGGCTACCTATTTTGCTAGGTGAGAAGGCCTGATTGTGGGGGGGGGAGTTAAAATCTACCTTATCCAGCAAACACCCATGAGCACTTGGAAAATTAACACTTTTTGTCTGATTTGAAAATCAGCTGAGCTTGCTTTGAGCCAAAATTTGACTGGTGGTATTCGTGACTGCCTCAATTGCTCTGTTTGTCGAATCAATTCTGATGCTTCCCTTATGAGATGTGAGGTCAGACATAAAAGTGAGGTTGGATGTAACAGAAAGCCAAATAACATGTATGAAAACAACAAAACAACTAACACAAAACCAAATACCAAGATCTTATGCAGGCATTATAATTCAAGTAGGAGCTTATGAAAAATACCAAACTTACCGGCCGAAGAGAGAAAAACTTCTTTACTAAAAGTTAGGCCTTTAAAAAGTATTTCAACTGAATTTTCTCAAAAGCAATTTTCTAAAAATTGATGGGAAACCGAAAATAGAGAGTGTTTTGGGGTGTCATTGTATATTTCTACTGTCCTTATATATGTACAATTTTTGAGTATGTGCGTATACGCAAGCATGTGAATGTGAAAGCTAATGTTTGTATGCATGTACATGTATGTTTGTGCAAGAGTATACCCGTGTATACATCTATATGTGCAAATTTGTGCCTGTCTGTATGTCCAAGTTTGTGCATGTGTGTGTGTATATGTGTATGTAAGTGCTGGTGCAAAATTGTTCATCAGATTGATTGCTCACTACTTTATAATCGAGTTACTGAATGGGAGCATTCTCCGTAATAACGGATTTCTATTATTCATATTTTCGCAGAACTGTAATAATAATCAGGGTTGTTATCAATGTGGATTTTTATGTGAGAATCGGGTGAAATGATATCTGGGTTTGAGTCAACGCAGTAATACTAGAGAGCTTTCTCATGATTATGCATGAGGTTTGGACAAAATTTTTTGAAAAATCATATGAAAGTGGCAATCAATGAATTAGTTACTTCTCTTGCCTTTTGCTGGGCAGTAATCACTAAAAAGTCTGAATTTTCAAAAAAGCAGGCATGATCACAAACTAAGGAACCCATTTAGCATGAACTTACATTGCAAATCAAAGCCCCTTCTAAAAACCTATTCTATTCACAGAAAAAATAAGGAAAACGTTTTATAAGATATGATAAGGAGTAAATGTTTAAATTTTCATCCCTCTTGCTCCATTGGTATGCCCTGTACATGCCAAACTCACATACATAAATAGTCAGCCAGACCAGCGCAGAAACTGAAGAAACTTATGTTGACAGCTTGTGTTGACAGTTTCTGATAATCATCTATGTGTGTAAAGAAAGAGAAAGATATTCATGCATGCATACACAAACACATATATTTACATAGTAGACCTTCACTAATTCAACACAATTGAGACCAAAGTTGTACCACATCAGAAAATGCCGAAACACAGGAGGATTACCTCTAAATAATTACTAGTCACCGTATCATACTTCTAAAATATCATGTAAATCAGGTACAAGTTAGATTATAAGGGAACATTAAATCAAAAGCAAATGAAATTTTAATGAAGCCATGTACTATACTGCTTGAACCAATGAAGCCAGCATCCACCATATTCACACTCATAATCTAGTCCAAATTCATAATGAAACACTCTTGTTTTTCTTTCAGCATATCTCCAGACAGTTCAATACTTTCATTTATACAAAGCTTAAACCACTCTATCAACACTTTATGCAGTTCTGAACTACTTTCATTGTTTTCCTAATACACATCTGTTTTGAGCCACTGTCAGCAAAAGAATACAGAAGTTTTTCTTTCTATTTCTTTATATTGTACCAATGTTGTAATGCTTGCACAAGCTTTTCACCGATACATAACCGTCTAGTTTTTTCAAGAGTTCAGCATTATCTTTAATCGATAATGTGCAGTGTTTTTGTTTTACAACACAAGATGCGCTTTCTTTATTCACTGGAGCCATAACTGGGTTTTAATAAGAGGAAATGATATTAATAAACGAAGGAAAACAATCGGGAATCACTTGCCTATTTTCATAAGAGCATACTAACTGGTGAACTGATCTCTTGTAACCAAAACAATGCACAGCAGGTTGGTATGGTACTCAAGGGAATTCGAAATTACAGTGGCCCAGGAAATTTGAAATCAGTGCTGAATTAGTGAACGAACTAGATTACAGGTAGAAGGATTACTGAAGCTACTGTGCCATTATTTTCTGAATTTAGCTCATTATGGCACAAGGCCCGAAAAGTGCGAAATAGAGAGAAAAATATCATTTTTGAATAATCAATTATATTTGAAATCCCAGCTTTTACAGGGGCTTGAACCCTTCACTCTAACACCAGTTGAGGATACATAACTGTTTCGATAGAGGCAAATCACATCTGTGTGTATATGCACACACATACATGTATTAGAATCTATCAACTAAAACCGTAAGAAAAAAAAGGTTCCTCCAGTTTTTAAATGATTCTGGCTAGCTGGTCCAGTGTCGAGTGCACAAGCTGTATCAACAGAGCTAGAGATCTGAAAGTTTTTGAATTCACTCTTTATCAAGTCTTAAAAAAAACATTATGTTATTTTTCAAATTCATCCCAAAAATGAGTTGTTTTTTTGATGGTGTGGAGTCAATATACAACGTTAATTTATGCCAAATTAGTCCCTTGATTTGTGTCCAGCCATGATCACACTTTAATTTTGAAAATTCAGACTTTTTAGCCCTACAGAAGGCGAGAGAAGTAACTTATTCATTGATCACCCCCTTTTCCAATTTTTAAAAATTGTCCATCCCCCATGCTGCCAAAAGATGTTGGTCATGTGACAGTTTCTACTTTTTTTTCCCCTTTTTCTGAGGGATGATTAATAAGCAAGTTACACCTCACAACTTTTTGAGGGTGTTGATCATTAAAAAGTCTGAATTTTCAAAAAACAAGCGTGAATACTTCTGGACACAAACTAAGGGAACAATTTAGTATAAACTTACATTGTACATTGAACCCCTCTACTTATAACTTATTTGGCGGGAGGGATGGTTAAAAAAAAAATGCAATATAGCATTATAAACTTGGACACTTGCATTCAATTACTTATGTTCAGATTTTCAAAAAATGGTGTTACATGATAGACAAGTTAGCATATTCAACCCCGGAAATTTTAACCAGAAATTTAAAAAATGAGCTGATTTTAATAAAATCTTTGGTATTCAATTTTTAAATTGATTTTTTTTTATAAAAAGGTAGTATGCTGATGATGTCAGCACTTAGCTATTCTATTGAATAATGTTAATATATGCAAGGTAGTGAATAAGGTTCACATAAAAAAATATAGAAAACTAGCTCATGAATTATATCAGTTAACTAGCATAGTACCTGTAAAAAAAATGACAGGATTATTCTTGTTATGGTTTGATGCAAGACCCACCTCCGACCCCCATACCCCTTCATTTGGTTTTGAGCGGTACTACACACTGGATGTAAACAAAAGTGAAGACAGGTAAACATGTAAAACTGTTACCAGCAGCAGCCCTCCGACCTGCACCTGCTGCTTGGTTGATTGGTTATTAACTTGTAACTTAATTTCACCTAATATCTAAGCAGTTCGGATGTTTGTTTGGTGTCAGGGTTTCGTTAATTCTATATATCTATCTTCTTTAACATGGCAGAAACAAGCCAACAAACAAGAAGTGACAACAGCTTTTATGCAATAAGATATGTGAAGATAAGGCATGTCATTAAAAAAGTTTAATATTTGAGAATATAATATTCTAAATTAATAAAATTCATATTCTAATATGATACTAAGCAAAATAGCCTTCTGCCTTGTGTGAACTGGATACGATTTCTAATCTTACTGTCAATTGCTTGTCCTAATATTTGAAGTTAAGAATAAAATGAAAAGAAAGTCTTTAAAATAAGTAATTTATCTTTCAAGTGCCAATTGACATTTGATTAGCATAACATTCATTCCCCACAGAGAATTACCAAAATATATACTCAACATCAAAGCTTATGCCTGTCTCTTTTCTGCGAGCAAGAACTTCATCCCCACACATTTGGCTGGTGCTTATAGATCACTGGCTACAGCTGACATAAATGTCACAAGTAATGATAAGAACTATGTGTAGAGAGGTGAAGGAACATAAAGATTGTACAATATATTATTTTAAAGGACTATTGAAAAAAACTCTCTTGAAACTAAGTCAGTTATAAATAAATAGAAATAAGAGCTCGACTTGGAATGAATTGCATTCTTCATAGGATTTGGTAGTGAAATAAAAATATTAATATCCTGTCATTAAGAATCTTAAACATGAATTTAAAATGAGAATTACAATGAGATAAAAAGATAATAAGAACAATTATTTCAAAACTCTCACCCTAAATCTCTCCGGTTTTTGTTTGCGCTAGTGGAGCTAGAGGGCTGAAAATTTGAACATTATTATGTCTAGAAAAAACGTTTTCATTGTTTTTTTGAAAATTCCAATACATGTTAGGTTTTTAGTGGGGGTTTAATTTGTTATGTAAGTTAATACTAAATTGATCTCTTAGTGTTGGCAGCATTCATACTTGTTTTTTGAAAATTCAGACATTTTTAGTGATCACTGCCCAACAGATGGCGAGAAAAGTAACTTATTCATTCATCATCCTTTTTTCCAATTTTTTGATTGATCACTCAAACACAGCATGCTGCCATGTGATGGTACCTTTTGAGTAACTAACCAGACCTGTTCTTTTTTTTTTGTTTATTGTTAGTGTACTTTCCTATTATTATCTAGAAATGTATTTTCAAAACTCAGAAAATGAAGGAAAAATCATATAAACAGTCGCAAAGAATAAAAGTTATATCTTAATTAAAAAATATGCTAATTATATCTTAATTTCAGTGAAAAAAATATTATGTACTAAAAATCAAAAGCTGGAATTGGCAGAAAATCATTCAAAAAATTTAATTTAATTTCATGTCCTTTCAACCTATTAGAAAACTTCACTTTTGGAAATTTGTCAGTTTTTTATTTACAATGTAAGACTTATATAAAACAGGACCGTTACAAATGTGAACCTCCATCAGTTCTTATGCTAGTTTAGAAGTATTTTTTTCATCCTATCCTTAACCCCAACCCAAACACACCAATAAAACAGGGGCACTATTTAAATCCGATGGTCCACTTTGATGTATGAACTGCTAGTGCCCGAAGTGAGCACATGAATTCTCAGTTTTGAAATATAATTAATTTTTTAAGGTTTTAAAAAGGGGCTATGCAGGCCTGTATGGGTCTGCCCAGGAGTGTGTGCAGGCTCAACCAGGGAGGGAAAGGGCAGCATGTGAGCATATTCCCCCTTTTTTTTAATTTTATGAAATCTCTATAAAATATCATTTGCTTTCCTGCTTTGTTGTATTTTGAGTTTTTTTCCCAGGCAATGCCAGATACCCCTAGCCAGTGTATTAGTAAAAGTTGAAAAAGAAAAAGTATTTAACAATATCTAATACAAGAAATGTGTTTCATCATCATCTGCCTTTTAGCATCCGTTGTGGGACATAGACCTTCCCCAAGATTTGCCAGACGTCTCTTTCATGGGTGTCACAGAACCAGCACTTTCTGAACTTGTCTAGTTTGTCACAGCATCATATATTTTGCCAGCCACATTTTCACTTATGATCTGTGGAAATCCATATTGTGAGTCATAATGTCCAATGGTTGTCTGACATTCTTGCTACATATCCAGTCCATTGCCTTTTGAGTTTTCTAATGGATTCTATGATACCTCTTAATCCTATTTTTTTTCTCTAATATACTGTGCTGTTTTATGGTCTCCACATGATGCTGAGTATGATTCTCTCATGTGCATGTTGCATTGTTTTCAGTTTGAGTGTCAATCTTAACTATATATAATTGAATAAATGAGTGTAACTATACTTTATATAGAAAATGATATGTTTAAATACAAGGGAGTGTAGTTAACTATACATAAGAGGAAATGTGTTCAACTATGTATACCAGAGAGAATGTTTTTAAGTAATTTTAATTGAAAGAATGTATTTAGATACATATAATAGGAATATGTTTAACTATATTTAGTTGGATTGTGTTTAACTGAATTTATTAGGGTGAATAGTTTAACTATGTATAATAGAGGGAAATTGTTTACCTATGTTTTTTAATAGAAAGAATGTGTTTAACAATCTTTTAATAAATATAATAATGACAAAAATGTTTTTAATCATTGCACATGGATAGGTTCAGACTAATTTCCTTGTCTTTTTTTGTTTTGTTTTTTCATAATGTTTCAGCCATGCACCCTCAGGTCTTCTTCAGGTATATGAATATATCTGTTGAGATTGTGGGAAGTTGTCAAGCTGCTATCTCAATACGACTAAACTATTTCACTTTCTGATCATACACATGGTTGTGCATATCTTTCTATGTGAATAATTGGAAACTGTCAACCAAAACTGTCACCATAGGGTTTCTTTAGTTTTAAGCTGATCTGGTTGGCTATGTATGTATGGCGTGTACATGCCATCGCAATGGAGCTAGAAGGCTGAAAATTCAAACATTTACTCCTTGTAAAACTTTTTTGCTCTTTTTTAAATCACCCCCCCCCCGATGGGTTTTTAGTAGGTTTAATTTGCAATGTAAGTTTATACTAAATAGGTTCCTTTGTTAATATGTCAAGCAGCATTTATGTTTTGTTTTTTTTTAAATTTGAACTTTTTTACTGTTCACTGCCAAATAAAAGATGAGAGAAGTAACTTATTCATTGGTTACCCTTTTTTTTCTGATTTTTCAATTGATCAGCCTGACATGGCATTGGTTGTTTAACAGTTTCTATTGAATGACTGACCAGACCTGTCATGAATATTGACACGGTATCGAGCATTTCTGATAGAATAAGATTTTAGAGTCTCTTGACTTATCCGTGTTGTAAATGTACTTGTGAATTAATGAACTTTTTTTTTTAAGAATCTCTAAACATTGGCAAACTTGAGGAATTTTATGCTTTGTTAAATTCTATAATTACCGAATTAACACAGGTATTCTTGCATCTTTTAAAAGTTCACTTTACACCACTTGTTTCATTATATGAAAAAGGCAAAAAGTGAAAATAGTGTTCAGCATTTGATTGGTAGCAAGTCATTATAGAGGCTGCACACACTCTATCCATCACTCTCTTACACCCCAGTTTCCTGCATCTCCTACTACCCTAACTCTGATGACTCAGCCAAACATACCAACTATTTTTTGCATCCTAGAACAATCAAGTTTTTTCATAATATAAATTAATAATAGTTGTTTCTTTGCTATAAACCATTTTAGTATGCAAAAGGTTTTTCTATGAATGCTCGACTATTGGATAGCAGGTAGAAATATGTATTTCCTTTTGTTGTTCTTATCAAAATGGACTTTCTTTTCCTAAAAATCTATAATCTGAGGCTATGAAACAAAAATACCAGATCAAAATTTCATCCTTTTTTTCAAGTTTCACATTTAGGTTTCCAATTTACTTCCTTTCACAAAACACTGGAAAACACAAATTAAAATGGATAAATAGAAACATAAAGAAATTTGAATTGATTAAAAAACAAATTATCAGGATCTTTATTTGAATAACAAGTGCCTATTTCTAAATGTTTGCGTATATTTGCGTTCAAATTCATTACATCGGTGATATCTTATGCACTTGATTTATACCAATCTATAATCATTTTAAAAAATTATTTCATGAACCATATTTGATCTCTAAAACTATATAAGTATGAGAAAAATTCTCCTCTTTGTAAAATATTAATTGAATGTATTTATACCTGAGATATGCTATGCAAACCTAATATGAGAGAAAAAATAAACTAGCCATAATATTCGTATTAGAAAAATGTCAAAAATGAACAACATGATACAGAATTGTCACATTGGTTCTTATATAATCTAAAGTGTTTTCTTTTCTCTCTGAACCAGTTATCTTCCAACGTGCAGAGCTGTCTGAGTCAGCCTTTGAACAAGGGAAAGATGAGCAGTGAGGAGACTCCTCTTGTGTTTTTCTTTCTGAATTTTGTTTGAAAATAATGTTGAATATTTGTCTATGCCCTGTTTATCTGTAGCTGCTGTAATGAATCTTTGCTTGGGACCAATTTGCTTTTGCAAGTCATGTCGTTATCATAGCCATTCATTAGTCAGTCTCGCACTTTCTGACTCATTCATTGGCTTTTCAAAATCATGGCATTTAACAAAGTGCTACGATAAATGACGCGATTTTGTGAAGCCAGTGAATGACTCAGGAGGAATTGTTCACATGAATAATGAGTGACTGCAATAACTGACACGATTCTTATGCAAAATATCTGCATTCTCTTTTGGGATATTTTCTGATAATCGGAGATAACAACTTACGGCTTTCTCTTCCCAAGACTCCTCACCCACCTCTTCTATGAAAATGGATGTGTCCAATTCTGTATATTGTCTTGATTAAATCAGAATAAAGAAAAGCCACACAGAGATTATTTTCCACCTAAATTTTTATTTCACTCTTTTTTAATGCCTACACTCGTCCAAATTATCATATTCAGATTACTTCACGTGAACTCTCCCCCATATTTATTCTTCATTAGTTTACTTCTGTCGATGAAGTTGGAGGAGGTATATTGCATTCTCTTGTGTCAGTCTTTCTGTCTGTCCACACAATATCTCCAACAGTTCTTAATGAATTTCAATGACATTTTGTCGAACGGTGGCGCATGGGTTGAAGGGGAAGAGATTAAATTTTGGAGTGGATCCAGGAATTTTTTACATTTACCTCCCCTGCATCATAGCTATATGTGAACTGATTTTCATTCAGTTAATAGGTGATAAAGGCATTTGCAGAGGTATGTGCTCTCTGGGTGCTTACTAGTTTTTTTTTATGCAGGAGTACAAGAACGGATTCATCTAGGGATGAACAAATCGTTTTTTTTTTTTCTTTTTTACTTAGCACTTAATAACTCTAACATGAATATGGCTGGATATACGAAAATATAGTTCCAATGTCAGCATAGTTGTGGATATTGAATAGTCCGTGTAATATAATAATGTGTTCGAAAATATGAATTCTTTCAAAAACTGACATTGATATTGAGATAAACAGGAGGTTCTATACAACTACAAGTTGACAAAAGATATTTTGGTGTTGTGTGAAAATCTTAGATTATTACAGGAGTCAGGAGAAGAAGATTTAACATAAAGCCCTTTCCAGAAAATATCATAAAGCTAAGCTAATATTTTTGTAAGTACAAAAAATTTTATACTAAGAAAATTTGGTGTCACCAATTAAACCAATTTTTCAGTTATTTAGTCTCACCTCCAAACAATATTTGTACTAAATATACTCTTGAGAAGCAGGAAAGTGATTACAGGTTTCCCCGCTATCTATAAATAAGGTGCTCCAATAAAAAGCTTTCGTAAACCAAAATGTGTAAAGTGAAGAAACAATTACCATTGATTAATCTAGGAAAAATGGTGATGATCATACATTAGGCTACATCATCACAGCGTAGGGTAATGAGAGGTATAAGAAACTGGAGTGCGGTGAGGAAGAGGGTGCATGCTACCTCTATAATGTCCCACAAAACAAACTCTCAAAAAAATTTTTGCTTTTTTACTTATAAGCAAAAAATATATACCAAGAGTTTTTCAAACAATTGAACTCTGTCTTGTTGTTCCTGTTGTTAACATGTTTCGGCTGATCCACTCTTTGGCCTTCTTCAGCTGTATAATCCAAATGTAATGATGGTGAAAAGAATTTTCCAATGGTAGCTATGCTATAACATTGGATTCGGATGATGTTGTTTTCTATTTCTTTCCCTGATAAATAGTGGAAAATTCTGTTTACCATGATCACGTTGGATAAGTTCACCTGAAGAAAGCCATAGAATTAATTGGCCAAACCCCTAATCAAAACTATAAACAGTAAAATATCATATTGTTTTGTCATACTCTAAATTCAAAAAGAATAGAAATTTTCTCTCATATAGATTTGTTCCCAACATCTAATTTTTGATAGTGTTATCTTGATTTTATCTTTTTTATTAGATGAAGGCCTATCAACCATTACACATTTTTGACTAGTAATTGTTTGATCTCGATTTTAGTAGCTTTCCTTCACAACTAGTGAGACTGTTAGTCTACGGCCATTAGTAAATAGCTTGGATTGGAAATAATGGATTAGATCTAGATGAGACGAACTCTCATCTTTTTCATCTCAGGAAGCCTGGTTATCCATACCAGCTGCTCTGCCACTTGAGCTACATGAGGTTACAACTGACAGATCAGCTCTAACCACATAGACTTACTCATTATTTTTCCCTGATCGCATGGCACCATATTGATTATTGTTTCTACGTACACTAATAGTATTAGTAGCTGTAATATTACCTTGATTTTATCTTTATTTAGATGATGTATTGTCAGTCATGATTAATTTTAGTTGCTTTCTATTACAACTACTCAGACCGTCAGTCAATGGCCATTAGTTGACAGTGTGGATCATAAATAAGAGGATCCTTTTTGTTCAATCCACAGAGGTTACTAACATCCATAGACTAACAGTCTGAATAGTTGTAATAAAAATCAACTAAAATCAAGAAGAAAGAAGTAATTGTCAAAAGTTCTAATATCTTTATTTTCCCCCAATTGCACACTGCTATTGTTTTACATACACTAGTAGTATTAGTAACAGTTAATATCTTGATTTCATTTTTTTCTCAAATGAAGCCTTGCCAACCATTATCAATTTTTAAGTAGAATTTTCTTCATCTTAATTTTAGTTGCTTTTCATCAAAATAAAATTGCCAAAACAAAATTGTTATTATTCTTATTCTATTTATTTCTTAATCACCTAAATTTTCTGACCTTATGTTCTATCTGATTAACCAAATCATAAATTAATTCGTTAATTGGTGTAATGTTTCAATGGGCTTCATTTCTGTTTCTGGGATGCTCCTACTTTTTAAGAAAATATATTTTATCTGTGTTTAATGCATTTGTTTCGTCTTATAAGTTGTTTACTGCTTATGTGTGATGGAGATAAAAGAATAAAGTATAGAAAAAAATAACTGCTTGGTTTTCAAAAAATAATTCCAAGATTTTCTCATCAAAATATATCTGAAGAAAAGAAATCAAATGCTGCCAATATGAAGTAAATAATGTCAAGGCTGGTTCATATGAAAAAAAAATGAGGTCAATTATTCAGAGAAAAGCTCATTAAAATGTCCAAGTCTTTTACTATTCATGCATAAAACTATCCTGTTTTCCATTACTTTTTATTAAATTGATTAGTGCCAAATTTGGATTATTGGTCCTGACATCTCAAGTTTTGGACAGCAACAAATAAAAAAACATAATAACTATTTAACACATAAATTAGTGCATTTACACTGTGCTTTGCTTTTAAAGTCAAAAAGTGCTCCGAATTATTTGTATTGCTTTTTAATTTTCACATCAGAAGTTTCTCTAATAAGTATTCGGTTGTTACACATGGAATGTCACTTTTTCAAAGAATCATAAAGAATAATGCTAAAAGTGAAAGATTTACTCATTTTTTTTTGGCAGTTTCAAATTAAATAGAGATAAGATTGATTATTATTGGAGGTTTTTTGAGCATTAACAGCAGTAGTTTCCACCCAGGAACTTCTGAAGTACAATCTCAAATCAGGACATTATGCTGCTCAAGCTTCCGATAACATCAACAAAGCATTTGGAGTGAACACTACTACAGTGTGAACTGTTCAGCATTGGTTCAATAGTTTTAGATCTGGAAATATGGATACCAATAATAAACCTTGGAGGAGGCCAGAACCTGTTCTTAATGGTGAAAAATTATTGACAGCAGTTGCCAACAACCTACAAACAATGATTCAAGCATTTTCTAGAGTCTTTAGTTCTTAAATAGTGACTATATGGCATGGGGCAACTATATTCTTTCTATGAGTAAAGTATAAGGAAAATGTAAGACATAATGAAACTAATATTTATTATCACCAACTGAATAAAAATTTTCTCATAACTGCAAAAACATTTTCACTATAAAAAATAATCTTCTTTGAATCATTTAAGTAACGAATGTCTTGCTTATTATGCTTAAGCATCTTAAGCTCTGCAGCATGAGCAGTTTTTACATTCATTACTTTAAACAGAAATACAAATTTTGCATAGTGAAGGAGAGAGTATATTTTTTTATTTATAGCAACAAGAGTTCTCTATACTTTATCGGTGAATTTTTTTAAAAAAGTTTGCCGCTTAAATCTGTAGAGTAGCAAACATAAGTGTTTTGTCAAATTTATTTCCTCTCAGGTAATAGAATAATCAAGCTGTTATCAATATTGTCTTTTGATCTTCAACTGAAAACCACTAACTGAATGGGAGGTTTATGAGCCATAGAATATGACAAAATGTTCTTGCTTTAACCTGATTGAAAGGTCATGTATTCTGTTGAAGACAACCCAGTGTTGCCAAATTAACCATTTTTCTGCTGGATCTGACTGATTTTTTCTCTAATTCATCTGATGGCCAATTTTTTAAAAAAAATTAGTGAATCTAATAAATATAAACATTTTATTCTAATCAATGATTTTTTCTGGAGTCTGTTATTTTATATAAGTGAACTTTGAATGAGTATAAAAAGCAATTTTTAGCAATAAAGTTACCTGGAAATGGAAAACCTTAGCCAATTTTAGCCGTTTTCAGCTATAAGTTAATACCCCTTTCTGAAAAACTGCTATTCAGTCCCAAATTGATTTGGGTGCCCCTTTTTTATATCTGCCTCTATCTTACTATTCAAAAATTGACATTTTGAAACTAACAACCTCATATTTTTTTTCATTTTCCATTTTCTTTGAAAAGAGTAGATTTAGTAGCTGGAATAACAGTTTTCTTTTCGGGAAAATTTTCTCTCCCCCCCCAGGATGACGTCTTTGCATACTCACTTAGAATAGAAACTGGTAGTGCATAAGATATTAGGTTTAGATATGAAGTCTAGTTTGTTTACTTTTGATGTAGTAAATAATACAATTTATTTTGACAGATCTCTGGAAAAATTAGCCACGTGAAGGTAATATTGCTTCATTTTTAAGCTATATAGCTGAAACATGATGTAATGAGTATCAGTTTTCATCAGATAAGCCCCCCCAAAATATTTGTAACAGGTCTGGTTAGTCACTCCAAGGAAATCATCAAGTGACCAATGTCTTTTAACTGCATGCTTTGTTAGAGATGATCAATGAATAAGTAACTTCTCTCGCCTTTTGTCTGAATTTAAAAAACAAAAACAAATAAGGACATGATAAGTAGCAAATGTTTAAATTTTTAGCCCTCTAGCTCCATTTGTATAACCTGTATGTGCAATACATACTTACTCAGCCAGCCAGACCCGTAATAATTCAATGGTGATATTGGTTTCCTGCTCTTTAAGACATTTACTAGCAAAAGTAGGCAAACATCTAAACCCCCTGTAAAAGAAATAATCGTTTGCAATATTCATAGCCTTTATACCTTCTACAATTTTGAGAAGAGTCATTATCATTCCAAACTTTTGGACTCAATCTTTGTGTTACTTTCATTGTAACCGCAACCTTCAAGTCATCTTCAAGTATACAATCTTTAAGGAGAGAAAGAGGTTTCTTTTTCCAGAAAATGTTCTCATTTCTTCCAGATTGTACACCTAAAGATGATTAGAAAATGGATCAGCTGAAACAAGTAACAACGAAAGTAGCATAAACAAATGAGTTCAATAGTCCAGCATCTCTTGGGAACGATTCATAGTATTTACTTTCAAAGTTATCTTTAAGGTATTTATGGGAATGCTTTTGGCCATATTCTTGGTTTGGAGCAATTTTAACTGAAGAAATAATATTTGATATTTAATTTGAATTCCTGAATATTGATTGAGCAGTAAAAAAAAGCATTTCATTGAGGAAAGACATTCAAAGATATGTGGTATTTGTCTAGAGGTTAGAATCTTGATACTGGTGGTGAAACATGAACAGGAGTAGTAATACTTTTGGGTTGTAATTGAGATTCTGAGATGGGGTCTTTTTCATTAGTGTCCATCGAAAGTTAACATCCATAATTTGAAAGTATGGAAACCTACGATGAAAAAAAAAAAAGAATAAAGATACATTTTTTTATCATCCAAAAAGATCCCAATTACTGGATCTTTTTCATTAGTCCCTACCACAAAAGCAAAAACTTAAACACCAGTGACATGGAACTAAGAAAATGGATCTTACCTATCCATTTCTACTGGTTATGAAAATTTTGGTCTGGTGGGGAGTAATGAAAAAGCCTCAAAATGCTAAGCAATTTTTTTCTTTCTTCAAACTTTTGACAGCATTAGCCCCCTTTTTCACGATGAGCAAAAATCAACTTAACTGATCTGGAACCCAGATAAAAAAATATACAAGACTGACCGATTCAGAATAAGATTGAAATGTCTTCATTCTTTAAGATCAAATTGCTTTTACAATTCAAGCCTGAACTAATATCATGAATTGAGTTTCTAGTTAACAAAAAAAAAGTAAAAATCCTTTTTTAGCTTCTCCCTTCAAAAATTATAAACGTTAGCTTTTGGTGGTGACTAACAAGAAAGCCCCCTGATATGAAGCATTTTAATGATGATTCTTTTATTTTTTTTTAACATTTTGGTTGGTTTTCATCACAACATTATTAGCCCACTCAGTCTTTGGGAATTCAAGTAAACAGTGAGAAATCAGAAGAGAGAAGTGGCTTCTGATGAAATTCAAGCTTGCATCTTATATCTCAAGATGCTCTAACCATTTTGGCCGCACAAGCTTTCATGTTCAGGCAAGGATTCTCATCTCATAGTCATACTGTCACTTCATCCCTTGGATTATTTCCAAACCGTATTGTTTCTTTGCATCCTAGTAGTTGTAATATTCTCAAGATGCTTTTGAGATGAAACATTTTGGTATTCATTTTTTTTACTACAGGTACAAAATCTCATTTCTGAAACCCTTTGAAGTAGACATTTTTGGACTTTGGAATTTTTCTGATTTCAGATTGGTAGTACAGGTATTATACATAGGGTAGCAAATTGAGTTCATTGTTAGGGAATGGCAATGTCTCTGAAGTGAAACATGTTAATATTTACACTGAATGGGGTAAATTTAGACTATAAATAATATTACAGTTTATTTATACAGTAGTAAATGAAATGAGATAAAGAAAGATAAACCACAAAATTTTGCACATACTCATCATAAAAAAAACCCAGAAAACATGAAGAGTTGTTGAAAATTGACAGAAAAATAAATTTTGTTCAAGGTATGTGTGTTTCGTTCGCAGAAGATACATTTATACACAGATATGTATTTTTATATCTATGCATGAATAATACTGTCAGTTTTCACAAGTACAATGCTAGCCTCCTTGTATCTTTTTAATCTAAAGGATTAAAAAAAATAAATAATGGCGAAGTGAACTTTTATTACCCACTTATTTCCCAAACTGGCCTGCTTACAAAATACCAGTGTTATACAAGTATTATAAAATAGCCATAAACTTACAAAGCAAAGTTTCTAATCTGATAGACAGGATCAATAGAGAATCAATATGCTACTTATCATATTTGCTGTTGATATGCAAAAATCATAAAATTTATAACTGAACCAGCATAATAATAAAAAGCATAACAGAATAAATTAAAAATTGAGAATGTAAATTGATAAAAAATCAGCCAAAATTAATCAACTGAAATTTTGATTAAATATTTCAGTTTTGTTCGATTAATTTTTTCCTGGATACCAACAACTGAAGCTGTATTTCATCAATAATGTAATACTATAAACTGCACAAATTTGCATTATTTCACTTCAGTTTGATATCCCATGATATCTTGGTGACCTCTACCAAATTACAAGCAATATTCAGTTCAGATTCAGAAGTGTTTTTATCAACAAATCTGAATGAAATCTTGGATGCTTCTAATGAACACAATTGGTTCTATATTAGAGAGTATCTTATGCGAATACAGTGAAAGTTGCTTATTGTGATCACTTTGGATCCAGGTCTTTAAGATAACCATGAATGACTGATAACATTGAGGAAAGGATATGAAAATTAATTGAAACAATTTGCATTCATTGTTAATTCATAATTCATTTTAAATAAGTGCTTGGAACTGACAGATTTTGATAACAATAACTGTTTGATAACATTATCTGTAATTATAACGAATGGCTTCTTGTGCTTGTAAATATACAAACTTTCCACTTGGTCAATTTTTCATACTCAACATACATATATGCCTATAGTCAGATTCTGACATAATTAGAAATATGGGGTAAATGAAAGTATATTAGCAAATTTATTCGTAAATAAAACTGAAAGAATATTTCTTATCATCTTGAGAGTGTTCTGAAGTAATTTGATCCGCCTTATTTCATAAATACATTTTCTACAGCAATAATCAGAGGATGGACTAAATATAGGCCTACAGGCAAATCACTGCTTTTCATGGCCAACATGAATAACTACTTCTCAAGTGTTGATTTTGATTATTTCTAAACTATCGTGAACTTGAAGGCTGTAGGCTGTTGTACTCAGGAAAAAATTTGTATCTTTCTTGACTGATTAATATTGTGATGTTCATAGTTGATTCAGGGTTATCTTGAATCGCAAAATTTTCCATAACTGTATAAAACTGCACTTATCAATTATCTCACTATAACTTAATATGTTTTTTTTTCCAGCTTATACACAGTTACATCAATTTGTATAGCAATATTTTAACTGTACTAAATCAAAGCCGGCACTAAATAAAACCGCACTACTCAGGGTTTTCCTGTAGACCTAAAAGAATTGACTACGTCAAGCTATAAATACTTGTTGACCGATTAACTGCAGATGACTGAAATTTCAGTCATTGCAGTTCTATGGCTCAACTGCGATTGACAGAAATTTCTACAAGTAACACAATGGACCCTTCCACTTGAAGTTACGGACAATATTTTCTGCTTATTTCTCTGTTTCTCTGTCTGTAATTTCAAGTGGAAGAGTCCATTGTTAACAGGGAAAACAAACTGTATATCAAAAGTTATCACCGCATTTAGAACGTGGCAACTGAGCTGCTCCTGCAGTGGTTAATGGGTTCAACAAGAAAAAGTGATTTTGTAAAAAATGTGCCAACTTCCTCTTGTTACTGCTTGTATATGTGATAACCTCTTTTTTTGAGTTTTGTCTCCAAAATTCCTCTTTTTTATCAATGTCTATCTGTACTTTGTTGATGGTAAAATGTACTCATTCTTCTTCTTCTTCTTCTTCAACAACAGTAATAATAATGATAATAATAATAATGATATTATTATTATTGTTGTTGTTATTATTATTATTATTATTATTATTATTATTATCATTATTATTATTATTATTATCATTGATGATGATGATGATGATGATGATGATGATGATGATGATGATGATGATGATGATGATGATGATGATGATGATCCTCCTCCTCCTCCTCATCCTCATCATCATTCATTACCTGTTACTTTGTTAATAGTCATCATGGGTACGACAACAGGCTTGGCTGATGGCTTCTACTGATGCTATAAATGTGATAGACACGGTGGGAAGGGGGGGGGTAAGGAAGAAAAATAAAGTAGTTTGATAAGAGAGTACTAAGAGAAAGAGGAGAAAAAAGTTTGGTTGTTTAATAAGAAGGTAGGATGACTTAGAAAAGAAAATTGATGTTTGAGTAGTTAGATGGGAGGGTAGAAAGTGGGGCTAGCTAATGGTAACTACTGATGCTATGTGTGACAGGCACAGCTCTTATTATATATATGACTACAATTATTTTACTACTAATACTACTGATGATGATGATGATGATGATGATGATGATGATGATGATTCTTCTTCTTCTTCTTCTTCTTCTTCTTCTTCTTCTTCTTCTTCTTCTTCTTGCATCTGTATATTAACTGGGTATCAAGTGACAGCAAGTCCCATCAAATCCCCAGTACTTTCCTCGGCACTCCTCTGGACCCCATGGTCTATAAATTAACTCATCTAAACTAAATCATGTACAGCTAAGAATAAAACATGAAAAACATTTTATATTAGATTAAGAAAATGTAATGATTTTGCATGTAAAATGCTTTACTTCCTAATTTCACCAATCTTTTTCTTTGGGCTAAAATGAGAAAAAATACTTTAATTCAGTTTTTCCATGATGCATTTAACAATTTAATCATAGAATGTATCACAAGGTTTGCATATGTGGATTTTGGTCAAACAAACTTGAAAGTAAGTCCTGCGGCTTATGTGATGAAACATTTGCACCCTAAATTATTGGAGTTGTGAAATGCCGTAACAGAATTGGTGGACCGAGTTCAAATTTCTCGTTGCACTAATCCCTCAGCAAAGGCATGAATCTACTTCTCTGCAACCTCTCAGCTATGGGTAAATAGCAGGGTAGTTACAGCCCCTTACCCCTGTAAGGCATTCTATCCAAGACAGTTATGGTGAACCTTCATAGCATGATGCATTGGAATTTTAATTTTTTGAATAATCTTATTCTTGGAGCATGTGTTTTAGTTTTAAATAAATGCTTATAGATGAACAGCCTATTTGTCTAATATATTTTTCATACTAGGAGTTTACTAAAATATAACATGAAATTTCAAAATATACTCATAAAACTAGTATAATGAAATTAAATTCAAAGAGATTTTCTTTTTAAGTCCATCATGTGTTACCTAAAAACCTATGGCAAGTCATTGCTGACAGGCATGTAATTGCTTCATCGATCTAAGAGAAAATTAGACTGACAGGAAAAAACCTACAACTTAGAAGTCGTCAAAGCTGGTCCCAAGCCCAGGTAAAGGAGAAGGCTAGACATGGGGCTAGTAACTCCACCCCATAAAAACCTACTTGTTTTATTGAAACTACAGCAGAGTGGTTGTGGCCCTATGCTCCATCAGGAGTCTACAGAGAATAAACAACAAAACCTTAGATTATTTGCTTCAGGTTGAAGAATTCAAGTCTCAAGTGAAATATTCATTTCTTGTATTCAAATCCATTCATTATGAACTTGTAAGATCTACTATTCACTACGGCATAAATATTTATCTGCTGGGTGAGGCGTAATCAGTGTTGGCTAATAACTGTCAAATAGTGTTTGTTTGAATTCTTTCATCTTCAAGTCTTTCGCTTGTTTCCATATATGTACTAGTTTTTAGTTTGAATACTTTCAAAACAAGTCTGGGTAGCCAATCAATAGAAACCTTCCTTCCTTCACATGATCAACATCTTTTGGTAGCACAGGGTGATCAATTAAAAAATTAGAAGAAAGTTTGATCGTTGAATAAGTTTTCTTCTCTCACCCTTTGTTGAATCAATAAAAGGTCCAAATTTTCAAAAAAACAAGTAAGAACGCTGCCAGGTACAAGCTAAGGAACCAATTTAGCATGAATTTACATTTAAATGTTTAAATCTTCAGTACTCAAGCTCCTTGGTGCAGCCTGTACACATAACACATCGAGTGATAGATGAATTGATAGAATAGATAGCCAGAAAGAATCACTTAAAAACTGAAGAAACCTATGTTGACATTTTGGGTTGACAGTTTATACTATTTTCTTTTAATAATTCAGAATCAGTCAATCGTATTTTGACTCTTTCAAAATCCTTTATCAAACCTTTCAGTTACTCTACTGAGGATATATCTTATTGATTTTGAAAAAAAGATACAAAAAGATTTTGTGAGAACTAATATTGTTTTAAACCAAACAGTTACAGCACTGAAAATGACATAGGCTAACCAAAGTTCAAACTCTGGCTGGGATAGTTTGTGTTCACTAATGCCCTTGGTAAAGGCACGAAACTATCTCGTCTCCTTCTTCCCCGGCTCTAGGTAAAGAAGCAGGACAGTCTAGACTCTTCAGCCTTGGTTGGTAAACAGTCTAGGAAAAGGATAAATCTGATTCTAAACCTTTGTCCAGCATTCCACAATCATGAAAGGCAGCCAACAAACAGAGTAGGGAGTGTGGTCCCAAAATTTACGATTAACGGGACTCAGGTGAAGCTTCAATAGACTTAACAAAACGGGAGTGGATTATTATGTATTGTTCAAGTAAATTAAAGGAGAAAAAAGCATTAAAACACACCGCTGTCACCACCTCTCCACCATATCTCAAGTACAAATAGAAGATTTTCTTAAAAATTATATATCACGTCAGGGAAATGAATTCTGAAACTTCATATATCTATATAATCATTTCGAAAGTTTCATTAACCTTTTCGAATGAGAACAGCATTCAATAATTTGGCGGGTATATCATCTGTACCATCAACAGAGGTTACAATATGTGCATTGAAACTTCTGTTATATTGACATGACCAGCATGCATTCAATCCATACCCAATCAATAGACTTGAAATGTCTGTCTGGATTTGGGCTTGAGACCTACGATCGTTTTCCTATTCACAACTACTTGATACAGCCTTCTTGTCTTTATTCATTTATTGAGTAACTGATGACACAGACTGCTGAAATTGATTTACAGTCCGCAGAGACGCATCAGAGTCCATCAAAAGTCAGACAAGAGAGGCTTTCAAAAGAAAAGGAGTTCAGTTTTCTTTGACTGATTCTTTGGCTCATCCATCCTCCGTGTGCTCTTATCCATTTTGTGTTATCAGTTTAGAAAGAAAATATCACTTTCTGAACAAGGCAACCAGACAATGCAAATATCATTGCTTCCACAAAGAATTACCGAGGGTAGAAATGCTGTACGAGTTTTACTTTATTTTATTTTCTGCAGAGTCATTGATGCCGATATAATAACATGGTTCACAAACGCATTAGATTGTCTGCCTTTAACTTTTACCTACAATGTTTACCAGATTTATCCTCATAATAGTACTAGTCATTACACATATTTGAGTTTCTATAAGATGATTATATAGAAAAAAATCATATACATATGTACATATATATATATATATATATATATATATATATATATATATATATAATTATAAATGCATTATATAACTTAGAAACTCTACTTGAAATGATCTCCATTATTACACGGTGAATATATCATTTGGCCTAGACAGCATAAATAGAAAAAAAAACAATTGAAGAAAATGGGGCTGTTGCAGGAATCGAACCCGTAACCGATGAGGTAGCCATTTCAACGTAGTGTTGCTCTTACCATTGAACTAAACAGTTGCCGGTAATGCAGAAGCTCGAATTACTGCTTCAACTCCTGCAGCAGCTTAATTTTCTTCAGTCGCTTATTCTATCTATGCTGTCTAGGCCAAATGGATCATTCACCGTGTAATGATGGGAGATCATTTCAAATAGAGTTTCAAAGTAATATAACACATTTATAATTATTTCTGTCAAATTATATGTCCATTTCATTACATATATATATATATATATATATATATATATATATATATTTACACAATACAAATCAGGAATGCAATATATTATATAATATCCCATATGTGATGGTTTTATTTCATTGATACATTCAACATTTAGTTGAGTTGAAGTAGAGCTTAAAATATAATGAAGTAAAGGATTCGTTACACAAACACGTTTATGTTTCTGCCCTGTTTTGGCTTCTTCAGGTGAATGATTCGATTTATTTTAGATCCATATTTAGAACATTTTCAAGGGGGTCTATTTTTCCAAGGTGTTGGACCTTCCTCTTATTCCTCTCATTCTATATATATGCGATGAATTCAACAGTATGAAAACACAAAAGTTTGGAAACTGGAGTGAATCTATTTAAGAGATAATCTATTATTTATTAAAAAAATTCAATTCAGTTTCCAAACTTTCATGTTTCCATATTGTCTCTCAAATTCACCATTATGTCAGATGAATCTCATCCTTTTCCTCACCATATATATATATATACATATATAGATAAGAGTAAACTGACAATATAGGAAGATTTTATAAAACAAATGATTCTTAATTTCAATGTTTTTTTCATACCAAGCTTTATCAAGAAAATAAGATGTTACAAAAAACCTAGTGTTTTATACAGTTGTTCTGTGAGTTGTGGTAGGAGTGATAGTGTGTTGATAGACCATATGTGTGGTAAGTTTAGTGGAGGTATGTGTATCATGACCCTAGGAAGATCATCTGCCAGGCTTTAGAAGGTCATCTATGTCGCTGAAGTTATCAAATGTCAGATATTTGTGGTTTTGTTTGAGGTTAATTTAGGTAAAAAAGGGGGAATTAGTATAGTTTGGTGTGATAGCTAGGAAGATTTCATTGAGTCTCACAGACCCCAATGTGCCACCGAACACATATGGCCAGAATACCATCACACTTTCAACTAAACCTCCCTAACCTCAGAATATCTACCTGTGTTCAAGCAATTTTTTCACATTCTGTAACTTATTTTGAGACTTGATTGTTCACTACTTCAAAGCTATTAATAGTGTGAATAAATGTTTAGCTCCTACTAATTTTCTGTGTGTTTTTTTGTTTTAGGGTGGCATTTGTTCTGATTTGCTGCCAAAGTTTTTCCGTCATGAGTGAGAAAAACTTTGGTGAGTTATTGTAACATGCCTCCAACTATCTGGCATCAGGGTTTGAACATCAGATTTTGGGTAGGAATCAGTTTGGGGGGTTAAACTTGGATACTGATCACCTTGATCTAATGCATAGTCATAGCAACAATGCAGTTTCATTTCGTTTAGTCAAGAATCTATTTAAATATCCTCTTACATTATTGTATGTGGAGAGTTGATAAACTTTAGGTACTCAAAGTTTGTTATATTTAATCTCTAAGATACTAGCAAATTTTTTAATAACATCTAAAAAATGAATGAAATGAAAAATAGATAATTTATGACAATAAATGAAATCCGCCATCACAGTCAATAATTAAACAACTGTAGGATCAGAATTTGAAGTCATGTGGAAAAAATTTCATTGAAGAATAAATTTGGTCAAATAAATCCTTTTTATGACATCACTGGCATTTTCCACTGGGAAAACATCTAAAATAGAGTAAGAAAAAAAACATCTAGAAATATCTAGATTCTGGAGAATATAGACATTTAATAGTAATGTCTAGATTATGGAGAATCTAGACATTACTATTAAATCTATCGAAATAAGGCCCCCAAAGGTCAAAATAGCTTTTTTCCCCCCCCAAAACAACATTTTTCAGAAGGTGTTCAGTGGAATACTGATGCCAATTTTGATGTCTATAGACAAAATGGTATGGCCAGGAGTGCTGGAAAACACAAACCCGTAGACAAACAAATAATCAAACACACACATATATAAAAGGATAGAACCATTCGCCATCTTTGATGGCTACAGTTGTCCAATGAAGAAAAAAAAAGAAAAGTTTTCAGAATCACTCAATGCTCCGATAAAAAGGAATAAATGGAATTTCTGACAAGTCAGTATCTATTTGATTGAGTAGAATTTTCAATGTCTGTATCATTGAAAGAAAAGCTTTACATACACTTGGCATTTTTCAAATAGCAAATTATGGAGCCACAATCTAAACTGAATATACCAGACTATAAGACGAATGGTTTACAAGGATACTTGAAGGAATATCTCACTTCAACTCATCCAAACTTGATACCTAGCCCTCTAATCATAATACCAGCACATTGAACACAATGTAGTATTAGCATATCTTTTTCTTTGATAAATGGTTGTCTTATAGTGCAGTTTTTCTCTTCTCTTTGAAAGTAGAGCATTCCGATAAAAAAAATTTTGTAAGCTGAAATGGCATAAAATGAAAAATCAATTACTATTAATTTATATAGGAACATTTTTCGAGCATTCCCAGACCTACAAAAAATGATTATGATGGCATAAGTCTACGGAGGTTGAGGCAGTGGAAGATAGTGAAGACTGGGGTGTAGGAGAGAGGGAAAGTGGGTGTGTACTGCCTCTATAACACCTTGCTGCAAAACAAATGCTGGACACAAATTTCACTTTTTTCCCTAAAAAACCTTGACAAATGTAAAAAGTGATGACGAATTCACTCACACAACTCAGGTCGACTTGTTTTATTTCTGGAATTACTAATAAAGGAGTTGAAATAAGACACGTAGACGTGGAATAATATTGTACGGGGAAATGAATTCTGTTTTGTTTACCTTTTAGATTTTAATGAGGCAAGGGAGTTACCCCTTGTGCAGCAAAGCTTGTTTTTTGAAAAATGTATTTGCACCTTAAATCAGTTTCCTCAGGTCAAATATTCAAGTCTCAAAAAGGAAATATTAATTCATTTTCATTATGAATCTGCACGATTTACTATACACTATGGTATAAATATTCATCTGCTGAGCTAGGTATAATCAGGCTTGATCTTGACTGTCAAATTATGCTTGTTACAACAAAAAAATCCTGAACATTTTTGACAAAAAGAAGTACATGAAATGAAACGAATAATTCTATTCATTGCTGTCATCATTCTTATGACTATTTGTCATCAATCAACCTTCAAAATTCATCAAAGCCAATAATGTTTATTCATGTGCAGTGTTGTTACAGTTCCCGTGAACAGACTCCTTTTGTCTCGAGAGCCAATGTTTTTTAAAAAAAATCAAAATTTCAAAAGGACCAAAAACATTTACTGAAGTACGTTTAAGAACTTGACTGTTTGACATTTTTTGTACAAATTTAATTCTAGAATAGCTTAGAATTTGCAAGATTTTTTGCTATAACGTGCACGTGAATGTGTTGTTGTTAAAATTTCAGTGAACAGGCTTGTAAATCTTTCAGTTGGTTCTATATATGCACCAGGTTTTGGTATGAATATTCAGAGCCATTGAAGCACAAATGACAAATGATATTGAGTAGATAGGAGATAGCATATTATAAATCCACAGTGCATTAAAAAAAAAGTCTTTAATCTTTTTTATGGAGATTAAGTTTTCAGAATGTTCTTTTGGGAAATCATTTGATAGTAACCAACTTCTTTCATAAAACTAAGGGTTTTGTCTGCTTTTAGAAACTGCCAACCAAAAGTGTCACTGTAGGTTCCTTCAGTTTTTAAGTTGGTTTGGCTGATTAACTAGCTATATGCATTGTGCACCAACATAGCTAGAGGGCTGAAAATTTCAACATTTACTCCATACTGTCCTTTGAAAATTACCCCTATAAATAGGCTTTTAGTGGCAGTTTCAATTTGCACTGTAAGTTTATGCTAAATTGATCCCTCAGTTTATGCCGACAGCATTCACATTAGTTTTTCAGACTTCTTTTTTTATCGATCACTGCCCAACAAAAGGCAAGAGTAGTAGCTTACTCATTGAACAAACTTTTTTCTAATTCATAACTTGATCACCCCCAACACGGCACTGTGCCAAGAGAGATTAGTCACATGATGATTTCTATTAAGTAAGTGACATAACAGACCTGTCAACATTCATATATTTCTTTTATTGAAAAATGTAAAAATATCTTATAAAGAGGCTGAATGGTGAGTGTCTGTTGGTGTATGATCGTCTGGTGTATAAGTTGAAAACTGTTTTTCCTAAGGATTGTTTCTCCATAATTAGACCGGCGATCATGTTATCAGCTAGAAGAAGAATAGAATAGCAAATCTATCCCATAAATAAGAGGTAAGGGGTGCATTAAAGGTTTATATTGATACATATCATCTAAAGTGCCAAGTTAGTGATGCTTTTTACAATAAACTTATAAAAGAAAAGGTAACATTTTTTTTTTTTTTACCAAAACAGACGATAGCCTTGAATTATTCCTGACGTGTTAAATCTGTCATAACCATGTGGGTAAATTATTCGAGAAAAAAATTTATACGGACTAAATACATTGTGAAATGCATCAAAACATAACTGTTTGATATTTTTAATGAACAAATTTTCATCTTAAAAACATAGCTTAAAATTGCAAGAATTCGCTGTAGTGTGTGTGTGTGCGCGCGCGCTGTTGGAATTCCCTTGAACAGGCTCCTTTTGTCTAGGGACCCAATATAAATTTCGGTGCCATTCCGAAAATACGGATCATCTTCAACAAAGTATGTCTCGCGGTAAAACAAATAAATAAATAATAAAGGAGGAAGAGGGAGAAGAAGATATAATATAAGAACGTGGGGAGGGTTGTAGATTCTACATTGACGAATTCTTCTCATTTGCGCGTAGAGGTTGTGTATTTCTGGGAAGATTCATGTCAGTAAGTCGAATGTACAAAAAAAAAGGGGGTGGGGAGAATGAAATTAGGTTACCATGAAGAAAGTAACCCCTTTGCTACTAGAAAAATAATAATGATAATAATAAATGTGACCCCTAAAACAAACCTTTTTCGTCATGTTTCAAGTTGTACCTTTTCATATTTGTTGTACCTTTTCATATTTGATTTTTTAAAAGAATAATTACAAAAATATAATCTTCTTGTTTTTATTTGAAGTTGACCCCACAAAGAAGTAATCAACAAAATGGAATTGTTGCTTGAAGAGGATAAATATTCTCAAAGCAAATATTTCGAAATAGAAAAAAACTTCTGGAAAACTCAATGCAGCAAGCAACACACTCACATAGTAATATATATGTATATTGGAATAATATGTATAATTTCATTATATACACACACACACACACATATATATATATATATATATATATATATATATATATATATATATGTATATATATATATATATATATATATATATATATATATATATATATATATATATATATATATATATATAATTCCAACGTGTACATGCATAATTTCGATATATATACATATATGTGTATGTGTGTGTGTGTGTGTATAGTTTCAATAGATAAGCCCAAGACCGAATTTATCCCCCGAAAGATTTTTACCGTAGCATGGAATTATGCTTGTTCATGTCATTAGAAAATAATTAGTGAACATTTCTTCAATAATTGGTACTGATAATGTTAATGATAATTGAAAACTTTTTTTCTTTACAATAGCCTTTAATTCTGACACTTCTAATTTCATCTATTTTGAACTTGAGACTGAAATTAACACAAATACATTGAAATAAAAACTCTCTCTCCTTTTTTAAGATATGCCCCTTATTACTTTACGAATTATCACTAAGTTCTCCTTCAATCGAATGTTAAGAGTTACTCGACAAATTAACATTACAGTTTATCTCACTACAGCCTTTCCCAGGATCCCTTTAATAAGAAAAGATATTAAGTGAAGATTTGGACTAGAAAACTTTTACTTAGTTATATCAAATTAAAAACGATGTTTTGCTTTTATTGATTGTATTCCTGTTTAATTCTTATTTGAAGAGGGGAGAAAAAAAGTTAATTTTCTCATTTGAGCCAAGGATTCGATTTTCAGCAGGATAAATTAAATTGCATTCGACTTATTCTTCAAGATGAAGAAACAGTTGTTCTTCATTATCAATTATTTCATTGAAAAAAAAAGGCTTTCGATTTTCTTCATCTAGGTTTCCAACAGAATCTATTTTACAAGACTCAAGTTCACATGTCTTATCATTCAATTTCTTTCCCCATCATTACCCTTCCCTCACATTTCTTCAGAGACCCCTGTTTGTTTGTACCGTCTCCCCTGCTGCGTGTTCTGGAGAGAATCTCAACGAATAGTAAGTGAAGGAGCAGCGACGATGATGACGATGCTGATATATGATAGTGTTAAGGCAAAAGGAACGATGTCTACTGACCAGAACTTGGTAGCATTAAACCCTTGTGATATGAACAATAACAAGTATAGAAGCGTCAATTGTGATTGATTTTCTGAGATTGTTTCATTCTTTGATGCTTCTATCCAATACAGATCACCTATACCCCAGTTTCATTAAATCACACATACTATTTACTTATTAAAAAAAAAGTATTACTATACCCTATCTTTGCAAATGTGAGATAACTAATATATACACGCAACATTTAATTTTTCTTTTCTAAAGTTTAATATCGTTGCGTTCGTTATAGTATCCCTGCATTCAACGTACAACTTCAGAATGATAAGCAAGTAGTCAGTTATTCATTCATTTCACTCAGTAACGGACGACAGTTAAATTTGAGCCGTGCACGGGGGGGAAAAAACAAAAGCATTTGCTCTGGTGAAAATATAACATTCGCTAGTTGTAATTAAGGCTTAAAATATTTTTTAATTTAGATTACTATCATTTGAAAAAAATAATAAAGACCCAGAACAGAAGTAAGCAATCCAGAAACTTTCACGTTAACACGGTAGAGGCCGATGTATGAACATAAACAAGAATGCGTAACCTTTTTACACTTTATAAATAGAAGGACAATATGAAACGAGACAAACATTGAATCAATCTCCTAAATCGCTTCTTTAAAAAGAGTGCGTACAAGCGAAATAACACTTAAAGCAACTGATTATTCACGTGACGATTTGGCCAGAAAAATGGTCACGGACAGGGGGAATTGATTACCTACGTGACTGCACTTCTCCGCGAGTATTATTACTCTTTTCTCTAGTAGTCTAGTGACGAGAAAGATAAAAGCGATGTCTTCTGTCGAGAAGAAAGAAGAAAAAAAAATCAAATAAATCCCAGTCCTCGCTTCTGTCTCAGCAGCCCGGTAAAGTTATTTTCACGAGCAAAATACTGGCACTGTCAAGTTGTCAGTCAGCGTCATCACATGGAAGGAATACAGATTTCAATTTTTCTGTCAACTTTTTAAATGAATAAGAACCAACAAAATCTTTCTCTGAAAGCAAATTGTTAATCTGTCAGTTTTTTTTCCAAATTGACCCTCTACGGCTAAAACAAAGTTAGCGCCATGAAGACCGTATATGATCAATAATAAAGATTGATTATTGCTTATTTTCAAGACAGTAAAATAACTAAGCTGTGTTCAATGTTTTTTTGTTTTTTTTTTCGATGTTCGCTTTTACTTTGAACATGAATAAGATAAATTCCGCTGAATATGCTGGTTCTACAAGAAGAAATCAAAGTTCATAAGTAAGCATAGCCTCAACGATAGATCTGTGTTATTTAAAAAAAATGAGAATGAATGAATGAAAAAAAACAAAAAAACGGCTAATTTACCGAAGTAAAACACGATCCGAGTCCAAAATAAACATTCGTTCAGCACAAAGCTTGTGAATGGTTAAAGCGGAATTTTTTTTTCAAAATCTAAAGCGAAATCGATAAAAAAAAAATGAGAAGACCGCATTGAAGATTAAAGAATTAGATGAAAAATACACGAAGACGAAAAAAAGTGAGATGGTCTCATAAAAGATGAAAGAAAATTCACCGAGAAGAGGTAAACCTTAGTAGAAAAATGCGATTGAGAAACATTAACAAAACAAAAAAAAAAGGGTAACAAACAATAGCAAAACAGAAACAAACACGCCAGCCTTATTACATAAAATCATGAGAGGAAAAAAAAAAGGCACAAATAAAAGCCGAGATATGCTAGGATGAGTGAAAGTGAGAAAGACGGAAAGAGGGAGAACGTGTTATGAGTTTGTGAAGAGACCGTGTGTACAATAACTCTAGCTGTGAATTGAGCGCATGTGGAGCAAGTGCTTGTAGAGTTGCGTCCCTTGGCCAATCTCTGTCAGAAAGTTAACATTGCTTCAGTGAATGGAACTCGGCAATCAGACTTAGTTTGGAGCCTGATGCTGTCATCGTCGCTCTACACACACGGTAAGTCCTCCTTTACTTTTTCGCCTATTGTCACCCCGGCCGAAAGCCTTACTACTCCATCAGTTTTCCCCGAGAAAAGAAAAAATAAAAAGTCGGCCCAACAAACTTGTAGCCCAACTTGATTTGATTTTTCACATTTTGAGAATTTAAAAAAAAAAAAGAAAACATTATTTATTTTTGCGTTTTGTTTATTGTCTCTTCTGGGTTACCCGAAACTAGCAAAACTGTTTTTTTCGTGGGACACATGAGTTCGTTCGTAATCAACGGCGCACAATTACAAAATTCGGAACCTTTTTATTTTTTGATTTGTATTTTTTTTAAAAATTATACTATTTTTATCAAATGAGCAAAAAAGTTTATTTTGTGATTATTTTCTGTTGGTTTTTTCCTTCCTTCCTTCCTTCCTCTCTCTGTCTCTCTCTCTCTTTATCACTTAGGAGCGCTTTATCGCTTCCCTCGTGTCATTTAAATGAAAAGGCACCGGCCTCCGCCAATACTTGGAGAATGTTTTTACATTCAAGTTTTATCATCTTCAATCTTCGTATTTTATTGACCGGATTCTGAGCTTTCTCTCTCTCTTTTTTCCCCCTTGACGTTTTGAAACATAATATGAATTCATCGACTTTTGTCAGTTTCATTTTTATCGCTTGTATGTTTACAGTACTACACTGGTAGCCTGTTTAGTGTTTCACTTGTGTGTTTACGTACTAGGCTAGCCCTTCCTTTCCTCATCATGATGACCTCTTCCTCTGTTCAGAAATTAAGGTTCATCGAATGTGCCCCCTCTTTTTTTTTTTCTCGAAGTTTGCAGCCGCCCGCGTGTGCATGTACTTAAAGTGCAAGAAACTGATTTTTTTTTCTAGTGGGACCCTATTCCCTCTCTCCCCCAACCCCTGTTTTCTTGTGTGTTTTTTTTTCTCCCTCATTCACCGCAACTTTTGTCCGTTTTTGTTTGTTTTTTTTTTTGTTTTATCAGATTATTCTCGTCTTGATCTTGTTTTTCTTTCCTTCGTCGTCTCAGATTTCACGTTTGTTTGTTGTTTTTTTTCCCTCATTTTCATTCTGTGTACTGAACACAACTGCTTTAAAATGCTAAAAAGTCTCATTATTAGTGAATCTAAAGTTTTGTTTTTTTTTTATCTATGACCAAAGCCTCTTAAAAATTAATTGATTTCTTTATTTCTTTTTCTTTCCTAATCTTTACCTATCTTCTTTTTTTTGTGCACTACATCTACTCTTGTGATTCAAAATAATGATAAGACTATGTTTATGCTAAGAACTTGAGAAGCCATGTGCTCGACATCGAAATTTCACTTCGCTCGACTTGTGTAGTTACTAGAAGTGTGCAAGTCAAGCACAACAGTGTTGTGTACTTTTTTTTAAATTGAAAACCGTAGGGAATAATCACTGTCCTTATTTCCTCTTGCAGACAGCTCATGCCTCATTTTCCGATCGGATAAAATCACTGAGGGTTATTTTGGGGGAGGGAGGGATATTCATAAAAAAATCTTTATTTGTAAATCAAGTTTTTTTGACAGTCGCTGTGTTGACGAACAAAACCAGTTATTTATAAACATTGGTTGTATAAAGACATTATTTTTATGAAAACTTTCCGACAATGACACTATCGAGAAAGAAAAGGCTGTTTTATCTATTTATTTTTTTCTCTTTTCCTTTTTTTTTTTTCTTCATACAAGATAACCTTTTTAACGTTTTGTATTTTTGTTGATTTTCGACCTTCAATTTCACGTCTCCGAAAAAGATACTTTCAGGTTCCTTTAACTTAACATAATACACTTTTTGGGAATCCCGTTAGATCGAAGGTGTTGAGTCATGTTCCGATGTAATTTAATTTAACCCAAAATTCTTGCCTGAATTTGGATATATAAGGCAGCGCATTTTCGGTCTGTTTAGTTCGGGCCAGAATTGAGTCTGATTTCCTGATAACTGATTTATTTATCTATTTTTCTTTCTTTCATTTTTTACTATATTTTACACTTCTAATGCTGTGATCTGTGTTTCATCCAATAATAGTAGTTAGAACTAATCCAAATACTTTTCAAGGATTATCTTGTCACACGGGACTTAGAAGTTTTAAAAAGTGTTGTATTTTATACGCTTATGTTGTTCAAAATGAATGGAGACGAAGAATAAAAAGTCAAAAAACTATATTATTGATAATACTGACCCCTCACTTTATAGCCATTGTACAACAGTGCCCCTCAGGCTGTTGGTGCCCTCTCTCTTTATCTGCAGGGTTTATTTATTTAACCCGACTCCCTCTCTCTGTTCCCGATGACACTATGAGCTGCGATCATCATCATCATCATCATCGCCTTAATCATGTAAGCACGACGACGACGACGAAGGGCCATTTTCAATGACTACCAATATCGCTTCCCCTACCTCTGCTGTTTCTCTATTCATCGAGAGAGAATCGGTGTCCCTCGTCATCGTCTTTGCCGTCAACTCTGGCTCATTGCTGCCGACCGAGGCTGATTCATACCAACCTTTTCTTCTCACCCCCAAGTCCTTACAAACACACACACACACACACACACTGAGATACACGCACCCTTCTCCGTCTTTCACAAATAATTACGCTACCGTTTTTATTGTTGCTGCACTGTCTGATTTCCTCTGAATCCGTTGAAAAACAAAAGGGAAAACAAACAGTAACGTATTGGGAAAAAGAAAAGAAGTCAAGAATAAAAACTTGGACACTTTGTTAAACAATGACTTTTTTTCATACTGCATTTTTTCTTTCCTTTAATCTTTTGAAGTTCCGTTTTCTCTTCTTCTTCTTTTCCCTCCCCAATCTAATTTCCCGTCTTTTTGTGGACTACTGCGAGTTTCTATTTTTGAAAACATTTTTGTATATCTTGCTTACTGTGGGCCTCTTGATAAATTGTACCATTCATAGTTTTTTCATTACAAATTATTATTTAACGCAACATTCCCCCTACTCATGTGAAAATTGAATGAATAATAAAAACATACATAACATGTTTTGAAGCCGAAAGAACTTCGTGTGGGGGTGATTTACGTTTTCATCACCATCTCCTTTGACTTTATAGTTTTTATTTTATTTTCTGAAAGAATTGTGCTGGAAAGTAAAATATCATCTCCTTGCACGGAGAAGATAATTGGAATTGGTAGATTTCGTGTGAAATGTTTGCTAGTTCTTCACTTAAATTGCGTGGTACAATATTTTTTCTTCTTCTGAATTCTGAAAAGTTTTAACTAAGTCCGTTGTTCAAGCCATAAGATGATTGAAAAATAAACAATATCAAATAGTTGAAGCCGTCCATGTAAACAACCCTCAGTGTGGAAGCTGTGTGAACTCTTAATCAAATGAATGAATGATGCGTTGTTGAGAACCTAGCTCTAGAAAAGTTGTGTGTGTGTGTGTGTATAAGAGTGGAGAAGCTGATTAGTGATACTGATTTCTTTGATAAATATAATGCCGTGACTTGAATAGGCTGGCTGCTGTCATTTCACATCAGTTATTTGGTGACATCAAATTTCCTCACTTATGACTAATATGAAAAAAATCTCAACGTACATCAATGCGATAAGCGAATAAATCTCAAGATCTCTGCATTATTATAATTTTCAGGGAAAAAAAAATTGCCATTCATTCATTCATCTTTTGATAGAATCCTTTTTTTAATCGTTCACTTGCTTTTAATTATCGTTAAAATCTTGGAAAGGCTGGAAGGTCTGAACAAAAAACTCTAATCAACTGAAACACGCTGATTGATTCCTCAAATAAATGCGTGTTGAGTTGGAGGAACTTATTACAAATAAACTTTGCATATTCGCGTCATAACTAAAATAATGTCAAATAACTCATTGAAATGGAGGTTCAAATTGAGTTATGTCGTCCCTTGGAAAGAAGTGCGGTCCCTCCTTCAGAGATAGTTTTAGTCCTTTATTTTTATTCATTGTGGTTCCAAATTACCTAACCTAACCCTAACGTGGTGCAACAGGAATGTCTACAATGTTGGAGTATGCGAAAATGAAGCAAATACTACTTGCTCTGTAGGAGGGACCGCACTACTTGATTTGTACTGAAATTAATACCAGCAACGTATAATGATAATATCTAAACTGGTTGAATTTCTGCGTTTAAACTTGCGGTTATTTGTTTCTTTTTTTTTTTCTTTTTTATTAGATAAACATTTCTTCATACTAACTCAACCCTCCAAATTCAAAGGAAGTGCTGGTTATATCATACTTAAAAATGTATTTTAAAATTAGAGAATACTCTTTTTTTATCTTTCTATTGAATAGCATTTGAATGAACGGGATTTTAAGTTCTTTTTTTTTTTCATTTCTTGGTGCCCTTGAGTATTTCCTGTCCCCTTTGTTGAAGAGTTGGCAGATTTAATTGGTCAGTTGCCATGTTACAGTTGATAATTATCTTATGTCAACATCAATGTGTTGTGGGTGGGCGTCGGGCATGGGGTGTGTCGTATGTAATGCTGTTTGTCCAGCTGCATGTTGTGCTCATGGTTCGGATCGGATTCAAAGTACAAAAAGCTCTTCTTTAACGACTTGCTGCAGCAACAGCAGCAGCATTTATGTACTCTGTTCCATCAGCAGGTGAAGCTTTGTTCATCCTGCTACCTGGGATTGTTACTCTTTTGTGTACTCACAGCCTACCTGCCTGCCTGCTTCTTCTTACCTTTTTCATTTGTCATTATTATTAATCCCATTTTCACGCTCAGATGAAATTTATTTATTTTCTGCACCTGTGTTGCTACCAAATATTTGTTTTAAAAACTAATGAAGTAGAAGTAAGACTGCTTTCATAACATAATACTAACTCGTTGAATATTTAAAAAAATGATTTATTATTGGGGGAAAACGGAAACGGCATTTATTTCATCTTAATTTTATTTGACGTGGATTTTTATATGTTCATTAGAATCATTTTTTTTAAAAAACTGATTGGCTGATTCAGAATTTTGAAAAATGCACACCTGTGTGCTTACTTTCAGATTTCCAATCATTAAAATGTTATTCTAGTTATACAGATTAATTGGTACAAATCAATTTCCTTTACTGAAGGGTCTCTCCTTTGCATTTACCAGGGTTAGGGCTCCTCCCGTTCTGGCCTGTTTGGCGCAAGTTCAGTAGTGCTGTCCCTCCATTAATAGAAAAAGAGCGGTCCCTCCAGTAAAGTTAGTGGTATTGCTCTTCTGACATCTCATCATCGAATGATTATTTTCGAATTACCTAACCATACCCTGGTACAACAAAAATGGATGCAATGTTGATGGATGCAGAAATGAATTAATACTACTTGCTCTGTAGGAGGGACCACACTTCTTGTTGAGATTGCACTTTTCAACATACCAAACAGGAGCAGGTGGGCCTTTTGGCATGGGTCTTGGGTAGTAAAGGATATTGATATCGAGAAAAGAGTCAAGAAGGGACCCTTTAGCATAAAAGATTAATACAGATAAATTCTGAATGCTGAATAAACGTGAATGTACTTATGAATTTATTGCTACTTATGACACTACTGTACTCTATTGTCTTATGTACATTTTGGATAAAATTGCTTGCTATTCATCATAAGCCTTTTAGCATCTGTCATTGGACATATACCTTCCCAAAGATTCGCCAGACCTTTCTAACAAAGGTGTTGTAGAGTTTATTCTTGTCAAGCTTATCACCCCTTCTCATATTTTGCCGGTTGTGTTTTTGCATATGATCTAGGGATCCACATGAGTCGTGATATCCAGCAGTTGTCTGATAGTCTTGCGATATAGTCATCCAATTGCCATTTGAGTTTTCTTCTGGTTTTATGATCTCTCTTTCTTCTAATATACTGTGCTGTCTCATGGATTCTCTATCATATATTGTTCTGGTTTTTTTATTCTCTTCTCTTACTTATAAGTGGACAATGTTCACTCCATGTATGTAACTGTATATAAATCATATGTATTTAGCACTGATTACAAAAATAAATAACGATCAGTTTGAAATAGGGTCTGCAATTCCAATCTTGCCTGGGCCTCATTACCTCAGAATCTTGAAAGCTTATCAAGTTTTGCTTGTCAAAATCTGAAAGTTGTCATAATCCTGGTTGTTGGGCAAGTGAATAATTTCTGAAGATGACAGTGAATCCTCCTTTGTTGCTTTTGAAAACTATTGATCTGAGTGGCCATCTGCTTTGGCATTCTCTTTCTTATCAAGTAGACTGTGAACGGAAAACTTTAAATCATTTCAAGCAGATTTAGATGTACATATCTTTTGTTGCTGTTGAATAGAAGTATGTCAGAAGCAGAGTTGTTGTTCACTGTGGATGTCTTAACTTTGGCACACATGACTTGTTTTTACAGCTGTCTCTTTAGATAGACCCTCTTTTGATACCATTATTCGTCACACATTATTCTTTGCATTCATTGATCTGAGATTTTAATTAGCTTCTCTTTTGTTATCAGTTATTAAATGTTATGCCTGTCTATTTTAGCAGCTGTTTTTATAGTGATTTAAATATGATACCTCCTGAAAAATTGAATACACATGCATATAAATGCAATGTGTATCCATATATATATATATACATATCATTAAGAAATGGATATATAATCTGACAGAAATAATCATAGATGCCTCATATTACTTTGAAACTGTATTTGAAATGGTCTCCCATTATTACACGGTGAACATATCATTTGACTTAGTGTAAATGGGATAAACAATTGAAGAAAATGGAGTATAGATATCTATATTACACATATACAGGGAGTTCCCAAGTTATGGATGTCTGACCTACAAACAAGCTGCCATAAAGAATTTTTTTTTCTTTTAAATTCTGTTACAGACACTAGTTTGTACCAATGATTGTTACAGTACAATGCATATCAATACATGGTGCATCTTCAATCTTGAAACATTTTAAAATCTGTCAGTATATGTTGTGCCAAAATTTTCTAGTGCAAATATCTCCCAAGTTCGGACTGTTCACCCGAATAATTTTATAAGAAATATATGTATATGTATATATGATAATTTAAAACTTATACTTTTGTTAACCAAAAAAAGATATTTGCCAGTTCCCATTTTCAAATAAATGTTATTATATTCTGTTTTCTCAATGAATACATTACATTCTCTTTGGTTCCATCTTTACTAATATTATTCTAATGACCATGTGGATGATTTTCAAAGATTTATTCAATTAATTGTATAGCTGCAGTTTAGTTAATTTCAAGATGTTCCATACTGCAGATAATGATGGCATCATATGTGCAATAAACAGAACAGGAAGAACAAGACCATCACTTCCGCTTAATACACTCTTTCAGTGTAAATCCAAACAGAATGAAAACATTGGCACTTGTACATACTATTATTTTTATCACTGTATAATTATCATTATTGTGTCTTCAATGGTTTTTATGCATAGAAAGATAAAATATACTCTATATACAGAGACAAACATCTGACTCAAAAATAGACCTAGAAACAGAATTCGTTCATACCCTGAGGAATTCCTGTACCTACTAAGCACCAGAACTTTATTGGTGAAAATTTCTAGTTCAAAGTTCTCGATTATTTCTACATTCTAATCTTTTGAATGTATCATACGTGCATTTGGCTTGATTATGAGTTATGCTTATAGTTACCATGACAAAATTCTTTTCAAAACGGTTAAAATCGACTATTTAGATCAGATATCAATCAGTTAATTAAAAAAATTCCACTACTTTAAACTCCTTGCTAATTTCATTATCTTATTGGATTTTTTTGTAGGAAAAATTGATAATTTGTTGCATTATGGTTACTGTTAAATACTTGGAAAATCTGATCTTGAACGATGGAGGAATTCATCAGCAATCCTCTTCCAAGCTGTTAAGATGGCAGTTTTGACTTCCTGCCTCAGATTGAATTGCTTTTCATCTTTTAGAAACCTTCCTTGTCAACCATCTCTATACATTTTTAATGATGTTGGGATTCGGGCTGTTAGCTGGCCACACCAAAATCTTAATACCTTGTTCTTGAAGAAATCATTGCATGACTCTTCCAGTTTGAAAAAAAGAATTATCCTGAACTGTTGGCTAGCAATCAAAACACCTTCAGCTACTGAATTAGTATTTCTAAACACATATTTATTTATTTATAAATACATATATATATATATATATATATATATATATATATATATATATATATATATATATATATATATATATACATATATATATTTGACATAAAAGTTTTTTATGATAACACAAGTATTTGTTTGTTTTCTTTGTTAATTTTTGAATTAAATTGATGAAGTCTTAGGAACATGCAATGTAACAATAAAAATGTTCCTTATGTAGACTCTCATTAAATACCATATTTTGCAACATTATAGGATACACCAGAAATTTTGCTTGAAATATTTTTAAAAAAATATGCCATGAATATTAATCCTGGATCATTAAACTCAGGTTAATTGTAGATCACAAGCTTGACCCCAAGCCTGACCTTCACCACGTAGGACTCAGATGATTTTGAGGGTCATATTTTTTTTCTGGTAGGGTAGTGCATTTTATATGCTACAAAATACAGTATATAAAGTGTTGAATATCATGATAAATTTAGCAGATTAAATTAAGGACAACTATGTGGCCAATAGCATTTTTTAATGTGATTTTTCAGAGCTCATGTTGAAAAATACTGGTTCTGTACCTGTAGAGAATTTTGCAACATTTTTAATCTAGTTAGATCAGAAACTGTTGTAAATACTCCATTAATTGATAGCATTTGGCAAAAATATTCCTTTCATTTTGATATTGTACCAATTGAGTTTTTAAAAACATTAGGAGAAAAAATATTTTCTGAAATGAATTTTGCAAATTCTTTAATAACTAGCAAACATAATTTTGTTATACATGAATTTGTAGATATTCATTTTAACTCTTTGAAAGGTGGATGTTGTAATGAAGAGAAATGACCTGCAATCTACTTGTATAATAAACAGTGATTTTTGTTTTGTTTTTTCTGTCTGTAACAATGGACTCCTCTACTTGAAGGTAACAATTTTGCTGATAAAAACATCTCCTATCCACTATTTGAAATAATGAACTCTTCCTACGAAACAACTTCAGTATTTTTTTTCTCTTGAAAAAAAAAATCATCTCACTGGGATTCAAATATATCCACAAATTTTTTTCACTGGGATTAACTATTCTCATATAATCTTCATTGCTCAATATTGCAAAGCCTTTCCTCATTTTGTAAATATGCATGTAATGTTTATATATCAGGAATCGAACATGACTGTAGTCAGTAGGTTAACATATTCACCGTGTATGTTTCCTGTTTGTTTCATTCTCCATCAATTCATTCATAAATATTTGATTGTTATAGTTGACTGCCTTCCATAATAGCTGAATATTAGTTGGGAATCCATACTTTCAGGTTCTGTTGATTGACCAATCACTGCTACTGAAATTCTTGTTGTATGATTGATATTGTCAAAGTCCAGTACAAACCCTGGAGTTGACTTTGTTTTTCCACTATAACGAGAACAATCCTCGCTTAGATGAGGTGTGTAAACCAGTATGTAAAATCCACTTTCCCTTCCTGTGATTTGAACTTGCAATCAAGGCTGTCTAAGTGATAGAACTAAATTGACAAGTCTTGGATATTTACAAAAATTTAGATTACAGATATGCTCAAGCTTATTTCATTCTAATAAAATGAATACAATTATTCAAGAAAAATATGTTTGTAATTTCTTATTTGTTATATATATGCAATACAGGAGTTACAGTAATCATCTTCAGTTGGGATAGATATCAGAATGTAGTTTGACCATGCAGCAGTCAACCTTTTCAATGTAGTAGTCCCAATTTATAACATGGATGTTGATAATCAGAAGTCAATTGCAAGTCCACCGGTGAACAAAGTTCATAGCAAAATAATAGAAATGATGTGTAAAAACATCATGTTGATTGATTGCAAAATGAAGAAAATTTGATAATCCATCTAAGTAAGTCTTCTCAGGAAATCATGTTTTTATTCATGGTTTTCGGGACAAGTGGTTGATAATATAGGCAAAAACCTATCACCCAACCACTCACCATATCTCACAATATATTTATTTATCAAAATAGCTTTTGACATGTTGCTTTTGAAATGAATGGTTATTTATTTTTTAATCAGAGGTCATAGAATTTCAACTTGATGAAAAAATCAAATGCCTACTTTGATATGATCAAATTGATATTGATTAGTGAAAGATTTTCTCATTGCACTAAATCCAAGGAAAAAAAAACCGATGAAATTGCTCAATTTAAACTCTGTTTTCCTTCCTTCAACATATGCGAAAGCTATATCTTTCAAAAGAGATATTTGCTCTCATTCTATATTGGTCATTTTTAAGAATATTTTACATAATTTGTTGAACTTACTGGTGATTGAATTCAGTTTGTCTTTTGAAAGCCAAATTTGATATCTGGATAATTTTGATACGTGTGATAATATCTACAGTCAGTTTTCATCCTTAACTGTCAAGCATGAGCTTATCGGAGCTCTTTAATCAAGGCGGGCAAAAAGCTTGATTCGGCAGGAAATTCATCCAGTTTTGCCTGAAATTTTAGACTGTTTGCCGCAATTTTTTTTTTTGGGGGGGGGTATCCCTTTCCTGCTTTCCTAGGGTCATATACCTATTCCATTAAGGTCTTGGATCTTGATAATGGCTAATTGAATAGCTGAGAGTGCTAACTTAGAAACTTTTGGACAGTTCTCACTTCCATATACTAACTACTGACCTTTTCTCACTTGTATGGAAGCAAGAAAGTGAAAAAAAAATTCTTATTTGCATCCTTCAATCAAACATATAACAAGGGATTAATTTATTTGCTGGCCTTCATGATTCAACAAGGGTGACATAGAATCTATTTGAAAACTTAAATGGCTATGTTGCAAGAATGAAAGACAACCGATGGACATCATAACTCACAACATGGATCCCCAGAAATCACAAGCGAAACCGAGGCTGACAGAATACAAGATAGAGAGATGAACTGGATGAATTTAGAAAATAATGGCTCCGCGACGCCCACGATAGAGAAGTGTGGCAGACCCTGGGGAAGGTCTATGTCCAACGACGGACGTTAAAAGACTGATGGTGATGATGTTGCTAGCCTCACACCCAAGCTGTAAGTTTTTTTCTGTCAGGATAACCTTTTCTCGGATGTGATGCTTCACAGGGATAAGAAGCTCCAACTGCCCTGCCTTTTAACTATAACTGGAGGTAGGAGTGGATTCATGCCTCTCCCAAGGACATTAGTGTGAAGTGAACACAAACAACTTCAGCTGAAACTTGAACTTGGTTTGCTGTTTCTGTTTTCCATTTCTGTAACTGTAATGCCACTCTGCACCTCCTTTTCAAGAGATAATATGCTATAATAGCTGCATGAATAATGTATTTCAACACATACATATGTATAAGCATTGATCTTGTTCTGGTCTGGTTTGTAGAGGATAGTGATAATTTGATCATTTAACCTAGGTGTCACTGAGTGCAAACTCTTATAGAAAGTGAAAATGTGCCCCTATTTTTTAATCTTTTGTATTAAATCGTAGTGAAGGGATTTTTTTCCACCCCAAATTGTACTAAGAGTAGGTCAACCAACAATTTATCAGTGATTGGTTGAGGCAGCTCATGAGCTGGAATGAAAAATTTATGACATTTTAATTAGACCAACTTATTGTGTTTGTGAAAATGTTGGTTTGCTTCTTAACCCTTTCTAAATTAACCCGTTAAGGTGCTTAATGCCTGAATCAAATCTTCCCAGTAGATTTCTAAAAGAGATCTACGGGACATATATATATATAAGCAGTCATAGGAACCTCAGGATATGTATATCCCAGGAGTCTCCAAAGGGTTAAACAGAAGAATGATTTATTTATTTTGTAAAAAATACTTAATCAATATTGCTTCCCACAACTATCACTAGGAAATTATTTAGATTCAATGGTCACAAATTCAGTAAAAGCCCAAATTATGGATTCCCTATTGTTGAATATTGTATTATGGATGAGAAGTTCAAAATGATTGAATCCGTCAGAGAAATGTCTGGGGATATTGGGGAATGCAGCAAGTACTTCATGTTGCAATTCTCTATGCTAAGATACTGTCAGCTGAAAGGTGTGGGTGGCTTTGTGCAATTCGGTCTGTCCATGGGGGGCCCATTTTTATGACTTATCTTACTGCTTTGAAATGACGTAACAGTGTTCGAACCATTGTTAGCGGGTTGTTGGACACCGCTGTCTATAATTCTTCATCATTAACAACAGGTTCAGACCTCCCTCAAGGTTTATTATTGGTATCCATACTTCCAGACAAACGTTATGAACCTATGTTGAACAGTTTGCACTAGTAGTGTTCACTCTGATGGCTTTGTTGGAATTATAAGCAGCTTGAACAGCTGTGTGCTAATTCAAAATCATACTTGAAAATTAGTCCAACTTCTTAGGGAGACATCATTGCTATTACTGTCTCAAAAATCTCCAATAATTACGAATCAGCAAAAAAATACTAATGCATTTTTGAATCTTTCATTTTTAGCATTGTTCAATATGTAAAGAAAAAAAAAATTTCATGTTCAACAACCCAATATTTGCTAATTGTTGCATTCAACAGTTCACTAAACTCATCACCAAAACCTTCGCCATTGATTGAGGTGAAGATGATAACCATTGCTTTTAAAAAAAAAATGATTTCTGATAAGTTCATTTTATATGAATTGTATTATTCATGGATGTCATTTACTAGGAGCAATTTTTTCTCCCCATATTATAAAGGAGAAAGGAAAGTACATTGATATAATGAAAACTGGCATTCAGTAATCAATGTGGAAGTAATGATTTCTACATATCATTCGCTAATTATCAACTATTCAACTTTAGCATCAGATATAAATGTTTAGTTTGACCTTTTGGATATCATTTGGTCAATTTGCTGAATAGGTTCATGCTTTTCATTTCCTATTGCTGTTTACTTGTAAAATATAATCTTACAAATGATTGGAAAGCTCTTTCTCTCACCATCTATCTGTCTATCATATCTATCTGTCTATCATATCTATCTGTCTATCATATCTATCTGTCTATCATATCTATCTGTCTATCATATCTATCTGTCTATCATATCTATCTGTCTATCATATCTATCTGTCTATCATATCTATCTGTCTATCATATCTATCTGTCTATCATATCTATCTGTCTATCATATCCATCTGTCTATCATATCCATCTGTCTATCTATCATATCATATCTATCTGTCTATCGTATCCATCTGTCTATCTATCATATCATATCTATCTGTCTATCATATCATATCTATCTGTCTATCATATCATATCTATCTGTCTATCATATCATATCTATCTGTCTATCTATCTATCTATCATATCTATCTATCATATCCATCTATCTATCTATCATATCCATCTATCTATCTATCATATCTATCTGAGAGAGAGGAGAAATAAATTCAACAATGAAATATAATCATTGATTTTAACCCTTTTGAAATCATGCATGCATAACTTTGAAAATGATAAATCATTGATCATATTCCATTGTTGAATTCATTTCCTCTACCAAATGTAAGGTTGTATTCTGATCATACATTTGTTTTACTCAATTGAAAGTGGTTTACTAAGATTAGTAATTATAATTTATTAGTAGACTTGTTTTGGTGATCTGATGATATCATAATTTTGAATAATATTTCAGGTATATTTTCTTCCTGTAGTACAAATATCTCTCTTGATTTTAGCTTGCGAAAAAAGTCAAATGAATAATACAGTATTTTGTTAGCCCTTGTCAAGGTTGACTATGAGGGCAACAGCTTTATGTTGCTATGGCCTTGGCAGGTGAGGTATTTACGGGGAGTGGTTGCCCAAGTGCTTACTCACCTACTCTCTTCTCTACCAACCATCAGGTTGTGTAAGCAACAAGATGTTCGTTGATGGGACAGCACAGGGAGAAGTGGATTCGGACCTTTTTTCAAGGGCATTTGTATGAAGTGAACATGAGCAGCCCCAGTCAAAAAACAGTTTGTAAATAAAACAGCTTATTTTCCTCATAAGACAATAGCTGGAAATGCTGTTGGATTTTGAACGCCAGCCTTCTACATGGCTTGTAATTGGGTCAAGTCCATTGAGTTGTACATTGTTTGCCACAAACACAAACATGGCTTCTATGCTTGTTTCAATATTTATTTTTTGGTCACCTACATTTGAAGACAAAAAGAAAAATGATGCATATTTTACAGCCTAACTAACAAGACTCTCCAGTCTAAGAATCAGTATATTGGCAAGAATACATCTTTCTACTGTAAGTGATTCAAGGCAATCTAGTTTGCTAATATTGATTAGTCATTTTAATGTAATGCCTATAGATATAAGGCTTCCCCAAATCATTATTTCCTATGTAATGAAATCGTTTATTGCTTCAAGTTGAATAAGTTTTGTAAGAAAAAAAAATTGTAAGTTATCACAATTTCATATTGGTAAAATTAGAGAATCATTCACAAAGATCATCTGAAAATACTGTACAGCCAATATGTACTAATAGACCTGGCTCTGTTTTGGAACCATTGATTTTAGATTCAAAGTGGAAAAAGATCTGGACAAGAATTGAATATATCATAAACATGCACGCTATCCCCTTACAAGTAAAAAGAAGAGATCAGCAAACTAGTTTTTTTTAACTCTTTTTTGAATAACCTTATTTGTATAGATGCTTTGTTTATTAGTAACATACATTAACTAGCACATAATAGTCATTTAAAGCATTGACTATTTTAGTTGTTTTCAAAAAATGTAAAAAAAATTTTTTTTTTTTTTTTTTAAGTATGAAAATTAATTGGAAAAATAAAATAAAAATTCTGGCAAAAAAAAATCAATGCTGGTAGATGAAAGAAAGCCAGAAATTAATTATGGTCAATAATGCTTCATCTAAAAAAAACAAACAAACTAGGGTGTTCAAAAACAATAACAAAACATGGTGTCGACCAATCATGTAAAAATGAAGGATGGATTTATAGTTTAAATTAGATCTTTTGCCATCCATAAGAGTTCTAGTAACTCAGTTGAACAGTTGCTTTACCTCTGCTGGCTTCCCGAGGTGAAAGGGAAGTGAGTTCATGTATTGCTCAAAGCTATTCCTTTATTTCTGATCTGCACTATTTACTCACTGTTATAGACTGGTGGTCTGGGTAGATGCAATGAAAAGCAACTAGAATTAAGATGAGAGAAACAAGTCAGAAAACAATATGGTTGACAATGTTTCATCTAATAAAAATAAATCAAGATAATGATATTTCATGAATCATATGTCAATAAATGTAGCATAAACTATATAGAAGGCATTGAACTCTGGATCTCTGCCCTCTGATGATTTCCTTTGACCTTTTTGTATTTTTTACTACTTAGATAACATTTGATTACACCAAGCCTTTGAATGACAAATCCATCCTTAATACAGGAAATTCAGAATTTATCTAAGTTATATTTGATTACTTGCGTTGGTAAATGAACAATTATACTTTTTTATTTTCATATGATATCAATATCTTCAAATATAAAATTACTGAACTCTCAGCTTTTATTGATGAATTATGAATGTCAATAACTGATTCAAAAAAATATTTTTTTAGTTTCATGAAAAGAATTTTTTCTTTTCTATTTTCTTTTGAAATTAAGTCCAATAAATCAATTTTATCTCAAATTGATTACTAATTGTTTTCTGATATACTTTTTGCTTAGTACAGTTGAAGTTTGCAACGTACCCAATTTTAAAACTGCTCATATGATTTAACCTTTTAACTGTGGCAGGTGGCAAAGAGTAATAGTTATTATTATTACTGCATTGACTGAAATTCCAGGTATTCACAGTTAATGGGCCAATAGTAAATTTGATCAACTTTCATGTATGTATCTTCTATTCAGATATTTGTGAATGTTTGTCTCCTCTTCCTAAGTGGTGTATTCTCATGGTACCCCTAAAATAAGGAGAGCATGCCAAGAAAAAAATCAGGGGTTATTTGAAGGAAGTTTCTATTTACTATATGACTATTATGCTGAACTAGACTCCCAGTTTGTTCCCAGTGGAAAACACTGTAATGTCAGTTTAGAAAATTTATTTTTTCTCCAAAATCACTTCATATTCTGACAACTTTTTCTTTCTTTTTTTACATATCATTTTTCCAGAAATTTTTTTTCACTTTTGGGTCAAATAGATGGGGAACCTTTTCATCATTTTTAGGAATCAAAATCAAGGGAACTTTTTTTTCCCCCCACTTTTAGAGGTCAAAATCTGGGGGTGCAATTTTAGGTGTTGAATGTGAGGGGAGAGATCTTTTTTCAGTTTTAAGGATCAAAATCAAGAGGAACTTTTCTCTTGTTTGTGTCAGCATGGGGGTGGAGGAATATTTCTTTCTCTTTTAAGGGTCAAAATTGAGGGGGAATATTCTTTTCACTACTAGGTGTCAAAAACAGGGGGGACTTTTTCTCCTCTCCAGGGATCAAAAGCATAGGGAACTTTTTTTACATTTCTCTTTTAGATGTCTAGAGCAAGAGAAAACCCTATCGTTTTATTTGCAGTTATTTTTCTCCCTGGCAACACCAGGTATTATTGCTAGTATTTACTGAAATTAACTTTATTTTGCACATGGCCACAAATGTGGAACACCTAATGAAGATCGAAGTCACTTCTGGATAAATGCTCTGAGAGACTAGCTTGTTCATCATTACTTTATGACCTGGCATCCCTGATTAATAATTAGTAAATTCATCTTTGTTGGGTACAAGGCAAATAAGTTGGAATGTGCAGTGAAAATCAAACTCTCTACAGTAGTAATAATTTACGAGGCTGTGTATGTGTGTCTGTCCATCTTGCAGATGAATGAACATACTGATTTTGTCAATTTCAGGATATTAGAATGGCTAATCATCTTTTTCAACTTGCATTGAATCATAAGAATGTTCAGAGCCGTTTTGAGTATAAATGTTCAAATGTTACCACTTGTCTCAGCGCTCTTATTAGAATTTGTCAACCAAAAGTTTCTTTGGTATTTAAGTTGGTCTGGCTGGCTATGTATTTATCATGTATATGGGCTGCATGAATGGAGCTAGAGGGCTAAAATTTGAACATCTATTTCTAATGTATAGAAAAAAAAAAGTTCTAAAATCCACCCCCTCCTCCTAAAATATTTTTAACGAGGGAGGAGGGGTTCAATTTCTAAAGTTTTTGCCGAATTGGTCTCCTTAGTTTGTATTTAGCAGCACTCATAGTTTTTTTTTTGATCACCCCCCACCAAAAGGCGAGAAGAGTAACTTATTCATTGATTGCCTTTTTTTGAATTTTTTCAATTGATCATCCCACACACACATGGCATGCTGCCAAAAGATGTTGGTCACTTGACGGTTTCTATTCAGTGACTAACCAGCCTTGTTATTATTATCAACAATAATAATAATAATAATAATAATGATAAGTATTTCACCCGACTGTCAGTAGACATGCTAATTTGTACCTATCATTGAATGTTATTTGCTGCTGATGTGTCTGAAGCAGTAAATAACTGTGAGCTGTACATTCTCTGAATTCAGTTTTACTCCAAGAAATGTTAGTCTTGCAGATTTCCTACCTAATTTTGTTCAGTACTGTTATTTCTATTGTTTTTGTTTTTTGTTTTTTTGTTGTTTTTTTTTTTACCTGGGCACAATTCTTCCTTGCTACAAAACAAGAACATTTAGATGGATTGCCCCAAAGGATGTACCTAGTCAGAATTTGTCCTCTATTTAGATTGTTTAAACCAGGGGTCGCCAACCTTTACGTCTCTGCTGGCCAGATCATGTATTAATGAGAGCACAGTAAGCTAAATCAAAGCCATAAAACAGCTTGAAATATAGCAATTATCCATTTAAATACAACTAGTTACATTTTCTAGCTAATTTTTTTTTGATAAGGGATCATCAGTATGTATAGATATTTTTCTGTTTCAACTAATTTACCCTATGGCTTTCTTCAGGTGGGTTCTGTGAATTGGGAGGGCTTGGAATATCCCAGTATTAAGGAACCTCAAACTGCTGTCTATTTTCAATTAGGAGAGCTTCTTAGCTTGCAATCATTGTTGGTGTCATAATCACATAGATGTACACCGCTGGTATCACAGAAATGTGTTTCTAAAGGGTTATTTAGTTATATTTTGCTTCAAATTAATGAATGACTTGTGCTAGAAAATCATCAGTGCCTAACCAAGGATGTTAATTAGTAATAAAAAGGAAAAAAAACTCGGTATAGTTGCCATTTATTTCAATCTAAGCATCTTCTGAGTCTATCAAAAAGATACAGAGAATCATTAGAACATAAAAAGTAAGCATGGTATCTCAATATTTGCTTGCTGGTCAGTCTAAATTCCTTCCCTGGACAGAACTGGCCTGCAGACAATAGGTTGCCTACCCCAGGTTCAAAACATCTGCTCTGCTTGCTCCTGCTTCAGTACACATGTCGACTTCATTGCTTTCAACCATCACTAATATTTCATTCAAAAGTGTGCAATTGCAAAAAAATATCCAGCTCCATATCTCTCTCCTTTAGTTTTCCTTTTCAATAATATTGGGCTGATTGGCTCATGAATTGATTAGTTAGAAAATGTCAACCATAACTGTCAACACAGGTTTCTTCAGTCTTCAAGTTGGTCAGTCTGGCTGGCTATGGGTCACACATGCAAACCACATCAATGGAGCTAGAGTGCTGAAAATTGAAACATTTACTCCTAATCATGTCTAGAAAAGAACTTTGGGGAGGGGTGTGAATTCTTCTCTAAATAGGTTTTTTTAATTGGGGGTTCAATTTGTAATGTGTTCATGCAAAAATGATCCCTTAGTTTTTCCTGCTGCATTAACACTTGTTTTCTTTAAATTCAAACTTTTCTAGTGATCACTGCCCAACAAAAGTGAGAAGTAATTTATTCATTGATCATTCCTTTTTCCAGTTTTTTGATTGATTGCTCAGCCCCAACATGGCATGCTGCCTAAAGACATGGATCATGGGATGGTTTCTATCAAGTTACTAACCAGACCTATTTTTTTCCCTTTTTAAATCTCCCAGAAAATGATAGCTTTTGAAACTTTGGCAAATCATATTGTATCATTTTTTGGGCTGTATGGTTGTAAAATTATTGAATTAAATGTATCATCAACCTACAAATTATTCTAATTACTAACATTACTACCTATAACAAATGACCTCTGCTTGGAAGTCACTCTTCAGCCCTCTGCCTAAGATTATAGTGTAGTATCTGTGTACTCACTGAAAAGTTTTGAATGTGTTATGGATACACATTGCATTTTATATATATGGATATCTGAGCTGATTACATTCATTTTTGATTGCTAGTACTTTTGTGTTATTTTTTTTTTTTTTTGTAACTGTTAGCTATGTTTGGTGACTTTTTAATATTAATAAGATATGGTCCTAATGACTGTAACTGGTGTATTTTCCTAACCATATATTTATATAAAGTATGTAATGATAATGAATATTCATTAGATTATGGCCTAATAATTATTATTGCATCATACAAATAATGTATGTACTCTTTGGGGGATCTGTAGTTGAAACAAGTCTGGAAACTTGGAGGTACAATGAATTAATTATAATCCCATCAAGAAGTTGATAGATAATTATGTAAATTTGAAAAGAATATCTAAAACCATCATTTTTCTTAGATATTTATTATGTATTAAAAGAATAAAAGTTGAGTGGTAATTCTTTTTCAATAGCATTTTGCAACTCTGTGTTGTACTTTTTTTTTTTCTTCATAATTCAACTTCAAGTAAAGTATCTCTCCTTTACAAGGTCAGTTACTTTGGTTTAATGATTATTTTCTTGTCCTTGCCAAAAGAACAGCTTCATTGGAAATGAATTCTCATGATAGCTTTTCCCAAAAGCATTCAATTAAAAGAAAAAGTTGATCTAAATTTTTCAAGATTCTGATATTGAGCTTGAGCTCAACATTTTTTTAAAAAAATTTCTTTCCTACTTCAATGGGACCAGGCAACCAACAAAACTCAATTGAAAAAAATGTACCTCCTGAGAGTCACGTGATGACTTGGAAAAAAAAGGAAGAAAATAAGATAATGTTAAGAAAAATTAAAAGTAAAAAAAAAATGGTGCGAGTATATTTACATCACAATTTCAGAAGATAAATCGTCATTGAGACTCTGGAATAGGAAAAAAGTTGAGAATAATGAAGCATCTACAAATGTATGATAACCTCTGACCTCCAGTACTCGTACTTGATAATTAAAATTCAGTAAAATTTATTGGATAAAGCTAAATGAAGAACCACTGACATTAGGTTCCCACCCTGAGGTTCGCGAGGCCAAAATATTCTTGTGATTAACGTTGTGGCCCAAAACATTTGATGCTTTACATCATGATTTAGTGATATTGACAAATGTATAGGTCAAGTTCTCAACCTTTAAAAAGTGTATGATTGTCATTTTCGAGTTGTTGAATTGCCAATGTCTACTTTATGAAATTTTATAAATCTAAAATAAGTTGTAAATTTAAGTCTAAAACCCAGGATATTTCTTAACTACCTTCATTTGAGCTACTCGTTACCCAATGATCAAATCTTACATTTACTGTTCAAAAAACCTCTGAAAAAATATGTCTTCTGAAAGAGTTGAACTCTTGCATATGTGTAGTAGGGGCATGAAAAAGTTTCTCGTCAGTGCACAAACCAACACTTCTCCATAGTACGAACATTATACAATGATAATATCAGATCATATTTGAGCCAGGCTATGGACTTATTGATCCACTTGTGGATATTTTCAAAAATCTTGGTGGCAGTTTTTGTTAAATTTGCTATTTATAACTATAACTTCAGAATTGGTGAGTTGCCTTGAGACTTTTACTATTTGTAGAGAACAATACATTGTCAACAAATTCTATTTTTCTGTTGTTTTTTTTTTTTTGTCTTTTAAAAGCAAATAAGAAACTTGAATCTCATTTGTTCCGTGCAAACACTATGCTCCGCTGTCCAGTGTGAAAACTAATTATTATTTTCATTTTCAGACTGATACGATTACTGGTAAAATCTTTGCACATATCTGATATTTTCTGGCATCATAACTTTATTTAATCTTTAAAATAATATCACTATTTTTTTTTTTTTTTATTGAAAAACTTGAGTTTAAGCTTGGAATAATTGTATGAAATTCTTATATTTTACTTGTATCCATTTTGGACACCTTTAAAAAAAAAAACTATGTGAAGGTTACACTACATTCAATATGCTTGTATTTTGACTTAGAGGCCATTTTCTGAAGCTTGATATGGACATTCATGTGGCTTGGATGAGTTGCGCTGCAGTGAGCAGTAGTCCTCTGAATACCCTTGTAAACCATTCATCCTATAGTCCAGTATATATGTTAATTGAAAAAAATTCAGTCTTGAGCTACAATACTCTGGTCAATGAGTGTTGAACAAATAATCATATATCCTCTCAGTTTTTATGCCAAAGTTGGTTATACCCTATATCTATCTTTACAGAAAATCTTATGACATCATTGAAAATGATATCTACTGATTATAATGATATAACTTCATTTTGGAAAAAATCTTATATTTTCTGACAATATTTTTTTCTTCAAAGAAAAAAGCCTCATTACCAAAATTGATACAGTCAACAAAAGAATTTTGGCTTTCAAAGTTCAAGCTCAGAACTTGGTGTTGTTCCAATTGTTTCTTCACTGTGGATTAAGAATTTTAAAATGGGCATTTATTATATTTTTAAAAAGAAGCTCTCCATTCTTTGAAAGTCAGAAAAGGATATCAGAAACCATCTTTTGTTTAGGGCTACATTGAAAAATATGTTGGTAAGCAGTGTATCTCCTCAAGAAGACCAAAGAGGCACCTTACCTCCAATGATGTCAAGATTTAGGGGGGAAAAAGTTCTATTAGAGCTTTAACCATTCTGAGACCCCTGGGACATAAATACCACAAGATTTCTATTACTGCTAGGATATATATATATATGCCCCTTAGATCTCTATTTAGAAGTCTATTGGGACATATGTGTCATGAAAGACAAACACATTAAACTATGTCCACAGAGACAAACATATCCCATCATGATCTTGGTTTTCCAGAAGATGGGAATTTATTGATTTAATTGAAGAATAGTTTTCTTTAACCATTAAATGAAAATGTATATGTTTTTAATTCTTTTTTTTCATACCCTTTTAGAAATCCAGGCTTCAAGCACCTTATGGTTAGTTATGAAAGGGTTAAGATTCTTCATATTGCTATAGAGAGAAAGAAAAAGTGTATGAAGATGATTTTTTGATGTTCAATCTTTTGGCAAACAAAAAAGATTGGCAGTGTTATTTTCATTGAAATCTTGGAGTGAGACTATAGAAAAGAGTGTGATAAAGCAAAAATACTTCATATTCACATTGACCTACTCAGAATATACGTATGTCAATAACGAGAATTGCAACAAAAAAAACCTGAAAAAAACAAGGATAAACACAAGTAAACGAAAGCTTGTTTTTTTAAACTAGTCGTGTTTGTATGATAGTAACTGTTTCTATTTACGGGGATCCCCATTTTTTGATATTTGGTTTAATGTCATTGCCATTTTGGGGGTCTGGGATCCCCCCTCCCAATTTTTTTTCCATATAATTTACTGGTAATTGCTTCTTAACTTTATGTCATTTCAACTTACTAAAGATTTTTATTGGAACACTATTTCCAGATAGTGGGGAAACCTTATATTTTCAAGTTGTATGTCATAAGATAATACACATACTATTTTAAAAGGAAAACATGGAAAGTAGATTCTTTGATTAAAATCCTAGTAATATAAACATTGTTAATCTGGATCATTTTACTATTAAATATTTTGGTTTGTGTTTGTTTAGACGGAGAGTTTTACCAAATTAACTTGTATCTGTTTACTGTTTCTCTAGTAATGTAATGACAGTTGTTTATAAGCAGCTAACATGTACAGTATAATAGAGCCTATGCTTCCTTTTGTCTTCAATCAAAATGTACTTCAGATTCTAGATAATTCTTTATTCGTTCTAATAGAAAATGAAGTTGCATAGAATGTTATTTCAAAGATGTTAGAGACCATCAACCAAAACTGTCAACATAGGTTGATTTCAGTTTTCAAGTTGGTCTGGCTGGCTGGCTGGCTGGATATGTATACATGTATGATACATACTGGCCACACCGATAAAGCTAGACGGCTGGAATTTTAAAACTTTACTCCTTATCATATCTAGGAAAAAAACGTCTTTGTTTTGTTTTTTGAAAAATCTCCACCCCTTTTATAGAGGACTTCGGTCGGGGGTTCAACTTGCAATGTAAGTTTGTGCTAAATTGATCCCTTAGTTTGTGCCAAGCTGCATTCATACTTGTCTTTGTTTTTAACTCAGACTTTTTTTGGTGATCACTGCCCAACAAAAAGTGAGAAAAGTAATATTCATTGATTACCCATTTTTTCAATTAATGACTGTTTCTCTGCTGAGTGACTAACCAGACTTTTCTTCCATTTATAAAACATCACTCTTAATATTGTTAAGAATAAAGATTCTTTCTTTTTTTTTTGTTGAAATTCCAGTATTTCAAATAGTAACTGATGTCATATTCAAATTTAATGTTAGATTAGTTGAAATTTCCAAAATTATCTTTTTGCAGTGATAGTTCGAATTCTGCTGAGAAGTAATTAATTTTTTATAAAATCTAAAGGTTTGATCTTTCTTTTACAAAATCTTATTTGCAATGAGATCATTGTTCACCAATTCAACTATTATCTCTCTGCTTCAGCAAAAAAAAAAAAAATAATCCACATATATAAAACACAATGTGTATCCATTTTATGTATAGGCAGAAGTGCCGATCAATATGTAAATAATCCCATCATTTTTTTTTATGTATGTGTTCTGAAGACATAAAGATTCCAGAAAATGATATTCACGTAGTGTGATATTCAGTCATAGGAAGTGCTCTAAAACTCATATAGTTTACTTTATAATTCTTTTATGTTGATTATCAATATAATCAATTTCTCTGAATCATTTTTCTACTAGGATCTTTTTGTTTCCAAGTTTGAAATATACTTGCTGCTCCAGCTTTGACATTTGTCCACGTATATTTGAACAACTTTTATGTAAAAATAAATGGTGAAACATTCTTGGAGCATCTAATGTAAACCAATTTCTCAAATATTTGCTATTGTTTGTGACTGTTGAAATGACTAAAGAATCGTCTTGGGTAAAAATTGTACCTAAATTGCTGGCTTTGTGCTGAAGGCTGAGTGTAAGTCGGGCACTGGCGATCAAAGTTGTCTGTAATTGTTTTAAATAGACACTCAACTAATCTTATCAGCGAACTTACTGCAGCATAGAATGCATTGTTAGATATCTATACAATGGATGTTGTACATTGACCACAATTCCATTAAATTACAGATGCACATCCTGATTACTGCTGCTGACAATTTAATTCTACTTCACCTTTACCAGTTAATTGAGTACACACACACATACACTTGCTTTTCTCTCAGGACAGCATGTTTCTTGATTTGGGACAATTACGTGCAGTTGTCATTTCCTTTGTGTTGTCATATGACTTTTTTTTTAAATTTATTTATTTTTTTTTTTATTTTTTAAGCCGATTCTAAAATATTTATCAGCTCTGTTCGATAGTTTCGAAGGCTGGACCCCACTCTTTTCTATTGAAACTAAGAAGTAACATTATCACATAGTCACACAGTCTTTCATTGATTTCGCTTACTCTTTCACAATAAGAGAGGCAGAACTTTCATCTTGGCAGCTAAGATTACAGAGAAACCGTTATTTTTTTTATTCAGTGAATTTTACCCTGACTTGAATGTATTTAGTAAAATGTTTTCAGATTTTTCTTGTAGTTAAGTATAATTACCATATCAAGATTGTGGTGAACTTTTTATTTGATTGCAATGTATTGTATATGGCAATGGTTCTTGAACTGTGGTCTATGAGACCGATGTAAAAAGACCTCAAGACCCATGTAAGAGGTCTGTGAAAGAAAAATCATTTGAAATAAGTGTGGTTTCTGAAAACTTGTGATGTTTTTTTTTTTTTTTCTTACTATAATCACCTAATCAACATAAAAACACTTTATGGGCCCACACATGTTTTTTGAGAACGTTAAGTAGTCTACAGGGGAAGAAAAAATTGAGAACACTGGTCTATAGCCATTGTACATATGATCATAAAAAGAGACTTTTCCACATTACGAACACATTCACTCTCAAGCTGTTTTTGAGATTCTAAGATAAGTATTTTCACTATTACAAATATTTTGATAGCTTTCTTTTCATGTATTTTCAGTTTAAGAGCCCCAAAAAATGGATTGATTAAAAAGAGTAAAAATTTTCAATACAAAGCTATAGAAATAGACAGAAAAAATGTCAATATCTTTAATGGCAATAACTTGTGTTTACATTAAAGATATGTCACCATAAAGAATTTTCTATTTCCCATAGTATGCTATTGTTTTTTTTTGGGGGGGGGGGTATCGAAATTGACTACTTTTCAATTATGAACTGTAGGTTTTTCTTGGCTTAGTAGATACATATTTCTACATTTATCTATCAGCAATATACATTGTAATCTTTCACACAAAAACAATATACTAATTGATTTTTACTAAAAGTAATTCTGGTTTTCTTGACCTTCCATAATTTTATAAATCCATCATTTGATCGAATAAGATCAAGTTTGTTACGAAGATGTCAAGAAGTGTGCATTAATATTTTTCTTCAGATGTCTGAGATAACTTGAAATTCTATCAGTTCTTCTCTTCACACAAGCATTTGCCCACAACAGTACATCTATTACCAAGTATTGGAATAAGAGGTGGGGAAAGAATCAGAATTTTTTACCTACTTTCTTGTGTGAAAGAGGCTAGTATGAACTGGCTCAAGTCCAAGAACCACCACAATGAAGCCTGCTCTACTCAGTACTCATAATTGATTTTTTTTCACAAAGGAATCCTGAGATTTCAATGATTTTGTGGAAAGTGTATTTTCCATCATGTTGGGGGAAATATTCAGCAAAACTGTTCTCTATATATTACCTATGAACTAAAGATGAGCAAAATGTCACAATTATTAGGAATTCTCTTGTATTTTATATTGATAGAGTAGTATTTACAAATGTTTTACGATTTGTAGATTTTGCTAGATGAAGGAATGTTGAGAGAGAAGAGAGAAGGGTACTTATTTTGAATATGTCAGCAAACCATTGCTTGTAAATTATTCAAATTTAACCATATTTTTCTATTTTTTCTTCAATTGCTGAGTGGATGTTCTCTTAATTTATTCAAATTACAGTTTATGCAATCTAAAAATTTCTTAAAATGGATTATTGATATTTTGGGGAATATTTGTAATATGTATCTTTATAATGACCAGCGTGACAGTTTAATTTTGTTTCTTTGTTTTTCTTTCCTTCTTACGCACACAGATACTACACTCTGATCCTAGACAGGGCTGGGGAGTGACACTATGATCTTAGGCAAAACATACAGTTAATCCGATCCGAAGCAGGAGTGCTGATCTATATGTAAATAATCCCGTCATATGTTGAGGTTAAGATTACAGTTCTTGTGAATTATTATTGTTTCTAAAAAATATATATTTGAAAGAAGATCACCATTGAACAAGGAAAAAACATATCTCTAAATGTAAAGGGTTGTTCATTTCAAGCTTCCTCTTCTGTTGATTTAATGTACATGCCAAGACACTTTTGAAAAAATACAGTACAATTATTTCACTTTGCCACTGAGCTGGTATTATAACTTGGAGGCCCATCTGACACTTGAAATTGATAGCTATAGGTCTTTGACGAGTTGCAGTGAACAGTATTCTTCCAAATACTCTTGTAAACCATGCAACCTATAGATCAGCATTTATAGTATGTCTTTTTCTTTACTTTATTCAGAGAAATGATTAGATACTACACTAATCCCAATACTTCTGGAGAGACCAAATCAATGAGCCCTATATTCTCTCTATTTCTTCATTACATTATTTTTCCAACTCTTTACTCCATTATTGCATTAAATGTGAGTTAAACACACACACACACACATATAGAGATATATATATATAGAGATATATATATATAGAGATATATATATATATATATATATAGATATAGATATAGATATATACAGATGTATATAGATATATACAGATATAGAGAGAGTGACTGGGAAATCCGGCGATTGTTTCTAGTGTTAAAATACAATACTAAGTTCTGTTATGATTCTGTTATCCTTGATCTGTTTTTTTCATGACTGACAATCTATACAGCAGCTTTCACAAAAATAGTTTTGGAGAGAACAGTTTGCCACTCATCACTTTCTCATTTTTTTCCACATCTTATCCATTGCCTGTGATAAGACAAGGTCAAAATGACTGATGATGAGACAAAATTCTTCCTCAGCCAAATTTCAATGTTTCTCATTCTTGTGTAAGAAATTTTTGATGTGCATGCCTCAAGATTATTAGAAACCAACATCTGTAAATGGCTCCAACATGCGGCAATAATTCTTCACTTAGTTTCATAAAATTTTCCCAATTTGAATATCTTTATTCTAACCCTTTGCTTTTGGATTATATCATCTTGGTTGAAAGTGTGTAAGTTTTTCGAATGGAAACTGATGGAATACTTGAAGAATTTTTGGCTTCATAATAGCTCTATTGTCATTTCAACACCAGTAATTACAGCTGTTTTCACTTTTCATTGATTATCATCTGTTAAATTCCTTTCCTTTTTCAGACTTCAAAATCCAGTACAAACATAACACATGTGTATTAGAAGCAATATTTGATTCATAACTTGTACTTGATTGTACATTTCTCTTACTCTCTCTCTCTCTCTCTCTCTCTCTCTCTCTCTATATATATATATATATATATATATATATATATATATATATATATATATATATATATATGTGTGTGTGTATATATATATACATATATATATATTAACGATACAATCAAGAAAGTAGTCCCAGCAATGAAAGAACACATTACATTTAAAGAAATAACACATTATTCATCGAAAATGCAGGAAAACTAGATGTATATTCATTTTTGACTTATCAACTGATATGCATGAACATGTATTACACTTGTTTTATTTATTCATTCACCGATTTTCAGAGAATAAAAAATTTACTTATAAATTGGAAATAGAATCTTGGCCAGTTTATATTTCACAAATCAATAGAAAAATTCTCAAAACTTAGTTTTCATTGATTTCTCAATTTTTAAGAATGAGAATCAATATCAGTTACTAAAATGACTTTATTTTTCCATTATGTATGGATAATTTATACAAATATATATTTTAATATGAATGGCACTACTTTGATTTGATGGTCGGCTTTGGAATGTTGCTTACATCACAAGATGATGTGTACTACTCATGCCAAAAGTGAGCACATGAATTGTTTTGTTCGTTTTGAATTTTTGTCAATTGCCTTTTTTCAACATGAATTTCAATAGCTTCTCAGGCAATGGAAGTTAGGTCCTGTGGATAAATCACTTGCATGCTGATCTCTTGGTCAGACGTTTTAATCTCTGCTTAGTTTTGTCAATTTTATATATTGGTTTGCTTTAGAGTGACAGCCATCTGCGCAAACAAACAAAAAAGTGACATGGACTTTTATATCAATATGATGTATTAGTTTGTTTTAGCGTGACAAACATCTGCACAAACCAAAAATGGCATGGACCTTTATATTAATAAGATATTTTGCATGTGTAAGCATTTTACTTTCCATGTTTTCACATTGGCTTTTATTTAAAGAAAATCTACTGTTGTCTAAAAAAAAAAAAATGTTCAAAAATTGTCAAATTTGTGTTAAGACAAAGGATTTATTGAATTTTTAGTTCTGAGTAATGCCTTTGGATACTAATCTTTCTCCTTCCAGTATTAACTTATTATTAAAATTGATTTTTAATATACTTTTTCTTAGTGAGACCATCACAAGTATACAATCTCTTACCTGAAATTCTGAAAACTGCTAAGCTCTGAAAAACAGGAGAAAATGTTTTGTTTTTTCAGAGCTTTTTTTTTACTTGAAAATTAAGAAGTATCTAAATATCTACTTTTAGTAATCAAAAATAAAAAGTATAGCAGTAAGTTTATGGTCTATTTTTTCTTTTTCCATTTACCACTATACTAATAAATTTTAAAAATACTCATAATATCAATTCACCTAACACAGTGGAATATTTTCACTGCAGAAAGATTGCCATTCCTTAACAATTTACTTAATTGTCCACCCTATGTACGATACTTGTACTACCATTCCGAAATCAAAAGAATTCCCAATTCCCAAGATGTTGGATCCCTCAGATTCCTGGTAAGAGATTGTCTACCTTCAACAATAAATTGATTTTATGCCCTAATTAATTGATTCTTTTTTTTTTTTTTTTCCAGATTTAATGCGATTTTGCACAAGAACTTGTGGAATACATGAAGCATTATCTAAAATGGATTAAATAAATTGTTCAAACTGCAAATTCAAAGATTTGCAGTTTAGTACAACTGATTTCAAAATATTTGTGTGTATGTGAATTGTTTCCTGTAATGATTGAGAAGAAAGAAAAAAAAATGACAAAATTGAACCAAGAAGAGCTACTACATGCCACTGAATAGAGAAAACTCATTTTCTCTATTTCTTTTCTCTTGAAAAAAAAAAAAACATATCTCAAACCACATCAACCCTCCCCCATCATTGCATCATTTTTCCTAATTGTTGAATGAGTAAACAACAATCCCCCTGTCCAACGCCGCCGACAACGCTGCCTTGTTTCAGTACGTCAGCTGGTGCTGAAAACTGGTACCCCTTCAATTTTTTCACCAGTATTACTGCTCTGCAGAACACGAGTGAACCCCAGGTGCCGCCGCCACCACCACCAACAACAACTCTGGCGACCGCTGCAGCACCCCCGCCACCGGCGCCCCCATTGCCGCCGCCACCGGGTTTCAACTATCGTACACCCACCTCGGCTGCCAGGGATTCTTCTACTCTGAAGATGCCTTTTGACTGTGAGATTTGTGGCCGCATCCTGTCCGGATCTGGTCACCTGAAAACCCATCTAAGGACTCACACAGGAGAAAAGCCCTTTAAATGTGATGTTTGCGGTAAATGTTTTGCTAATTCGGGGGCCTGGAAAACTCATGCCAAAACTCACACAGGTGAAAAACCGTTTAAATGCGACACGTGTGGTCGCAAGTTTGCCAACTCGGGTGCCCAGAAGACACATTCTCGCACACATACAGGAGAAAAACCGTACACTTGTGAAGTTTGTGACAAGCGTTTTGCCAACTCTGGTGCCTGGAAAACACACTTAAAGATCCACATCGGTGATCGCCCTTATAAATGTGAAACCTGTGGAAAAGATTTTTCAAATCCCGGAGCTAGGCGGATCCATGTCAAATCCCACAATGGAGCAAAACCTTTCAAGTGCCAAACGTGTGGTAACAACTTTGCCAACACTGGTGCTCTGAAGGTGCACATGCTCAGCCATGTTAAGACTGACCAAAGTGTTATGGGTGCTGGTGTTCCCTCAGCTCCTAATTGCTGTGACAAGAACTTTTCACCTACATCATCACAAGTTCCATCCCCCCACAAACCCCCTCCAAATCCGATCCAGCAGCATCCTGTAGACATTCTTGAGCACTCATTTTCAGTTACCTCACCCCCACCTACTTCATTACCGAACCTCACAAAATCCCCTCTATCCATCCCATCATCAGTCGGTTTTGCCACCTCGGAGAAGACATTCAGCATGTACCCATCACCGATTAACCATTTGAAACCCCCCGTTTTACCCCAACATCCATCAGTACAACACAGAGATGTCTGCGATAAAGCTCTTGCTGCTGCTGCAGTTCCCAACCCCCTTGCACCTTCACCCCAAAGTCATCAACCAACACAGATTCAGCCATATGGGTTTGAGTGTCACAACAAGGGTATTCCACCTCTGCGACCTTTTGCTGTTCCAAAAATGAACATCATGGACAGACCATTGGGGTTAGGTTTTGTTCATTGACTAGATGAAGGGTAAATATCCAATTTTTCTTTCTTTTAATATTCTCATCTCAAATTTCCACCATTCTCTTTTCTCAACATTAGTGATTCTATACAAGAGAATTATTTCAAAATTCAGAAGCCAAAATACCTGATCAGGTTATGTAACCTGTCAAACTGACTTTAGTTACATTGAGTGATAGATAGAAATATTGATTTAATATCAAACGGGCATTTTGAGTCCACATTTTGCAGATGAGTCAAATATTATTAAGAGAAAACATGGATATTTATTCTTGACTTTTTAAAAAATATTGTTTCTTTTTCTTCATTTCTATTCATTTTTCATTTTCGTTTTGAAAATCTTTGCATTGATATTTGTATGTGATTTTGAATGTTCCATACATTTGATCCGGTTTCCCTCTGCTTTTGGTAAGAAATACAATGTCTTTGTGATTTAGAATTGTAGAGGGTTTTAGCCTACTGTTTTTGTTTATTTTATTTCATTTTTTCAATTTCAATTCATCGATCTATGTCTCGGTGAGTGGTAAGCACCGTGGGTATTTTAGCCACAACACATCCGTAAGAAGATTTCATTTTCATGAAAACAGAAGTTTGCATTTCTGTATGGATGACTTTACACCGAGACAAGTTTCCCCACAAAATGGATTATTCTGGAGTAAGTGCATTGAAACACTCAACAAGTTGTAAGTATATAGTTTCAGACAGTCTTAGCACAGTCATTTCAGATAGCTTAAAATGTCTTCAGTACCTGATTGTTGTCAAACCAATGATGTCTGTTTGGAAAGTATCTAGCCATTTAATATCAACGGAAAAACAGCCTACCTAGGGCAACGGCACCTTTGTCTCCTTCAAAGTACTCCCATTAGGACTTGGCACTCTTCCATTTTTCAAAATGTCTGCAAAGTCTTCTTTCTGGATTACTATCAGCTGTCTTTTTGCATTTTCTTCAATCTTGTCCGTGGTTGGAAATCTCTTTTGGCAAAGGCCGAAGTCATAGAAAACAAATCCGGCCTGTATAGGAGCTAACAGACCCAAGTGACGCAACGTTTTGCAAAAAAAAAAACACTACACAAGATGTGAAGAATGATTCGCTCAGTCATTGCGAATAGAGCAAAACTTTTTCAGTACACATGCTCACGCAATGGCATCTCTCTGCCAACTGATTAACCCCGGGTCTCTTCACAGTGAGATCCCCTTTGGATAGTTGCCAAGTCACATCAAGATCTCACAACCATTTCTCGAGATATTCAAAATTGCTGGATACTTTCTAGACAGACTTTGTATTTTGAATAGTTATTAAGATCTTTTACAAATTCACATGTTGATGTTTTATTGATGGATTCATTTAGTATTTCACAGTAAATATTTGTATCTAATATTTTTCGATTAAGTGAACTTGAAAACTTCTTTAAGCTTATTTTAAGAGGTGCTTTTTTACTATGATAATTTTCCTGACTGATTTGGAAAATCTAGAAGTATTGTATATAATAAAGAATTTAAAGAGGAAAAATACCCTAGTTTATTGCACTATTAATGAAAAATCTTTTATATTTGAAAATACGCTGTAAAATGTATACAGCAATCTACAGCTTTTTAATTATCTTTGAAATAAGCATGCAATGTTAGTTTTAGCTGAAAATGTTTCATTTCTTGCTATGATGAAACCTAATTTTACAGTAAAATTTCGAGTCTATATCGTCTTACATTTTTATAGAGTTTGAGTAAGTACATTACGAAGGAATAAAGATTTACTTGTCATAATCAAATGACAACAATCTTCTTTAAAGCATTCTATTTCTTTAACTGTGAGCTTTTTTTAAAATATGACATCCAAAATTATATCTATTAAAAACAATGAATCCATTTAAATTTTCTTAAGGTTTGTTTATTTGTGTAAAGATCCCATGTTTTCTTTTCGCATGATTTCTGTTTGATATTTTTTTGTTTTCTTTTGGTATTTCTTGGTTTTCTTCCAACCTATTGAAGGATTTTTTTTTTTTCTATTACCTTTAATTGTCTTTGAATCAAAATTTGTTGGATATTTATTATAAAAAAAAAAACCCTTTCAAGACTAATCTATATAGGTGCTTAGGGCCTGAATTAAAATGTCCCAGCCTTCTGAAACAGATCTACAGGATCTATTGTAAGAGCAATGATACATTGGAGTGGCTAACCTATCGGATGCAGGTTCGATTCCTGCGGCAACCCCATTTTCTTTAATTGTAAATTCTATTTACGTTGTCTTGGCCAAATGATACATACACTGTGTAATAACAGGAGATCATATCAAATGAGTTTCACTATGATATAACCCAATTCATAGTCATTCCATCGGATCATATATCAATTTCTTAATAACATATATATACATATATATAATCTCCCAGCAGTTACAGAAAGAAATTATATGTACCTGCAGTTTTAGAAAGGTTAAGAGGCACCAAATATAATACCATATCCACTCTAAATCTGACTATTTTTTCTTAAATCATTTAAAACCAAAATATACCAAAAACTTTTGTTTGCAGCCTTATCGAAAATCTTTAATAACTGTCTCAATTGTGTGTGTGTGTGTCATGCCTCTACAATCAAGCACTGGGTATTTTCTACAGATTAGCCCCCGGGCAAAGGATTGTGAATGACCTGACTAATCCCATCAACCTCATGGATCATGAACTGTACTCACACATATGGGATCAGGGGCAGTTGACTTCAGACCACCAGATGTTATCGTCTGATGCAGATGTTTATCAACTTCGTGAAATTCTAATTCCACACAGCAAGGTTTGGATTAAATCTCTTTTTTCCCCTCCTTCCCCCGAACTTCTCGTTTATTTATATTATAATTTGTGTACATGTCTGTGTGTATACATGTCTTTCATTGCGATCTCTTGAATGTTCTGCCATTCCTATATCTTTACAGTTATTTAACAATAAAAACATTTTAAAACTTGGTAAACACTTAAACAAAATTTAATTTCTAAGAAATAAAATGAATCCTCTGTTTTTGGTTACAAGTTGGTTTGAGAAAGAAAATAACTGAATGAATCTACTAATTAGGACAACAGTTGGTGTGGTATGAACAATATTATTTATTCCTATGTATATTGGTCCTTAAGTTTAAAATTTCTTGAATCTGATTTTGAATGTCACACAAGAATTACCAGTAGAAATACGAAATGATATTGATGTGAAATTACAAACTTTGCATTGATAAATTCCTCTAGATATATCAACATTCAAAATTATCATTGAAGTATACTTTTATGATAAAATGAAGAAATATTGAAACATTCTTTTGATATAGAAGGAAAACAAGAGTCAAATGTTGCCCCATTTGACAAGGCATATTCGGTAATGATTTATAGCTTCTGCGGCAGTGGTACAATGTGGGGCTGGACATTTTTGGGGGGAGTGTTAGATGCCATCAAATATGGCACTTATTTTTTTTATACATGAGAAGGTTTGAATAAGCTGTGTTTATCAGCTTTTTGCTAGAATCTACTCTAGCAAACGCGTTTTTATCTTTGCTAAGCACAGATGATGTTGAGGAACTCCCTCTGTATTGGAATCACCTGGGTGCATTGGTATGGTTTTGTTTGTGTATCTACACTAAATGAATCAGTCCATTTCAGCAATATATTGACAATCACTTTTTGCAGTCCTCGATCTTTTTGAAGAAGCCAGGTTTTTTTTGGTTTTTCTTTAAATTCTTTTCTAATGGATTATACACCTGATGAATTCTTGGAACCTCACACTATTTTCTCTTACTGTAATTATTAGCTACAGTGTGTTATAGCTCGTGGAAAAATATTGAAATTGTTCCTTCAATTATCTTTTTTATTCAATTTCTATCCGATGAAATGCTATAAACCATTATTATTCATTTTTGACTACATTTAACAGTAGTTTATAATTCTTCATCTAATAAAACTGAATGGAAAAGATGATTGTTTTACTAATGCTACCTGTTCATGAACCAAAACAAATATAGCACTGCCGAAACAGTGGTAGAGAGTATGTTTATGGTTAGAATTGATCTTCTATAAAGCCATCAATGTTTTTATAGTTGAAATTGCAGAGCAACTGGTGCATTTAACCAGGTGCTAATTGAAATTTCACCTAGAGCATATTGTTAATTCACAATTCATGCTATTTGCTCATTTTCATAGTGTGATGACCTGTGTCAAGTTGTGATTAGAAATTTAAAAATTCAAGAGAAAGGAAAATAGAAATCAAAAAGTGATCATAATTTTTCCTTTGATTTTATTTTTTTAAACACTGTTGACTTTGCTACTATAAAGTCTATTCTATCAGATTGTGAGCAGGTTTAACTCCATCTCCACGTTTTCCCCCAACTTCAAGCAAAATCATTTAATTCAAAAACTTAGTTTTATTACTCATCAAATTCCCCTTTTCCCTGTTGGTCAGCTTGTGTCAATGTTTGAAATGATTTTTTAGTTCTTGTTTCAATCATAAGTACTTACCTGAGAATTTTCGGTTTTTTATCTTTGTTGAATTTTTACAAAAACTTGATATAGAAATGAGGATTTTTAGAAATTTTTCTTCCACTGAAGAATATATCGGAATAAGCATGCCTTTAAAAGGTTCATTACTATTATTTTGTTCACATATTTCTGTAAATTGTTTTTCAATAATTCTCATTAATATGAATAGACACCTAAAAGGCCATTCAACTAAGAAATAAATGCGTTATCTTTACAATAATAATCTTGGAGTTCTGTAACTTGGTAGCTTAACCATTTTGGATTGGGATATTTTTTTTACTCTTTTAGCTCCCTGGTGGGAATTTCCTTTAGTGAAAAATATCACTCCAACCCCAACCATCTGCTGAGTTCCTTCATACAATATGTAGTGTCCTATTGATGAAATATCTTGTTAACTACTTGGTCATTTTTTCACTGTCTTAATCATTTACTAAGTGTCTTAAATCATTATCTGACTCATGACCAGAATAAAAGACCTAGAACTTGCAAAAATATCATCAAGTTCCTTAAAAGTATCTACAAGAGTTTTTCCATGGGCTCCACCGCGTTAAAATGCCTAAGTATAACCACCTTGAGAAAATCAAGAACTAGAGTTTGTTACAAAGATGGGTAAATTGAATTGCACTATTTCATACAGCATAAGTTGTTACAGGACCTATCAGTAAGTGACATCATATCAACCCCGGGAGAAAGAAATTTCTCACAAAGAAATTTTTATTGTCAGTTCCAAGATGTTAAGTCAACTCTTAATTCATAGAATCATATCAGTCAAGTCTGATAAATGTAAAATATATTGAAATATTGGATTTCTTTTTTAAAATTTTAATCTGCCTCTATTTACCTTTGATCAAATAACATTTAATGAATATCCAAATGTAATCATTACATTTTTTTACATTTCAAAATAAAAGATCTTTCATGATGTATATATTACATTACAAGATTATTCTATTACTAGCATAGAACCTGTCAAAAATGGCTGGTAACATTTTTGCTGTATTATGGTGATAAACCAGCAAATATACTGAATTTGGATCTTTACAAAATTCAAACCAAAAGTTACTGAGCAACAGCAGGAATCATGTCAGTTTTAGTGTTGGTGTTTAATGAGTTTTTGAATTTGCAGCGATTGAAAGATGAAATATTTTACTGATTTTTAGTTACGAAGAGTCAAGGTTTCATTGCACTTGAGTAGATATGGTAATAGATATCAAATATTGGATTAATAGATATTATGTTGTAATTGTAGCCAATTGCATGTGCTTTCAATCTATCCATAATTTGCTTGTCAAAGTGATCTACGTTTCGTGTTAACATCTCTTCGCTTTTGGTTTGTTCTTTTTAAAGATTAGACTATCTTTCTATCATCTTTCGCTGCTTTAATATCCATTCCCCCTACCCAATCTGACTGACTGGTTCATGTCACCTCTTTAGCAGTAACCCATGTGCATGTCATCAGATTACTGAGGTCCCAGTCTGGCAATTAAATCGCTGTAGTGTTTCTTGATTTTATATATCAATTTTGGAATAGTGTGACAGACTTTCCCCTTCAAAAGTGACAGCGGTATTTATATGGTTAGATTATAAATCCTTAGTTTGTTTTATTAATGTTTTCATTTGGTTCCTGTATCGAATTCTTATATTTCCCTCAAACATCTAGAATACAAAAAAAACAATTGATGAAATGAAATCTTAGTCTTTGCAATTAATGTAGGTACGTTTTCTTTTCATTTACAGAATGGAAACCATTTCAATAATTATGAACTAATCAATGGAATGGCTATGTAAAAATAAATTATGGATAAATAAGAGGAAATATCAAGTAAGTTAATTTATCATAATGGACTGCAGTCTTCCAGTTGAGTAACAAACATATATATATATATATATATATATATATATATATATATATATATATATACACACACACACACACACGTGTGTGTATGTATAATAGAGCAAGGATTCGCTACACGAACATGTTTGTTTCTGCTCTGTTTGGGCTTCTTCAGGCAAATAACTTGAATTATTTTAGATTCCTATGTAGGACATTGGGGGGTCTATTTTTCTAAGTGGTTGGGTCTTTCTTTTATTCTATTTATATATATCCTTTGTTTTATTTAATGGGAATGCTATACTTGTTGGTGATTATGAATTATATTTCAAGCTCTACTCTAAATCAACTTTAATGTTGAATGTTGAGCACTTCATGAGATAAACCCATCATACATCGGATATTATTTTATCATGCTGCATTCCTAATTTGTATGTATGTATATTCATGTTAGTGTGTGTCTATATATATATATATATATATATATATAAGAGTGTCGTGCTCTAGAGGGAGGGGTTGATAAAGCATTATACATTAGTGATTTTTCAGCTTTGATAAAGGCCCATTGCATCCTTACAACAAAATCATCACCCTAAATCCTAATAATTACAAGTATCCCCACTTTTTGAAAGTTCAGTTCATAACACTTTTTCACTCTTACGAAATCATGGTCATCATGGAAGGAAATTTTAAAGGCTCAGGTCCAGCAGTGGATTTATAATGACCGATAACGTTATATGTATATGTATACATGGCACTGTTAAAATAGACATTGAATTTAGGGTAACTTTTTGAATTTTGATAATTCTTAAATAAAGATATTGAAGGAACTTCTAATTCATAATTTATGAAATGTAGTGATTACACTTGGGTATTCATTAATGTTATTTGATCCAAGGTTAATGATGAAGGATTGATATTTTTATAAATCTATTATTAAATATTTTAGATCCAAGTACATATATTTGGTCAAAATAGACACAACATTCATTTTATGCATCCCTTTTCTATTAGATTTTTATGACAGTTATGAAACATAGTCAGAAAAAATAGTAAAAAGAACATTTATATTCTATGAATTAAAGAAAAAAAAATCACTTCTAATGTATTTTTTATCATCATTAATATCATCATCATCATCATCATCTTCATCTAATTTTATTAATTTTTCATGTCAATTTTGTATTATTTTCTTTGAAAGAAAGAATTAACTTGCCATGATTTTTTTTTTCCCTTGAATTATTGTTCGTCAATTCTAGCTTATCTTGTCATAACAGGTTTATTATTCAAACATTCAACTCAATTGGAAAAGAAGTATGGAGATTTACCTTCCAGGATATTAGATCAATATCTATCAGGAATTCAGCTCCTGGTTGAAATGATTAGTGAACTAAATGTTTGAAGGCTTGAGATATCAATTAAAAAAAATAGTACTGAAATTTGATAAAATTAGACAGTATCATTACCAAACTCGACCGGTAGTAGTTGCTGTTAGTTTTAAGAAAAACAATCCTCTTGAAAATGAACTGTTTTTACTCAATAATTTGCATTTCCAAACTGCTTCACTTCACTAATATCATTTGAACTTACATTAAATTAAATTTCAGATGTATTAATAAGTTCCGCATGACTGATTTACGGCAATCATTTTGGATGTTCATTTCCAAATGTCTGTCTGTCTATCTTTCAGGAATCTCTGAGTATGCCTTCATGAACTAGGACCACTTTTGGTAATTCTATTTATTTATTTACCTTTTTTAAAGAAAAAATGTATTTGTGAAGTGTTTTGCAAATGTTATTTGGATCTTTTTCAATGTTGAGTCAATTTGTCTTAACTTGCTATTCAGGTTTGAGTAACTTTTTTCATAATTCTATCAAGCATGTATTTGACATTCCAAATGATATGTACAGGGTGTCCATAAAGTTTCTTTTTCATTATACTGCTCGAACAAAAGTAGATAGTGACTTTATGGACAACCTGTAACTGACACACTTTGAATGCTACATCAGTTCTTGTTCTGTCACTCCTAATAGTTGGCTATTTTTGTTCAAAATGGTTTATGGTGTTACATTCTGTAATTTTTAGAAGAGTTCTTATTATTCAAAGAGTTGTTTGGATTATTTTTCTAGTTCTCTTTGTTGTTACCACAAATATGGAATCACTGTGTCATACTGTGTAGGTTGACATTAGTATGTCTGCCACCATTCTTTTTCTTGGGTTTTTATGGTTTTCAATAGAAGAATATTTGTTGACACTAACAAAGTGAAAAAAAATTATTCAAAAAAACAACTCCTCCTACAGATTCTATGCCTGAGAAATGGATTGGGCAAGACATAGTAAAAAGGTAATATAAAGCGCCCTGTCTCTCAAGAGACCGCTCCCAATTGAGTATGGGGGTTGGTGACAGTCGCGCTTTTCTTTGCATGTATCTGCTTGGTGGTCCTTGGAAATCCTAAGTCTGGTTGAGACCAGAACTTTATTCCAAGTTTTCATGACCGCACACTTGGCAGGATGCAAGTCCATCGAAGGGACATTTTAACCTTTATCACACAGCTCAGCAGCTAATCGAGTGCACAAAGAAATTTATCCTAATGAAAAGTTTTCCACACTTGACACTTGTGCCAGAAATAAAATCTATGACCATCTGCATGTGAGGCAGATATGCTAACTATTACATCATTCGAGCAGACTTTTCAAAACACGGTGGTTACAGCAAAAAGAATAAGTTCAAATATCCAAACAACTCCTGAGTGTCTTATAATGTTTAAAATATTCGTTTACTAACCTCAATGTTCCACATGTGGAGTTATGGGATTTCTTCTTTTATTCTTTTTTATGTTTGTAGTGTAAAATATGATAATTCAGTTCAATTCAAACTTCGTAATTTATTGTTATCTTCAAATCTTTGATGGTATCTATGAACTTTGGTCCTAGTTCATGAACTATTACTCAAACATTTTTACCTAGCTACAAAAATATTTATTGAAATATTACACTTTTCGTAAGATAGATACATATCTGGTTGTATATATTATCGGTCTCTTAGATTTGGGTTATTATGCAAAAGCGGTCGATGTGTGCACGAATCAGATTTTCAAAGGTTCGTGATAATTTAAAGGTTTGAATCAGCCGATCAGTTCGAAAAAAAAAATCCTATGTTATCAGTTTGAATTTTATGCTGCATAACTGAACCAGGAACAAGTACATTTATTTCTAGTTTCATTGAAGTAGTTTTATAGTATTTAGATGCAAATTTCAATCGGTCATAGTTTTATAGTATTTAGATGCAAATTTCAATCGGTCATAGTTTTATAGTATTTAGATGCAAATTTCAATCGGTCATAGTTTTATAGTATTTAGATGCAAATTTCAATCGGTCATAGTTTTTAAAAAAATTGATATCATTTCTTGGATTTTTCTACAATTCTATTTTAATAAGACCTTGGTAAAATATTTATTAATAATTTTCTCAAAGCTGAACTTGATTATTATACACTGATTTACTCAAACTAGTGTCTTCATCTTGGTTGTTATAGGCATAACATCTCAGCCGTTGTATCTTCCAGCCATCTTCAAGCATCTGTCATGGTTGGTGACCTTAATCCTTTATTTAATCCACAAGGGTTGATGGTTTTTCTCCTACTTTCTATCCCAAAGGCTATATTGTATAAGTTAATTCTTCTTAGTTAATTAGTCCTTGTGATGTCACTTGTCTGCCTCTTCAACTGACCCAGAGTATATGACTTTTTTTGCACTACCTAACCCAGGGATTGAACTTACGACTGCTGTGACTAACATCCAAGATGACATTAGTTGAAAATTGGTCTAGATTGTTTACGAAAGTAAAACTCTTAATTTGTGAAATTTCTGAATATTTTTTTTAATCATTGTTGTTGCTCTCCTTCCCCCCACCAACAGTAAATAAACTTTTCAGATATAATTGTGCATATAACGATTTAATAAATTATATTTTATGATTTTGTAGAGTTGGAGCAATTATTCTAATAATCATCAGTAACTTTAGGCTGTTTTTATATCTAATATAAAGATGTTATAAAAGGTGGTATCGGCGAACTTCCAGACTCTATATGCTGTGATTGTACCATTTGATAGAAATATGTATGCAGCTGGTGCTCATTAGTACCCTGCCTTCTGAGTCGGTCTGTCAATAGGCTTCGTGCTCTCTATTCGTGTTTTTTTATTATGTGAAGTTTTGTGATGCCATGTGAGAACATCTGTGCGATCTTTACCAAATATTGACTGAAGCTTGACAAATCTTCAATGGAAACTCTCAAAATGCTTTGTCAGGTTTTTGTGTGGCATTGGCGTTCGAAACCAGGTTGACTGTCAATTCAAGATTTCTACAATGTATCAAATATCCTTTTTGTCCGTCGGTCTGTCATCGCATAACTCAGGGACAGCAAGAACTATGGCCACCAAAGTTTCTGGGGTTATTTTTTAAAGATTCCCCAATTCTTTTGGGCCTTGTCTTAGAACTTTCTGATAGCCCCTCATATATTTCTTTCATCAAAGAATCAATATTAGGTTCTTCTTGCTTTCATTTAGTTGATAATCTAAAATTGTCCACTAAGTAAAACTATACTTTTGTGCTTTTAATGAAGTCTTCAGTTTCTGAAATTCATGGAAAACAGTAAATTATTATCATTCTTAGGCTAATACTTCATATAAACTTTTCTTTGAATGGTTTACAATTGTTGAATAATATTAATATGTTCATGCATAATACAGCAAATCAAACCTTTTTCTCTGCATGAAATATTGTTACTTATTTTGCTAAAGATATATTTTGCTATGATAGGATGTCATTCATTTTGACTTGATGCATCATTATAGTCTATACCAGGTTAGGGCGTATGCTAAATACATTACAGCTTAGGGCCATATGCCTCAAAAAATTTTAAATAGCATATATGTTTACAGGTTTTGTCAGACCTTCTGATATGAATTTTTAACGAAGGGCCTCAAAACTTTATATAGTCTAGTACCTCACCAAGTCTAAATCCCATACTGTATAATGGTGATGTAATTTACACCTGCTTATGTTTAGTCTAAGGATAACTTACCCAAGTTTTAGTGATTATGAGTCTATTTTATTAAAAAGAAAAATTTTTTTTTTTTTCGAACTGTATCTAGAAAAACAAGTTGGTCTTGAATGTGTTCTTTACAAATATTTCCTCATAAAAATATTCGCTATTTATTGTTGCAAAATAGCTTGGATGCTTTACAATTGTTTAATGTAAACTGTATCCTTTAGTGAATTTGTTTCCCTTGAACCCAGTTTCCTGTTGCCTCTAAAAGGATGTCTAGTCCCAGGCAGCACCTCTCCATTGCATTAAGGTTGGTTCAGGGCTATTCCCTGATGCCTGTGATGTGCCAAAGGTAAGGTCAAGAGAATGTATACAATTTTTGTCTCTACTGTGTGTGGAGCCCTCATTAAACCTGACCTTGTGTTGACTTTGCCCTTATGAAGAGGTGAAGAAAACACTTTGAAATATACCTCGAGTATGAATATGGCATTAATAGTAAAAATCTATGATTTTTAGTTTGATTACTTTAGAGAAGTTTAAATTTCGCCTGTGTATTTCGTACTAAAATTTCCTTAGATTTTAGAAAAAAAACAAACTGATTGAGTGTACGATGATTTTCCTGTAATTTCTGAAAATATTGTGTAAATATTTATTCTAATTCAAATTTGTTTTCTTCTTTTCACAGGTAAACTACCGATTAACTTAGTGGAAGTAATCACTCCCTGTCAACACAATTTAGTTACCAAAGCCTGAGGAAAAAATTTCACTCTTGCGAAATGGTTTGTAATCATTTCTCCCTGTATGTACAATAACTTTTCCTGTAGCAAAAGCACAAGCAAAACAAACCTGTCCACAGAAGTAGTTAAAAATAAAATATTAAAAAAAATAATCAAATGTTTTAAAACTTGGTGCTCCTACAGGTCTTTTTTTTTTTTTTTCTTTGACTTATGATTATTCTTTGTAGTGAACAAATTTTTTACATAACAGCCGAAGAAGCTGTTATTTTATACTTTTTTACCTAATTTTTGGACATTTTTTTTTTTTTTTTGTGTCCAATGTTTTAAAATTGGCACAAAATCTGGAGAACATATCCTCAAATGTTAGTGAGTGAGTGAATGTGTGTATTTTTGCATGAGGAAAGGGGATAGAACTATCTGCCAAAATTGACACACCCTTTTTTTTTTTTTTTTTTTTTTTTTCTTCCCCTCCCTTCAATTTCCATTTGCTGTCTATCCTTCAACTCAAATCTTTTAAGCAGACTTTTTTCAATGAATGAGACATTCTTTTATAAATGATTTTAGTATGCAGGAACTATCCCCAACCCTATCTCTCTCAAATTACTGATCCTCTGGTTATTTAGTTTTGACCAGGATTTCTTTCATCTTAATTCCAATTGCTTTTCATCGAAACTCCCTGATTGTCGCTCGACGATCGTTAGTATCCTCCAGTTCAGTGGTTCCCAGCCTTTTCAATGTCATTCCCAACTTTTGTCTATAAGATTATTATCCCCGTTCCCCTTCCATTTAGATAAGTATCAACATGCCAAAAGTCTGTGGTGGTCGCTACTGATTATTATCGAATTACCTCAAAATCAATTCTGGGAAGCAAACACTGAAGTTGTTTTCAAAATTTTTTGATTTTATTGTAGTTGAAAAAAACAATTAAACACAACGACAAAAAGGTAACATGTTACTAAATTCGAAATAATTTTGATTAAAAAACACTGGCAAAGAAAATTCATACCTTTTGATAGCAGTTTTCCTCCTTCTTGCATCACATATCCCCATTACTCTTAAGCTCAAAACATTCATTGGTTGGGAACCTCTGCTCTAGTCGTTCAAAAGATTTACATTTATATCAACCCACTAAAGTTTGGCACCAATAGCAAAAATGATTGTGATCAAATAACTCTCAATTGAATCTAATCTCATTTTCACATATAAACTCTTTGATAAATATGCAATCATAATTCACATTGATTCAGAGCAAAGTAATTGTGTACATCTAAATGGAGTTTTGTGAAATAAAAGCAAGGGGGGAGCACATTAAAGTAAATGTTTGCAAGGCTCCTTTCATCAATAAGTCAATATACTTATTTAATCTAATCCAGTTCTTTTTAGTTTTAGCTTCAAAAAGCATTGTATAGTTGAGAAAGGAAAGCTCCAAATGTTGCCCTGAGAAAAATTTGCTACATCTCACTTTGTTATTATACATTATTGTAGTAGGTAACCTTCTGGGAATTTTGAACAGTAGATTGAGAACAATGTCATTGAATAAAGGTTAGGTTCGAAATTCCCAGAATGTTACCTACTATGAAAGATACCTGGAGGCCAGATGTACCCTCTGGCTGAAACATTGTGACTAAAACATCCAAGATGAGTACACCAGTCCGAACAAATCGGTGTATAATACTGATTATTCCTCATCTCAGGAATTCAGAAAAAAAATCTCAGTTGCTGTTGAAACGTAAATATCTCGAGGAAGATCATAATCTAACTTACCTTATGCCAAATCTTACACAAGAAAACTCTATTTTTGTAATTTAGAAAGTTTATTGTGATCCGAGCAAGTCTAGCTTCTAATTCTGTTGTAATGTTGGATTTTTAAAAAGCTTAAATTTTTCCAATAACCACACTAGGAATAAATAATAGAATAATCTCTCTTACATATATTTATATTTGTGTTATAAAAGTTTGTTTTCTATAGGGCATTGGTTCCCACTGTTTTTTTAGAAAGATGAGTTTTTGAATGTATTTCCAGTATCTGAATCTGATTATTAATTCTCATTCATAATCGATACCATTACAAATAGGAGTGGTTCAAGGTAAATGCCGGTGAAAAGATTACCTTTGCAGGTCAAGTAGATCAAATTACAATTCGATTCTTACAAATAAAAATTTTATTTGTAATTTGACAGCTTGGTGGACTACTTGCAGAAAGATATCATCATCATGTTCATCCATCAAGTGTTTTACCTAATTCCATATTGATGAATATGTTGATATCCGTCCAGTGTCTGTTATTGTTAATTTTGGGATCTCTTATTTTCTTTCTTTTTCTCTGAACCTGACACCGGAATCTTTTGAATTTAGATATTCTTAGTGTTAGGAAATTTTTGATAACTTCTGTACATATTGATAATGTTTGGAAGAAGAATTGAATGCAGCACTGAAAATTTAGTCATTAATTGATCTTATATAAACTTTACGTTTTTGTTTTTATATGGTAGTTCTAATCTAAGTAATGGCCATCACATTATATATTGATACAAACTGGTTTAAATTCTGGAACTCGTATGATTGTAAGTGTTACTGCCTCTAGCCCATAATGGTTGTTACATTTATAATCACGTTTATCTATGCAAATGTTACAACTATTATAGGACAAAGGTAAATAAATGAATATGGTCTAAATATGAGATGTGCTTTATTGATTCTCTACTTAAATTATTTTCCTTCTTGTCAATGTGAATTATGCTTTCTCTTTATTGATATGTTTTCTTAGAACAGTGGAAACATTTTTATCCTTATTTATTCTTTTGTTGGGAGGGGAGAGTCGTTGCTAGAGGAGGCTTTGATTTACAGACTGTTGCTCATTGTCTATCTATCTATCCATCCGTCCATCTATCATTTGACCACCTTTTTTTTTTTTCTTACTTCCACATTTATAGCTGTTCTTGTTGGGTTTTTTCTTTTTTTTTTTTTTTTAAATTTACAGGTTTTAGAAATCAGTTTTTTTTCCTGCCAAATTATTATTGATTGTCATAACAGCAATAATCCTGAGTACTTTTTTCTTTCACTAATACAGCACTCGGATTTAACTTTCAACAAGGAGAAATTTAAATGGAATATTTGAATAAATGTTTCGTAATAAGCTTATACGAAGTTCAATATATGTTTAAGTTGATTCCAAGGATGTGGTTTATGCATAACAAAATGTGATTCTCTGTTCAAAGATCTGTAGACAAAATTTTGTATATTTTCTCAATTTTGTCCCCAATGATAAAACTTTTTAAAATTATCTAATGAATCATCAGTTTCTTCCTGGGATTTATCAAGTATATATGGGCATATTACAAGTTTCTTTCAATTTGGATGTATTTTTTTTCTTGACTTAGCGCTTTATTGATGGTTATAATGTGTACAACAGGCTTGGCTAATGGCTGCTACTGTTACAATGTGTGACAGACATGGTAGGAAGGGAGAGAGTAGAAAGTTAGGTAGTTTGATAAGAAGACACAAATGGTGAGAGGCTGATGACGGCTGCTACTGGTACTATTAGTGTGACAGACACGGCTCTTATATGATTTCAAGTTGGGCATATTTTAACTTGTTAGTTGAGCCTTTTTCTATTCTTAGAATATTTTGACATATTTACCTAATAGTGTCATCTATTTAGTTATTAAAATACTGTGTATAAAGAAGTGATATGTGGATTCACTTGAATTTGACGGTATTGTATGATCTGTCAAAGTTTAGTTAGCATTGTTATCATTTAATATTAAAACTTTCAAACATGAATATTATGAATGTATGCAGAAATTTTCCAATGAAAGATGACCAATATTTTTACATCTTTTTTTATTAAATTTGGCTTTTTCAACTCTTGAATCAATTGTTGATTTTACTGACTGAAACAAAAATGAAAATCATGCTGAAAAAATCTTATCTGTGTTCAAAACAATCACTTTATGCATAGATATTTCACAGTTTTACAATCTATTGATAAAAGAAAACCATAAGCTATAATTTAACTATAAATAAATATTTTAACTCCTTTTTAATGTAGAAGATATTATAAACATTTTTCTCTGTGTGAAAATTTTTGATTTCTAAATGTTGGACACAATTACAATAAGAATGTTCTGTCTAATCTCAGAAATACATGGCAACTTTTAGCAAATGCAATAATTTGGAGGAAGGGGTGCAAGGGTTTTGATAGAAACCGTCGATCAAACTGTCAATATAGGTTTCTTCGATTTTCAAGAAGGCTGAAAATTTACTCTTCATTAAGTCAAGATAAAACGTTTTTTGTTTTATTGAACCCCACCTCCTTAAGTGGAAGGGTTCGATTTGTTATGTAAGTTTATGCTAAATTGATCACTCGATTCGTGTCCAGCATCATCAAGCTTATTTTTTTCAAAATTCAGACTTTTTTTTAGTGATCACTGCCTAACAGAGGGCGAAAGAAGTGACTCATTCATTCATTGATCACTCTTTTTTATTTTTCAATTTATCTACCACCACCAACGCATGCTGCCAAAAGATGTTGGTCACATGACTGTTTCTATTGAGTGACTAACCAGATGCGTTTTCTTTCTGTTTAATTGTTCTTCACTAATAATGTTATGTATCATTGAGTTTTTCTCCAATCATTATCCAACCAGAGAACTATGCTCAATCTCAAGGGGATCAGTTGCCTCAGGGGTAGCACCTCCCCATTGCACTAAAAGGGGAGGGTCAGAGTTGTTCTAAACCTTTGTGACATTAGTTGCAGGAATTGAGCCATTTTTGTCACTACCTCAACGTTAAACCAACCTTGTGTCAAATTTGCCCTCAACTGAAGGCAAATAAATCCAATACTTGACTATGTCTATTGATGGATTTTAATACTTGTTCAATGTCATACTAAAGGGTAATGTGATTAGAAGCTTCCATCTTCCATGATGTACATCGAAAGCTTCAGGAGATAGATTTCCAGATCTATACCCTTACTGCACTTATTTTACTAAATTACTTCACTTCCTGATAAGGATTTTAAAAAAATACTGAAGAGAGATGGTGAGAGACTTAACCTGCATATGCCCATAGCCTATATATTCAAGTCCACCCTGAAAAAAAAATTTACTTATGAAAAAAGTGGCTCAAATTATACATGAATACTCTCAAGATCAGAAGAAACCTACTTTCAGTTTTTTTACAAATAAATTTGCATTACCGTGCTAATATACTTTCATTTACCCCGTATTTCTGAATATATCAAAATCTGACTTGGGGCATAAATGGGTCAAGAGAATTATTTCACTTTCTTTTTTAAAAAAATATCAAAAAGATGGGGAGGAACTTAAGATATGGTTATTTTAACACTTGAATACTCTGTCAGTTCATGTAGACCAAATATTAAAAATGGCCTCCGTATCTATTTATTACCTTTTGTCTAGTCCTCTTCCCTTGAAATCTATTGTTATAAATTGACAGTAGGTATAGATTTTAATGTAATTTAGTTATCAAGTTTTTATACAGAATCTTTTCATATGATGAACAATGTGACCTTTTCTGTTTTGTTTCTCTGTCCATAAAAATGGGATCTTCCTCCTAGAGGTAACAATTTTGCTGATAAAAATATCTCCTACCCACAATGGATTCTTCCACTTACACGAGTTCAGTAGTTTCTCTTCTAGAAAGAAAAAGTCATCTCATAGAAATTCAAATACAACAGTGAATTTCTTTGTGAGGATTAAACAGTAACTTTATGTAAGTTTCAAATTGTTATATGCAAATAGATATCAATGACTGATGAAAAATACCTCTTGCTTCTTTCCATCATCTTCACTCTTTCTCCATTTTGTTCTTGGGATACTCGGGTTATGTCTCATTCTAAGCATAGTCACTTGAAAATAAGCACCATTCTATATCAAAATTTCCTGGAGACAATTACATGTGTTGTGTGAAAACCATATTATTATCCCTTCTCCTCACATATTTTTTTTTCTTTTGCATGTGTGCGTGCATGATTTTTTTCTCTTTTTATATATATACATATATATATATATATATATGAGAGAGAGAGAAAGAGAGATAGGTAAATATCAGAAGACATTAAAACTGATGGAAATTTTTGTCTTCAAAGCTGCTGTGATGAATATCCACTAAGTTTCTCTTGGATTGGTTCATTAAAAATCTGCTAATGTCGTCAAACACCAATCATTAGTACTTCAATCTTTGTAAGATATTTTCTTTGTTTTTCATTTTCCATGCACTCACGATTATCTCTGATCCATGTTTTATTCTTTTTCTTATGTTGGTTTGCTTTTTTTCGTTTTATTAGAATATGATTTTGATTGTATTGCTGCTGCTCTAAAGAGACCTGTCAATGCCAGCTATCTGTTGCTGTTAACTCTGACACCATTGAAAGAGTTAATTTAAATTTTTTTTTTTTCTAAGTACCATACAAATATACCCTATTCTCTATCTTCTATAGATTAAATACATAGGCATGTGATTTCAGATAAGTCATCAACAACATGCATAAAAAGTTACAATAAAAAATCGCCACAACTTCACAAATTCAATTCTTTCCTTTAAGCACGCAAATAATTTGCTGGCCTACAAGACGCATGAGTATTCGAGGGACTGTCGCCTACTGCAACTCATCCCGGCTCTATAGCTGTCCATTTTGAGTTTCAATAGACAGACCCTAGTCATAACACTAGCACATTAGACGCATTGTAATATTTGCATAGTTTATTTTTCTAATTTTTATATGCGTCTTATTTGCCGGCAAATACAATAATTAGTAAGCAGGAAGATTTTTGTTCTTCGAATAATAAACTCCAGAAACACACATGCATACATATCTATGTATGTATATATTGTTGTAAGGAAAATTTCTCTTTCTATTATCTCTTAAGCCATTGTTTGTGAAGTTTTCGTGATGTAAGCACTGTAAACATCAGTTTCAATGATACCATTTTATTTCTTACGTTTTTTTTGTTTTTTTTCCAAGGCTAGCCACATTGAATTACTCTCTTACATTTTTTCATCAATAATATTTGAGTTGAGTTGCTTTCAATAATATCTTAAAAATAAAAAATAGGGGTGAGGACACCCCATAGACTTGATCTGCACAAAACTTCACTGTTCTTATTTCATATCACTAAACTTTTCACTCACCACCATTTATTCTGAAATGCATCCATTTTCATCTTCCATGTTCCTTACTAGTTCATCTCTTCCTAACTCTAGTAGTAAGTAGTGAGATTATAACTGTAGTAGTTACTCTACCAGGTTGTGTACTAAGTCCGTAGATCCCAAGTGCCCTTCAAAAGTTTATACTTACAACCCTAAGTAATGGCTGTTGGTAAATTCACTTCTGTTTTAAAAAAAAAAAAAAAAAAATCCTCCATTTTTATTCTGCTGTGATTAGATCCATTAGCTTCGCATTTTGCGCCATTTATACACATTAACGATGTCTGTTACTCCTCGTTAAGGAATGACTTCTGCTTGTATTTATAAAAGGATGGATGAGAAACAAGTCACAGTTAACTCTTCGGGTCATGTTTCTTCTTCCATTTTGAATTATTCCACCATCTGTTGATTAGTTTGAGTACTAAATAAAATGGTGGGTAAGAATATAAACCCCTGTGCTCCTAGATTTCTTAAAATTAAAAGGTGATATTAAGAATGACTCCCCCCTACACACACACATAGATACCAACACTTCAAAAGTGGGATGCTTCAAAGAGTTGAATTGTCTGATATCAGCAAATTTGAAATTCAAGTTTATTTCTACATGAGTTACTTTGACTATCTATTGGTCTCCTTGATTTTGTCAAGTGGTAAAATCACATACACTTCACAAGAATCTCATGAATGAATAAGCAGTATCTCCTGAAGGTTTCTCTATTTTGCATTCTTGAAAATTACAGACTATATCTTTAAAGTTCAGACATCCAGATAATCCGCTGATAGTAGTTAGGTGAGATGGCATGCTTTTTCTAATTCCTGATAAAATGATTTCTGCATACCAGTTAATTTATAACCAATATTTTTTAGTGAGTTCAAATGTTGCTTGTTAAAGTTACCACAGCATTGTCTTCATCCACCACTACCGGCAGTGGTGACCCCCCCTCGCCCTGGTGTGTACTACTACTACTACTACTATTACTATTCTTACAAATACTGCTAGAGAGGTCCTGTTGGCAGTGCTCTCTTACAGTGAGATTTTTTTTCGGTGTGTGGAATTTGCCTGCCTGCCTGACTGACCTCACGATTTCCTGTCTGCATGTGTCGACTATGTTGTATCTTATACAAGCAATAAAACAGTTCATTGAACAACAGTCATGGTTTCATTCTTGATATTCACACCAGATTTTGAAATTTTTTTAATATATGACGGCTTGGTATGTTCCAAATTTTGTTCGGACAATTAGATCTCTCCTCTTCATCCTTGATGGTGTCAACACAATGTTTCCGGTCTGTCCATTCTCCAGTCTTCATCAGCTGTATAATTTGAGAGAAGTCATTTTTTTTTTTTTTTTTTTTTTTCCCCCTTCTTTGAGAAAAACTTTCACCTCTTCTCGTATTATACACCTGATCAGGGATGGAGAATCGATCGGTTGAACAACATGATGGCTGCAAAGAAAAGATTCAATTGTGCAAACAAAATTTGGAATTATAATGACTCTTCTCGTATTTATAGGAAAAACTTGGTATGTATTTCTTGGTAATAATTCTTTTAATTAATTTGATGTATTCACCAACTCCAAAAGATGGGTAAGTGCTAAGATCCATTTTTCTATTCAACATATTTTTGAGAGAAAATAAAGCTAGAGATAAGATTAAAAATTGTCCTGTTGAAAATGTTGACATCTGCTAGTTGGGAAAAAAAGACCTCTGGATACTAGAGCTGAAAGTGTCTGATAAGCACAAGAATTGTATAATTGATTCAATCTATTCTACACTGAACAATATCTTGGCAAAGTTGAGCTTGATTGTCAAACTGAGGATTGGATTAATTAGCCTTTTGATTAAGAAAAAAATCATAGCAACTTGTCAAGTTTTTGCTTTGTGTGTGTGAATTGCTCTGAATTTGACTATGTATGCATCTGTCAAAGTTGAGTTAAAAACGTCAGAATACAGAAGGAAGTAGAAAAATCTGCGTAGATTTCTCTGGAGTGTTCTCAATATGAATGCTGAAATCCCATCACACGTGTTAAGCGTGCAATACTCAAATTAAAACGTGATGCAAGGGAGATAATCCATTCGTTTTCTCCTTTACAAATCTGTTCACGATTTGCATAATTGGAATGTATACTTTTTGGTCTCAGAACAACTTCCTACTAACAGAAATCATATAGCATGAAGAATTAAAAAAGACATTACAGACAAATTCCTACTCTTATGTTTGAGGTATCTTATTCAATTGTGGAGGATATAACATACTTATATTTTTAAATTGGATTTTAAGAACAAATTACCCAAGGTGAGTGGACCAAACAAAATGTATGAAAGTCTGAGACAACAATGGAAATAAAAAACCTTATCACTGAATTGAATAAGGATTACAATTCTTCATAAGAGATTTGACTAATAAAAAATAATTTAATGGCTGGCTGTTTAAGAGAAATAACTCAAATGAAATTTTGATTACATTGTCTTGTATTTTAGATGAAATTTTTGTTGCGCATTGTTACCTCAAAATAGTTACCTGACACACCTACTAAGTAAAAATAAATCAATTCTAACTTGAAAATGTGTATTCACTATATAATTTCTAATGGAATAAATTACTCATGTATACACACACATTATCACAGCAAACAAAACTTCATTAGGTCGAGTCATTTCACTACTATTATTTGCCATGTATACCAGTATATAAGATGGACGTTTAATAATAGAATAAAAACTGCAAATATTGCACTGGTATTATGACCAAGGGTCTATCTACTAAAGCTCGATATGGATACTCATGGAGTTTGGATGAATGGCAATAAGTGGTAGACCCTTTTGAACTATTTGTTTTATAGTTCTGTGTATACAATGAAAATAATTGTAAATACAAGAAATTAATCTAGATTCCAAGTTGCTAGATTCTAAATCTATTTTTATTTGAATAGATGAATGAATCCAGTCTGGCCAACTAAACTGATGATTAGAATTGTTTGAAAATGAATTATATCTGAATTGACAGACAATAATCCTAAGGATTATTCTAGTTGAAAAAATCTATTAGTTTTGCCCAGAATAGTGTGTGTATTTTCTCGTTGGCTAAAAAGTTCTGTTGGAGTCTTTTCATTAATTGATCTTGTAAAATAAGATTCAAGTTTAAACGAATTTTGTAGCATCCATTTCTCTAAATCTCTTGCTCAAAAGTTGTCTTTGCTTGGTAATTGATATTACCTACATTTCAGTAAATGAAATTTTTACAGAATTATTACTCTCCTGTAATTAATGTCTATACACATAAATTTTTGTAATGCATTTTCCTAAAGCTTGAAAAAAGCAATTAAATAAGGTGTCTGCACACTGAACTGAATAATGTTGCAATGCCTTTTCTTAGTAAAGTTAGTGAAAAATTACTGCTATTATGAATTTTGTTCAGCTGTCTTTAAATAATCTTACCATGCATAATACATACCAAACCTTTGCTTGTTCATGAAATAGAGATGAGACAACTGAACAAAATGTCTCAATGAAAGCAAAGTGTATCAAATTAGATAGAATATTGAAATTATAGAAGTTCTACTCTAAATTTTTATTTCTTTTCTCTCACAGAGATATTACAGAATTCTTTTTTGAATATCAGTAATTTTAATGACTGTTCACGGATCAGTTATGATCGTCTTTTTTAGTACTCAAATTGTTGAGAAAAAGAACTTAGTGCAATATTAAAAAATTAGTATAATTAATTACACTCTAAATTTTGAGTATCATAATCTTCACTTTGAAGCATATCAAGAAATTCAAATAGATCCCTCTGTAGAGCACTTTTTGCATCAAAGTTTGTTCTTAATTACTAGGATTGCTTTGATTAGGGTGTAAGGTCTATATGCAGGCAATTCACTACCTAATATAATCAGATTATAGATAAGACTTTTTTATTCTTGTCAACTAAGATCTAAAAATGTTTTGTATGAAAATAATGGCACCATAAGATTATTAGGCCGCAGTTTAGGTATGCATTCCTTTTGATTTATTTATAACTGACAACTAGCTATAAAAATTAATGCCAACAGACAGATGAAATGTTATTGTAATCGGAAAAATTATACCCAAGATAAAAGTGGGGAAGAGAGATTGAAGGCAGGTTACATTAGTCAGCCAGAGACATGGGAAATGCTGGAAGACCATACAATTGTCTCATTGCAAATAACCTTGCAAGACATTGAACTATCTTTTGTAGAAAATGCTTGTCTGTCAGGCACTTCTCCAGCATAAAAGAATTAAGTAGAAAGGACTTCAAAGATTCCTTTGAGTTATTCTCAAGCATATTTATGTCGAAATCACAAAACTAAAAATCATCAAACCAACGTACTATAATTAATGAGCAGGCAATAGTATCAGAACGTGATGCAAGGGAAGTAACTCATTCTTTTCAATGCTTCAACAATCTCTTAGTTGCATAATTAAAACGTGCAATTTTGACCCAAGAACATCTTCCTATTAACAGAAATCACATTGTACGAAATATTGAAATAAAGATATTACAGATATAAATTTATTCATAAGGTAGTAGGATTCAATATTCAGAGAGTAAATAGTATACTACTGATAATGTATTTTCTGTTTATGAAGGAAAAGTTAACTGATTTGCTCATATTACTCGAGAATTTAAAAAATATTTCTAGATTTTGATAAGATATTTCATTCATCAAATTTGAAACTGATCCAGCACAATTTCATAGCTTGCTTGTATTATTTCTACTGTGTAAAAATTATGTGTTTTTATTAAGGCACCCATTTCCTTGAATATAAGTTTACAAAAAAATCTTATATAGAAGAGTAAATAAAATTCAACTCGAGAGTAAAAACATTTCAAAATTACCTAAAGAATGCATTGCCTTTTTTTTTAAATTTTTTATTAAAATGAAAGTGATCCAATTTATTTGTGTTCATTAAAATTTATAGCTATAGTTTAGATAGGTAAAATTTACGATTACCGTCTTGAAAATCATTTCACACGTATCAAGGGAGGTAATCTTGAAATTTACAGTTCTGTTACGTGATACAAGATCTAAAAAAAATGTTTTCCGTTGTTCATCAAATAATCATAACTTCTAAGACTGTAACTCCCGACTCATTTTTGATTTCCTTTTAAAAGTATTCCTTTTCAAAGAATAAATCAGATCAATGCTCCCACCATTTCGGAAATCATTTCCTGTTTTTAATTTCTCACATTGTGATTTCCTATTTGTTTCCTTCTACCTAAAAAAATACTTCTGTCAAAAGTTGAAGCTGTTTCATAAAAAAAGTAAAGATGATAACAAAGAGTTACGTTTAAAAATTCACACGCTTTGAAAATCTTGTCTCTAAATTTGGGAGGGGGCAAAAACTTGAAACCATTCCTGATGGGTTGGTAAAATTAATGATTGATATGTGGAATTACCTCCCTTGATACGTGGCCGTGTCTCAAATTTTATCATTAATGCTCAGTGATCCAAGGGAGACAATTCATCTGATCTTGTAACAGTTCATACCTATAAATCTTGATAGTCTCTCGTAAAATTTACGGGAGTAAAAAATCTGCCTATAAAATACTATACAAAATATATAATCTAAAATAACTACAATTTAGATACTCAATATTTAAAAAAAAATCGGGAGAAGTTTTTATATTCTTTAAAGTAGTAAAATAATCTATAAAATCTCCTTTTTTTTGCGATTCAAGGCGTCATAAGACTTTTTTTTTCTGCTACTTACATTAAATATTCAAGAAAAATTGTCTATAAATGCAATCAAACGCTTTATTTATTTATTCCAAATAAAAGATGAATAAAATGTACGAAAATTAAGCTATGTTTTAAAAATATGGGATAACTTGAAAATCATTTTCCTTAGAAATAGTTGTTTTTTTGTTTGTTTATTTTTAATCTCATCGATTAGTAGATTGATGAATTTTATCAACAATAGAGAAATTGAATTTTATAGGAAAATGTAATGCATTACTTCGAGAAATAAGACAAATATTTGCCGCCGTAAACATCAAAACACATGAGCAAGCATTGATGAACATAAAACAATGACTTACGTAAAATAAAAGCTTATCAAGACTTGTTTATTACATGATGAAAATTATGACCTGAATATCTTTAAATACCCCATTGTTTGATTAAAAATCTCCAGCAGATACGTTTATAAAATGATAATTAAAAAATCTAAGCATGGTTACAAAATTTCAATAAATTTAGTAACTTCGATATTTCTATGTCACCAAAAGTAAGGGAGGCAACTCAAAGAAAAATAATGTGATTGATTCGTATTACTTCCCTTGTTACAGTAGAATCATTGAAAAACACTCCCAACGTGAAATTAATCAAATTTTACTTGAATTCAAATCAAAATATACCGTATTTTGCGGTGTATAAGGGTTTGTTGTTTTTTTTTCGATATCTGGAGCTCAAATCACCCAACACGATAGACTTGGGTTAAGCTTTGGGATTCAGGACAGACTTTAGTAAATTTCCTTCGATTATATTTTTCCAAAATATTATCCCGGTTCATCCTATGTTGCAAAATATGGCTCCATTGACTTTTATTCATTTATTCAACCTTGTCCTTTTTTTTTCCAAAAGAACATTGTAATCAAATGTCTTGATACATGGAAACATTCTAGAAAAAAAATTCTCATTTCCGTTCCAAAAGTCTCAGTTTTCTATAAAATCTCAATTCTAAATTTGTTAGATTGTTACAAATGAAATGTTTTTTGAATAATAAATATTTAATAAAAATATGACTCATTTGAAGCAATATTTTTCTTCCAATAATCCTCAGATGATAATATGCCATCCCTGCGAAATTCTTTAGTTTTAGTGATTGCAAATTCAGTAAAAGCATGAATTATGGCTTCACTATCATTGAATCTTTTATCATGGATATAAAGTTCAAAATGCATAAAAAAAACTGATAGAAGAGATGTCAGATGAATAAGGTGGATGCTGCAAGGCTTCATATCTTAATCCTTAAAGCTTAAATACAGTTTGTTAATGAAGCATTGAAACAGTCATTTTATCTCTGTAGTGTCATAATGTTTTGAGATGAGTATCAGAAGATGATGTCTTATCATCATCATATCTGGCCAGTATGAAGCTAATTAGCATTAACAGAAGGGCTGATGAGGGAACCATTTATTTAGAGAGGCAAAGAGACACAGAGTGAGAGTTTGCATGGACAGAGAGATGCATTCACCCAATAAGCAACAAGCTTGAAATTCATGCATCTGGATAATGACAGTGGTTACAAAAACACAACTCCACAATTAGTCACACCATCAAAAACAGAACACTGTTCAATACTACCAAAAGTGGCTCAAGTTCTCCATTGGACACAGTAATTCGATTTGGTTAATGTAATGTAACTCTACTGTTTAGACTAATTTATGCTCGAGAGCAATAGTTAGCTCACTATTACAACTAAAGTGAGTACAAGTATCCCACAGTAGTAGCCTTACCAAGGTAAGCTTGGTAAATATCAATAATATCCACACAAAATAGTAGAATTAATGTTGAACAGGTAAAAGTTTTTAATGAGATATTAAGGCTTAGATGTTTAAACTCAGGTGTGTCAGTCTCGACTTGGTGAGTCTTTCTCTTTCTATGTCTACTTCAACCAGTCCTTTGATCCACACGTATAGTAATTAGCTAAGAGCAGATGTCTTCTGTCATGCAAAGGGAGCAAATTATGTGGTAAAAAAAATTCATTCTCTGATTACGTAATAAAAATGCTGAATGTAAAGAATGATAATATTATTAAAAGTAATAAAAACCAAGAAACAAAAACAAGAAAAAAATCCATTTGCAATCAATAGAACACTATTTCTCCAAGCTCACTGCAATACAAATCTCTATTGTCTACATATTTTGAATGCAATGTGTATATCCATGTACTTCATTTATCCCATCATTTTTGACATCATGATTGAACTAGAGTAATTATAAAATCTGCAGTGGTATAAAGATTAGGCCATAGTACCATATGAAGTTACACTTTGTTCTCCAAGTATTTTTTATGTCCACAAACTACAGTGAAAGCTGTTCATCATGATCGCTTGGGACAATAATAACCAAGTGATACCATTAAGCAGAGGAAACAAAAAATTGGAACAATTTATATTGTTATAATTTCATTGTTATGTTATCAAATTCATTGTTGTAAACAACTTTACAATATAAAATATTATGAAATTTATTGACTTTTTTAATTCATTTTAAATAAAGTGTTTAGGACCAACTGACAACAATAATCATTTGTATGATTATGAAAAACGGCTTCATCTGTATGAAGCTCATAGTATTTCAAGTTCAATTAAAAACTCAGGAGTCTTTATAGAACTAATTTTTGGTTTCTTCCTCAAAATTTTCATGTGACCAGATGTTTTAAGAGTCTTTACAAGAAGTAAAGTATTAAATTTTCTTTCTTAAAATGCTCTAAGAACTTATAAAGTGCAAAATCAAAGTATATTTTCTGGCTATAACACTTATCAAGGGATATAATCATCAAAAGCTAATCGTACAGTATCCTTTTTTTTAATTTATTCATTTTTTTTTTGCTCACACATAAAAAATCTACATTTATTTGGGTTGTACATAAACAAGAAAATGCAGAGCAGCCCAATGTTTTTGATTATTTAAAGTACAGTGCAGTTTCAAAATTATTTAAATAGTTGTCCTTTTCTGATGTCATGGGTAAACCAGTAATCCATTAATTTTCATTTAATAGAACACAGCCATTGAAGTTGATCTGATTCATGTTCCTTGGATTTTTATTTGAAAATTATCCACGATTAATATCAAGAGTCTAAGTAATTCTGATTAACTCTATATGTACAATGTACGTTAAAGTAGCTGACTAGAATAACTATTTAAAGCTGAATTTCCGATTTGAGCCAGCTAAGTGTGTGTGATTGTCATAAAATCATACGTCTAGAATCTTCTTCAAACAACTTGCATGTTCAAAACAGCTGAATACGTGGTTAAATTTATATCAAATGCCATGAAAAACTTGAGGGTAAAGCTATCTGTAGAAACAGAATCTTGAGTTAAGGTCAATAGAAAAAGTTTTCAAGAAGACTTACTCACACAATCACTCTTTTTAATAAATACAATGTTGTTCAATTTCATCTTTCAAACTAAAAAGGGGAATATAAATTCATAAATTCTTCATAAAAAAACTCAACCATTTGGTGGTTGATTAAATATTTTTTTCCCAAAATAAAATCAAACTGGAAACATCAGCCCAAAGAGTTAGGATCTTGGGAAATGTTTTTCAGGGAGACTTATTCTGTTTCTCTCTATAATAGCTATGAAATTACTTATTGTGGATTTATAAATGGAGATATAAGGTCATTTATTCAAAAGAAACAATGAAGCTATTCCTTCAAACTACTCCCATTAAGTGAATGTACAGTTGAAGAATCAACTGCATACCCCAAACTCATCTAGTTTACAAAATATGTTGATATGGATAACTTTTTGTATAATGTCAAGATTTATTTTCAAGTAATACAATATATTTTCATTATCTATTAAGAAAAAGTTTTTAGGTATGATAAAATTTCACAATATGGAAAAAGTATAGAAGAATATGAAATATTTGCTTAATATCCATTTTTGAGAGGATTCGAAGTCAGTCTACTTTTTCAATAGGCTTTATTACAAATTTGAAAGCCCTCTGAGAATGCATACCTTAGACAAACCTATTGTCACTGAGAACCGAATGAAACTGTTGGAATTCCTGAATTCGCCCCCAAATTCAAACAATTTTTCCTTATTCCATATCCTATGCACAAAATGTCATCAAAATTCATTGAGAATTTTTGGAGATACTGTATCAACAAACATATGTGGATACATAAATGTATGGAAAAACTGAAAATGCCCCTCAATCAATAAATCATTTTTGAATTGGCCCCCAAATTTAACCAATTCTTCCTTACTCAATGACCCAACCTTTCAGAAAATTACATAGGAATTCATTGAGAAATTTTGGAGATATTGTGAGGACATATGCAGAGGATGTGCGCATAAAAATTCCATAGATTTGCCTCAAAATTTAATTGATTCTTCTGTAGCTCATTTCCCATCCTGCAACAAAGGTTTGAAATTCATCAATAACTTTTGGAGATATTATGTGATGTGGATATATAGCTAAAATGCAGGCGAGATAAGCGTGCAAGTATCCACCCAAGAATTCAATCGCTTCTTTCTTACCCAATAGCCCACACTTCCAGAAAATGTCATGGGGATTCAAAGGGAACACTTGGAGATATTGTATGGACAAACATGACTGAGTGCATAAAACATAAACATTACCAGATCTGCCTGAAAATATAATCACTTCGTCTATTGTTTATTTTCAGTAATGTCTTGTGAACATATAGCTACAGTGCAAGGGAAGTAACTGTACATAGATCATCCAAAACTTTCAGATGTGCTATGATGCAGGAGAGGTAACTGTAAAGATTTTATAGATTTTGCTCCAAAATTTCATCACCTCTACCAATGTCTACCCTTTCACAAAATTGAGAAATTCATTCTCAATTTCTGGAGATATTGTGGTGTAGACATTTAGCTATGATGCAGGGGAGGTAACTGCAATTGATTGTTCCAAAAATATATATTTGTGATCCCCACTTGATAATTGGTATCTATGCCAAGTTTGGTTCAAATGGCAGTTTCTGAATTGTAATTGCTGGGACAAATTTCAAGGATTCAGGGGAAGTAACTGTGTATGGGTCAGCAGCAAAATCAATACATGAGATACCTGCATGTTACTTGGTATGTATCTATGTATGTTTCATTGTTCTTTACTTACAACCTCACCTATGATGTTGGGGTTAATAGTACACTCTAGCAATTGTTGGTAAGACCAACCTCCGCCTTGCTATGCCTGTCGAAGCTTCATTCTGCTTATGGCATATGATATTCTTGTCACTCATCTAGGTAGTGACCAGACAGGCTGCTTAACTTTCAGGGATCTCACAAGAACCAGGGTATGATTTGGCCTTATGTTTAGAGCAGAGACATTGAGTACCATTTTTAAAGTCTTTGATTTGGCAGTGAATTGAGCCACACCCTACCGAACGGGAAGCAAGCACTCTGCCACTGGGCCACAGCGAATGGTATGATACTTAGCATTGCTGCCAAGTTTGCCTGCGTAGTTTCTCAGTTATGAATCTTTGGGACAAATACTCACGATGCAGGGGAGGTAACTGCTCATGGAACGGTGCCAAAATATATATTTGAGATCTCGTGATACTCTGTAGTTATGCCAATTCTGATTCAGATTAGCCAAGTTCTGAGATGAATTTTTGGGACAAATACCAGCAGTGGTTGTAACTGCGTGTGGAACAGCCCGGAGGTTTATATTCGAGATCCCCACGTGACACCTGCTATCCGTGTCAATTTTCATTTAGATTGGACGAGTAGTTTCTGAATTTCAGGGGACAAATTGCTATGATGAGGGGGAGGTAACTATGCACGAATCCAAAAATTCAATCATTTCTTCCATAGCCCATTTCCCACTCTTCTACAAAATTTAATTGAAATTCAGAGAACTTTCGGAGATAGTGTGTAGCCTCAAAGTGAAGGATCAATTTATAGTGTACGTATAATGCAGAATTGGGCTCTTGTTATATGTTTACAAAAATGGAGGAATCTTGGTTTTTCTGTTGCCTATGATATTTCTGGGTTCATTTTACACATGCCTAAATCGGTTCTATGGTTTAGACATACATAGACTTTGAACAGACTTCAAAATTATGTACAAAAGTAAAGGCTTTGATCAAAACCCAAGCATTGCTTTGATAAACACACACCAGAGAAACAAAGGCTGAGATTTCAGAAGATCATCCTCTATTATTATTTAGTTCCAGTCTTTGAAGAGTTGGCTTGGTAGCATCATTTGGTTTGTGACAAGTTGTCCTAGTGATTAGACATTATGTGGATCCCATAGAGAAGTATGTCTTCTGGATGTAGGTTAGAACTGTCCAAGAATACAATGTCATGAGGATCAAAAATTATCAGCTGAAACATCATGATTTAAAAAATAAACACACACACAAGGACATACACACGCACACACACACACACACACACACACACAAAATGAATGTCTAAGATCAAAGAAACATCTTTGATTTTTATCAGATTTGTTCAAACTGCATTATACAACACAGGGGTTATCAATTGAATTGAAACACTTGATTTGAATTATACATAAACTACTTCAAAACTATGAACAACAATCTTTGTTTTCCCATAGTTGAATCAAAACTTTCTAAATATACATTCCACCTTTCTGTCACAACTGACTCTTGTCCTAAGTGAACCAATGTTTGCTTAGAGGATCCGAATTCAGAGATTTAACATCAGCACCCCAAACTACACTTACAAAATCTGAATCTTGAATGAGTCTAGAGATATAAAACAATCAGTGAAATAAGTTATTTTAAAAGATTTGAGAAATTACAAAGATGCTCTTTTGTGTGCTTGAGGATAACAGGGCAAGCTGTTTATCATAATCACAGATAATGCTATTAAATGGTTATTGTCATCACAATCAGTCAGCCCCAAACACTAAAAATTCATTTTAAAATTTTTGAATTTTTTATCAATTTTCGCATAATGTAAAGTTGGTTATAAGAATGAATTTAAATTGCTGAAATTTTATATCCTTTGCTTTATATTATCAGCAGATTGTTATCTAAAAAAACGTGCCCCGAAGTGACCACAATGAATCACTTCCTCTAAATTTAATGAGAGAGACCAATTTTGACAGAAAAGTACCTATAGTAGAGCAATAAATAGGGATAAAACTATTAATGCCTTAAGAGGTTATTGCTCTGATCATTACACAATAACAACTAAAAGGATTAACAGCTTCAGTTTCCAAGAAGCAATGATAGTGAAATTGATAACATTACTGGGTTGAAAACAACACAAGGGATAATGATACCTTGGAATATTAAACCATTTCCTCTACACCCATAACATTACTCAAGTAGGCCTTGATATATTCAGTAATTATTAGCAAGTGTTTTTGATAATGTGAAGTTAGCTTAATCCTGTTTACAATTCTGTGCTTTATATATTCATAAGAGTCAGAGAGTACGGTTAGCCAATTTTAACTGGCATTTTCCCCAAACTAATTTCCTCTTGTTCCAAGAAAGATCTTAATCATCATCTCCTTTAAAGTAATTAAAAAAACTCTAAACCCGTCACAAAAAATGGCAACAGTAATTTTCACTGATATGATGTGTTGTTGAGGAAAGGGTGCAGCTTCAAGGTTAGGTGTATGATAAAAACATGACAAGCAGGTGGATGATGTCAGTCCACCCAAAATGTGTATATCATACTAGATGGAAAAAAAAAGAGTTAAAAGGAGAGAGAAGAAAAATGGTAAACAATACTATTCATAAATTTTGAATGTAACCACAAAATTCTTTCATTGAAGTTGTTCAAGAATCAAAACGTACCTTGGTAGTGAAGATTTAAGCGTTTTTTCTTAGCGTTTATTTCTGTGAGCATCACTTTCTTCCTGCAGTTGGATCAGATCAGATAATTAAAATTAGTTTATATTTGTAAATTCTTCGATGGGTCCCTTATACTTACTTGGATTAGTCAAAGACCGTAAACATGCGAGTGATTCTCGATTTTTTCTTCTTGCTTGCCTGTTCTTTTTCCAATCATAGTTGCAAAAATGGGGGTGGGTGGGTTTAAAACCAAAATCGTATTAGTTTTTGTGGCATTAGTGGTATGAATGGTTTGACTTCTTTAACAAAGATTTTTGGAAAGTGTTCAACAAGTATAGGACATTATACATTGGAGTCTGTATGCAGAATATACCTACAGTTTGCAAAATTAACTTTTAAGGTGAAGAGCAATGTGACAGTAAAATAATTAATGTTTCAATGACCTTATTGATTTTATCCTCTTGGATTTTACATGGTAAATTATTTCAGATTCAAGGGAACATGGTTAAAAGAATGTAACTTGGAATTTAGCCAATTCATAATAAATCAGAGGCATGACTAGGGGGGGCAGTCACTTCCTGGGCAGGTGTGAAGGGCACGAAATTTCCTTTGGCCTATAATGCCTTAATGATTATGTTCTCTTTGGGTGCTCTTTTTGCCCCTGGGTGCTGAGAACCCTTGCTACGCCACTGTAATGAATTTGTTAAAGTTATCAGTATAATAGAAACCATACATGTGTGTTTATTAGTGTCAGAATATACTATGTCTTCATGGAAGTAGTAAAATCATGTTGGCATATTAAGATTTGATACAAACCTGGCTGCTGCAGGATCAAATTCCACTCATACTCTTATTTTGACTGAAAATGACCAATACAACTTTTGTATTGTACATGTAATAGATAAAAGATTATAGAAATATATTTTTTTTTAGTATTAATGTATTCATTCATTAGAATAAGCCCTTACATATTTCTAACGTAAATTTTAGTACATATGTAAAACTTGTCAATTTTGTTATTTATTTTCACTCCCCTAAATTTGGTGGGTATTGTTCTTGTTACAGTATAAAAACAAAGTTTTCTCCAGAGTTTTACAAAAACCTATAAGCAGACATTGGTATAAGTGGTTATCATAAAATGATACAACTAGTAAGTTCTTTTATATCTAAATAGTAGAAAATTTGCTTATTTGATATTAATTCCTGTAGACTCCACGTGGACACTGTAAGGACTCTGCTGCAATTTCAGTAGCAAGTAGGTTTTTTACATGGAGGAGTTGCTAGCACCAAGCCAAACCCACGTCCTTTATCTAGGCTTGGGACCAGCTATGGCGTTGACGACTGCCAAGCTGTAGTTTATTCAGTCAGAGTAACCCTCCTCTTAGATGGACTGCGCTACAGGATTAAAGGGCTCTATTTACCCATAGGTGTGGGGAGAAGTTGGGAAAAGATGGATTCATACCTTTCCAAAGGAAAATAATGTAGAGTGAACGTACATAACCTCAGACAAGATTCAAACCCACTCTGCCAATTTTGTTTTCTGTGCCAGTAATTGTTATGCCACCTCTCAGTAAATTTGCCTGGACTAAGTTTAAAAGAAGAAAAAGATGAATAAATTGAAATATCAATTGATGAAAGAAAGATCAACATTTTGAAAATTCAAGAAGAACAAATTTAGAGCAACTGCAAAATTAGTTAAATCATGAAAATATTTTTATTTTTAAAATCTAATCAAAAACTCCCTAATGAGCATTTTGAAGACAGTTTTCCCTCCTAACCCAGTATGAAACATTTTTAGTCAGCAAAGGGAGTCAAGAGTTAGCAGAAAGTCATCACAGCCTGAATTAGATCTAAATATTCTTAAACAGCTTCTCCAATTCCCTAATTATCATAATTAATGCAAGGGGACACTTTTTTTCCTTTCACGAAATGTCAGTGTATGACATTTTGTAATGAAGACAAATGAGGAAACAGTCTGTATGACATTTGCTTAAAACAAATGATAAACGGAGAAAAGTCACACTTTACATTTTTTTTCCAACTCCAATGCGGCCAACCCATTAGTCCACAGAAAACCTGGGCATAAGGTTGAATGGTGATTTTTCTAGGAATGGAACTAATTTAAAATAGGATATTTGTGATAGTTCATTTGAATATCGGTATGCAAATGAAGCTGGCATCAATGATTTCCAGGCAATGCCTATCGACAGGAAAGTGAAGTCACAATCCGTAGCTATTAGTAATGAATGCTATGGAGACAAGAAAAAAAAAAAAAAAAAGGAAAAAAGAAAAGCAACTTCATAGAAAATTTGGTTATTTTTGTTATAAGTATAGGGAAGTATATAAAAGGAAAAAGAAATATAGTTGAATCACTCTAGCTAAGTTTATTGAACCAACCAGACAAAGTGGCAGGGTATTCTTCCCTTTTAGCTCATTTGTATTATAGTGTAAGTACTATCTGGCCTAGAACCTTGCAAATTTGCTTGAGTACTCCACCCGACATCTAAAAACATTTTTGGGGGAGGGGAAGTAGAAAAAATTTGTAATGGAATTTTTTTAACTCTTCAAATCCCGTGACATACATTTTAGCATAGAACCTTGCGAATGTACAAAAGTATATCTAGTAGACATTCTTTCAAGAATGGTTCTCCGTTTTTTGAGAAAAAGTTTGTTTTTTTTTTTCGAAAGAAAAAAAAAACCTGAAGCACCTCATATCAAATAAGTAAACAAGCATAAAATTGCTTGGGAAGCAGCTATTTCTCAACAAACACACATAGAAATTAAATACAAAATAATCAATCATAGTTTAATTCGAATGAATGCCCAAGTAGATATCTATAATAATACATTTGTTCTATCAAATCAATCATAAGCTATAACATCTTTGCTGTACTACATGTTGTTGTCTCGCTCAAAAGATCTGTTCATTGAACCATTTACAGATGCAGGCCCCAGACTGAAAATTGAAAATTTTTTTTTCAGAATTCACAGCAAAAAAACCAATCTGGTTGAAAATCAATGTGTTGAATTTATTTCCTTGAGGAAATTTTCAACAGTCTACATTTGCCTATTGAAGGTAATGTTTTACTAGGAGAGCTTGAAAGATCTTATAGCAGTGAATGAATCCCAACAGAGTAATATGGGGTTGATCAAGGGCAAGACCAAATATGTATGATACATACACTGGGAGCTACTCTCTCTGCTTGCTTGGAGCAAAAATTAGCAGCTTATTAGAGAATCGCTCATATCTAAAAAAGAGGCAGACGGTACAAGGGAATAATATTAATTATCAAGATCAGCTAATTGATCACTTCTCACAATGTTCCTTTGTTTCCCGAATTTGGACATCCATTTTAATATCTTTTTTCCTGAAACTACCTAAATGCTATAATTCCATTCAGGGTTTCTACTTGATGTCTCTTGTTACATCTACCTGTATAGCTTCAAAGGTCTAGTCTTCTGGAGCCAGAACTATTCATGGTGACAAGGAACATGGATTTCTCTGCAGTGTCCCTGCGGGTTCTCTTCTCTCTTTGCTGTTTGAAAATAGCTGCCTTATATGATGGTCAACTCCTTTTGTGTGTGGGGCTGACAGCTGAGGGGTTTTTGATTGATTTTCCTCTATCAGCTCGTGAATTTGAAATTATGCTGACTTTAGTAATTTTCTTTCCATCCTCACCAAATTTGGGAATCAATAAATTTCCCTTAGAAATATGCGTAGACCAACAAAATGTTTCTAGAGGGGAGGCCGGGTCGGGTCGGGTCGGGTCAGGTCGATTTATGTGATTATTCATCAACAATAAAAATGATCACTAATAATAATAATAATAAAAAATATTTCTTATTCTTTTTTCTCAAATCAATTCTCCAAAATAAAAATGTGATGAAGATTGCGTTCTTCATTCAGAAAAAAAACAAAAATATATTTTTTTAACATTTGTCGTATTGCGATTTTTAGTGCAGTATAGTTAAAGTATACTTTTCCAATAAACAAAATATGGGAAGCAGAGGTTATGGTGATCGCATAGAGGAAACATTTTATTTTTTACTTTCAGGGTCAATATCGGGGGGGAAGATTTTTTTCCACTTTTAGGGGTCCAAACTGAGAGACAATTTTTTTTTCCGCTCTTAGGGGTCAAAATGCAAGGTAATTTATTTTTCACTTTTAGAATACAAAATCGAGGGAAAGATTTTTTTCATTTTCAGGGGTCAAAATTCGAGGAAAGATTTCTCTACTTTTAGTCATTTCGACAATCCAAATGAAATTTTTTCTTCATTCTTTTGGGGTCAAAATAAACTGGGAAGATTTTTTTTTCACTTTTAGGGGTCAAAGAGGAGTGGAAGATTTTTTTCTATTTCCGGGTAAAAAATCAGAGGGAACTGATTTTTCATTTGCAGGGGTGGGAGATATTTTTTCCTAATTTTTTCAAGAGATTTATTTTTACTTTTAGATGTCAATTTGGAAGGGAAGATTTTTTTTTTCCTTTTTCAAGCAAAAAAAAAAAAAAATATTGAACTTTCCTTTTCTATTTTAGGGACAAAATTGAGGGGAAGATTTTTTTCCATTTTCTGAGAAAAATTGAAGTGGATATTTTTTTACCTTTAAAAATCAATGGGAACTTTCATTTTCTCTTTTCGGAGTCAAAATTGAAGAGGAATTTTTTTTCTCTTTCAAAGGTAAAAATCGAGGGTAATTTTTCCTCCTTCTTTTTGGTTTCAAAATTGAGGATGAAAAAAAAAGTTCCCTCTTTTGAGAGAAAGTCAAAATCATGTGGAAATTTTCTTTTCTCTAGTATGGGTTGAAATCGAGGGCGGAAAATTCTTCTCATTTTACGTGTCAAAATCAAGAGGGAATGTTTACTTTTATTTTTAGAGGTCAAAATAAAGTGGAAACTTAGAATATTAGAGGAAATTTTTTTTTACTTTGTGGGTTCATATTTGAGGGAGAAATTAACTTTCACTTTCAGGGTTTGACATCAAGACAGACCTTTTTACCATTTCTTGGATCAAAATTGAGAGTTGATTAATTTTTTCATTTCAAGTGGTCAAAATTGGGGGGGGACTTTTTTATTCTTTTATTAGTCAAAACTGAGGAACTTTTCCAGCATCACTCCCACAAACAATTTGGGGTAATGTTTTTTGTTTGTTTTTTTTCTCACATTTTAGGGGTCGAGATTGGTTGGTCGCAGGGGGAGGGGAGAGCTGCTTCCCGTTTTCAACTTCAACCCTGATACGCTTTCTGTACTATTTTCCCAATTTTTTAACATTTACCCCCTTTCAGATAGTCCCTTTTTTCTGAACATTACTCCCCTTTTCCTTTTTTAATGTTACATTACGACCGCTTTTTTAACCCCCGCCCCATGATCTCTGTTTTACATCTGTACCCCCTTTTTACATTAGGCATAGCTTTAGCCTAAATGTTTCACATTAACCAATGATCCCTTCTGTAACATTAGCCCCCTTTTTTCTAACAGTGTAAAGAGAAACTAAATCAATTTCCCAAACCGATTAAATTAAATGCTATCTGATTTCCCTCTATCTTTCTATTTCTTTTATGGACAACAATTTACTATCTTCTTGGGCGGATATTAATGTAATTTCTCACTGGTTTGTAAAATTTCAACGTTGATAGTATCACAGGCTTCTCTGTGGTTTAATCAATTGAAAATATAACAAGTCAAAATTAAACACTAGCATATGCATACACACCTGTACTTACATATTACAGGTGGTTACCTTTGGGGACTGAGTGACTCCACCAACCCAGCACTGCCGTGGTCTCGACAGTCACAATCCTTCCTTGAAACTTTAATTCTTCCAATTTGATCTCTGTTTTTGGTATGGTTCCAAGTGTGTCAATTATTATCGGCGCAACCTTGACCTTCACGGACAAGGTCCTTGTATAATTTTATTTTTTGTCAAACCCCAGTCCAAGTTGGAGTTGAGTTTATTCTGCCCCCCCCCAACAGGAACTATCAAATCTAGTGGAGTAAATTCTTCATTGTTTGGTTTAACGTGACAGTAAGACAAACTGATACATAAAATTTAAAATTACAACTAAGTAATTGCTAGGTGACTCTCTTACTAGTTGAGCCAAACTGACAAGTCTTATATACCAACAAATTTACTTTGAGGAATGGAGTTTAACCCTGTAGCAGCTAGGCTTGTATTGCTTTCTTTCATCTTTATCCAGTGATTTGCAGACAAAGGGGTTAAAATCGAGAGGGAAGGATTTTTTTTTCACTTTTAGGCGTCAAAATCTGTGATTTGCAGACAAAGCCACACCTACAATCCTGCAGACTTTCTTTTTCTGGTTCACAGGTGCAGTCTTCTTGCTTGGATGGGGTGGTCAGTCCAAAATCTCAGAGTATCTCATTCTGCTTATGTTAACTCCACTTCCGATTTGTTTTTATACTGCCATTTCTTGCATTCATCATCATCAGTCTTTCAATGTCCATCATTGGACATAGACTTTCCCCAGGATTTGCTACACTTCTCTATCATGGGCATCGCGGAGCCAGTACTTTCTGAATTAGTCTTGTTCATCTCCCTATCTTGTATTCTGCCGACCTCGATTGCGCATATGAGCTCGGGGGATCCATGTCATGAGTTGCAATGTCCATCAATTGTCCGCCATTCTTGCAACATGGCCAGCCCACTACCGTTTGAGATTTTTAATGGATTCTATGATGTCTCTGACTCTTGTCTTTTCCCGAATGTACTGTACTGTCTTGTGGTCTCTCCATGTAAGGCCCAGCATAATTCTTTCATGTGTACGTTGCATAATGACTCTGTAATTCATCCAAAGACTTTTTAAAATTTGAAATTTAATAATTAAAAATCACTATTTAAGAAATATATTTTGAATTATGATTAAAAAAATGGTTTATTCAAAAAAAATAAACATCAGTTACCTGATAAAATTTACAGGTTTACTGATTCAGAAATAGGGCTTCATGAACTTGAGCAAAACAAAAGGTAATGTACAACAAACATGTCTGAAATAGACACACTACGATCAAAATTGAAAACACAGAACTGAAGAAAGTGGATCAATCAATCTACCTAGGACAACGAATCTTCATGAAATCCTCAGAAGAAGAAGAAATCGATGGACGTCACAACTAACAATGTGGATCCCCAGAGATCACATGCCAAACTGAGGTCAGCAGAATACAAGATGGTGAGATGAACTAGATAAGTTCAGAAAGAATGGGTTCCGCAAAGGTCATGATCGAGACATCTGGGGAAGGTCTGTATCCAATGACAGATGATAAAAGACTGGTGATGATTAAGTGTACAGGAAAGAATAAACTTTTCTGCAGAATGTTCTTTTTCTTAGAAATCTGTAATAATTTATTAGATTTGGTTTTTGGCGAATATTGAACCACTACACATTTTATGAACGTAAATCATGAATGTGATATATTACTAAAAGGCTATCCTGAGAGATACCTCAACAATTGCTCAGGCACATCACACAAGGAAATCAATAAAAACAAAGATTCAACAAATGTATATTTTGTGCCAAAAAGCAAATGTTCTTTATTCCCCCTGCCATTTCAAAATTTTGAAAAATTGGCTTAGGAATTAACAGCAATCACAGAGTAAGTATTTTTAGAAATTGAGTGTGGAAAAAAACCCCAAAAAACCCATCTTATTTCTAATTCTACCATTACTTTGAATACACCATATTCTATTCAATCCTTTAAATATAGGCCATACATAAAATATCAAACACTGTTTCTATATTTGATAAAACAGATTTACAAAGGAAGTCACTCATTGTGATCACTTTGGAACAGGTTTTTTCAGATAACAATAAGCAGCTGATAATATTAAGCAAAGGATATAAAAAATTATAAAAATTCACATTCATTGTTGTTATTTTATTAAATTCATTCATTTTAAACAACTTTACATTATAAAAAAATAATAATAAAATATTCTATTATTCAATTCATTTTAAACAGTGTTTGGGACTGATTCTGACAACAATAACCGTTTGATAACATTATCCATCATTATAATGAACGACTTTCTCTATACTTTTGCTCGGTTGGGATGTTTGATTCAGTAAGTTATTTTGATTCTTTAGCTCCATTACAAGAATAATCAGAAATACAATGTTTTCTTTTCATCTGTATTCAAACACTGGCAAATATCTTTATTTGTATATATATTGTAATTCTATCCATATTCAGTTTTTCAGTTTTACTTTTATGCTATTTATAAAATTTGATTGTCTTAGTTTTTTGGCATTCTTCTTGAGTTAACATTTTTTCCTGTTATTAAGTTAAACTGAAACAACTGGCCTCGTATTTTTTTATCGAGTAGAGCGAACCACATTTTTTTGTAGTCATATCCAATAGAAAGGAAGTCATTTTACTTCAGTAGGTATTAGTAAACAAAACTTAATTTCTCAACATGCAGGCACTGCAATATGAATTCAAATTACTAAGCCAGTGATTTTCAACTCTTCAAATGATTTATGTGCGAGTAATTTGTACAACATTATCGAATAATGATACAAATGTCTGCATGTTTGTCTGTCATGCTATAAAAAAAAAAAACCTAAGCATAGATGTAGCCCAAACAATTTTGGCATGCCTACTCAATGGACTGGTGGGGGGGGAGACTAAGTTTTGAGTTTTTTTCAAAGGGTTTTTTTTGGGGGGGGGGGTTCTATTTACTATGTAATTATAATGTCAAAGTGGAACCTACTTTCCGCCCATATACATATATCCTTATTTTATACATTTCTTTAAGGGGTGTAAAAAAAACAAAACCATTTTTTCCTAAATTGAATTAAAAAGTTTTGAGAATAAAGGTATTTTTAAAAGTTTTAGCATAGGGTTCTATCTATAATGTATTTATAATGCAAAACTGGACCCTTACTTCACATTCTATATATATATATATATATATATATATATATATATATATATATATATATACACCAACCGAATAACCCATTGGTAGGACGTGTATTCAGTTAGTATGTAATTTGCTGTTAATGTAAGGCCATATCTTGAAATAGAGCAGAGAAACATGGAATAGTATGGCAAGATAGAAAAAAACACTCAAGTCAGACTTTGCAAGTCAAAGGTGGTAATCGGTTTGTAAAGCAACTCAGTACTAACTACAGGTCAGGGATAAAGCCCACTTGGAATAGCTCTCACCACCCCCCCGCTACCTGAATCGATGAGTGTTTGACCAAAGGCAACATAAGGACGTCTGGACGTAAAGGTTAGAGAACCAGACACTTTTCCCACCCACTTCATGGCATCTACTGAATAAAATTTAGTGATATATCCATGGAACTAGCATAATTTCTCTCATTTGTTCTTTTTTTTTTTATCTACATGTTTCAATCAAACATGGTTTTCGGTTGATCTGCGAAGGAGGAGTGAAGGAATAAGAATGACTACTACAAACCCCCTTTCTGTGGATCCCATAACTTAACCCCCAGCCCCCCTAAAAAAACAGCCCTTTAAACTGAAATTAAACAACATTTGGGGGATAGAGACATTCAATAAAGAGGGTACAGTCAGACAGTCAACCATTCCTGTACACAAAGCCAAAAGGCCAAAAGAGGACAGTGGTTGCTAGGAGTCAAGGCGGGTGTGGGGCATTACAATGGCAAATAAGTTCAAATATTTTTCTCCAATTTGCTAACACTTTTAATTATGCTTGTCTTCTATTGTCTTTCTTCAAAACTATTACATCAACAAAAGAGAAAAAAATCATATTTATTTGTATCACATTTAGGACCTTTTTTCAGCGCACTGATTATAAATCATTGTCCTAGGATCAGCTCCTTTATCAGGCTACATCAGGACTCGGAGCCCTTTTAGCTCCAAAAAGGGGTATTACAAGGTGATATCAGCTCACCCAAACTCTTCACTGCCTGACTCCAGATGATATTCCGAAACCTAGACTGAGACAATGAAGGAATCAGAATAGACAGCGAATATTGGAGTAACCTCAGATTTGCAGACAACATTACCCTTTTCACAGCGAACCTATCAAACCTCCAACTAATACTAGATGAACTAAGAGCAAGAAAGTCGGCCTACACATGACCTTCAGCAAAACAAAGATCATGTGTAACAACCATGACGGAAATAAAAACACCAAGATCAAAATCGAAGACACAGAACTGAAGAAAGTAGACCACTACATTTACCTAAGATAACAAACCTCCATGGAATCCTCAAAAGAAGAAGAAATCAAGTGAAGAATCAATCTAGGATAGCAAGCCTTCAGCAGAGCAATGCATCCTCCTGATAGTCACCTATGGAGCTGAAACATGAAACCTAACCAAGAGACCTCAAACTGATAAGCATACGACTTACATAAAAAAGAATCATGCTCAACCTCATATGGAGAGATCACAAGACAGCATAATATATCAGGGAAAAAACAGGAGTTCAAGACAGAATCCATTAGAAAACTCAAATGGCGATGGGCCAGTCATGTTGCAAGAATGGCAATCAACCAATGAACATCACATCTCACAACATGCATCCCCCCAAATCACATGCGTAACCAAGGCCAGCAGAATATCTAGTTTGTCTCTTCATCTTAAGAGTTAAGAAAGTATTCGCTTTGCGACACCCATGCTAGAGAGGTCTGGCAAATCCTGGGAAAGGTCTATGTCCAACGATGGATGATAAAAGACTGATGATGACGCCACTTTTCAGAAGTGTATGGTAAACAAGACCATTTTTTTTGCAATATCTTACAAATCAGCATACAAGTTGAAAGTGTATTGCTTGTATCCCCAAAAGGCTTTCATATGTTCATATATTCAATGCATTCAGGTCTTTCCTCATTTCACCTGAAAGCGGTTGCAGCACACTGAAACATTTCAAATCAATGAAAGTAAAAAGGTAACAAACTTTCCATAATAAAAAAAAAACCTTCAACTAAAAATAACCAAAAAATAGTGAAGACTTTTATTGAGAAAACTATGGAAAATCAATTATGGTTGTCATCTTTGGACCAGAAGTGATTAAAACCATGGAATTGGAAGAAGGAAGAAATGAAATTTTGTTTTCGAATGAAGCCGAGTTATTTTTGGCTAAATTGAGATATTTTCAATTATCTTCAGCTTGAACATGGTATGATAAGCACTTGAATTTCTAGGTTTTTCAAAACAAACTGTAAAGCGAATTTCAAGACCAATAAAATATAGGGTGAGCATAAAGTCTTTCTGTTTCAAATATATACATGCTGATCACTGTAACACCACCTGTACAGAAAGAAAAGTTGTACTAATTACTGCAACTTTTGTATTGTAAACATGACAAATGAAAAAAATTACAAAAATATTTATATATTTTTGTATTAATGTATTAATTTATTATAATGAAATAAGCCCTGACGTATCTGTTCGATAAATTTTCATTGAATTCTACAACTTGTCAATTTAGCTCAGTCAGTGAGACTGCCCTACTGCAATTTGTACTCCAGACCAACTAATTGCAAGGCTATGTAAATCTTACACCCCTAATTATGATGAGGATTATTCTTGTTGCTCTTGAAATGGTAGAAAAATTTTTGAGTTTGACAATAGTGAGCAGTTATAAATGCAGAAACACAACCTATATATTGTGCATACACACACACACACACAATGTTCATGTACAAAAAATGCTAATAGATATCTATTCATTAAATATACTCCTTTGACTCAAGCCTACTCTTCATTAACGGGATATTCGCCTGTCAACTGCTGTCTTCTATGCTTGGAATTCATTCGTCCTTTTTATAAATGTCAACTTCATTTGATAGGTACCACCCTCAACCTTATCTCTATTGTCATCAAACAACTCAAAGCATAGACAAAGCACAACAAAGGTGAAAATCTGTGCCGCTTGTGCAGAGTGAAGCCATATCTCTGGGCTCCAGAATCTTTCTTTCTGCTAGGTCATTTGGCACTAACCGCGTTCCGTCACACTGAGTAGTGCTTGCAACAGATGGTACCAATATGAAATAATGTAAGTCTATAATTTGCATCATCATCTTTGCAACAGAACATTAGTCTACAGCTTCTGGGTGGATGGGGACAGTATTGATTTTCTAGTGACAACATTGATTATTTAACCACCCTACTATTAATATTGTCAACTGTCTGGACGTCTTAGGACCAATAATATAGACTTATGCTTATCAGTGTCATTGTGTTTATGCACTTATAAAATCTGCCAAGTGGTATGAATGATTACTAACCTTATTAAGATAACAGTTCAAATCAAAAGATTTTTTAACATCAAAGAACAGTCTTAATTTCCACAGATTTATTGGTAACTAAAATACTTGTCTCATATCCTGAAAATCAAAAGCCACCGGCAGACTGACAGTGATTTGGGCCCCTGGGCAAAAATGGTTATTAGCCTCTTGACCCATCCCACCCTATCATCTATTCCATACAGAAACATACGATCTTAATCAGACATCTGTTTGTTTTGCTACTTCGGCCTCTGGGTGCTGCCCACTGCTGAGTCCACCCCTGGTATCAGCCACATGATTAAATCAGGTTATTACAAATGAAAACTGATATATATATATATATATATATATATGAAATAAATATTTAACAAAAATATGACCCATTTGAAGCAATAACCCTTCAATGGCGTTATACCATCTCTATGAAATTCTTTAGGTTGAGTGGTCTTAGATTCAATAAAAGTTTGAATAATGACTATCGAATCTTTCATTACTGATATGAAGCTCGAAACGTTTGACAAGATTTGTATGAAGAATATCTGATGAATAAAGAGGATGCTGAAAGACTTCATATTCCTATTCTTAAAGCTTAATATGGTCAGCTATGAAGTGTGGGGCATTTCATTCAGTTGATGTTGGATCCATTTTTCCAAATTTTTAAGCATTATCTTGAGATGATGTAATATGATCACTGTTGAAGTTCTAAAGATAACTGTTTGTAGGTCATTAATTGTTCATCATCAAGAACAGGTTAGGGCCTACCTGAATCTGCAATTCCAACACTTCAAAAGTGGTATGGAATTGAACCCACGATGCTACAAAGAGTTGAAGATTCACTTTTTCTGGTACTATATCCAGAGGCCTGGTTAATCACTCAATAGAAACTGTCACATGACCAATGGCTTTTGGCAACATCCCATGTTGTGGTTGATCAATCAAAAAATTGTAAAAAGAGGCTATCAATGAATAAGTTACTCCTCTTACCTATTGGGTAGAGATCATAAATTTTCTAAAAACCAGCATAAATGCTGCTGGACATAAATTAGGGGATCAATTCAACAAATTTACACAGCAAATTGATACCCCCCCCCATTTTTTTTTTTTTGTCAGAGGTGATGTTTTTTTTCCTTAGAAAGAAGGAGTAAATGTTTAAATTCTCAGCCCTCTAGCTCCACTGGCATGGCCTGTGTATATGATACATATAAAGCCAGCCAATCCAACTGAACTGGAAAGACCCATGTTGACATTTTCTAATATAAAAGTCAATGAGTGTTTCGGTGAGATAATGAAATAGTATCCATGCGTCAGACATGTATACATCCTGAATAACAGAAAATATATGTCCAACTGAAAAAGAATGAGTACTAGTTTTTGAACTTGAGAGAAAAAAAAATGTGGCGTGGGAAAGGATATTTAAATGCATATTGAATATTCCTAGTACAAAATATATCTCAATTTTATGTGGTTACAGTATATTTACTGCATTAATAAACCAATGTTGTAAATTTAAAAAGAGAAGAAACAAACTCTTCAATTTGATTTTATAAAGGTTTTTCTGAATGAAAAGTCAGCATTAATCATCTATAAATTCAACAGAACTTTTAATCAACCTTTGAACTCTATTGACATATTATCTGCATTAATTAATCTTCAATTGTTTTTTCTTAAGATAAATTCATTATGTTGTAACTTCAATCTTCATCTTTTGATTTGTACATCTATATTCCTCACTACAACTGAACTTATTTCTTAAACTGAAGTTCCCAAGTAGAGCATTATATTTTTTAACTAATTGTAGGTTGCATACTACAGTAGCATCCTAACGGTAGACTGCTTACTACAGTAGTAATAAAAATTCTTGAAACTTTAGTAATTTTGTTCTTTTTCATTTTGTAATGTACAAATAAATGGAGACTTGAAATGAATTTCTCATACAATAAAAGTTATATATAAAGATCAATTTGGAAAACTTTGTAGTATGAGAGAAAATACAAGCTATGAGAAATTTGCTGTATATTGCACATTCCTTATAAATTCTATGTTTGAAAATAATTTATTTGTAGATATAGGTAAATGCCAATCCTGACTGACTCAATGTGTTTCATGAAATAATTCATTTGAATCCAAAAATTTTATTATTATAAAGCTAATACAATCTATAGCCAAAGTATCAAAAATTCTTGTTGGTAAGAAGAAAGTATCAAAGATGGTAGCTCTTGTGGAAATTGGATAAAAATTGAGTTTTCTGTTTGTGTAAATTAATTTTTCAGACAATAATGTAAGAAATTATCTATAGGCAGATTGGAATACATGAAAAAATGTTTTAGGGAGTGATTTTTAAACACTGAAGGTACTAATGTATAATTTTTAAAGCAACATAGTATATGTGTTGTCATTTTTAAAGTCTTCCTTGAGAAAACACAATTACAAATATGTTCTAGTTGCTGATAACCCTTCAAAGAATTGCTAGGTATAAATTTATATGGTTGGTTTGACAGGTCCTCATACATTCACGAGGAAGAAAAATCATCTTGACAGTGGTCAAGGGTATAGTCTGCTTTATACCACTTTTTTGTTCTTACAAAAAAAAGCTGAACAGCAAAAATAGTATTCAGCATTTGTTTAGCAACAAACCGTTATGGAGGCAGCATACACTCTTCTCTCCTCTTTCCTACACCCCACTCTCCTGCACATCCCACAACCCCAACCTCTGATTTCATAGACACGCTTTACTTTGGGATAGCTGTGGAAACGTAGCCAGAAAATTTGAGTCAATTTCAAATGAGGTTGCACAACCAATTGCATATGCAGAAGAAAAAAAAAACAAAAAAAAAAAAAACTCCAGAAAGGAGAAAACCGTTAAGAATTATTGGTTGTATATCTGTATGTCTCATAAATAGACATCTAGGCAATGAATAATTTTGATATGCCCTGAAACTCAATTTTATCCAATCTTGGATATATCATTTTTCTGGGGAAGCATGCTGCATGACCCCAGACTGCCTTACTGCACCCCCTACCAATTTTCCTCCTTGCGTTTGAAATTTTTTTTGGGGGGGGGGGGTCACACAACTCTCTCTCATTCTCAGCATTGAAACTTAACAGACCACAAAGACACAAAAAGCTGGAATTATTTGAAATATTCATAATACAAATTAAAGGTCAAAAGGTAAAAGGCTTATTTGATCAATAAAAGGATGATTTATATTTGTCAATGAACAATTCAATTTCAGAATTATCAAGAGAAATTCCCAGCAGGAAAAGCTCTTTTTCTTTGAAAATCATTATTAGCAGAGACGAAATTACAAATCCAGTAGAAATCATTATGAACATTAGAGACGTATATAATTAGTAACTCATTTGTGAGGAGAGTTTGGTTATTCATTGAAAACAAGTCTGCAATTTTTGTCAATCATATCTATGAAGTTTTTTTGTTAGTGATGAAATGATGTAAGAAACAGGTCTAGTTAATCAGTCAAAAACCATCATGTGACCAATGTCTTTTGGCAGCATGGCATGTTTGGGGGATCAATTAAAATAAAATTGAAAAGGGGTGAATGAGTTACTTCTGCCTTTTGTTGGACAGTGATCACTGAAAAAAGTCTCAAATTTTGCTGGTCACAAACTAAGGGATCTATTCAACAAATTGAACTCTCCTCTACATACCTACTTGCAGGTGAGGATTAAAAAAAATTTTCTAGCACCATTGGTACTTAAGGCTTACGCATGATATATCGTTATTGAAACGAGGAGGTATGCAGGGAAACAGCGTTCTATTTTCCAGGTGGAGAGTGTTTACCCCGCCCCCTGTCCTTCCGAACTCACGGACTTTAGTGTACCCCTAGTTCCCAAGACCCATTTCCATCACTAGATATATACATACATACATACACACAGCCAACCAAACCAACTTGAAAACTGAAGAAACCTATGTCTACAGTTTTTGTCGACAGATTCTAATTTCCCTTTCATGATTCCTTTTTTTCAAAAAGGTAAACAGTTATGGAGAAATGAACGACACAGATTCAGAATTAAGTTCCTGCTTTTAAATTGGGCTTTTGAAGAACTGCTTTCTGAAAGTAGAGTCTTCCTATAATGAATTTTTATAAACCGAAATGACAAAGCAAGAAGAAATTACAATTAATTTACATAGGAAAACTTGTTTCCCAGACTCCAAAATAGTGATGATGGTATATTGGGGCTTAGTCATCAGAAGTTGAGCTTTCAATAAGTTTTATTTTTAGTCTGTATCAGTCACAGCCTTAAAGTAGTGCTTTCGAAACTTTGGAACTTTTCAGACTCCCTTCTACAGAGAAATATTCTGGTGGACACATCTTGAGGATTTTGTTTTTAGACTATTAATGAATTACAATAAAAAGACATTTTTGACCTTCAAAAATCATATTTAATCAAAAGGGATTACATTTATTTGTATTCTATAGGGTTCATGTACATAATTATGTTTGTAATAGATATTTCTCTGTCACTAGATTCATAATATCAGCTTCAGAGAGGACCCTGCTGCAGACTCTCTTGTATTATTAAATGGACCCCAAGACTCCAGTTTCAAAACCACTGCCTCAAAGGAAGGGAATTCAATGATAGAGGTGTTTCAACAAAATTTCCTATGCCTCCCTTAAAAAATAATTAGATCACCTGAGGCAGAAAGTTCTTTATAAGATTGGATAAAGTTTGAATGTTTAGTAGAAAATGGTAGTGGCAAAGTTCTGAAAAGGTTATTCTTTTTTGATGATCACATCCTAGAATCTTGTGGAGTCAATAATTGTTATTCAAAGGGAAAATACTCAAAGTTCCCAGATGTGCACTTTTATTTCTATCTAGCACTTTGTACTGAAATATCTTGCTCTTTATTAAAAATTCGCCCTGTTTCAAAACATCAAAGCTGAAAAACTTGTACAGTACCTAAGAAATAATTTTTTTTTATTGCAAAGACCATCTATTAAAAAGAGGTAGTAATCATGAAATGTGTGCACTCATCAAAAGGTTTTTCAAGACAAAGACCATAACATAAGAGACCAATATTGAATAACCTATACTATTATTGCACTGCTTCCGATACTAGTTCCTTCTCACATCAACAAAATTTGATGATTTTTGTATTTAAACAAACATGTTCTTGAGTTTTATTACTCCTTCCCCCTTTTGATGTTTCACAGCTCACAAAATGGGTGAAGAAGGTGAGGAGTCGATTGCTGTCTATAGGAACTGAAGCATAGTATCTAACAGAAATAAAATTTAAATTCACCTAGTATTTTATCCTTTATCTTCACTCTCTGTACCACCCTTGCAATGTAATTAGCATTAGTCCTTCCACACAAGTCTGAAACCTAAAATTTATAGAAGAAATAGCCCACAAGAATATAGACAGCAAAAGTAATCAATTGTAATAATAATAGACATACAAGTTTTACTTGCCTTTGCATGTTATTATAGCTAATATAGATACATTAAATAGGAAATAAATTACTTCAACAAAATTATATTTTTCAATTGCACAAATATACAAGTAATGAGGTTATCTTAGTTTTCATTCCCAACAGAATTTCCACAGGTCCAGCTAGTTCAGTATAGAAGCACTTGACTGATGGACTTTTTTTTCTCCACCAATAATTTACTATCATTAAAGCATTTCTGCTGTCCTCATAGTAAGAAATTATTTACTACTACATGATGGTTAGGCTAGGAGTTGGAATCTTTAGACACCAGACAGTTAATTTACAATGATTGGAAAAAAAAAAGAAAAGAAAAAGAGAAAGAAAAAAGTGAATGAGAGATTGACATTAGGGTTTTTATTCCAGTGTCTACTCTAGAACAGAGTGTTTGTATGTGTATGTTACTAGTTACTGGCTACTGAAGGGGCTAATAGATACACTAGGAAATTATTAGGCTCTAATTTAATTACTATCATACCAAGTCAACAGCGCAACCAACAGTAGTGCCATGAATCTTCTAAGACAATCTATTTTTAGCTTCAGTTTTTGATCCATGAATACTAATTTGAGAGACATTAGCAGGCGTAGCTTAACTGTGGAGATCGTAAGCTATGCTCAGAAGTGACTTGAGTGATTAATTAATCTTAGAAATAAAATGATCACAAAGGTGCATGCTTGGAATGGACTGGACTTTGTGGTATGTGGAGCAGCTTGTCATAATAGTCATGTAGAATTAACTTTCCGTCCATCGTTCAAAACTATGTCTTCGAGGTATTTCACTTACTTTTCGTCAGTGTTACTAATTAAAATATAAAATATCTAAATTTAGATCTAATTTTAGATAAAAGATCTATATCTTTAAAATTCATGTTGGTTAGATTTCCCAAGAACTACTGATCCAAACAACTTCAAATTGACACTGCAATGCCCAGTTGTTGAGGTATCTCAGTGCACACACACACACAAACAGATTTCTTCCATATAAAGCCTTCATACTATTTTGTACTTTTTATATATATATATATATATATATATATATATATTGCTCTTGCCAGTAACTAAAAAACTAAATGTCTATATCGGCTGCATCCATTCTGGTTTACTGGCTTGCAATCACGGACGAAATAATTCTTCTTAGCAAATCATTCGACCAACACCATGTATGAGATAACTTGTCTTACAATAGTGCTTCTATTATCATTTTTTGGGGTTTTTTTGACAAATACTTATGTAAATATTACATTTATTAGACATTCTGTTCCACATTAGTTGATTTCTCTGAAAATAAAACCATTTTGAACATGTTATGAAGATTTTTTCTCAATTTTTTTTACAAGAAAAAAAAATCTGTCACAGGAGTTATGTTAGAAAATGTACTCGGCAGCAGACAAATTGAGGATCAGAAAGAAAAAAAAGAAAGAATATCAAATACTTTCCATAAACAAAAAGAAAAAAAAATTGTACAAACATAAGGATAGCAAGATCGTCTCTTTTTTCAATTGCTTTGAATCAGAACAAGATCCAGATAGATTCTTACATTAACTCAAGGCGAAACAATATTGAAAGTAAAAAAATGAAAATGCTAAAATTGAAAACAGATGAAAAAAACATTTTACCACTTATTTTGAAATTGTTCAAAACCGAATATTCTTCTCTTTTTAAGATAATACTTGATTTTGGAGCCAAAAAAGTAGCAGCTAAGAGAAAAATGATATACAGTTCCTGTCTCAGTATATGAAGAGTATAGCATGCAAGAAAAATAAATGAGTCATCTTGAACATTTTTAAGTAACCGAGTTAAAAGCAAACTTTACATAGGACTTTTGAAAAATATGGTAGTACTAAGACTCATATGCCTTGTTTTTGAGATTGGACCCCGGATCTGTCAGACATCAGTTTCATGCTTTGAGACTGAAATATAAGAGAGTCAAGAATAGAGAACATGGGAAAAAGTTTTCAGAGACGTTCTTTGTTTTAATGTAGTTCTTTTGCTTTTTACTGAAATATAATCATATGCATTTGCAATTCATCCTATTTAAATAAAACCCAGAACTTTGCGAACAAGTGCAATACTTCCAAAAACAAAAAATTCATTCCTTAAGAAGGGATACCAAAGACAAGGTATTTAATGGATGTTGTTGCAGAATACAAAAGAAAGATTTGCCAGAAATTTAATTGTTTCTAGTCTTAAATTTGTACCAAGAATATTACTGGCACACTTTATAGACCTGGTATGTCACCAACATTGTAGAGTTTATAATCACTTATATACACAGCTTGTTTCAGTTACAGGATATAAACATTTCATTTGAGACTGAAATGGATAGTCAAAGGGCAAAACCTGGAGTAAAACACTACCAAGAAATGAAAAAGTGACATCAATAGTGTAATACTCTTAATATTTTATTGATTTTATATCCAATATGGTCATCTATTGCAAATAATATTTACGGTCTTCTATGCTTTTGATATACTTAGTCGTTTCAACCAGAGATTGTAAATGTTTAATGCATTACTTATTTGACAGAGGAAATAAAAGCTTTTTGTCTTTATTTGGCATCTCTAAAATGAAATACAGCCTTAACAGTTGGCTATCCACATACATAAAAACTCAATGTATATCCATTTATACCATATATTTTGGTGAACAAGATGCCCCAACAATGTTATCCTATAGGCCAGATGTAAAAATGGTAACTAAAAGCTGAGCTAAAGCCATGAGATTCTGACTGACTTTGGGATCTCATCTTATCCGAAGGTAGCATCAAAGATACATGGTATATATGAGAGAAAGTCAAAAAGTATTGCTAGTTCAAGTTCAAAATGGATGAGTACATTCCAAACAAAATGGGTTTAAACATATCTCTGGGATAAGTGGATGGCTTTTAAATTCTCTCATTGATACACTTGTCTGTCTCATTAGAGTGCATCCATAAGAAAAGGATACTTTTTGTGCTGTGGAAAAATGGATTTAGAGTGCAAGGCTAATATCAAATCTTCAATAAAATTTGAGTGGAAATCTTTCAAAATTATTGAAGCTTGACAACAGGTTTATGGAGACACCAGACAATGATGGGGGCTTATTATGAAGGAATTTCAAGAAAATTGAAAATTGCATTGAGGAGAGTTGTGTCAAGAAAAGAACTTTCCATCATGACAAGTCTTCTTGATACTGTTCACTGGGCTACATTACTTCACTCACTGATCACCTTCATATAAAAACAATATGACGTCATCAACAGACAGCGTCTCATTGGTGCAAGGGTCACAAAATATATTGATATTGACAACTCTTCCCCTTTTTCTTTAGAGATGATTAGTGTCTTTACAACAATAAAAAGGTTTTCTGTGTCAGTCACACTGAATGCTAAAAAAAATAAGCAATTTTCTACAGATTGTTCAATTAGTTTAACAACACTTCGTTCCACTACAGAATGCACAGATACTACACTCTGATCTTAGGTGGAGGGCCAGGGGAGAGAAATTTTGATCCTAGGCAGAGTGAAAACAAACTCTGATACTAGACAGAAGTACTGATCCATACATAAATAATCCTACCATTTTTTATGGGTACTATACTACTTTTAATATAAAACTTCTAGTTCATGACATATTTGATTTGAAAGTAGTCAGCATAATTACATAGCATAAAGTTCAATCAAAATAGAATACAATGACACCAGAAATGTGAAAGAAAAACAAATCAGATATAAAAACAAGCACAAACTAAGATATTTTAGTGGAGAGAATATTTTTATTTTGGTAGAAATTTCAACAGAGTTTAACAAAAAGAAACAATGAACACAAGTTAATAGGAAAAAGATTTTTTAAAATTGTAAAAAGCAACGGCAGATTTGATGTTTTAAACTTTGGATTTGGTGGGGAAAAATCAAAGAGGAAAAATGAGGATTCAAAACAAAACAAAGATTGAAAAAATTAAACAGAATTTTGTAAAGAATAAAAATTTTACAAACATTTTTGTTACTGTAGTTATTCAGGTAAAGCCTTTAACAAATTCTTATGTTCAATTATAAACAAATATTTCTCATTCATTCTTTCACAGAAAAAGAGAGTCTCGGGTGTTTTCACCGACCAATATAAATTGTCTCTTAAATGCATTATGAGAAATATTGTCATTGTTTTTTAACCACTTCTCCAGCATTTGGAAACAACCCCAACCTCATTCCCTCCCAGGAATATTTCAGTGGTTAAAAGGCCTCATAAACCCCATTATGCCAGACAGTCGAGTATTATGATGGGCTGTACAGTCACATTATATCTGTAGTGTTATGAACTATGTACACATGAGCCACATATCAATGAAGGCAAAATATATTCACACATGCACACATACATATACAAACACACATACATGCACACATACATATGCAATAACATAACGTGATGGCAGGAAAATTGTACTTCAATGATTAATAGGTTTATACAGACAGTCTCAGTTCCAGAAATCTTACTGCTTACATTTGATTTTTTAAAATAATGTCTCAGTCACAATAAGAAGCCAAGAGGTTATTTCCATTGTCCGTTTTTGTGAAGTTTTTTTCCCAACAAAATTCAATATTTTTAGCATTTTCTTTTTGACAAAGACTGTCTTAATTTATGCTTCTATTGAATGGCTGCAAATATTTTGGAGGAGGAAAATATTTGAAAAAAAATTACATTGCTAAGATGAGTGTATGCAAGCATATTTAAAGTCTCGGCAAAATACCTGAAATTATTCTTAAATGCTGTTATGTAAAAAATTAAGAGTCTGTGCGTATATCACTATGCTTTGACACTGTTTTAATAAAAATTGGGATCTCAAGAGTGAGAAAACATGGTTGAAACAATAAGAACAGTCTTCATGATTGGCCAAAAATATATCATCAAGTGCAATGGAGAATCTTCAGGCAAAAGTGAAAAAATTCCAAATAACAAAAAGCTTTCAAATTGCACATTTTCAGAAAAAGAAATTTAACCTGAAAAGAAATTTACAGGTCATAATTACAGCAATTAGATTTTTAAATACCAATTTCTTTAGAACAGCCATTCTCGATGGGGGCTCTGATGGCCCCCCCCTTAGAGGCCCTGGCACACTGGAAGGGGGCCCATAGACTTAAAATAAAAATAAATGGATTTCTGTCTATCTGTTCATGTTGTATCCCTGTTTGATAAGGGGCCCTGGAACCTGAGAAGAGCTCTCTAAGTGGAGAATGGCTGCTTTTTTTTTTTTAAAGAAAAAAAATCAATGTAATACCAAAGAAACCTAGGATATTTTTACTGTTTTTTTAAAAAATAAATTTAAGTCTTTCTCGGACTGAGCATGCATATGCATGGTGAAAGAACGAAAGAGAATTAGTGCAAACAGAAGTTAGAAGCAGCTGATGTTCTACGATACCAATCAGCATGTGATGAGATAGGAACTAATTTAAAAGGTACAGTGAGTAAGACACAGAATAGATCATTGGCCAAAAGCAGGAGTAATGTAAATAACATGCCCTGAATATCCAATAGGCCATTCATTTGTCATTTAGTACCCCACCATTTTATACGCAGTTGAAAAATCACTTTGATATCAGTTTAAATGGGGAATGGGTTCAGCAGAATATCATTTCATAGTTCTTTAGAGCAAAACAGAAAGCATAACAAATGCTAATAATTAAGTTATCAGAAAATGAGATGATTTTTTTCTTCAATTAACCAGTTTATATCAAATTAGGTCAACCATGTACTTTACAGAGAACAGTGTAATAATTTGGGAAGCCAAGTAAATATATATATTATAGACAGAAAATTATTTGTAGGCTAGGTAAATGTGTTCTATTTGAAGAAATTCAAACTGACATGCATAGCAATGCATGCATATTTTAGCAACATATCTAAAGTGATGCCTTGATATATTAGCTTCAACAAAAAATATGGTCTGAGTACAATTCAATTTGGCTTCCAAATAATCAAATGCAAATAATTAAAAGAAAGAATTAAACATCTTCAAATTACTATTCGTTTTGTATTGTATTTGATATGAAAAGAAATCATTCTAATTATGTATATTAGTTATCAAGTATTAAAAACATGCTTAGTCTGCTGAAGTAATTTTAATTTAGAAATAGTTTTCTCTGCTTTAGTGATATTTATCTTTGGAAATGTGGGAATAAAAAAACCTTTTTCCCCAAATGGTACTTTTGTATGAAGTAGAAGATTAATTTCCATAGTTACATTCTTGTAGAAAATTTCTCAGTTCATGGTATTAAAATTTTCTAAGTCTATAGTAAAAATGGCAGTGAAAATATTTAATCCTGCTTCATTTCTCCATTTTTGTTTATCAAACTCATCAATATGATGTAAGTTTTGCATCTTCTTGGATCTAAGTAGAAGCTAACACATTTGTACGCACACACACACACACACTTATGCACAAAGGAACTTTAAAAGAATTTATGTATATATAATTAAAAGATTTTCCTCAAAATTATCATTCAATTACTGTATATCAAAAAGTTTTCTTCCTTTTCCATTGGCTGTGATAAAAGTATCATTTCTGGAAGATTAAGTGAGTGCTATCAGTTTAAGCACTAATTACCAATGTTGTTATTTTGAGAATTGTTGGATATTTTCTTTCTCATCAGTTAAATCCATGCATGAACAGCTTTGAAATATCAAACAAATAGATTGAGCCACCATGAATTAGAACGAGATTTTGAATTCTAAACCAAATTATTTTAAAATCAGGAAAAATTATCTTCAATGAAATCTAAACCTCATACCCAACATGAGTATAAACATCTATTACTACTAGGCCATAGGATGGATACTCAAAGTGCTTGGCTGGATATCTTGACCCTTGTTAAGCATGAATCTAAACTTCAGTGAAGGCATTTTTTTTTATTTATTTCCAAGGGGAGAAATTCTTTGAAGCTAAGAAATTTAAACTTAGATTCACTAAAAGTTCACGTCTATTCCAGAACAAAAAGCATTTGCTGACAGGCTAATTAATAATTGAAATGGATGAGAGAGTCAAAACAACATTCAGGTCAGGAGTTCAAATAATACAGGATGTAATTTCTATACCTTTGAATTGAAAGAAAAATGCTTTTAAAAATAAAATTCCTTCAAATCATTTTTTTTTTTTAACTTGCGGATAATTACTTATTACTCATCAAGTTCAATTCAAAATGCATTTCAGAATTTACAAATAGAAAGAGACCTAAAAATCCCTCTTAGCTTATGCTTTCCACTTATTTAAAAGCAAATTTAAACTCTTAAATACATTTCAATGCAGTTACAAAATGAAATAACTAAAAATTTCTTACAAGATATAGAAAATATTATAAAAATTAAACATCAAAATGATATTTTTCCAGATATCAAGCAATAAAAAAAATATTTACATGTAAGTGTGTGTGTGTGTGTTTATTTTGAGTTAGTAAATAAAATTGCTAGAAAGTTTATAGAAAACAGACTTATTAAGGGGGCAGTTTTTTTTCACGTTCGAAATACTTTATAAAGTCTTGAGATAATTTTAACAGGAACAAGTTAAAAAAAAATAAAAATAAATCATAGAAAGACTATTATTACATTATATTACAGATTTTTAAATCAGTTATATTCACAAGTGAGGTGATTATACCCAGTAGAGTGACTTGGTACTATCATGGATAAATGGCATTTCTTTGATACTGGAAAATATAAAAATCATACAAATTCATAATAATTCTTTATATTGTCTGGAAAAGAATTCATCAGTAAAAAACTAAAAAGGGAAATTTTAGAAGATATGAGTGTATTGTAAGTGATAATTTTCTCATTCAATTCAACATAATATGCAAATTAACTTTTATGAAATAATAAACTACAAAATTTCTAACTTTGAAAGTTGAAAAATCCAAAGTTGATGGTAAAAATTTTAATAAAAAAAAAACAAAACGCATGAATCTTGTTTTTCAATCATTTCACAGATATAACATTTTGAGAAATTTTTTGAATGCAGAGAAGAAAGTATGTATTAGTTCTTTGGCAAATGATTTTAGACAATAGTATTAAAAAATAAAATATGTTAGCTCTTACAAAAATGTGTTTAATGAAGAAAATTCAGTACTGATCCAAGTCAACCCACCTGATCAATTTCACCTCATTTCAGTCAATGTAGCTGTATAAACCGTAAAAGTATTATCTTTCTCTCCATCTCACTGTATGTTTTGGTTAAGCTTCAAATTTTTCTTTCAACCCACAATTTCCATCACAGATGTCAGTATCATTCACATAATATATCTCTTGAAAACAATTAGAAAAGTCTACAAACTCTAATAGGAGTTTGCAATAAAAAGCTATCAGCTCTGGGGAAAAATCTTTTTTCTGTGTTAGTAGACTTGCTTAAAAAGCCAAGTTCTACAACAATTTAGGGTAAAAAAGTTTATTTTAAAATCAGGCTCTTCTTGGAAAAAAAAAAAAAAAAGATGTCTTTCACAACATAATTTATACATATTATTCATCATCCATAGTTTAAGTCCACAAAGACAACCCCTCCCCCAACCCAATAATTATATCCCTGACAGCAGCCCATGCAGAGTTTGTATACCTTCCCAGCTGTAAGATAATGCAGCATGCATTGCTAAGGATGGTGGTGGTTATAGTCCATATAATTTGAAGAGGGCGTCACATGTACCCAGGGAAGTTCCTTTCGTTTATCTTTGGTTTTTGAAGATTTTGAGCGTTGACTGGCCTTGCTACGGAGACTGCGCCTATCAACAGTAGCATAGATCGGGACAGCACTTTGGGCACTAGGACCAGCAGCCATGGTACCTCCCATAGCCATTGGAGTAGCATAGCAAGGAGCAGTAGTAGCATCATTCATAAAGGTATCATAGCTTGGTGGTTTCTCTGAGCCAGCCAAGCTAGGTGGACCACCATTAGATGGGCCGATGCTCTCAAGACTGGTGGTGTGGTCTATGCCTTGTAGTCGATGGTCTTTAAAACTACTCTGAGCTGGGCATTTGTAACGCATCTTGACAAACTCCATTTCATCATTCACACTGGTAGCTGCAACAGAAAAATTAGCAAAAAATCAAGCCAGTGTAAATAAAAGATAAGTAAGATAAATCATGATGATATTTCTAAAATTTAGATCATCTACTGGTATTTAATCATGAAGAATGAAGAAAGCTAAAAGATTTGAGAAGATTTGAACAATGGTAACAAATATCTATTTCGGTAAAGATTCCAAAAAGATATCTTATATTCTAAATATTTGATACTGCAGCTCTGAAAATATACTTACGCTCTTGATATTGGTGGGCAGTCAAGAAATAATTCTGAATATTAATTATATCATTTGATTGAAAAATTAACAGGACAATTATAAGTAATTTAGAAAGGGTGGTTCAAGTCAACGGATAAAGAAACAAGTGGCACACTTCAGGCAACAGTCAATTGCAGACTGCTATTGTAATATAACTTTACATGGTACCTGTAATAGCCAACAGCAAGAAAAAAAAATGGAGACTGTAAGTCTTCGGGAATACTCTAATAAATCTATAGGTTTTATAACCAACCTTAATAGTTATCTTTTATTCAAAGAGTCTTTTTTTAAAGAAATAATTGAACTTTTTTTTGTTACTTATGTTGTTTCCACTATGTTTCAGTCAACCCATTCACTGGCCTTCTTCAAAGTAATATCTGAATGGAAAGAGAGGGTTTCTTTTTCTGGTAGTGTGGCTTTCATTGCTCAACGAAGACAAGCTATAGATTTCTTTGTTTAACACAGAAAGGAATTAAGAACCCATCCATATTAAAAAATAATGGAAGAACCTGTTTTTGCATGTGTTGTTGAAAATAGAATAACTTATATTACAAGTGTTGCTGTTATTGTTTAGATTTTCTGTTTGCTACCATTTCTTGCTTTGCACTACCAGAAATAGAGACTCTCTTACCATATGGATAATATATCTATAGAATGAAAAAATTTAGATTTTCAATTGTCAGAAAAACTCTTTGAATAATAATGAGTCTTCTCAAAATTAAAGATAACATTAATAGTTACCTCTACACTGAATATATATAAAATATATTTTAGGCTTTTATACACATTGGTGCAAAATAAAAGAATCTTAAAAAATACAAGAACATAATAGTTAAAAAATTGAATATCATAAAAGAGTGTATAATTGCATTCATTTGATACCAACTGTAGTTCTTTGGTGGCTAAAAGCTATTTGACTATTGTATAATTGTTTTCATGGCACCAAAAATATTCAGACTGGTATACATTTTACATGTATAATCATGAGTGAGCAATGACAGGCCAGCAACTTTGTTTTCTTCATGTTGTGCATCAAATCAGAATCCTGTAATCAAGTGTTCGTAAACTGGTAATTATTTAGAATCATTGACTTGCTATGAATAAGAGGGGATGATTGAAGTCTAGCAACAGCTGGCTTTGTCTCTGGAATTTAGCTGCACAGCAGAGTCACATTGAAAACTTGATTGAACAAAAAAAAAAAAGAAAAAGAAAATGTACTTTGAGCTAAACAATGTTATTTCTAATATACAGAAACCACATTGAATTAATTAGATATCTCTGATATCTAGAAAATAATCTTCTGTTATGATAAACAAATTCTGTTTACATTTGACCAAATTTTATTTTGACATTGACAGAAAACAAAATTGATTAGTTGTTGCCTATTAGAATACAGTGTTGGTCATATTCTAGATGTTGTTCTGATAGGCTTTGCTAATCAAAAATGATATGCTGCAGTTGTAAACAAAATCTTCATATTTCTATATAGACTATTTTGTCTGTATTGATGGTAGGAGTAAACAGTTTTCAATTTTCTGAAATCTTTGAAGCACTGCATATAGTAAAAAATTAAAATTTCAAAATTAAATGTACTAAAACCAAACACAAAACATAGAAGCATTCGTATATAAATGAATACATGCAAAAGTGTAATGACAGATAAGAAGCCAAAGAAAAAGTTATGTATAAAAAAGAAAAAGGAATCCATGCTGCATACAAAACCTGTTCAGAATGAGAAACGATTAATTAGGAGTGAAATGAACATTCACTTGATGAACAATATGAAAACAAATGCTAGTTTCATTCTATTTTTAAGACACATGCGATAAATGAAGACTTTCTGGGACTGGCTCAGTTCTTTGCTACTGGTTATAATTCCTAAAAAAGAAATGAAAAAGCCCTGTAAGAAAAGGGCTGTAGACATACTGCAGTAGTCTTAGATTCCGGGAAATAAATGAGCAAGCTTTAACATTCAGGTTTATTTGAGAGGTTATGAAAAGTTTATAGATAAATTTTGCAGGATATAGAAGTGAAACAAGAAAGGAAGAATGAAATATGAAAAGTAGTAAATACCTGTTAGTTGAGAAAACTTTAAAATAAAATTATTCTAATTTTCTAAGAAAGATTGCAACCTTTTCTCCAGCGAGTCAACTATGAGGTAATATACTCTCAACAATTCATCAATAAGTTTATAACAAAGGTTTGTTGTAAATATGTACATAAGAACTGATTCAATTGTTTACAAAGGTTGCATGATTTTTAATTTTATTTAACTTCGGAAAAAAATTTTTTTTAATGAACTTTGCAAATTGAGAACACCCAATGAAAAAATGTCCTAGGGCATATAAAACAATAAGTGATAGATTTTCTTCTCATATACATTCAGTGACATTCTCAAATCCTCACCAATTCAATAAAACATGGAAAGCAGTACAATACCAACATGTTATAGTCATCAAATACTCAATGAATAGATATAACGAATTAACGACCTGTTACAATCTAGTTAGAAATCTGAATGTAAGACAAAAGTTTACAATTTAATTCATGCTGATTTGTGATACCAAATGTACCTATAATTGTATCTTGAATGAGAAACTAATTAAAACTAGATATTAAAGCATATAGTTGCTTGTATCTAGATTCTTGAAAAACAGACCCCAAAATTTAGCTTTTAACATTATTGAAGTTATTATCACTAAATTTTTTCCTTTATGTGTATGGCAAGATATTGCTAAGTGAAGGGAATCAGGAACGAATGAAAAATATTTACTTTGTGCAGCAGTGTTAAAATGTACACAAGATTTCAAAAGATTTGGTGCAAGAACCAAATATTTATACAAAAACGAAAAAAGTTGGAAACAAAATATTTTTAATGCCAATAATTTCATGATTCAAAATAAAATATAATAAAATAGAGATCTTCACTTCCTCATATCAGAAGTAATTTGGAATTAATCAAAATTTTTAACAACTTCTCTACACACATGATCCTTGTTATAGATCACAGTAGTGTTTCAGAAAAAACAAGTAATTTTATAACTGAAGTTATTCCAAAGTACAACTTTAACTCTAAATGCATAATGACCAGTCAATATCAAAAGACCCTACGAATATAATGATACATCAGAAGACCATCTGAACTAATTTCAAGTCTAGAATAGAAATTTAGAAGCTGTAGATAAAAGAAAAGTCATAACACCAAAAGCTTCAAACAGTAATTGATTGGTAGTTTCTTTTCTATGATTTCAGTTGGCAATTCTCTAACCAGCAAAATGTTTCTAGAAGGCAATTCCTCTATATCAGTTATTATGTGAAAAAATTCCTCGAGATATCACTTTTGATTTCCATGCATTCCAATATTAGAATGAAATTGAGAATATTTAAAGCTGGATAAGCAAAAATTTCATAAATTCATAAACACACATACAACTTCTGCATCACTAAAATAGATTGATAAAATTCAAGTAATTTTACATATTTTATAAAAAGTAGCAATAAAATGAGAATAACAACAAATTTCAAACAAACTAATAAAAGATTATTCAAGAATTAAATACTTTGTAACATGAAGAAAAATTGGAGAATTTTCAAAGAAAAATTGAAGATAAATATTTTTGAAGGAAAGACTATAGAAAATGATAAGCAACAATAGTAAAGAATACAAAGATATACAGCAACAAGCAATTCACATTTCAAAATGCAGCTAAGTATAACTAGCATTCAGTAAAATCAATGTTCCAATAGACATTGGCAAGAATTAGCTATTGAGGCAAAAAACATATTGGATTAAATAAATTACTCAATACATTCCACACTAATTTCTAACATCTCTTGCCATCCAACTTAGGAATTTCAAGAAAAAAGAAATGTCTCAAAAAATGATTTCAATGATATCTATTGAACAATACAACAAGGAACAGCAAAAACATTGGACCATTAGTTTATATACAGGTATTTGCTCCTAATCATAATTTGATTTGCTCATTTGAATCTGAATGGCTAGCCTGGCTAGCAATGGAAAATCATTAATGGAAGAGAAAACATGATCAAAAACAAATTACCAAAACTCATTTGTGACCATTATGTCCAAATATATCAATCCTTTTTTTAGGTTCATTTTAGATTGCCATGTTTTAATAAAATATGTAGACATTAGATATTGCCACAAAAAAAAGAAAAAAGAAATCATGAGAAGTTTTAATGACCAAAATTAAGAATTTCTTTTATGTAATCTGTAATTCCCATATCAGATTTCAAATAATATTGAAAGAATAACAGAAGATAGATAAGAATTCATTAGCTACTTATTTGTTAAGCTGAAATTTAAATTAATGCCAATATAAAGAAAACAAACAATCATTAACAGAATTTTTTGTGTGAAGTTTATAGCACAAATTGTATTGTTTAGGAAATGGTTGTTCTCAATATGAATAATATGTAATCCAAAATATTTCAGAGTCCATTCTTGTTGAAAGTTTGCAGATAGTAGGATGGTTTTGACTTCAACCAATCTGTCACTAGTTCTGTGTGTTTTTGAGACTAAGAGAATTAATTTTTATTGGATTTACATGATATTCATTACAAAACTGCATTTAAAAATCTAAATTCACACATTCAATGTCTACAGGCCTAATGTAAATAATCATACTGAAACAATGAATTAAAAATATCAGTTGAAATTTTGAAAAAATATTTTCAGCTTTCAAATAAGGTATTGCAGGAATTTTGGAATCAAAGCTTTTTTTGAAAAAGTTTCAAATTAAAAGATGATGAGCACAGCTAACCAATTTAATTCTAATTATTCATTCTATGCATCCTCAATATTTGAAACATTAGAAAAAGACGTAAAATTAAAAATAACAAAATTTAGAGGATATATTTTTGCTCTATCTAAACTTATATGGATTGTTTTGCTGATTAACTTGGTTAAGGCTTATCAGATATCAATTAAATCTTGAAGGAGGACCAGGTTGAATTGAAAACATGGAAAGCAGGACATTTAGCTCTAGCAGAATTATTACACTATAGAAACCTACGAAAGATTGGTGGCAGCAGAAGATTTGGTTCATATCTAATGATGATCAGATCAGGTGAGGATTTATCAGTTCAAGATTGTCAACTTTCATTATAGAGTTGACTGGTTACGTTAGCCGCCATCTTTGTATAACTATTCAGGTACCAATAGAGTAACCATCATAGTTAAGTAAGTACAATGCTAGAAAATTTGAATATCTATCTTCAGTAACAACAATATTTATGTATAAGAAAAGTAGATTCATCTCATCTTTGAATGTGCATTTTTTTAAAAATCTAATAATGTGTAGGAAAGTTTATGATCACATTAAAAGACCTTTTCAGATTTAAAAAAATGCCAAGGTTTGGGTCTTCTTTGTTAGTCCCTTCCACACTAAACAAACAATCAAAGCTAGAAAATGCTTTTTAAAAATTTTTTTCAGATTACTGGTTCATAACATTTAATACATAGTTAAATTCAGGAGGGTTATATATATATATATATATATATATATATATATATATATACACACACACATATATATATATGAAAGCTGTGCACTGCAAACGAAACTCTGATTTTCAGCGATTTGCAAGCTCATAGAATGAAATGTAATCATCTTTAATAAGGTTTATAATTATAACACAAATTTGAGAAGTATTTATGACAACAGTAGAGTTATGGATACTGCAGCAGGCCTTTAATGTTTTCAATTTTTTTTGTATGTATAATTGTGACAATCTTTCTTTCATAAAGTAATACAAACAAGGATTGAATGAAAGCATCAAGATATTTTTTGGGCTTTGATTAGGCATCAGCATTCTTAATTCACAAGATGATTTTTGGATTTGTTATAATGAATATTTGAAAATACAGCTTCAATTTGTATCATATCAAACTGAGGGTGTTTTTTTTTTAATTTTCAGGTGGCAGATTGGTGTTTCTGGGCAAACAGAGGAAGTGATTATTATTTTTAAGCTTTGCTGCTTCCTTGTTGAGTAATGGAGCTCTTACTAACTGAAAAATAAAATATATACTGACAATAAACATTAATATTGAACTTCATACAATTAAAATAGTGGCTAGATTTCAGTCAAGAGACAATATTCTTTAACAGAGAAAGACTACCTAACATGAACACATTTCAAAGGAAATAATCAAGCTATAATGGCAAAGAAATGTGTTAACATGACAAACTATAAAATAAATAGAAGATGAGAGAGAGTGGGTCAAATACGTACGCTTCTTCATACAAGTGGCTGGGTTTAATCCAAAGGCTCAACAACTGCTCCACTGTGAGGAAAAGGGTGAGCACGACAGCAGGCAGAAACAGAACAAATCAAAAGACATATAAGCAAAAATAGAGGAGAACAAAGTTGAGTGCGGCCAATTTGGATTGAAGAAAGGAAGCATGATAAAAACACAAATAGCTGTACTACTTAGAATTGTAGGAAGAAGAAAAACACTTTTTCTTCTCATATATCTTATCCAAAATAAAACTCAAGTGAATGAAGAGGCAGCAAATAAAGCAAGAGGAAGTGCACAGTAACTCTTAAAAATGGATAATTGTTAATATTTTGTAGATTGTCCAATTGCTAACATATGACTGCTCATTTGGAAAGGTATACTTTCTTTTTCAAATTGACTCTTGTAAGAAGTGGTTAACTATGCAATCTTTTGTGCTAAGTTCTGTGACTAATTAAAAAATGGTTTTATCAGGGAGCAAGACTGTTTTCTTTTGTAACTCCCAACAAATCTGCTAACTATAGAGATACATCCTCTCTTGGATTCTCATTGTAGCTGTTCAAATGAGGAAGAGCAGAGTGAAATGTGTAGGGCTAAATATCCTTTCTGAAGTTTTTTCCTTAGGATGGCCATGAAAATGGCCCACTTTTAGGAGAGGATAAAAGCAAAACTATACCTAAAGGTCTTCTTAGTCTAAAAATTGTAATAGTACCTTGAAATTTGAGAGGAAACCGATTTGCAAATTATTTCAATGGTTGGGTTTATCAACTATATTATTCTATACCAACAATTATTATTTCTGACAAATAATAACCATGCAAGAAAAATAAATGCATACATAAACTCAGATTCTTTAGATAATGTGCTCATTTTAATGTCTGTTCACAATCTAATTAGAAATACTAGAATTTAAAAGATTTCATCTCAGCAGAAACATTTCATTGATGCCAAAAATAATGAAATCAGAGATGCTTTAATCTATATGGAATTAATTATACTAATTAGCTAACATATTGAAAAGAAGTGCGCAAAAAGTCAATTGAAAAAGAAAACATGTTGTTTTAACAACTTACTTATAACAAATCAACAGTTGATGATCATGATTGCTTTTTTTGCAAATGATTAGGTGTAGTGGTGGATATGTATGCATTTATTAGTCAAAAGTAGTCAATGATTAACTGTTTCTTAATTTAAAGATTTTTATCATAGATTTTAAAGCATTTATTATTTTATTGAATAAAAGAAAAAAATCAGAAATTGATTAAGCTGCAAGGGAGAAAATCTAAAAACTCATATCAGTTTGATCTTATGTAAGAAAAATTCATTATTTCTTGAATAATTATTCTTAATAAGGCAACCAAAGAAAAGTTGAAACAATTCAATGATAAAATACACAACTATAAGGACTAGTTGTTGACAGTAATTTCTTGAGAAAGCTACAACCAGATCAAGCAATATAATTGCATTAAATGTTAGCAAATAAACTGATTTCCAAGTCTAGAATAAACTTCAGATGCACTGCCTGAAATGCAATAATCTTACATGCATGCATGTGTATTTTATGCCCTTCAACTCTGAAAATCTTCAAATTTAAAACCTAAGAAAAAAAACAAAAAAACTTATATCAAATTTAAGTACATAAGTAATGATCAAATATTTCCAATAAAAACCTCTCCTCCTCTTAAAAAAAATACAGAGGATTTGTTCGAGAAAGAAATATTGTCAGACCAAAATCTGAATTAGATTAGGTGAAATTTCAATTCCCCAGAACTTTAAACAAGCAGATTTTACCCCTAGCCACCTAACTGAACTTTTTTTTTTTTTTAAAGTAAAACATCTAGAAAATGGAATTAGAAAAGAAGGAATAAAAAAAATCAAAACATATTTAAAGGATTTGAGTATGTGAAATCAACTAAATTTGTTTACAACTATAGATGTAACACTGAATTATAATAATGTGCATAACTGTAGGCTTGAGGATGACGGCCAAAGTTGTGAGGTTGTTTTTTTTTCATTGTTGACTAAGTGCTGAGTGAAATGATAACTTACAATTAATCCTGAAGCAAAAACAAAATATGAAAGCAAAATAGTAACGAAAAAGGCAGCTTTGTTTATTACAAATAATTAGACCAATTTCATTCATGATGCTTACTTATCTTCCACATAAAGGAAAACAAATAGAAAAATAATGTAGATGAACCAGTAATGTGTGATCTCGTGGCTAATGATTTCCCAGCATATAGAGAAACATCAGATAGTGTGATGGATTTATCCAACAGTAAATTTTTTCTTCCTTAGAGAGAGAATTTTGGGGGTTGGAATCAGAGTATTAATAGAAGGCAAAAGGTCTTCCACATTCCCTTTCACAATGATAGCAAAAATGCTAAAATATCACATCACTGAAATACAATTTTACTAGCTATCAATTTTAGTCTTCTTGAAGAAAAAAATTCTCATGAACTCAAAGTGTCTTGATAAGTTAGAGACAGCGGTTGTGATATATCATTTGTCCATTTCATTCTCCTTTATTTTACCAGAGCAGTTTATAATCCATTTCTTTTTTGTGAGCCCTCGAAGCTTCACCAAAACCCGGCTAACCATACATTTTGGGGACATGTTCTCCACTCAATCCATTGCTTGCCTCTCATGATACTGAACAAGGAGTGAGACATTTCCTAGTATGGATTAGGTCAAAGTGAACCCAAACTGTCTCTGTCAGAGAAGTGAGAAGTTAAACAATACTTCATAATGCATAATACCCAATGGTTGCAACTACTCACGAAGTAGCCGTCTTCCTGGAGAACGTTATACCTGCTTATATTCTTGTTACATTCACTTACCTTCCATATTCGAAATATCTGAAATGTGATACTTAAAAAATGAAAATGCATTTTTGGGTTTGCTTGTTGGTTACCCAAATCTGAAACTAACTTCAAAATTGTTTCTAAATACAGTTAATGTTTAGAAATAATATGATTTAATGGCACATTATCATTATATATATATATATATATATATATATAAGTTCATCCTGGATTCTTCAGTAAAAAGATGAAGATACAAGAAATTGTCTGTTATATACCTGGTAAAGAGGAAGCCAGCATTAATTGGAAAATTGCTGAATAAACAAAGAAATCTCATTTATACAACAAGGTCTTTGGAATAGTCATTTCACTCTAATACTGTTGGATAAATTATAATCCACATGAAAATACACGCATATATATATAATGTGCCATTATATCACAAGTTTTATAGTACCAAGTATTAGTTGCCTTTTAACTGATGAAAAGGATGATTATTAGCAAATTAGTTTATCAAGAACAATTGTTGCCACATATGTATCTGTGGTTACAATCACCAGACTAAAGACTAGAACTGATTATATAATAGCTTGGTGGAGGTTTCCAATCATCATCCTTATGTTTGTCCATTGTTGTCAAAGATGACTATGAATTCAGTTCAGAATGGTGCAACAGTAGAGTGTGAAGTCATGATACACTTGACTTGGATTGTGGCGAGGGAGAGTTATGTTTGTCATAAGCCTCACTTTTTATCCCTGGCCTCCTGGGTCCAGCAGTAAGACATAGACAGGACAATTGGGGACAGATGAGGAAGCAGTGGATAACCAAGGTGCTCTGCATGTCACACCTGGCCTTTTGCACTCTATATTGCATTAGTCTTGAATCAGGGTTGTTCATCTCCAAGACAGATTGTCATTTATGGCTACGAAGTCCAGACTACCTTGCTATTTGCCCATAGCTTAGAGGAGAACAGATGCCTTTCAAAAGGGCATTAATATGAAGTGTACATAAACTGTCTCTGCTGGAGTTTGAATTTTTCGTTGATTCCATTCTCCATGTCATTAACCATTAAGCCGATCCCACATCAAATACTCATTTATCAAAAATGAAAACTTATCAGATAAACAAAAATTTCTTCTGACAAGAAACAATAATACCTCTAACATTTCTGCATGCAACATATTCAAGAGATCTATATCAATTTATAGGCATTGACCTTTTGGGATTTTATTTAAATAAACAGGAAATACTCATATGATATATTTCAGGCAAATCACTTTAATACATTAACTCATAATATTTTTTGAGATATTTTATATTATTTTAAGCAGCTGATTTCTTTCTTCAATTTGACTATTTGGTGATAATCAACCCAAAAGAGAATTTTCAAGGATACAATCAATTTTCATTGATTAAAACTAAATTTTGGTACCAATCACACAACTGATCGAGCTTTGTAAATTAAAAAATTTTTTTTAATTTAAAAAAAAAAAATTTTTTAGAAGATCAAATTAACTATGAGTTCATATGTAAAGCACTTTCAAAAGGTAGATTTCATCAAATTCATTACATTAGGAATGAGGAAAAAAAAGGAAGTATGCATGCTTTATGAAAAGTTTAGTCTGAAGTTACAAGTTGAATAATCAAACAAAAGAGAAGGAGAGGAATTAATCAGATTATTCACATAATTAGGAGTACAAGAAAGAATTACATATCTTTCCTAGAAGCAAATATTTGGGCTTACTGCTCACTTTCAAATATTTCACTAACCTATAATTTAAGCATTTGCTACAACTGCCATAACATACTTAGGACCAGAAGCCTAAAAATGTTATCACTAATCAAGTAGAAATTAGGAGGAAGTATGTTTGTCTAAAAGATTTTGATACTGATTTACAGAGATATTAGCTTATTGTCACCTTCAGTTAAACTTTTAGATATCTGTACCATATTAAAGAATAAAGAAATAAGCCAACAATCTATATTTATAATTGATATTTAAATGGTCAAAATAAAGACAAAATTCAGAATGTAAGAATGTAAATTCTTGATTATCTTCTGAGAAATTGACAAAAATCTTGGGTATACACCAGCTAATTTACATTCGCAGCTCTTGATGGCTTGAATAGAAAAAAAAAACTCAGTTGATGCTAATGTAAAAGCTTTCATATTTCAATTAAATCATGTATTTTCATTCATCAAAAAGTGACACGAATGAACTATAAACCAGTCTGAAGAAAAATAAGATTTAAAAAAAGCCATAGAATGCAACCATGCAATGACCTCATGTTGGCCAAAGTGAACTAGTTAACAGATAACACAGCAGATTACAGTCGGTGTGTAAATAACTGAAAGAGCAAGACATTCAAAGAGATAAGCATGACAGTAAGGAAGGAAAAATGTTTTTCTTTTTTAACAAGTTGCAAAAAGGTATGGATAACATTGTGATGCTCAACAGAAGAGAAATTACATTCCAAGAGGCTTTCCAAATGCATTACCACGTTAAATTTTCAAAACACAAAAAAATATAAAATTATAAAATTGCTTTCAAAAAGTTTTAAAAATCATGTTAGATGTTGTTAACAAGTATAAATTTTGTGATAAGTAGAATTTTTTAATGTTACTTTAAAAAGAACAAAAAAACAGTAAGAGATCTAAATTTTCATTAATCTTATTTTAATAAATTTTTGTATGTAGATAAATTCGAATTAACTCCATCGATAGAAAATTTTCTTGTAGGAAATTATCATATTACCAGCGATAGACCAAGAATGTAATATTTACTTTTTACCAACAGCAATGAATTAAGCTGGACTAGACTCCAACTCAATGAATATCCTGTAGATAAATTTAATTATTTCAAATATCTTTATAAAGATATTGAAAATCATTATTCATTTTAAACATCTGTATGAAAGAGAGCTAACTTGTTGATCTCTCCAGGCTTATCAACAGCTATTATTCAAGAATAGACAAGCACTTGAAGCAAATTTTCAAAAGTTCATCAAAAGAAGTAAGAGCCTGATATTCTTATGAATCCAAGTTATCCTGAGTATTATCTTTTTTTAAAATTTGCATTGTGTAAAAACATTCTTGCTGAGATTTCGTCATCACCATTAAAGGTTTTTCAATTAGAATTCTGTCTGATTTCAAATTTTTAGGATTTTGGAACTTTAATGGCATATTTATTCAAAGAGTGACCTTTATTTCAATTGACAATCCTATGCCTGGTTTTGATTTTTTAAAGATCATTGAAACCAAGCTGATTGGATGCAGATTATTCTGAATTTTATTAAATTCTTCATAACTTGTCAAGAGACTATTTTGAAAAAGTGACAATCTAAATATAAAAGGAACTTTGCTGGCCTTTTATCCCAACTGGCATAAGTGAATTGCAGATGCAACAAAGCCAATTAAAAAAAAATCTAAATGATCAAAAACTTTCTTTGATAATGAAAAACCTCTTCATATCCTATTAGCAATTTTGTTTCCATTACTTTTTTGAGCTTACAAGTAAATGAAAGTTTTATATTCACAATTGGCTTTTTAAAGCAGGATTCAAAATTAAGGCCAAAGAAATCACTACTAGCAAAACCAAATCATAATTTAAAATTTCAAAAAATTGAACAAAGAAAAGACATTTTAGTTTCAGCATCTAGGGCACTGTGTATATATTCTTTTAGTGCAGGTAGCACAAAAATGAAATGCTATTTTGCAATAATAAAAACCACAAAACAAGACAGCAACAGACTGGAAGAACACAAAGGAAGACAAAAAATAAGAAACATGCAAGAAATGAGTCACAAATCTTTATGTTCAGCATACAAGATGGGTGGCCAAGATTCCCCCTCCCCACAACATTTCTTAAATACATCGGTCATCAATTAAAGTAAAATTTGGATAAAAATATCACTATCAGTCATTTTAATAAGCAGAAGAAAAATATAAATTAGGTTTATATAACAGAGTAAAAATATCAGAATTCCAATGTTGAGTCTCAGAGATAACCATTTGCTATTGATTTACTTGCATTAAGATTTATGGAATAATGGTTGATATAATCGTACTTTCAAATCCTGCAACAGGTAAAGTATATATATATATATATATATATATATATATATAAACTGTAATCTAGTCTGGTATAATGATTCTACTTCACTAGTGCATATTTTATCAATTGAAATAAACAAGTGCTAGCTAATTAGAAAACAATTACTGTAAAATTAATTCTCTATAAAAAATTTATGGGTTTTTAGCCATTAAGCATCTAAAATTATTTTGCATAAAAATTTCAATGGCTATTAACTAGAGAAATTGTAACAAATAGCTGAGTTATAAATTTCTGAAGAAATGCAAACCTTTTTAAAGCATGTAACCATTTTGCTTTAGCAAGAGCTCTAAAAAAAATGAATGTAATAAAAGTATAATCATTTTTAAATACAATTTTTCAGTTAACAAATATTCAATCATATATAGTTGAATATCTGATTTATTGATAAATGCAACTTTCAGCTTGGGACAGTAAATTCTGTCCATCCTTATATAATGATGATTTCTTCACTTCTATCATTGTCTATTTTTTGACTTAAAAACACAAATATCTCATTGAGAATTTGGTGTCTATTTAAAAAAAAAAAAAGAAAAAAAAAAAGGGCTTCGAAACTATTTCATGTATTGATAAATGAATCTAAATAATTCTCAAATCTTTGCACACTTCTCTTTTGCTTTCAACTACTAAAATATTCAATGTGGATCAACAATATTTCATGAACATAAAACTACAAATTACATATTGATACAAATGTAAACAGATTTCTAGTTGTAAAAAAAAAAAAGGTTTTATACTTTAAGGGTAAATGATTTTAAGAACAATTGATCATTAATAGGCTTATCTATGAATACAATCTTTAATTCAATGATCATTATGTGTTCTAACAGCACTAGATTGATTCGAAAGGCAAGAGATGAACCATCCATAAGTAGGTACCTCTAGAAACTTTTCCATGCCTTCAATTGTAGTGATGTGAGAAGAGGTAACCTCTGTGGGGGATTGCTGAATATATTCATCACCACACCAACATGGCAAAGATTTCATCTTCAGAGTGAACAAAATTTCAACATCAAGAAATCTGAAAGGAAATTCACTTTATGCTATAATCTCAATTGATGAAAGATTTCCTTGTTATTTTTCTAAATTATTGAAATTAAAAGCTCCATAAAGATTTTGAAGTAGTGCATACTCACCATAAGATTAATGAATTTTATTCATGTAATCTCAAGGCAGAGATTTATTGCAATTTTTCAAGTATTCAATTTTGAAAATCTTTTGAAATCTTTCTTATACCTTCTTTTGGGTATATGCACAAGTGGAAATATTTAAAACAATAATAGATACATCTGTAATCCTTCTGCTGAGAAATGAATATGCAATACTTTCTAAAAAAGGCTACATTCAATTTAACAGTTCCCTTTTGTACAAATCATCTTGAATATTTATATCAAGAGTCAAACTCTGAATAAGATTACAAAAGAAGATCCTAGATTTGCTTCTCAGTAACCCAAAATAGTTTTTCTCTATACTTTATATCTTGATACAAAAATTTACATCAAATTTTCTCTCTTGCTGAATAATGAAACTTGTTTTAAATGATGACCAATGACCATAAGAATGTTGTTAGGGTTAAGGTTGTTTCTTGTCATGCAGAAGACTTAATTTATTGGCTTTAATAGATTAGTGTTATCGGTTAATGTGATTGCTCTTTTAGATAACAATTAGGATCTAACAGGCATCCCAGAATGAGGATATGGAGGGGTTGGGAGAGGCTGCATCTCCAAGGAAACAAACAAAAAACATGTGGGGTAGGAGATATATATAGGATCCAAGAATTACATACGAGTACAAAGGTTGCAGCTGCATATGGGAGCCTTTGCCCTGTGACTGATAAGAGGTATAGGAGTCAAATCCTCCAATGAAGTCAACTGGAACAGAGAAGGAAAGAATCAAACTAAAACAGAGCATTCATTGGTATTTTATGGAATTCCAGACTAATTATGAAGAGTGGAGATAGCCTCTGAAATTATTAATCACAGCATTTTGGTTTGGGGAAGGGGATTAAATCAAGGGTCTGCATAATCTTTTCCCTCTCCTTTGAAAAGAAAAAGCAAAAATGACGTAAATGTTACAAGTATTTCTTAAATTAAAATAAACGCATGATAAAACTATTCTATAAACAAAGTTTAAGAAATCATAAAAAACTTCAAGGATTAGAGAATAATTTCTTATAGTTACCTGTTGATACTGGAAGGTAAAGAAAATAGCAAACAAAAAGTGCTTAAAAGAAATGAATGAAAACAACTGATAGCACACACCATAAGCTAATGTTGATTGCAAAATAATTTTAAAAAGTTTCATTCAAGGCATTGTATTTATAAAATAATAGTTCAATTTTGTGCAAGCTTGAAATGGAAGAAAAGGCCTGAAAACAAGAAACAAATCATCAGTTACCAACATGAACGATACATTTTCAGAAATGACTTTTAAGAAGCTTATAATTCGGAAGTCAACAAAAGGCAAAATAAATTTAGCAGAATCTACAATAAACTATCATCATGCTTGGACTATGTATAAAGACAAAACTTAAATTATAATCAACAACAAACATTCAGGTTTCACAAAACAAAAACAACAAGCAAATAATGACTCCATTCAACATAAAAATAAGAAAAGGAACAGACTATTCAAAAACTTCCATGTTGTATAAACATTTTTTGACAGCATTTGTGTACATTTGTGTCTCTAATAAAACCTTTTGTGTCCAATTGAATTTTCAAACTAATGTATATAAATAGTATAGTGATACCACTAGTGAGTCTACTTTTTTTCTTGGACTTTCTATTTTTTTACCTTAAAGATGGATCTAAAAAAAAAAAAAAACAATATGATGTAGCATAATATTCTTTGTCAACCCTTTATATCATATCTTTCTATATTCAACAACACAATGGATTGACTTGGGGGGGAAAAAAAAAAAAAAATCACTGTCTATTTTGCTTTAACCACTCTCTTGGTTCACTTAATTCATTACAAATGTTGTTAATCGATTTGTAAATTGGTCCTAACATGAAATTTTCCCCATTCTGACAACTGTCGACTTTTTTTGCAGTTAAAAAGAAATTGGTCTGTGAATGCACAATAATCACTCATTGTGAAAAATATATAATTGATTTTCATTGAATAAATATTGGTGTCACTCAAATATTACACAGAAAAACTTGAAAAATTGAAATTTTACAGATTTATCACAGATAATATTATACATGGTTCTTCATGCATAATAAGCCTCCATACTAAACATCTATTCCACAGAGGTCATAATGTACAATTGTTTCAATTTCTTGTGCGTGATTTGATAAGTAATTAAGAAGTCTGAAGGTTGGAAAATTTGAGATCATCTTCACCTTAGATAGAATGAAATCAAGATGAAAATGGGGGAGCTTTGTATATGAGTAATGATCATCATATAAGGGAGGTACTACAAACTTGAAGTGTTTCAAGAAAGAACAGTAGCTTTGGGATCACATGTTGCCCATCTACTATAATATCAGAGTTAAAATGTTTTTAATAAAATTTTCACCATTGCTGAAGTAAGAATTAGTAGATAGAAATTTGGAATGCATACTCAATGTATCTAAGGGAAGATTTTAAAGTAATATGTTTTGATAAAAGTTAAAAAAAAAAAAAAAAAGAAAGAAGATTTTAGCGATGTGTTCTTTTTACAATTTAATTATAATGCTAAATTAGATGCTTATTTTCCATTCAGTAAATATATCATCAGTCTTCTATCGTCCATCATTGTATATCTTCTAATTTTATATATAATTCTTCAAGGGTCAAAAGGAAATTTTTATAAGTGTGAAAGTTCTGCTGCTTTTTATCCACTCCTTAAATATTTAACCTGGAATAGACAAGTACTCCAGCTCATGTAATCATATCAACCATAATTCTAAGAGAATCTATCTTCATTTTATGCAGAGTATGATTTGAAAATTCATCTCTCTATCTAGTGGGAGTATTTCCTAAAGCTAGGCTTCTGTAGTCCCAAAGAGAAAAAAAATCATTCTACAGACAAAGAAATATGCCAACCTTTATTGTCAATTCCACAGATAAAAAATTGCAAAAGCAAGTCCCTAATATAAACAATGATGTTAAAGTCAAGGTGAATGAACAGTTAATCCTTTATTTATAGTTGTACTAATGGCTACCACAACAAATTTGTTTCACAAATTTAATTTTCAAGTTGCATCGTGATGAAATGATTACTCTAATTTTCTAGTTGCACAATATATATATATATATATATATATATATATATATATATATATATATATATATATATATATATATATATATGCCATCTAGGGAAATCATAACAAGATTATTTAAACCATCAGATCCTAAAAGATACTGGAATATTTGGTGCTTGGGACTGTGCCAAAATTTGATTTCAAGAATGCAGCACATTTTTCCATAACCTGACATAGAATAAACAATTATCAAAAGTATGCTTAATCCAACAAAAATGAAATGGAAAAAAATGCAATGAGTAAAAGAAAATTGGCATCAACAAAATTGTGTTACATTGTTCAATCATTAGGCTAGTGATGGTTATGTAAGAATAAGGTACATCTGTATAAAGACTTGTAGGCACATTTGTCTAAAAACTCAAGCCTATTTCTGTTGACAGCAAAAAAAGGGGCTGCAATTTGAAAAAAAAGCCAGTATTTAAAAAGTAAAAATTCCTAATAAGTTCAAATTCTGCCATATAAGTTGAAATCAAGAATAGATCCAAAAAAATCCAGGCAAGATTCTCATCTATTGGTTTCTTCATGTGGAAGAAAAAATGAATTGAGATAATTTCTTTTGTAAAATAATGAAATAATAAATAAATCTTGATTCAGAGAAGAAATAGAGATAGAATTATGATAAAAGTACCTGAAATTTTTAGCAAAATATATCTTATAGGCAATAGTAAGGGGTTGTACTAAAACATACAAAATCACTGACTGACAAACTGAAATAGGAGTTCAACTCTCCAAGACTACATCTTTGCCCTGTTTACTCGTTCTATGCGAGCAGATAGGGTAACAAGTAGGGCTGAATCATATGGACAAAAATTCATATCCCGGATTCGTTTGGCTGAATGCCACTATAAGATATATCTCCTGGTATTGTTAGGTTGAATACCGATATACAATATGTATCCTGGTATTTTTCTCATGTTCAACTGAAGGTCAAAACCATAAAAATTACAATAATAAGATTTTAAAAAAAAAATGCTTTTTCAACTATAACATTGAATAATCTGCCTATAGAAATGTAAACAGAACAAAAAATTGTTTCATTTCTGTGTCGCAAATATTGTAGCTAATCTACATATATCATATAAATGATTAAAACTCATTTAGAAAAGCATTGGGCTTGAGATAGTTATGAAATTGGGGCCTGGTTGTTACTTTACCCAACTAAAATGCAGTCAGACTAAATAGCAGTTTCTCTTCAGAATAAATGCAGATGTATCTGGTGTTTATGCATACATACTTGTATGTGTGAATGTATGCATAAGTGTGTTCATGTTGGATACATATAAATGTGTGACAAAAGTCAGTGCAGGTGTATGTAATGTGACACACACACACACACACACACACACAATGTCTCAATGATTGACCAGGGCGTTTTCAGTGTCTTATCAATGAGGTCTGATGGAGAGGAGAGTCAGTCTGCTGTAGGTCAGCTGGGTTTCAGACCCCTGTAGTCCTTGAATCAATATTTTTTAAAAGTCTTTCGGACTTCAATGAAATCATAGGGCTCAAGGAATTAATTAAGTCTAACAAATGAATTTCATAAGAGCATCAGTGACATCAAATTGTCCAACCATAGACAAAAATCAGCTAGAGACTTCAGAAATTATCAAGTTTCATGGACTTGGGAAAAAGACCTTAATCAGAGCAAAGATGTCTTTTTTAGACACACAAAACATGCTTGGGAATCTTCCCATTCTAAGTCGATTGAGGCTTGACTAATAGAGAAAAGAGAGGATGGTTGGCAAGTGAAAGAGGGGAGGAAGAAGAGAGATAAGAGCAAGATATTTTACTCAAGAGAATAGTAGGATTTCTTTCTCATTTGGAATGTTGAAAGGAGATTGATTTATGGGATAATTCATTCAACGTTTTTTTTTTCTTTAGAAAGATAGAAAGTCACCCATGATTATTAGGAAAACATAACATGAATAGAGAAAATTCTTGTTCACACAACACCTGTTTCAATCAATTGAATTTACAAGTGCAAGAATGTAATTATGGTTTTGTCCACAGCTACACTGGTGAAGGATTATTCAACTGAAGACAACACCAAAAGGTATGCACACTTATGGCTTCTCTGCTCATTTCTTTTCCATTCCTTTCTTGCATCCCATCTAGTCAGACTTTCATTACCAACTTTTGGATTATGTTTGTTTCTTTTTTGTTGTACGTCACCGGGATCTCACAACAATATCCCAGGAGTTTCACACCCAAAGGTACAGCTGCTATGCAACAATATTATAGGGTACTGAGTTCCTTGCATGAGATGATTTAGCAACATGTATAAAACTTTTTCTTTTGAGATATTTCAACTTATTTTTGTTGATAGAATTGTTTAACCTGAATGAAAGTTATAAAGCCTATTTACAATATGAAGCTTGTTAAAAATAAATGTACAAATGGGTTATGATAAAAAGATTTCACTGCAAAGGATACCTAGTTAGGGTAAATTTAAGTATTAAAAAATCTTTAATTTCTATATGATGTTATGCAAATAGCATGTAATTTGGTATCATCATCATCATGACTTAGTTCTGCTAAGATTTAAGAGGGTTTCCCCATATCTATTGCTGTTTGGGGTTCTCGGTAGCCAGCGAGGCCTCTGCTAAAGTGGTCTTTCCACAATGGTTGCAGAAGGTCTGGCAGCTGGGGAAAGATCCAGCCTTGTGATGCTGCCTTTTTTCCTGTTTTTGCACAACAGTTCGCTTCAGCAAGGAAGGTTGCTTGATAGATCTCTGCTGCCATGTGTTTCTGTTGGCTCTCCTGTGAGGCCCCATTTCTCTGCTGGCAACAAACCAATTCCCTAAATAGGAGACTCTTTGGTAGCTAGTGATTCTCCATCAGAAAGGTCTTTTGCAGCATGGCCTCAATAATTGTGGCCCTGGTTGACCTGGGGATTTCAGGATTAATGATGAAATTGCTCCAGTGCACACTGAGAATAGTGCAGAGGAAACACTGGTAGAAGGGTTTGATTGGGCATAGGTGCTGCTAATATTAGATCAAAGATTTGGCACTTTATAGCAACATGATGGCTTTATATACTTCCATTTTTGTAACCCCAGACACATCTGGGCAGTAATTCGGTATAAGTGGGACATTGAATAAAATCCAATTTAACCTCCTAATTTGCTGTATAACACCTCTCAACAATCAAGCAATTTAATTTGGTAAATAAAGTGCTTGATTATTAAGAGGTGTTATACACTGAATTATGAGATTAAATTGGATTGTGCCACTAAGTTGAGATTAAATAATTGAGTATAAATTGCTCCAAATAATCTTTCTCATTCTTACACAAACACACACGTTGATAATCAGGCAATGATTTATAAACTATAGAGTAGATTATTACCTATGATCCCTTTCAGTAATGTTTTCTGGGAAGGGAAATCAAATTAAATTAAATTAAACTTGATAGCAAAACAAGCTGATGAACACTTAGTGGATTGTTAAGTAGTTGGTACCTCAAGACTGGATTTATTTTTTTTGAATAAGAATCTAGGAGTGTTAAGAATAACTAGAGCTTCCTGATCTTTGTAAGAATTTTAATCACTGATTTTTAGTTTGAATATTTAATCAGAAAGAAACTCTTTCAAAATAAATGAAATTTATAGAAATATATAGTAGAAATGGTTATTTTTTTAAAGATACATTTGGTCATTTCCTTTCTGTGAACATAAGTTTTTTTTTTCTTTAAAAATTTCAGTACTTCAGAAGTATGTTGAGCCCTAAACAGCCAAATATAGATCCATGATGGACAAACTGTCATCCCAGACAGATTGGAAATCATATTAGTCAAAATGCTTTTTTCTCTTTTATAAAAGCATAATCTTTTTAATGATCACTTTTGCCACGGTGAACAAGTACACAACAAACATGATTTTTATACATGTAACATCAACTACTTTCCTTACGTGGAATTCTTTCTTTTATCAGAAAAAGAAAAAAAAAAAAAAAAAAAAGAATTCAAATCAATAATTTACAAGATGTCGCAGCAAAGAAATACATTATATAGATAAGTAATATTTGACACTCAGCTTTCTTTGAATTACTTATTAATCTGTAAACAATCCAGAAGAACATATTTTCATCTGTTACTCCACCAATAGGAAAAAGTGTAAATGTACATATGAGATGAATTGCAAAACACTTGGCTTATCTCAAATTGAGAAAATGACTCATTGTAAGGTTAATGGATGGGTAAGTATTTAATCTCCTTGAGTGGTTTTGCTGGTAAACAGAGACAACCTGATAATTTACTTTTTGTACAGTAGATTGCTTAGTGTTGCGAATAAAATGATAGAAATCTTATTGATCTGTAAAGCAAAGTAGTTTTTACTGTATATAATAATCTTGTTTAAGTGCCCCTTCAAATTAGCAACACCAATATAAATACAAGTAGGTTAATCTACGTACACAGAATTTTGAAATGTTTCATCAATATTTCTGCCTTGATATTGTATTTTACTACTTTTAAATTTATCCATTGTTAACTTGCATACCACTGTCTAATGTTTACAAATTAATTTCAGTGTGTAGAGTAAGCCCTCTTACCAAATGCCTTCACCCTTCTTTCTCAAACCGATTAATTAGCACATATCTATAATATTTACATTTAAAATAAAGTTTATTTTGTCAGTTTTTGCAAAAATATACCAAAAAAACAAATGTTACCTACAATCAAGGATCAGAAAATTATCTTTAAAAGATAAGCAGCCATTTTAAATGTGCCCAAGAGTGACGAGAAATAAGAACTTCCTAATTATTGTTTATCGATGTCATGAGTAGTAATCAGTAAGTGAAGATACAAACTTTTTTTTCAATAATATATCTGAAAAAGTTTCATTACTAATCTGAAATATTTTTGTTGATTGGAAAAATATATGTTTGATTATCGAAAAATGACTGAATACCCATTTTAACCTTAAACTAATATATAAAAAACACAAAGCAACTAACAACTGAGATAATTAAACCACCTTGTTTTGTATCAAGTTCTCCTGATTTAATAATCTAATCCTGTACAGTCCAAAGGGGAAGGACTGAGGAAAACAGTATATTTTACTTTTAAAAAAAAGTTTTGATAAGAATAATGAAAGATTTTGAGTATGGCTATATACACATACATATATCTTTTTAAAAAATATATAGATTAAAGAAAAAAAAAAAAAAAAACTTGAAACAGTTACATGGTAAACCACTGATGACACCAACAAGAGAAAATTCATACTTAGTACCATGATTAAGTATGCGTAAAACAGAACCCCCCCCCAGCTATTGGGAAATAAGTGACTGAAGTGACACAAGACAGTTTTTTCATGTTTAGTGTTTAAAGCTCTCTCTCTCTATTATATATATATATATATATATATATATATATATATATATATATATATAGTACACTCAAACTTTATGACCAATTAATTTTTGAATAACAACACATTTTTGCAGTGCTTTAAGCATTGCAAAAACCAGAACTAAAATGTTCATTATATATTTAGAAAACAATAGAATGTGTAGCAAATAAAATTTATGGGAGACACAAAAATCACACCAAGGCTTAATCTGTGCAATAATTTGAAATGATTAGATTAATTGCCAGGCAATGAACTACACAAAGATAAATAGCCTGTTACAGAGCAAGTGGTGTCATGTAGAGGAAAGGCACACATACTGCCCATAAAGACAAGCAGGAGAAGTACATCTGGCAGACACTGTGATTTTAGGTTAGCAATGTGATGTTAGCCTAATTCAAAACTTTCTAAACTTATTGCATTGACTTCACTCTTTTCAAGTGTTGTTAGCCAAGCTAAATATACAATGTCATCTCAGAAGTTCAACTGAATTTCATGACACACCAAGAGAGCATTGACAACACTAAAGTGTCGTAACGCACAGTTTGGAAGGCTTTGGCTTAATTACTTGAATATATGTTATTCCTTTTAATAAGAAAATATAGGGTGACGAGAAATACAAGGAACTGGAAAGAGAAGAAAAATGAGATATGATGAGAAAAGTTTTGATAAAAAATACTGAAAACAAAATATAAACATTGTTTATACACTACAAAAATAGAAAAATACTGAATAGATGCTGGAGAAAACAAAGATTTACAGCTACTAAAATAGAAATGGGTATTTAGAGGTTGGGGTGGATGTGATGATAAAAGATTTATTTCTTTGTCCATATGATAATGGAAATTTGTAACATTTTACACCTCAAAAAACAGTTGTAGGCTTTAGATAATTCACTCTAGAGCGTTATAGATTATAATTTCTAACCACAGGCTGTTCAGGTAGAGAATGTCTATCCTGAATAAAAATCAAAGATAATTCATCAAATATGAAAAGTAAAAGACTTCCGATTCATTGTAGTTTTGTTAATGAATACACTAAATTCAATGTATAATTCAGTAAATAATTAATATTTTCATCTTAGAGAGGCAAAATTCTCCTGCGCATTTGACCTCAGTACATAATTGCATGTAACCATGTGAGAAATCCACTTGTAGTAATACTGCTTCTTAGATATATTTCACTATGACCCCAGAAAGGCAGCTCAAATTGTGCCTTTGGCTACAATCATTTTTGGCTGTCATTCATGTTAGGTAGGAAGAATGAGGAAGTGGCTACCACAGCAGAGGCCAAGACAACATCTGCCTATGGTGTTTTAACTTTCATACTTTGACCTTTTTCAAAACTTAACCCTGAAAAGCCTTATATGAAAATTATTTTTTACATTATACAGAACTAAATTGTTTTTGAAATTTGTCCACATTTGAGAAATAAAACAGAATAAATACAAAAATTTCCAGAACTAAATATGCACTAGCATTTTACAAGTTTACTAAAATAGAGATGAGGAGATCTAATAGAACTTATAGTATCTATTCATTGATTAGTAAAATTTATTCATAAAAAAGTTACTCAAAGAAAAATTGGGGAATTATGTTTTATTAAAGAACCCTTCTTTTTTATATCATATCAATAAATATCAAATGAAATCAAAATGTACGCATAATGTATGTACAATGTAAAAAGGAAAATTCAATTTTTTTCTGAAATTAGTCTGATGAGTGTTAATGCCCAAAAATTAAAAAATTCAAAACTGTAATTTAAACTAAGACTGCTTAGTTAGGAAACGTTGATTTTATTTATTAGAATAAATCATATTTTATGGTGTGTATAGCTTTTTGACAATTTTCCCAATAAAATTTGAAAGTCTGCCTATCCTGAGTAATTACTTGCGTGCCTTATAATTTCTGAAGAGTTCCATCATTTTAGATCCAAAATAAAAACAAAAAAACAACGCATTTTTCGGACTTAACAAAAAGTAATTTTTTAATATACAGGAGGCTAAAATGGCTATCGTTATTGTAAGCTTTTTGTTCACATAACTAAAACTAAGTAATATCTGAGGATATGTTTTTGAACATAAACTAGATATCAATTGTTTACTCCATGATTTTTTTTCTTCTTCCTCAAAGTGTCTATTTCATGATTCAGCCTGTTAACAAAATGAAATGATGTCCGTAGGGGGATATTCTACCTTATATAATATTGAGTGTGGACCTGGATAGCAAGACTAGAAAATAGCATAACTTCTGAAGTAGACAACATACAAAGATAAACGAATGCAATTTTTTCACATAAATTTGACCAAAGGAATTCAGTAAAATGGTTATTTTTCAGATTTAACAAGTTGAAATTAAAATTCAATCTTTATTTTTTTCACATTCACTTCATTTATTTCGATAGTTCAATTTTATTTTTAGTATTCATATAAACTAAGAATATTAGATTTCAAAACTATGTTCATCATATTGCTATAATAAGATTGATCAATAACTGAAGTTGACATTTTTCTAGTAAATAATGTATGATATAAATCATTATTATCAATTCTTATTAATACTATTTACCTTCATCTTTATGTTTAGTTGTTTTTTATCACAACTTTACTAAAAAATAATATTTACATAATTTTTGAGACCAAATTTTCCTTGACCAATATTCCAGAGACATTCTTTTTCTAGAACACCCTCGAATATCCCCAGTCATCAACAGTGATAATTCTGAAATGTACTTGATATAAATTATACATACTGGAGCAATACCTCTCCAAATCATCATGTGAGTCAAGGTTTTACAGTCATAGGCTCCTTATAGATGGGGATAACTGCCCAGAAGGTGGGTCTTTTTAGCAAATTTTTTTTTTTTTTTTCAGTGGGGAAAAATTCAATTGACAGAGATAAATATAAAATAACAAACTGGGAGACATATTAAAAAAGGTTTTGCAAAGGAAATTTTTATGATGAGTCAAAGCAAACACAATATCATTAGGTTCCTGACATTTACTCTAATGCTTAATTGGTCCTTTCTGTATCAGCTCAGCTTCATGTTTCTTGTGACATTATCTGCTTTCAGTTCTTTGATGTCCACAATATTAAGTGCAGGATCTGATTAAATGAATCTAAGATAAAAGATTGCTCAGATCAAATAGCATGATTTTGAATAATTTTTGACATTCAAGAAGGCAACTTCTGATAAAGACTTGAAATAATTCTAATTAGTTCAAACACAAAAATCCTAGCGTTCATCATTAAACAAACATGAAATTTTTATCAAGTTATAGCTAACATTCATTTAATGATAAATTTGTATGAATTAGATTTGTAAATAAACATATAGTCCACTCGGAAAAGTAGGTCCACGGGCTACCCTTGGACTTTTTTTTCAACACCAATTTTTTCTTAATCCTCGAGTTGTCTATTTTATAATTCTGGCTGTTGCTAGACTGAAATAATGTCTCATTGAGTTCCTTTCTAACCTTATATTACCCCTTGTGTGAGCTCGATCCTGTACATCAAGAACAGGAGGTAAACAAACAACAGAGACAAATGAATACATTTTATCATAAAACTCTGACCCACAGAATTCAGAAAAATGGTTATCATTAAGATGTAAAGACATTTTAACTCTATTTTTAGGACAGAAACAACAAAAAAAGCTTTAGAAATCAATGATATGCTTCCATGTATTAACTAGATATCAACTGTTTGTCTTGTGAACTGTTTTTCTTATCCCTTGAAGTGTCTTTTTCATGATTCTGCCTGTTGACACACAGAAATAATGTCCAACGGGGTTTATTTCAATCCTTTATTATACTGATTGCAAACACAAACCTCAGTACCAAAAATGAAAACTAGCTTAACTTCTGAAGTAAACATACAAAGACAAATGAAGATATTTCCGAACATATTTTGCCTTCTGAGAAGTCTGATAATATATTTCTATAATACATACACTAGATATCAACAGCTGGCACACAATTTGGGCCCAAACCCTTCTTTTGACAACTGTGGCTTTTGTGCTGTAAACTAATCATCATCATCTCTAGGAAGATCGTTAAAGTCTACCTCCTCAATCTCCTAGATTAATAAGATTGAAATGAGTAGCAGAAATAGACAATCAGAGAGAGAAGAATGGAGGAGGAAGCAGACAATGATTTTATCATAAAAACATCAGACTAGACAAAGGTTTTATATACAATTCTTGCAATTTCAGAGGTTGGGAGACATTGATTAAATGAAAACAAAACAATATATACATTTAGTTTTATTTATGCTACGTATTGATGCTTTCTGCTTGGAAGGGAAACTTTTGTAGGAGTAGATTATCAAACCATCAGGTTGATGAAGCACAGAACAGATTTGAGAAGGAAACTTGTCAGTTGAAGCTTTGCAAACATTTTACAAAAGTGGAGTTGAAAAAACAAAGAACAATTTTTTTATTTTTTTTTATTTTTTATAAATCGGTTTTAATCGCTCTCTTGATAATTACAACAAATTCAAAACCTGTAATTATGGGTGATGATGACTTCTTATATTCGAGAGGTAAGATTTACTAAATATAGAAACCTTATCTGATAGCAATTCTAGATTGTTTTCAGAGATGCCTTTGCAATTTGGTAGCAGGATAAATGAGAAGTTAGCAAAATAATAGTACAAAGGTAGAATTGAATAAAAAGGTTGAATGATTCACAAAGATTATGTATATGTTTGTTGCATGGGTGCCGGCACACTTTTCCAGAGGGTAGAGAATGAAAGGATATGTTCAGGGATATACCTTAGCACCAACCCTGTTACCAACAAATAATAATACAGTCATTTGATAAGGGAACATTAAGTTTGTGTTAAACAAGCCAATTGTACTGCACCTTTATTTACAACAAGCTTCCAATTTTCAAACACCCTTGCTCTTTGTGAGAAGCCCTCTTCCCTCAGCGGACACCCGTAGTTAGCAGGTTTGCGTATCAATGTGTACGTTAAAGTAAAACTCAAGACCTTGAATGAATATTAACACATTCTATGATCTATTTACATGAACGATACTTGAGATGATTTTCTATAAAGATATGAATGTTTTCAGACACATATATAAATACGGATACATACACAAACTTGCTTATTTGTATTACATTCACACATTATAAATTATATATATATATATATATATATATATATATATATATATATATATATATATACACATACATACATGAACACTCACACATGCATTTCAATGTTTATTCGTATGTTAGTAAATAGATGCATAAATATCTTTAGAGTGTATTGACAACTCTTGTACGAAAATTCCCAGCTATGTGCATATGTGTGAAGAGGGAGTTCACAAGCGCTCAGTATGCCTAATACACTCAAAATCTTTGTCAGCTTTGCTGCATCCCAAGTGAAGAGGCAATAGCTCTAGCAGAATAGTATATAGGAGAGAGAGAAAAGTCTCGTTAGCTTCACTAATCAGTTGTCGATAAAACTAAAAGCTCAAAGAAATCATATTTCTATAGAATAGATCTACTGTATTTCTGTACGAATGAACATGAAAATTTTTGTAGACAAATTTGAGTGAAAATAAGATGCTACGCTTTAATGTACACAGCATTTTTTTATACATCTTCGCAAGCCAACTGTGAAAATGAAATGAGTTAGGAGGCAAAAACATTTTATTTTTTCTTCACTTTGAAGGTGAACGGACTAAAGCTGCAAGGGTTGACTAATCTTTGAGTACCACAATATTCATTCCCTTTCCTGTAAACAAATACCCTAGAAATAACCAAAATAAATGAAAAAAAATAACTAGATTTAATAACAATGGGTTTAAATTTTAAGCAAAGGAAGACTACTTAGGGTGTAACATTTAAGCTGAGAGCAGTAGAATATGGTGAAAAAAGTAATAACAGAAGCAGCAAGGCATTTTATAATGTCAGAATGTAACACCAGGGAATAGCAAAAGAGCAAGAATAATACAAAAAATGAATGTGACAAACAAGGAAATTGTGACAAACAAGAGCAATATCTTTTGCTTGAAATGGATATTGTAAATTGGGTTGAATCACAAAGGCAGGATGGTTACATTATCACACCATTACATGTCAAGCTGCAGGCCATTAAAATGTCCAAGTCTGCGATGTATGAAGTAAGTAATTTTCATTTCTCAAATGGATGGTGTTCTAAATTCAGGAGAAGTCATTCCTTAGCTTTGAGACAAAAAAAAAAAAAAAAACTAAAATTTTGCAGAAACCACCCTCTGGTGTAGAAGATTCTTTCTTCTCACAGATATGTGGTCAAATCAGGGAAAGAGCAGAACTTTCTAATAGACCAAATTTATAGCCTATGAACATTTTTAAATGGAAAACCATTCCAAAAATTGAAATTCCTGCAGAATTTGTTATCCACTGCCACCCTAAAGGCTAGGTGGGTGAGGATGGCATTTCATCATGGATTAAAAGGTATGGAATGATAGATCTAGTGCTCCCTTAAAAACACCATCAACGTTAGCTTGGGATCAATCCAGGGTCCACCTCACTGAATCCACCAAAAAGAAATTACAAGTAGAACCTACCAAGTTGTTATTCCTGGTGGGTTGACCAGTATTTTACAAACATTTGATATGATTCTGAACAGACTATTTACAGATAAGGTGTAAAAACAGTGTATGTTATCAGATGCAGTTGAGAAAACTGAAGGAAGGAATTAGAAGAGACCTCGCCTATCCACTGTTACCAGACAGGTGAAAATGCTTGGGAATCCTTAGATGACAATGGTTTGCAACAGATTCTTGTAATGCGGCATAAGCGAAACTTCAGTGGTACAGAGGATGACCACTTATGGTAGGAAGCTGCAGATGACAAGGGAGTGAGGAAGATGACAAATTAATCTATTTTTAAATATTTTACTTTGAAATATAATTTGCAAAGTTTTAGTTCAATAAAAGCTTTGAACACCAAAGTTTTGCTGATTGAAGGCTTTCACATGATCTTAAAGAGAACAATGAGAGCACACAGTATTATGTTTTTTTTTTTGTTTTTTTTTCTTGCATTATTTCAATTCGTAACATCAAACCAGAAAAATAAGTGTAACTACAAACCTTAGTACTTCTGTTATACAAGGGGCTGCGATTTTATAACTATTTTTCACCTCAAAATCTGGTATTTGTGATATACATAAAGAAATATGATAGCTTTATCTGAGATCATTACATACATAATGGGTTGGTCAGTAATTTTGTTCCACTTTTGTCATTAGGAGCATCCCCATGCTTCATCAAATAAGATCCCTTTTTATTGTATTGTAACAGCTACCATTTTAAAAAAAATAAAAGTTGTTATATTTTTGTTTCAACAAAAAAAAAATGGAGGGTAATAAGCAACATTTTGGCATATGTTTTTTTACTTTCAAGAAAGGTGAAAATGTCACACAAACAAGAAACATTTTTTTTTTTTTTACTTTAATTTTTTATTCAGATTCATGATCCGAAAGAATGATTATAAATTGCATTAATTTTTCTTCAATTGTTTATTCTATTTTCATTCTCTAGGCCAAGTGATACATTAACCATGTAACAATGCGAGATCATTTCAAATAAATGTCTCTATATAATAGAATGCAATTTATAATCATATCCTATAGAGATTTTTTGAGAAATACCTATTCCTAATAAATGTAAATACCTGTAAGCCTGGTGGCAAGAGTAACTGACCTGATATTAAATAGTAAGAAAAGCAAATACAGATGTAAAATACTCAGAATTTTTACAATGACTGCCAAGTTCTTTAATAAGAAGTAATCATTTATTTTTTTTTGTTTGAATTCTCAATACTACATTTGATACTTCTAATTGATACATCTAATCTGAGTCAGTTAATTGAACCCATTTCTCCTTTTCTGACGTTAAAGACTAAAATGAGAAAATGCATTCAACATGAGCAAGAGTCAAGTTATAGTCACTCTTCATCCATAATACAATCTCCATTCAGCCTTGTCAGTAAAGTTGCTTCTGTCTAGGTGTCAGCCTACCAACTGTCTACAAGAAATTCATGTCTAATACAGGAGATTTGGGCTGAGCTACAAGGAACAGGCCCATTTGCATGTTTATTGCCTTCTCAGCTGGTGTTCTTGTAGCAAAAGATTTTTTTCACACCTCTATAAAAAAGAGTGATTCTAAGAAGTCAGTTAACTTCAACATCAGAATACTATACAGAGTTTGTGATTTACTTTGTCAATGATTATCGGTTGGTGGTATACTTGAAATGTAGCATTGCCATGTTAGAATAGATTTACAGTGATAAAGATTTCATTTGAATTGAACAGTCAAGATAGTATTTCAATACCTATATCTTGTATAAATAAATCATCATAGTTGGCATATGTACCAGAACTAATTATTTTAGCTGCTTAAACATCTTCAAAATCATTTACTGCACTGAAGAAATATTCCAATCACTAACAGTACCTGAATTCAAGGATCAAATTAATCTACAGTCAGCAACTAAAGAGATATGAACCAGAGAACCGTACAATTGAAAGGTTGTGAAAGCAAAGACAACAGTTCAAAGTAATTAAGTATTGAGGTAGCTTTTAAACCTTAGCATTGTTGCAAAATATTTAAATAAAATGGAAAACTTCTTCAACCAGCTGATGATTTTGAAACTAAGTATCAATCAAGTAATTGATATTGAAATTGTTCAACTTTTGTAATACCTAAAATCAACAATGCAAGTACTTTTTATTAGCCTTAAGACCAATGAGTTTGTTGTCTAGATGAAATGCGACTGTACATAAAACAGTAACAATCAGATTTGCAGTAATAAAAAATTTTTTTTTAAACTAAGAAGTAAAAAAATGAACACTAAAATAGCACTAATATATTGAAAATATTAATGAATAGATTGATAATTTTGTTTTCTTAACAACTGTCTAATGTTTTACATAACATTTTTGGGGAGTTAGTTATAAGAATTGATTTGTGATGAATCAAATCCATGGATCAAAATATTACCTTGAATGAAAGATTCAGTAATTTTTACTTGGTTTTCAAAATGGATGAACCCGTATAGTTTGCCAAACTTCAAATCAAATTATATTGTTAAACCATATTCTTAAACATTTTCATGAAATGTCAGTGGCTTTTAAATAACTTCACCAGGAGTTCAGAGAAGGTTTATACAAGATTTACATCAACAGGTATTCTTTGATTAATGAAGTTTTGATTCACGGCTAAACTAACAGTTTCATTTTTATTTTGTCTACAAAATCATTTGACACACTGGACCGACTTCCACTTGTTATCGATAAAACATAGAGTGGACAATGTAACATTTGTGGCAAGCAAGAGGTGGTTTGAAAACTTCAAATCTAGAATGGCAAATATCAAAATAATAGAAGTACCAAATGATGAAAAAATACTGCATCCAGATTTATTGTCTCAAAATATTTACATTTCATACAGCAGAAGGGAAAGAAAGAGAAAAAAATTGAAATTAGGCTTACTTAAACATATGCTGATCAAGATTTGATAATTTTTTATCTTAGTTTTTCTTACCCCATGGATGTTGCTGTTTTCTTTATCCATTAATAAAAGAAAACAAAAAACAAAACAATGCTATCTTATATTTTAGATGACTTAAGAAGAACAGCACAATATTATAAAACAAAATTTTACAAATGATTAGAAATATTTGGCAGGAAATGTTTAAAAACGTAATAAAAATTTTTTTTTAAAAAAGTAGAATGCGACTGTTTCAAAGTCAATATTTTCTGCTAACAGTAACGCTTAATTTTATCCACAAAAACTCAATATTTTTTTTCTCTGAAAGTAAATGCTGCAAACTGATTTAATGTATTCGATATGCATTTATTCCACATTTGCTGTAATTTTCTTCACAAGAGTATTATATTACATACTTTATACAATAGCTAAACTTGAATATTTTGATTTGTTAATAATCAATCATGGGTCAATTGTAATTTTTATCATTGGTTGTTCTATCTGATTTATGCAGTTTTGATACATGACAACATCTGAGGATTAATCAACCGTGTTAATCATGGGAAACCTGTATAATGAAAGGAAAATAATCCTTCAACTCAAGTTTCCAGAGCAAAATTGTACCAGACTAAACAAGTTATTGCAAAGTTTTGATTTTTCACAAAAGAATTTCCTTAATTATTCCTCCTACACCTGTCGAACACTACCTCATCCTTAAATGTGAGATTATTTTTATAGTTAAGTATATGAATGAAGGAAAAATGCTTCAGGCAATGCATGACTAAATTTCCAAATACATGTTAGCAAGTTAATGTGTTCAAGCACTTCTATTTAAATAAAATTCAATAATTCAAATGAAGTTAAAAAATCTATGACATTAATGCAATGGAGCCATTGAAAGATGCAATGTTTGTATAGCAGCTTTGTATTATGTTTTAAATCACCGATTTTTCAGCCATTTGTATCAGTTTGATTAATATCATCCTGAAAGTACTAAAATCACTCCTCTCAAAGAAATCAAAGCTACAAGTATTATTGGTTGTGCTAATTAAGGTGATGGAAAATTAACTATTTCAAGTTTTCCAAGTATAAGAGTCTATCACTCATAAGATTGAAGTTTTTCTTTAAATATAGAATACAAAGAATATATAAAAAACAAAAACAGAAATCTTCCAGGATTATGTTTAATATGTATCGACAGACTAATAATGTTTTCTGCCAGAACAATGCATCATACTTATCAAACTGTCAGAGTTGACTTTACTATTGCAATTAGTCAAATCTGGAATATAAGATGTGTTCATTTCAGACATGAATAACAATGACCCAAAGAAAAATAAGTGACACAGTAGAGTTTGCAAAAACTTGACTAATTCCATTTTAAAGGAACTATCAATAACGGAGTTGAAAAGAGACAGTTTTGGAATCACATTGGAGGAATTAATTCTATCTTGTTTACTTTTCAGATTTTGATGAAGCAAGGACATTTGGCCTTAGAGCAGCCAAGCTTGTTGGCATTATTTTCAATAGTTTCTGAGACTGAGTAGGGTTTATAAAAAGATATGCCAGAGAATTTGAGGAATTATTTTTTTATATTTTCAAATTTTTCAAAGCATTAGAACAAATATCTAGCAGGATGGACTGAAAAAAAAAAAAAGAAAAAAAAAAAGAAAGATCAGGCAAAATCAAAAATGAAAAAAAAATCTGTTACTACAATATCTGAGACACACTCCAATATATATTAACTTTACAATTGCAGAAAATTGACCTTTTAAAAATATATGATTATCAAATTTTTACTCATAACAGATCCACTTTATCAAGAAGCCTAACATTTTTAGAAGAAGAAGAAATAATAATAATGATAATAATAATTTTTTAAAAAGTAACTTATTAGCAACATAGAAATTCTTCACTACCTTGTTTCTTCTAAAAGTAGATTTTAAACCAAATGTCTAATCTGAGATACTCTTTAGTCTCCAATGCTTGGCAAAAATTAAGTTATTTATAGAAAATTAAAAAATTGAGTAATAATTTTGTTCAGTATTTGACTAAAAACAGCTCAATTCAGGTTCAAGCATGTACTTTTACAATACAATTTTGCTGGTGAATGAAAATTTTCAAAACAGAGTTAGTGACTGAATTGCCAAGAAACTTCTTCATGACCTATCTTCTTTTTATTATCTTGCCAATTTATACTTCATTCCTCTCATCTTGTAATTGAGAAGGAATATGATTAAACTGAAGTAAAGTTCTTGTTTCTTGAGATGTGCTGTCATTCAAGGTACAGTCTACTGTTCTATTATCTAACTTCACAGCCATGGAAAAAGTCAATATTCAATATCTGATCTCTTCCAGAAGATGCACCTTGAAGTGCCAGTCAGCATTGACCAAAAAATTGTAGCATCTAATTTGAAATGTATCCATGTTATATTAAGTTAAAAAAAGAGACTAAATACTTTACTTGCTAAAAAGGAAGTAAAGCTGTTCAGTGCATTGGTGCAAAAATCAGAAAGATAAATATGCAATAAAGATAGAATTTAAATATTTGCATAGATTTTTTTTCAGGAGTGTTCAATCATAAGGATACATTTTTTTAAGTGTAATGAGTCAAATTTAAGATAATCTACTGTAAACAGTATTCATAGATAAAGATAAGAATTAGTATGTTGTCTAGAAAGTAATGGCATTTTTATCAGAAGAGAAGTTTTTAAAAAAAAAGAGAAAAAAAAAGGGTGTTGGAAAACCTGTTTAATCAAAGCAAATTTAATCTCACTGAACATACTTTTGCCAACATTCAACCATGTTATTTATGCCTGAATTGAAAATATTGTTCCAGGGATCAATGAATTCTGGAAAAGCTTATCGTTTCACCATTAGTGGATCACTTTCTTCTTGGGCATCCATTATCTTTAAAAGACTTTTGTCTCCTTGCCAAAACTTCTGGAACCAACTGAATCATATGAACAGGATCCAATCCCTGGTCACAAGTATGGTTGATGTTTTGTGCAGTTTCATTAACTTTTCGTTCAAGTTTTGACATATAAATTGTACAAAATCGTTTTTATCGATAGCTTAATAACTCCATCTTGGAAACAGAAGAGAAATAGGAAATTAAAACAAATTGTAAAATAATTACTCAATAAAATGATATGTAACAACCAACTTGTAATGAATTATATATATATATATATATATATATATATATATATATATATATATATGTGTGTGTGTGTGTGTGAATCTTCAGTAATATGATGTACTACAGAGGCCATAAAGTAAAAAGTAAGAATTTTATTTCATTTATTTATTTTATTTTTTTTCAAAGACTTATGTCTTTATTCATTACATATGATTTAGTCAGATTTTTTCCTTTTGTACATGTTCATTTTTTTCACAACATTTCAGCCATGTACTCTCTTATTTTGTCGAGTGTTGTTGGTTCTAGAATATAGAATTGCTACTCTATTGGACTGGACACATCGTGACCGTTTTTTGGATATCCATCCGGTTAGTGTTATCAGGGTATATCTGAGTTTTCTCCCTTGGATTTAGTAATGCTTGGTCAATGAGCATTGATATCAATAGCATCAGGAAGCCTTCCATCATTAGACACTTCCCCCACCCCCCCAGATTACTCAAGGCAAGAGAGGAAATTTGGAAGTATACTGATAACACAACCTGGATCCTGACTATACAAAGAAATAGATAAGACATGTCCAATTCAATCAAGCATGTGCTCTGAGAAGTGATTCCACATTCAAAAACCAACAACATCTGACAAAGACCATAGGGCACACTTAGGAAATGTTGTGAAAAAAATAAACACAGGCATAGAAAATAGTCCGATCATATACATAATAATTATAACACCCTATCTAACAAAATTCAAACAAGAACCAACGTTTTATCTCCATTATTCAAATGTAAGAAGCTAACCAGTCATTTTCAGACGATATAAAATGTTTTTCAACCCTTCATAAAGTTTATGGTTATAGATTCCATTATCTAACTCAATGAAATTGAAGTTCATCTTAATCCATTTGCTGATGAAGCATTTTATGAAGTAGAGATTGACCAATGTTAAGACAGGAACAATATAGTAACAATATAAAAAAAACTCTTAAAACAGAATGATAGTTAAGATCCTTTAATCCTAATCGAACTTTATTTCAATAATGCCAGGGAAATGTATATTCAGTGTCCAATGTAATTAATGCGTATGAGGGAGAAGAATAGCAAAAGAAAGAAGGACAAATGAATAATATACCTCTAAAACTGAATCTCATTTTATATATATTTCATAAGGTTAAATATATATTAAGATATTAATAGAACAGTCTAAATGAGTAAAGTTAAAAAGAAAGAAAATTATGAATTTATGAATAAAATAGAGAAAATATTTTGATTAGTTTTCATTCTAATATACACCTTGTTCATTTGATTGGTGGTAAAATACAGTGCTTCTTATTGTAAAATAATTTATAGAGACTGAAAGTTCCTCCCTCAAAAATTGCTATCAACTCCTAATACAATTACAAGATCTTGCACTAGTAAAAAGTTGAATTTTCAGATATATTCTTAATAAGCATCTTTAATTCCTTGCTGCATTGAATTTGTTCATCTTTACTATGGTTCAAGTACCATGAAAAATTAAGTGCATTATTTCATCATCCATTTCCTTTTAAAATGGCATATACTGAATGAAACTATACGTTAAAAAAAAACTTGAACTATTAACCTATATTTCATATGCAAAAAAAAAAAAAAAAAAAAAAAAAAAAAAAATCAATATTCCAAAACGGAGTCTGAACGTGGCCACAAGCTTTTCTGTCCTGAATCCATCAAGCCTTCTAACCACCATAGTTATAGAATTTATAATACAACAAACTAATGATAATCACATTTCATTTTTAAATTAATGATCTTGGAAAATTCAAGAAAAGCACACACTTGTACCAATTTTGCTAAATAAGATACTTGACTAACATCTACAGGGTTTCCCTTGATATATGAGCTCAAGACATATCTAGTACTGATTATCTATACTGGAAGAATAAAAAATATTCCTTCTGTTGGGCACCTGAGGCTAAACCAAACATTTTCTTCTGGCACTCATATAATCAGTAAATAAAAATCTATACTCTTTTATTAATCTTAGATTAAGATCAAATAGTAGAATGTATTTGTTTTCCTTCTAGCAAACAAGCAATAATGCTTACTCAACTTCTCTTTTTTGTACCAATACCTAATATTTACAATAAAAATGTGGAAATCTGATGGAAAAAAATCTTTTCCAAAGGCCAGAGAGAGAGAGAGAGAGAGAGAGAGAGAGAAGCTTGACTGTAAAAATGCTATAACGTTTGTTTAATATCCCATGAAACAGCCCAGTCACAGAAGCATAAAACAATAAATCATACAAATTAAAAGACTTAACAATACTACATGAGTGGATTAAATAAAAATCAAAAGTGAGCAATTTTAATAGTCACTCAAAAATATTTTTTGATAAAATTCTATTTGAAGTGCTATTTCTCTGCATATCATGAGACTATGCCAGGAAAACTGGATACATTTATCTGACTTCAAAGATCTCAATATTAGGAGGTATGCAGTACAACACAAAGTCAAAAGGTTACCTTTGATAATGTTTGAAATCTTAACTCTTAAGAGTAATGGCTGATCATTCCTAGATTCATTTGAAAGTTATAATCATTCCACACCAACATGAGGCCATTTATTAGATAAAAGAAATGAAAGGAAGCAAATAAAAAGATGAAGGTGAATGTGAGCTGGAAAATAAGAAAATCTTGGATTTATTAATTGACAAATAAAAGGAACAAAAATTAAAATGTGAACAACAGCAAAGGTAATTGACGAAAATTGTTAGTAAAATAAACTTTGAGAGAAAACTAAAAATCAAAACAACAACAAAAAACAAACAAAAAAACAACCAGAAGCAGTGTCTAGTATTTTGTCATTTGTTGAGATAGGAATATGGTACTAGTGATGAGCATAAATGAATATATTTTGCAATGAGAAATTACAGATTACATTTCATATTAATACCTTCACCTTTGTTCATTCTCATATGCTATATGATTACACAACTGATTATTCTGATATGAATGAAAGATCAGGATATCAATCTGAAAAAAATCTCTTTGAACACATATCCAGATCTGTAAGGTTTTGTCAGTATATAGTAAGTGAGAGTAGACTTTTTAATCAATCTATTTCTTTTCCTTTTGCATTATCAATATCATAAAATATAGTATATATGGTTTAGTCTATGGCATGTCTGGGTCATTCTATCCATCTATAGATGGACATTCTACTTTTCTATTTATCAGAGTCAATTCAAATTTATGCCGGTGTTGATTAGTGCGTATATGGAAGAGAGATGGGGGGGGGTATTATACAAATTACTACCTGTTAATCTATATCTTTGCTATATATTTGGAAGAAAATATTACTTTTATGATTAAATTTTAATATCTGGAAAGAAAATAGTATCTTTCTCAATAAAGATGTTGGAAAAATATCAAAAATTAAAATCAGCCCAACACTTAATAGTGAAAAATATTACAACATAAATAATGAAGATGATAATGATCAACAATATATATTACACAGAATTCCTTTAGTTGACAATGATACCAGGAAAATTAAAAGAAAAGTAATCATCAAATTCAGCAGGAAAAAAAGCACATGAATATGTGTATGATGAGAAAAAAAAAGTATCTAGAAAGAAAGAATGGATTGTAACAGCAGTAATGGACAGCATCTGCAAAAAACAACCAGTTGCAGTTGCTAAGCTGCATAAATATGACAAAAAAATAGTCATTAAGTTACAACCTCCTCTTCTTTACCCTACCACTGCTATCAGAGACTGATGCTATTGAGAAAAAAGAATATTATTTAGACCCAAAAATTGGATCATGAAATGGAGACTTGAAGAGTTGCGTTTATTCCATATTAATTGCCTTTGGCAGATACAATTAAAAACATTCAGCAAATCGAAATTATGAAATGTTGTTGTTAACAATACAAAGTATTGATAGAGTTCAAATCAACTCAAAAGATGGGAGAAACTAGCAGATTTTAAGAGATTTTAATTTTTAAAATGGACGGTTATAATCATTAGTATTATCAATTGTAGAATTGGTCAGTTTGGGGTTGCAGTGCTTTGAGTAGCATCAGGCATGATTAATAGCAATGTTAGAAACACTGTGAAACATGCACAGAAATACAATTAAAAAAAAATTAGACAGAACAATGCAGAGACTAAAATGCAGAAGAATTACATGAATATAGCTAAAAACTTGACACACATGTCTCACTGACTACGGGGAACACAGCCGTCACAGCTAATAGACTAACTTGCCAGGTCAAAGCAGCATGCAAAGAGTTCAGTTGTTAATGAACCAAAGCCTAAAGGGCAGAGAAGGATTCTTGACAGAGGTGAGAGGGGAAACAAGGTTGGGATCAGGATACAAAACAGAAAGCAGAATTGGAAAAAAAATCAAGGGGAAAAAATGTTATCATTTTCAGATATTTTATATTATTTTCAAAAGGTCATAAAAATGCTATTATCTTTCAATTCCTCAACATCACTGAAGGTCATGAAATGACCATACTGATCAAAAATAAATTAATGAGAAAATAAGTGGTTATTCACAATATAATATGATGACCTGGGCCTGGAAGTAAATGTGCAAGTTGATTTCAAATAGTTATAAATAGGAAAAAGTAATCAATTAACACAGATGTGTGCAGAATTTTTATATTTTATATATTATGTATATATACATACACCCCCCCACTATAAAATCTGGATGATTGATAAATTCTGGTCAATATGATACTTTTTTAAATATTTGCAAAGAGAGAATACTTTTATACTTTTAACCCAAATGCATGCATGTAAAAATACAAGGACGCAATTCAAATTTGACTGAACATCTGTATCAAAATTTATCCTGTGAGTAACAAAACACTTACAAAAATTTAATTTTTTTCATTTATTGCTCTGAAAACTGGCAAGTTGTTTTTGATAGAATGCCATTAGGGAAGATGAGCAAGAGTTCTATTTTTGAATACCAAGTCTAGATTGAAAGAGAAAGTTCAAATACTTTGAGTAAGAACTGATCAATAGCTAGATATTTATGATTTAATGCTTGAAATTACATATTGGATGTCTAGCTGTTCACCCCTCAAAAATAATCACAAAACAGAATTTAGCATTATCAAAATATGTCATTATAGAATAAATATCACAACTGGTCATAAGCCAAAAGCATTTGAAAGCTTAATAATAGTGGCTTCAAATGTTCAAGTTCTAGCAATAATTATGAACCAAACAAAAGGCACCCTCCACATAAAAAACTGAATGTATATGCAAATTATTCCAATACAGATATATCTATCTGCAGTTTGATCATTAACTCGTAGCTCTATGTTATATGTCAGCTGGTCGCAGATTTGAGTATGAGCCAAGAAATTTTGCTTTTGTCTTCCTTTTTTATTTTACTGCTCAAAATTATCATTCACACTTTTCAGCATAAAATTGCCAGAAATTATGCCAATATTAGAAGTATGTAAGAAACCAAAGAAATGCATCTTTCAATCCTAGTTAAGTATCAAATTTGAAAACAACCAAAATAATAGTGAAATGATAACTATTTGACACAAATAACTGAGCTTTGTGTAATTGGTGTTTTTCATAGCCTTGACTACAATGACTAGGTCCAGATTTTCTTTAAAATGCATTCAAGACATTTATAAATAAAACAAATTCTTCTTATGAGCAACTTTAAATATAATGTAGCCATCAAATACGTATTATTAAAACTGTCAGCAAAGTTTTTTTCCTGTAATCAAGTTGGCCTGGCTGACTATGTATCATGCATATAGGCTGCACTAGAGGGCTGAAAATTCAAACAATTCTTACTCTTGTTCTAGAAAACAAAAACATTTTTTGGCTTCGTTTTTTTTTTCCAGCCCCCACTATCTTTTTATAGAGGGTTTCAGTTTGCAATCTAAGCTCATGTTAAATTGAACCCTGTATTATCTGGCCATTTGTTTTTTGAAAATTCAAGCTTTTTAAGGGATCACTGCTTTACAAAAGGTGAAAGAAGTATTTTATTGATCATCCCCTTTTCCAAAATTTTTTTAATTGAATACCCCTACACGGCATGCTGACAAAAGATGTTGATTGTGTGATGGTTTCTAGAGAATGACTAACCAAACTTGTAAAAACATTTATTCAATATCTGACTAGGGTCATAATCAGATATTTTGGCTATGAAAGTGTTATTAGTAATATTTCTAATATACAAGTACTTATAGTGAAATTTTAAAATTTAGTAAATACAAATATATATTTTACATTATTGAAATAGTTATTTATTAGTAAACCATTAGTATTTGATCTTTATAATGCATAGGTTATAGATATAAAGTTGAATACTAAATTTCATGAACTTTCTTTCAAAAAAGAAAAAATATTTTAGAATGATGAATAATTCAACATAAGTCAATTTAAAAAAATAGTTCACCTTTAATAATGATAGTTAAGTAGATAGCATACTATATATATAAGTAAATTTTGCCACAGCAGAAAAGATGTTTTATAAGTTTCCAACACAATAGCAAACAGATACTGAATCATCACACATATCAATGTCAAAAGCAAAAATTAAACTGAAATCTTTTGGAAAATTCCTGTTGGGGAGTATCTACGTTGACCCTTTCCAGTTGATGTGGAGAAACCTGAACAGAAATCATTCCTGCTAAATGCCAAAAACTCTTTCAGAAATGTCCTTATTTTTTACTTAACTGGTACAGAAGTTATCAAAGTAATTATCGGATATTTGCTCACTGCAATGTTAAAAAGCAATGGAATGTTATAAGATAATACACAAAAACGGTCTTATGAAATAAAATTACATATAACACTGACCAAATAACCTCTGAATGAAAAAAAGTGAACACAGAGATACAAATGAAATACTTGCAAAACAATGTAGAAAAGTACATCCAAGAGCTCAAAGCACAAAACAATAGATTTTAGTTGCCCTCCATTGGGTTTCTTTCAGTTTTATTTCACAGAAAACAAAATGCATTTTAACTAATCTCTAAGGATAGAGAAAGATTAAACATGCCCTCATAGTCATCACTCAAGACAGGGATGCATGCTGCTATTTCATGCTACAAACGAGAAATTCAAAGATATAGAAGAGAATTGGTGAGTACATTCATCTATAATACTCCCACACACACATAGATAGATTACTGATAGACACATGTTTTTTTTTAGTATTGAATATTCATAATATGTATCATACCAAGTAAGCTGGTGTAGGCATGCTGCAAGCCAATAAGGAAAGGGATTTTATCCCTGATAGCTCTGCTCTATCTCAATTTGGGGCTTGTAAAATCGTGCATATTCCTATGTATGAAGGTTTAAAATATCTGTACAGCCAAAAGACCGACAAAAAATAATTTGTAAGAAGATCAATGCTGAACATTGCTAGAAATTAAATACTCAAATTCCACCTCTTCAACAATCCTCAAGCCCTCCAACTATCTTTAAAAACTAAGCTAAAACATCTTACCATATATGCCAGTATATAAAACATTTAATCTACAAATAATATCCCCCCAAAAAACAACAACTATGCAAATATATCTAATGCATTGGTATTGACTAAGCCTGATATAGACAGTTATGGGGCTTGGATGAATTGCAATCCACTGAATACCATTATAAACTATTGGTCTTAGTGTCAGGCATATATGCATGATATTTAATAATTAAACATTAGTAGTTGAAAGAAAAAATATCAAAAGGCTGGACAGAACAATCAGTAATGTTAGCAGTTCAATTGTTTGAGCATAAGACATTTTTGTTAGATGCATTAAAATCTCAAAAATGATGTGCTCATTTCATATGTAAACTTGGCATATTTTTATAAAAGATAATAGGTTTTTTTCACTAGATATGTTGAGATCATAAAATTTGAAAGTTGCTTGATATTGTTGAATAAAAAGAAACAAATACTAAGCCTGATTCTAAGTGAAAGATTATGGATAATATAGAATTTACTTTAAATCAGGATATGTTTGAACAAATCATTTTTTTTCTTGCAATGTGAAATAAATATTTTGAGGTAAACTTGCATATTCAGAAGTATAAGAAACCTGGAATAAAAATATCTTTCTAACAAGAAGTTTTCAGTGGAACAATCGCCTAGCAAAATGTCCACTAGACAAAATGTCCGTCAGTAAGGTGTCCGAGAGCCTCAAAATAATAACGTGGTTGCAAGACATTCTGAGTTGTCTTTAGATGACACTTTTCAGCTCTCTTCAGAGTAGCATACAATTAACATTCTTCAATGAATAGAAACCACATTTTTTTTTTCACTGCTTTTCTCTTGCTATTTGAACACATTCCACTAAAACTATCTCTCCAGGTACACCAATCTCGTACTTCAGCTTAAGTTGATTCAATCAGAAAAATAATCAAGAAAATAATTAACACCAGCTATATAATCATGGTGTGCTAAGAAGTACTTTCATATCAATCTGTAGAATATGGTGACAAAAGTAAAGTTGAAATATTACATTCTTTCTAGAATATCACTTCTTTTTAATTCTACAACCAAATAAATTTTTATCTAGTAATAGATGAGGAAATATAGCCAACTAAAGTTAACAATAATCTTTTGAACAGGTTGGACCTCAATAATTTCATTAAAAGATATTATTTCTCAATCTTTGTTTCATCTCTAACATTCAAGTGTTGAACTTGTGCAAAACATTAAATTTCCAGGGAATGATTTTCAGAAGCTTGAATTAAAGATGTTCAGACACAAAGAAATTCTATGCCAGTTACACATTGATCTTTTGGGATATTCTTATACATTCTATTAATTGCGATATATACATTCACATGGTGTGACACACTTTATAGTTATGACTCGACAATTGGAATACAAAAAGGATGTAACAGCTTTCAATAGTGTAGGAAAAGAAAAAAGTTGCAAAAAGAATTTGAATTGATGGACAAGTTATCAAAGAAGAAATATTTTTTTTCTTTTTGCTTCACTTATAAAGGGGGGAGAGAAGTGATGTGTTCACCAGAATCTAGTGAAAACATGGAGTTCATAGTTAGTTAATTGGTTCTAGCTGAAACCTATAAGCAATCATCTAGACTTGGAAGTATTTGTCATGCCCCAATTTTTTTAGTAGGATTACTTGTAAAATTTTTCAATCTTCAACAGAATCACCCAAGTAATCACAATGCTGAAATATCAAATATTGTGTAGAATGGTCCAAGTTATTTCTGATAAAAAAGAACTCATTTTAAAATGTTCATATTTTTATTAGTCAAAAATTATGACTGATTTACAAATGAAGGTTTTATTTTAAAAAATCAAGCTGCATTTCACACCTTTAATAACTAACATTCCAAATCTTACCTACATTTTAGTAAAATTTAGGATGTCAAATTCTGTTAAAAATATTAACCATTCAAGATTGGCATTTTTGAAAAATATGATTAATATCTGGGATTTTTGCTTTCTAAATTTCTATTATCAGGTGAGAGGAAAACATATTGATCAATATATGAAAATAAAACCAATATAGACTCGCCATCAGTCAATAACTGAACAACCATAGTGTCAAAATCTGAAAACATGTAAAAAAAATTCCATTGAAAAATAAATATGTTCAAAATAAATTCTATTTATGACATCACTGGTGTTTTCCACAGGAAACAATCTAAAACAGGGTTAAAAGAAAAAAAGAACCCAAAATAAATCCATCAAAATAAGGCCTCAAAAAAAAAAAAAAAAAAATTTTTTAGAGGGTGTTTAATGGAGTACTGATGCCAATTTTCATCGTATGGCCAGCAGTATTGGAATACACAAACACGTGCACATATAAAAAGGGTTAGTACCCTTCACCACCTTTGGAGGCTAGGGTTGTTCAATAAGAATGACAATTCAGAAAATGTTGACAATCTAATCAAATCTTGTGAATTTTAAATAAACTTGTGTCAAAAAATCAGAAACTACTATCTGACACCTTCCTTCATCTGGATCTACACGAGTACATCCATCTTGGAACTTTCCAGGGTTGTCTATAATCTCATTGTTTGTTGAGTGTGGCAGCAGGGAATTATGTGAAGTCTACAACTTGTTCCATACATGCTCAATGGAGTTTAAATCTGGTGAGAGCAATGGAGTACACGGAAGTCTGCAGAGTGTTCCAGGAACCAGTTTATAGTCCCCTGCATATGATGCAGGCTACTGTGTTATCTTGCTTGAACAAATAAGCACCATCTGAAAGCATGGCAAAGGGATTCAAATAGCCTGCAACAATATCTGTGAATGTCACACCTGTCGGGACTGACTTCAGTTTTGCTAATGGCCCTTACAAACTCCAACAGGACACACCGTACAACATTATGGACACACCATACAACATTATAGACACACTACCAGCTTGCACAACACCCTGTGGACAGGCTGGATCCATAGCCTCATGTGGTGTCCTCTACACACAAACTTGTCTTGTTTGACCACATGACAAGGTAAAAATCTCTTGTGGTTCAATGGCACTTGGGAACAGTAAAACCATTCAGGTATTCTCAGATTTTTTAAAATATTTCAACAAACAAGTCTTAAACTTTAATCTAAGAATACTTCATCTCAAAAATACAGTGTTACTTACTGTACAGAGATTACATTGTTCAGCATAAAAAAAACAACAAAAAAAAACAAAAACTTTCAAATAAAGGGCTTAGAGTCAAAGAAGAAAAAGAAATGTAGCTGATACCATATCATTAGATCAGCTGATATTAATTGATTTTCTGCTTAAGCCAGAATTAGAGCCTATCAGTCCATAAAGTCAGTCATGCAGCAACACCCAACCTGCTGACTAAGCATTGAATACTTGATCTTATCTTCAGGTAAAGACAAATATACTTTATTTCAAATTGCTAGCAAGTAATGGTCATCAAAGAGTAAATCATTAATATACTCTCTGAGATATACATTTACTAGTGCAATGCAAAGGAAGAATGTTGACGGATTCTACAATAGGATAGCCAAAACAATTATCATTAGACGACAAATGTAGATATGAAATATAGAGTACTAGAGAATGATACAAAGGCTAATACAGACACTTACCAAAACAGTTTTGTATATTAACTATCATTAAAAAGTGTATGCAGAAAAGTACCACAGTATGAGAGGGAAAGAGAGAGAAAGGAAAAGAAGTCATTTTTAAAACGTAAAATAGTTTCTCAAAATAAGTATGAGTGTATGCCGTGACTTTGATGTAGGTTATTGTTAAGAGACTACATCAGCTAAAGGTTGGTTTTGTGGTTGTCTGAAAAGCACACAGCATCTAGCTAAGAGACCGAATATGAAGTTTACATCTTGAGATGAGGTCTTTGCATGGATCAGGTGCTGATCCATGATCAATCAATCAATTTGTAAAAAGTTGTATCCAGGAGGGTTGGGATGGTAATCAAAGACAACTTTTTTCTCAAAGACAAATCATTATCAACAAGTTTTGAAATGTTGACCTAAAAATAATAAAATTAACAAATGGAATAAGCCAGTGAAACTTTCAGCAATAAAACAAAATAGATAAACCAACGGAAAAAAAAAGAAAAAGAAAAAAAAAGGAAGAAATTGTTGACTAAAATTAACACTTATCCTACTCCTGAGAGAAATTTTTATCCCAAACTTGTCAAGAGCTAATTGATGATCATAAATAAAAATAGCCTCTAGCAAAAATTCAACAATTGTCATGAGTCAGGGCAACAAGAGACAAGTTTTAAAATGTACAAAAATATTCAATCATTATAAAACTCATACGGAAATTAGCACAAACGGTAAAGATGTGGGAAAAATAAAATTCACCCAAATAAATCTTGTTTTCTATCAAATTGTGGAAGAAAGAACAAAATTTCCCAATATAAAAGGGGAGAGGTCAGGGGATAGGGAACAGGTAGGAGATAACTGGATTCAGTCATGGTCACAATTGATTGTGAACACATTAAGACTTTATCTGAAAATCTATCGATTCATACTGCTTCTAAATAGCAAACTACATGAAGCAAAGATATTGAGAATCTTGTACTTATTTAATTTGGAAATTTTCAATTCATGATATCTCAAAAAAGTTGTAGCAGTACTAGCATCAGCCGATTTATAATATATATATATATACATATATATATATATGAAGCAAGCAAGCAAACAACTTTAAAGACAGAAGGTTGATAAAAAGACCTAGCAAGTTAGTCTGTTAGGCAGTGAGTGGCCAGTCCAACCATTATCAAGGTTTAGTTGACTTGACACTGCCAGTAAAGACAAACAGATGGTACAATATAAATAACAGTTTGTGAGTGACATAACACGACCATCTGGCAGTGCTGTGACCACTATTACTCTAACAAAACTAATGCTGCAGTGAAAGGTCACGCACCTGAGGCTGCGAGGACGGCAACCCGCAATTTAAAGTAGGAGAAGTCAGGGTAGATGGATGGAGAAGTAGCCATGACTGAGTGTAGATGAGCAGGTAGAAGTCAAACTGATGAGGACTGAGCAGAGGACGACCAATCCAAGCTCTCTGTGTATGACACATATGTGGGGAGTGCCCAGCTGTCTCGCAGCTGGACTGGCTGGTACTTTGCACCACAATCACGTTCTTTTGGACGAGTGTAAGTGCTAGTAGTGGTAATGTACTTACAGCTCTCATCTTCTTCTGTATACACATAGATTGTTATGCAGGAAAATACAAATCCGATGAACTGAAAATCAAGAGGAAAGTAAAAACATTAGTTAGACATTTAATTGGAAGACGGGATTCAACAATTGTAACTAAAATTAATTTTTCAAAATATAGAGCAATTGAGTAAGTATAGTGACAAACTTGGCAATGTATCAATGTTATCCAATTTTCATGAGGTAAGTCTGGCATGTACAAGTACATACAAATTCTGGTAGTTTCTAAGTCTTCAAATAGAATATGTTCAATATGATTGCTTGATGTAAGAGAAACTAAAAGATATGCCTACCAAACCATTTGTTACCAAGAAGACCAAATTTATTTCCATTAAACTTTGAACATAAGGCTATTATATTGCACCTGAGGTAAAATGATTTCAAATATTTAAACCTATATCTTAACTCTTGCTCAACATCTAGACTATACATATTATATTAAATTATTTCATGTCAAATTTTTTTCTTTCAAGATAAAAACTACTAGTTTCCTTTTACATTTCTGGATACACTTTTTCTAGAGATATGCTAATAAATATTTATATGATTAAATCTCAACAGGTAAATATGTCGTCATGTAGGTGTTATCCAATTACCAACTCCATACTGATGTTAGTAAAAGAGTGAAATACATGTGATAAGGAAAGTTTAATGAAATTTCAAGATAAAAAAAATTTCAAATGAGAAAATAAAAGTACTAAACGAAAAGGGGAGTTTTGTTCAAACATTTTTGTTTGTTTTTACATTGGTTCAAGAATAATACCAAGCATTATTTTACAATATAATAAGGTCTTGTCACTTTCTTTGTTTTGTTGTTATGCTGAAGCAAACAGAAAGAAAGGAAGTGGTACTGTGAACACAGAGACACAAAATGGGCTGCTGCTTGTGAAGAAAGTTTCTGCTAAGTGTGTGTTAGCTGGAAGTAGGCAGGTAACCGTTGTTGGTAATATCTATAATACCACTGCTGATGCAGTTTCATTCTTTACCAAATTCAGTAGCCTTATTGCCTTTTATGGGTCTGATTCTACGACCAACTTTTCTCATAATTTTATTAGGCTTGCTCACTTTAGAATCCTGTCTAGCAAGAAACTCAGCTACCAAGCAAGCCATTTTATATGTATTTAATGTCTAATTCTAGAAAGTCTTGTGCTTTTATCTTTTTTTTTTTACCATTGCTGTGTCCAAAGTTTTTTTACCAGCAGGTATAATTTAATGCTTGAGCATAGGATTCTATGTCAAGGACTTTCTCAGACTTAGGAAAGCTTGTTTATATTAACCAAAGTAGGAAGCCAGAGAAAACACTCTTAAGCTTGATAAATACCTGAGGATAATCAGCTGGCGCTGAATATTTTCAAAGCTAACATGCTTGAAAAAAAAAGAAAAAAAAAAAGAAGATTTTTGCACTGTCAGAATATTTGATTTAAAAGCCACTTTGTCATGTTTGAACTTCAACTTTAGACAAGAGCTATATCTTTTCATAGTACAGCATATACATATGTTGATAAACAGACTGTGATCGAAATGCCGAGAGAAACTTCAAGTTTCACTTTTAAAATTTGGCTTCATCACTTATTTTCAACTTTGAAATATCATCCTTATTTCAGTTCTTATATTTTCTGTGCATAACCAAATGACAAATGATGTGTAGGATTTACTAGAGAGTTCACACCTGTGCTTACTGATAACATCAATCACACACTGAATATACTGATTTGGAAAAAAAAACAATAGATTACAATCACAATGAAAATAAGTGGCAATTGTAAATAGATATTGAATAAAGCTTTGTTATGTATTTTAGAGCAATGCTTTCCAAACTGTGTCATGATGCTTCAGTTTGTCACTGGTAATCTCTAGGTGTGTCACAAACTTAAGTATAATTAATCACCTACCTACAACAGACTGGTTTAACATATGTATGTATGTATTCATCTATCTATCTATCTAGACTTCACACAATCCTAATTGTTCGTAGTACAGACTTGATATTTTGTGCACATGCACACACACACACACACACAATTAATAAAGAAAAAAATTTCCTTTATAAATTCTCATTCCCAACATTTTTTTTTTCAAGAGGGTTCAGTTAACAATGAAAGTTCATGACAATGGACCCCCCCCCCATCAAATGTATGGTATGAACCATGCTGATAGTATTTTTATCAATGAAACTTAATTTTATCACCACCACTGCTTAATCTATGGGGTAAAAAGCAGCATATATGGGAGGTGGTGATTTACAATTTGCTGGGGAATGCTAGTCTTTTTTATATCTTCCAAAAGATACTTTTCCTGACTTGGTTGAAGTGTTGGGATGACATTAGATATTTGCCTAGTCTAACAATACTTGATGTGTCGCTAAAGATTTTATTTTTAAAATGCAAAAAGTTTGGAAAGCTCTGTTTTTGAGGATATGAGAGAGGATTAATTTGCTATATGAAAATTGCCTTTCCAGACTTTCAATAAAACATGTATATTTTATTGAAAGTATGGGGAGGTTGATGCCAACTTATGAATGATAATACTGTGTTATCAGACATTAACATAAGCACAGCTAAGAATCTGTTCAATTACTATAAAGCACTGCTATGGAAATATGATGTCCAAATTATGAAGGTGTCAATTTTGACAAATCTAATGTTTTCGAGCAGTACTTACCTGGACTTTTTTTCTAATAGTATATATAGATGAGTAATTCATCTTTTTAATAATGTATTAGCCTATAAACAAATACATATGAGACCCATAAAAATGGTATGAATTATTCAAGATCGAAAGTTATGAAAGATGCAATTTTTGCAAAATATTTAGAAATTGATGTAATGGAATCCAACCTTTCCACATGGGTCAAAAAAAAAAAAAGATGCAAAATGAAAATCCTTTTACTGCAAAATTTGCCCACTTTTCTGGAATAAAATTTGGAGGAAATAGATAAATGACAATGCGGAATTCATGTTTCATAAGACCTGCGTTCCCAATCAGTCGAACCGGTTTAGTTCAGCATGCATTCCGAGCTACGTTGCCAATTTAGCTCTTTTAGAATTACTTGTATTTTTTTTTCTTGTTGAGCCACCAATTCTAAATCTTGCTTTTAACTTCAAATCTTAATATTTACATTAATTTTACGATCAAAGAATTCATACTGGTCAAGTGTAACAGTAGTAGTAATATTATTGCAGGTTAATTTATGGCTTTACAGACAATCAGGCCATTATAACTAAAGAGACTTAACTTTAATTCAAAAACAGCTGAATTGGTATCACTGGAATAGAGCAGTAAGATTCCAAGTCTAGTATATGCAAAACTCTTATCCAAAGTTTCTCAAATAGGGTTTTGATGATGCTTAAAACATCAAATTTAAATGTAATCAATGACTCAATTTTGTTAGTTTTATTTATCATTGATTATTTCCCACATGAAATATCAATTTCTTTGAGAGACATACTAAAATATCCAGGAGACAGAAACATAACCTTAGGTAATCAACAACAAAACAGAGTATTCAGATCAAAAGATATTTTCATTGTTTTATGACCCCTAGTTTAAGGCTTACTTATACATTTATGGAAGACTGCTTGGGTACTGTAATGTTTAGCATATCTGCCTCATTTGCAGAAGGTCCAGGTTTTGATTCCTGAAATGAGTGAAAAGTGTGGAAAACTGTGCATTGGGACTAATTTTCCAGTGTACTCAGGAACTAATTGAGTACATTCCAAACTGTGAGAAATATCCTTTTGGAGCACTTGCATCCTGCAAAGGGGAGGATCATAAAAATAAAAGGTCAAGATCAGACTTTAAACTTCCAAGAATCACTCACATGCAATGAAAATCAGCTATATATTTCAATGGGAATTGTCTCTCAAGAGATGGACACTTTACTTGCATTTGCAGAAGATATTGGTTATGGTTCTAAAAGCATAGATATTAACCTAGTAAAACCTTTGAAACAAAATCAGCATTGCCATTACGAAAAAAAATAGTTTTCATTAGGTTGAATAGCTAGCCCCACATCCAAAGTTTTTTCTCTTTCAGAGTAACTAACTTGTAGTTGAACTTCTATACAGGGGCTGAAAGGCTCCAACAGCTCTACCTATTACTCATAGCTGAAAGGAGTAGTGATTTCATGCCTATCCCAAGACATTGTGAAAATTGAACACAAGAAACCGTGTCAAAAACTAAGTCGGTTCGCAGATTCAGTTTTCTAAGCATATAACTGTTATGCCACTTTGCATCTCTGCAAAATAGGACTAGAATGCATGAAAATAAGTTCTAGAAACCTAAAAGGTTAAAGGTAGCAAATACATATCAAGATGATTATTTTTCTTGATCAGACAAAATGAACCGTTAACAAAAATATCTGTCACAATAGAAGATTAATAAGCCTAAATAACATAAAAAGCTCTGGAGAGGAGCGTATGGAAAATGACATCATTAGAAGACTAAGGAGCATTGCAGGTTTGTTTGTAGGTAGGACAGATAAAAGCTCCTATCTTGTCTTTGATCTATTTCCTAATGTTTTCATAAAAACAAAAAGCATTTTCTTACCATATCAAAAGGAATTAATATTCACAACAAGATTATATACTTTAAAGCTGATCAATATATCTACAAGGACTTTTGTTTAAAATTACTTCATAATTGAAATCAAGCTGATCACTCATTAAAAAATGTCTTGTTCTTAAAATCATGAGGAGGATAATAATGGTAGTAAGTAGTTTCCACCTGGTTTATTATCTTGAATATTTTTCTAAGAGAAACTGAGAAATTATTTTCCTGTTCAATGGATATAATTGTCAAAGTTCTCAACTGCTGAAGCTCATACAGTATGTGAACATTTTTTTAATTCTATAATCTCCTTAAATTTGCATAATATCTTAGCACTGACTTGAGGGGCTAGTAGTTAAAAAATGTTGATAGACTGGTTGCAAACAAGCTTCAGTAGGTCACGAGACAAAACTTGTTTAAATTTGTATTTGAAATCATCTTTTTGTCCATTATCAACTTCAGGCAATTCCCCCCCCCCAGAATGAGAAGTTTCAAGGCAAAAAAACTTCTCTAGTTGTTTTATACTTTTGTCTGCATACAAATATATTAATTGGTCTTAAAATATCATAATGATGATTTGTTCAGACAATTATTATGGAAGAATTAGCATCCCATATTTATCAACTATCAAACCTCTAAGGTAGGCCTGAGGATTGACTACCACAGAGACAATGGTTGATTCATTTGAAACACCTAATTAGAAGAAAGAAAAAAAAAATAATAAACAATGATATAATTCACCAAGTTCATCTGTGACAGCCTACCACAAAACCATCCAACATGAAACCATGAAATTTTCTGTGTACTACCGGGACTCGGGAAGAGGTTTTCAGCAAGGTGATTTTTTAAAAACACTCCCCCCCCCAAAAGGTACAATACAAACTCATCCTAAAATGGTCACAGTTTCTGCGTTTTCTTATTCAGTATTAACCATTGGCAGCTGATTGTATCAATCTTAGGGGAGAAGGTAGTTAGATTAATACCTTCCTACCTATCTACCCATGTCCTCTCTAAGAACCTTAGCTTGGAAGGGGAAATTTATTTCTAATTCTTCCCTTCTCTATCAAAGATATAAAGACTTTCTTTTTAAATGCTTAATAGCAAAAGCAGAGTTTATTGCGCATGGTAGATCAATTAAAAGAAAAACAAAATTCACTCTTAAAAAATAGATTGAATTAAACAACATCTGATTACCATCTTTCTATCTGCATTTATTGCAGAGTGAGTTACTGAAAGGGGACTTCACACCATTTATTTTTTTGATATTATAGAAAAATTCTAAGAGTCATTAACATCACTATTTTATTAATTTTTCTTTCGATAGCTAGTAATAGTAAGAAAACATCTTCCCCAAAAGATTTTGCTTGTGTGCGCTAATGAAAAAATTTTACATTTGTGAATTAAATCAATATACTCACAATGTGACAAAAAGTATATATGATTAAATACAAAACAAATGAATACAGTAAGTGTTTATAGGTGTAATTTGTGATTTGATGATATACAAAATAAATACATTTGTATCATCATATCACCATGCTGTAAACATGAATTTTACAAGTGTGACCAAGAGAGAGGATTCAAACCTTTCAAACCCGTTTATTCAAGGAACAGAAATGTTAACTTACTGAAAACAAACACTGCACAGCAGCATGTATAAATTCTACATAATAATACTCTATAAGACATCCTTCTACAAATTCTTCAGGTGGAATAGGCCTGCTGGTCTCTCCATGATAGTTTTTCACCCATGTATCATTCGTTACCTGGCAGCCAACACCATGTTCTAACCACCAACTTTTGTTTCTGGTGCCAATATTTAGAATATACAATTCATTGTTCTGTAAGAAAAAAAGCAAAGGGAAAAAGTTAGAACCCAGTACACAAAATATAAAGAGATAAAAAAAAAATATTAAATCAAAGATTTCCTAATGAACATATTTTGGTTGATGTAAATAGCAAAAATATCTCCCTTATAAAACTATATCTTACACAATAGTGAAATATGAATGAGCAAGTTAGGGGCTTGAACAAGAAAGGAAAAGTGTGGGTGCCTCTTCTATAATGGATAGCAGCAAAACAGAAGCTGAACACCACTTCTGCTTTTCTTTGGAAAAGCTAAAATGTGGTGTAAAACTAATTTTTGATAAGAAGGGACTACCTGGTATTAGAATTCTATTTGATTTTTTTTCTCTTTAAGAAAAACTAAAAAAAACTTGTCACAGTGGAATAGTCCATTATTTCAAATGGTTAGTAGAAAATTGATTCTATTAGCAAACATTACCTTCAAGAGGAAGAGTCCACGATTATGGACAGAGAAGCCAAGAAATTCACAAAGTTAATTATATAAGTAGATAACACTCAGTTTTAATAGTCACTTAAAAAGGCAACTAACCCACTGGATAGGATCATGTTTATCAGCTAGCACTGTGAAGCTATTGATATTGTGAACTATCCTCATTTTCTACTTTCCTGTATTATGTTGCTCGACAAGGACTTGAGCCACCTTATACTAAGAAAGGGAATTTTTCTCTCATTAGTTCCAATAAAAAGCTTACATCTATAATATCAAAGATGTTCTTTCATCCTTGTAACATAGGTAGTTCTTCTGTGTATGTTATTGTAACCCAGCAAAAATGGCAAATTGTAAGCAGAATTTTTTTAGTCCTGCATCTTCAGGGTGCTCTAACACAGAGAATAAAACAAATCCGAGTTGCATAATGTTTTAGTAGGGGATTTCAAATTACTATACAATTACAAAGTGAAACAAGACACTTATTTCATGGTTAAGGTTATGATGTCAAAAAAGAATATCGTGACATTACCAAGGAACATATAATTTTCTATCATGAAGTAATCATTTTTCTAGTTGGATTTTTACTTTGCTTCATATCCAGATACCCCCCCCCCATTTTTTCACTTCATATTCTGAAAACACAATTTTTCTCATTTAGGGGTCAAAGTTGATTGAGGAGAAACATTTTTTGCCTATTCTAAGAGAACTTTGTTTTACTTTTAGAGGAAATATTGATTATAGAGTAGTTTCCCTTATCTATTTGATTGTAAATAATTATAAATGTTAATTTGATACAGAGGAAGTGACTTGAAATAGAGCTTGATGGCTGGTGAAGACAGCCTTAGATCAAGTATGAATAAAAACTAATGACATTGTTAAATTATAATACGACAAGCCAACTTTCATCAAACCGTGGACTACTTTTTTTTTCAGAACATTTAAACAACTTTTCCAAGTAATACTTTAAAAAAGTTCATCAAAAAGAAAAAAAAAAAACAAAACAACTTGAACTATAAATACTCAAAACATACAGCTATAAAGAAATTGGGAGATTTTTTTTTTTGTAAAACATACCAAAATTGAACAACTGAATGATTCTGTGCTAATTTGTACATGAAAATCCATTGATATATTTTTAATTTAAGATATTTTGATAACAGGTGAAAACAACATCCTTCTACCTCTGATGGAATTGAAAACATTGATATGAATAGAAGTTAACTTACCCGGTTTAATACTCCTATTTCCAAGTATAAGCAAATCACAAAAACATTCCACCCTATCCATATCAGACTCCAAGTTGAATACTGTAAAAAATAAAAATAAAAATTTGTTCAAGATATGATAAAGAAAACCCAAGAATAGGAATAAAAATAAAAATGCCCAAACCCACCAACACAAGCTCAAATAGAACCTGCTAAAATTATTTGGGCTACGTCATACTGACATTTTAAAAAATTAACTGCTCAAGAAAAGTGCTAGTACCTCAATTCTGGGATTGCATTTAAATGCACACACACAACCGAACATATTTTGTCAGTTGAAAAAAAAAAACGTGCTTAGTGACCCAACCATCTGCACCCTGAACAACTAAGAAGAAACGTGTGGCTCAACACAAACACTAAACATGTCAACACTCAAATTTACTTGCACAAGCTCCGAGGTTCCATAAAGCAAGATCATGTTCATGGAAGAATGCAACACCAAGAACCTAGTTTTACATGAAAACTCCTGAAAAGTCAAGTTGGGATCCTCCATTAATATAGTTCCAATGATGCTACCAGAGGTGATAGAATTTCGAATGCTGAAGATTTCATGATCGCGATGATTTTGGTTGTTGCTAATAATCCAAGACTGGCATGTATTGTCATGTTTTTTCAAATAATTTAATTTTGCACTTACTTAATAAATGAACAGAGCATAGATAAAAATACACAATGGAAGTTATCTTTAAAATCAGATTTTAACAGAAAATTTTCACTAAAACCAAATAAATTGTATGGTTAGATTCAAATCACAAAAAGAGGAAGATGCTGATAGGATTGATATTAAAGCGATGTGTATGGTAGGATATAGTGAGAGAAGAACATGTTGCAGGAAAATGGTGAATATAGCACAGCTTGAAATCAGCCAGCATTTTTATTTTTGAATCTGAACCCTGAGGATTTTTAACAAGCGAGTAGCACAGTCAAGGCTAAAGTATGTACAAAATCAATAAACCAGCACCACTGCTGCCATCTCAACTAACACCACCTCATTACCATTCCTGATCTAGACATCTAAGGGTAAAGAACAATTGACTTCCCTTGTAGGAGGACTTTCTTACAGAGAGCTATTTCTTATTCTTCCAGGAAACTCTACAAATATGAATAACAAATCTTTTTTCCTTTTAGTGGAAGAGTTCGATGTGAGGAAGTAATAGCTGAATGAACATGTTATTTCAGATGGGATTAGAGGTCAAAAAGTGAGAAATACTACCTCCCCACAAGCTAATAGAGGAAGAATGGAAATTTGCAACAATTTAGTTATCTTCGGAATTAAGAGACTTTCAATTGATTTGTATTTATCATTGAATGGTACTAACAAATGGTGTTTCTTAGTAGATGTTAGTTTTTTGTTTTTTTTGAACCCCCAAAAGACTAAAAATCTGATTGTTTTTATTGTTAGGTATTTACAGAGGTTGTAAATAGAATAAAGGAGGTATTCAACTATTGATTGCTTCACTAAAAGTGACACCCAAATAAAAAAAGGAGACAAACATTATCTGTAGTGAAGAGTATTACCATTTTATATTTATTCCATTTCAACAATGGAAATAAACAGCAAAGACAAAATTAAGAGATCACCCTTTGTTTTATAATAATTTGAAAGATACTTAGTAAATGTATTTATGAACAACCTTATAAAAAGTGAACAAATTCATTATTTCTTTGATGAATAGATTTGATAAAAAAATGTATACATTGTTCAGTCAGAGGCAGAGGCATAGAGAGATGAGGAAGTCGCCCCAGGTGCATGTATACAGGGATGAAACATATCCTCTGGTCTATAATGACGAGTAGTAAATAATTATCCCTTAGATATGGTGCAACTGCCCACCAGTGCTGAGAACCCTTGCAACACCACTGGGAAGTAACTAAGAAAATCTGAAATTCTATTTTAAGTTCAGAGATATGTTACGTTAAGCTTTCCCTGAAAAACAATATCAGATTTCAAACAAAAATGAAGGACATGAAAAATCTGTTACATGCAAATAGAATGGATTATTTAACAAATTGTAAAAATCAATTATGTTGTAGTAAATAGTATATAGTGAATAATAACACAATCTTTCAGAAACCTTGGAATAAGAGAGTAATGTAGATTACATCATGAAACAAAACACATCAGACATGCTATATCCAGTGCATACAAAGTGGGACATGTCAAAAACAAAAATGCACTTTTTCTGCAATATAAGTTCATAAAAGTCAAGGATCATTTCATAAATATCTAATAAATAAAACTTCATTTTTCTGCAACTTATGGATTTTTAAAAAAGAGAAATTCATTATTTTACAAGGTTCTCTTAGATGAATCAACACCATAGAAATGAAAAAATTCTTTTGGCTTCAACTATAAAGGGATAGGCATTCTACTATTCCTTTTTTCAAAGTAATCACATGTTTTCAAGTATAAGCATTTGTTTTTGCTATGAAGAACAATTATACATAACTCAACAATGCAAAAGAAAACAGGATACTATGTTGCCAGAAATATAGGTTACCAGTATTTTGAGAATAAGTGCAGTATAGAAATAATGGGACATTGTTTTGATATGACCATTTCATTGGATTTTTTTTAAAAATTAATTTTCCAGCACTTGAAAATAACTCAAATTTTATTACTTTAAAAAATAGACTGATTTACAATTCACTTTGATCTCATGTTACTTAATCACTCGTCAATATATTTTATATTTAAAAGGCATTTACAATCTGTGACAAAACAGGCACCAAATGAGTGCAATAATTCAACAATTCTGTAAAATTCAACACTCAAATTCATACGAGGTCAGCTACTTTTCTACCTACTACACATACTAGAAAATGGAAAAATTGGTACAACTCTTTAGATGTCAATTTCTCTGTAAATCATAATCATATTGTTATGAAACTTTCTTCTATCAAAATATCATAATTGACTTTCAAACTGAAGAGAAGATGTTGTAAAAGTTTATCGGATTTCATTATTTTTTTCTATATTAATCAATATTTACTTGAGAATTTCCTTCTATGGAAGTTTTTAAAATTTCATTTTTAAAGCATAGAAACGGTGTGCCATTCATTATACCTAAGATTTCATCTTACAGGTTAGCATTACCGTCAATGATGCAGTTAATAAGTAGTACTATTGTTATGGGAGGATCCAATCACTGTATAGTAAATACATTTCATATAGTGGTTTATTTTGGGTACGTGGGTTTTTATTCCTATAATAAAATTAATGGTCATACATTTTAGAAATCAAAGCAGTGCTTGTTTTGATAAGCTACTGAAAAATTCTAGCACTAATTTGTATTAAAAATTAGTAATAGTCATTTCTCACATGAGATCCTATAGCAATTAGGCCTCCTTTAAGCATCATAGTAAACAAATACCAAATAGTCACACAATGCAAAATCCTAGTGACATATATTCCTCACAAAAAAATAATTGCTTAGTCTATTGCATGCTCACATTTTTCTTTTTGATAAATACCAAAAATAGATGAAAAAAGTTTTTGAAAAATGCTAATTGTTTCCTTATCTATTAAGTATTAAACTTTATGAATTATTAGTGCTTTTGAATAGGTTTTAAAGTAATCTTTGTCTAATAAATTCAAAAAATTATTTTTGTTATCCAACATATTAACTTGTTGATACTCCTTGGAACACAAAATTGATGCTACAGTACTTGAGATCTAGGAAAAAATGTTATTTTATCATAAGAGCCTACTAAAATCAAGCATCATTAATACAAGAATAGCTGGTAATTACTTGAAATTGGACATGCATTCCTTTTCACTAGACTTTATCAATAAAAAAGTTCAACTAGTTGGGTATTAAAACTTTGAAGTCTAAATAACAAAAGAAAGGAAAAAACATTCAAGTAATGACCTAGCTAAACCAAGAACTGCATTGCATTGTTAAGTCCCATTAAAGACCAAATTGTTAAAATACTTGGAGGATAAGAAAGAGGAAAAATAAATTGTTAAATCAAACAATTTAATGAGGGAGGCGAAAAGGATTATGCAAGCAGATTTATTTGATCCTATTTGGTGATGATTAGAGATTTAAGTTAATCTGTATTGAAAAGGAAAAAGATCCTAGTAGGGATTTGAGCAAATATATAAAATACCATATTTGCTGATGTATAGGACACATTTTAGATAAACAAACAGAAAACTTGGCAAATATAACTCTGCTTGCAACATACTGGTATTAACACTATGAGAGAGTCCATCAACTCCACTCAGAAATGGACAGAGTCTACCTGATACCGTAGGAGGCCATGATAGACCGGCAAATGTGTTGGTATTTTTCAATAATCGTTTTATAAACAATTTTTGAAACCAAAACTATTAAATTTGTAGTCTCAGAATTGTAAGTATTCATATCATTGGATACAGGAGTTTTGGGACATTACGGATAGGGGGGTGTTAAACATCAGCCATATACTCAATTACTTCCGAGAATTACCTAATCATTCATCAAGAAAAATAAGTTGAGAAAATGTAACTAAAAATCGATCTAAAAACATGAATTAAAAATTTCAATTTCTTATTATAATTAATCAAAGATCTGTCAGTACATGTCTGTAACAACCTACAGCAGAAGCAATACAACATGACCCTAAGAAATTTTTTTGGATGTACCAATGTGACTCCTAAGCAGGTTTTTAGAAAGTGTTTTAACTCTCATCCCAGTTTGTTTTTTTGTTCTTTTTGGAAGGAATGGGGTACAATTCATGCTGAAAATGGACATTTTTTGCGCCCGCTGAATGAATTCATAAGGTGCTGATGAAAAACTGCTTAATTGCAGGGGAGGAGGGCATTGTATCATTAATAGAAAGAAAGGAAGAGTATAAAGATGATATCAACTGCTGATCGGAAATACTTTATCTCACTAACAGTAGATACTTTGGTATCATTCATAGAGAGAGGATGGGAGTAAGAGGGACGATTGATTTTCTATTAACCACCATGTTATTCAACATTTTTCAAAGATTGTTTAAAAAATCTCTAAAAATCACAAACATCACTTTTTGAAAACAGATAATTGCTAAAAATTTTATTTGTTCATGATAGATATGGAGTGAAAAAAAATATATGAATCAGTTAACTGAAGGAAAAAACGCTTGAGATTCATAGACATTCAATGATACATGAAAAAGAAGAATCATCCATCACTTTAAGAGGTTTGTATATTGACAAGGACATTCCAAATACTCAGTGTCCTGTAGAAAATGAATCACTAGTGAGATGCTGACATCAACTTCCCAGAAAATTCCAAGATGCTCATGAAGCATAAACATATCTTACAACCCATACATAAAGAAATACCATTTATAAAAGTACAGAAAGGATTAGTCAGTGAGTACATTTTCTGCAAGCAATGGGCTAAAGAATAGGTGAGAGACCATTACTAATGAAATCACACAATCCTTGCAAACTATTCCACTTGATATTGATTCGTAGAGATTGCCAGATGGTACAGGAGAGTGATAGCAGGTGTGAGGATAAGCACTTAGATCACTAATTTCACGTGTAACCTTCCTATATGTATCCCCTGCTCCCTGCAGAGGTCAGTTGTTATTTGCTAGGCATAAGCAACCACAAGGTTCAATCAAACCAGGCAGTATCTATAAGAAAAGAGATGGTACTTCTTGGTTGACTAGCCCTTCAACTTATAGGGAGTTGCTGTTAATCAGTCAGGTGAAAAAATATTCAATATGTTTACAACTATGGTTACATTGCAAAAATCATATATGATCTAGCTTTTTAGGAATCAAAAAAACAAAAACAGAAAATACATATAAATCACACAGGAGAATATTGTTATCTCACAAGAACTACAAATTTTTTCTCTTTTTATTAAACTAAATGAATTTAATGAGTTCACTGGGTCCGAAAAAATACAAGATAACATGACAAACTAGATAAGTTCAGAAAGTGACGCCCACAACAGACAGATCTGGTAACTCTTGTGGAAAGTCTATGTTGGACTGATGCTAAAAGGCTGTCAGTGATGATGATGATAATGTAGAATATAAAAAAAATAAAAAGTTATATTGTATAATGTGATTATCAGTCCTTGAATTTTAAAATTTTTTATTTAATTAATGATAAATTGTAAAATCAAAAGTTGAAATTTAACCGATTTTTCAAAATGAAAAATTACATTCAGACACTAGATCATTTGATATAAAATGTTTTTCATTCTTAAAACAGGAGAAGGTACAAGATGTTCCATAAAATGATTTAAATCACACTATCATCTGATTCACTTGAAAAAACACAAAATGGTGAGTGGGTATCGTTTTCATTACCATAATGCTGAAAAATCATTAAATTATGGCACTTAATATAAAGGGATTTTTAGTTACAATGAATTAATATATATAAACGTTTCTTTTCTCTTTTACACTATTCTATTTTTAGGGATTTCATTAAAATCATCGTAAAATTGGAAAGCCATGCAAGTAGAAAAATGAAGCTTAAAATTATGATTGAAAAGAAAGTTAACTATTCCAATCATGAATAATGATTGGAAATTTGCGAGAAATTGTCATCTGGATAAGGCAAATTATCATTGTTTTCTACTTTCAAAATTACACAAGATAAATTACTATAACGAGTTAAGCAATATCATCTTTTAATACAAAGATAAATAAAAGTTACCTGTACAAGTTAAAATTTATGAATTAAATGTAGACAATACTGTACCTTATTCTATGCATAAAAAAAAATCATATGGAAGAAATCTAATACTAGTAATACATTTATTGCTCCTATCTGATTAGCTATAAGGAACTCTCTAAACAACAGTGCCTGTCAATGTTAACTCAAAAACATTCTGGATTTCCAGAGAAATATATCTCTTTCGGTTATAAGATGCAATGATTTTATTCATACCTCTCTGCACTGCATGTCACTTGACTAGTCGTAAAAATATAGAGGACCCACCAACATGTAACCTGTCTTGTGATATAATAGGTTAAATAAGTATCATATTTGAATGAATTTAAAAGAAATATTTGAATAATTATTTCATACTTGGTCAATGAATTCAACAACATAACAATATAATTTGCAATTTTAGTCAAGTGATAGAGTAATAAACTGGTTGTCAATGTGTGTGAGGTTCCATCCAAAGTGTTGGGTTGTTTTAGATCCCTCTCTCATTCACTGTTATTTTTAATATGGAAAGAAGACCTGGGAAAAATGTGAGATGTTTGATCAGGAAAAGGTCTCACAAATAAATCAGATCAGTCTAAATGATATGAGAAAAAACTGATGTATAACAATGAATACAAAGACATTGCTTCAACAGCACAAGTTTGAATGAGCTCATAAAAATTAAATGCTCTTAACCTGAAATTTCCATATCTTTCTGAAGAAACTATATAGGGAGAGGATAACATGTAGAGATTTTTTTCAAAATTTACGGCAATGTAAAATAATTTTTTCATTCATTCATAAATCAAATACCAACTAGCTGAATAAACCTTGACCTCCTATATCTAGATAATATATTCTCTTTGAAATAAAATTAAACTTTTGGAAGTAAGTAAAAGCCAGGTGCTATTCTGAGGAAAAAGACTGAAACATGTGTAACTTCAAACAAAAAATGCAGGTGTATTAGAATGTTAAGTATCATTGCAGTTGAAAGACTGGTTCAATATAATACAGATGTACCAAGGAATAGATCATACATGGTGAATCATTGAAATGAAAAAAATGATGATCTTAATATGCACATTTCAATTCGTGATGAATTGAAAGAAAACTATCAGGTCAGTTTGAATATATCACACCTCCATTGTTTAAAATTGAGAAACATTTAGAAGTATTCATTGTCAGCTACTTGAGTCAACTTGAAAGAGGAGTGGGGGTGCAAGAAGGGGGGGGGGTATATATGAATAGAGAATGAGAATGTCAGCTAGCCATGGAAACCAGCATGAAATAGTAACAGGTTAGCAGTAGACCTGTTTACTGCACCTAAAACAGAACTAAACTAAATCTTTTTATGAACCACTTGAATAGTGAATAGAATTGGAGTCCTATCCCCAAGACAATATGGTTTTTAAAAGTCACTATTGCCTAACAGATGCTGGCATTCAAGTGGTGATTATCTGGAACCTTTATCAAATATGATCTTAAGTCACACTCAACTTGAGGCACTTACAAAAGCAATTGACAGCTTTTAAAAAGAGGAAGCACAATGTTCTCTAGAGTGGTCAACTTATTTCCTCTTGTTTGGACAACCACTTGAATTAAATCCAGCTCATACCAAAGTACAACAACCTCACAATTTTACAAGCATTGCCATAAATTTTCAGTTTTCAGATAGTGAAGAACAGAACATGGATTGCACTTCTGTCAAACCATTTCTCATTTAAGTACAATTGATAAACCAATCAATCACTAATACATACTGCATTTCGGGTTTCTTGTTCTAAATATAAGTTTTCTTTTTAGGTCTATAAAATTCTAACATTAGTTCTTTGTTTTTACTGCACTCAAATGGCTTTTTTTTTCAATCATCTTTTGGTGCCAAGTAGCAAGTATGAATGAGAAGTCTGAAGCAAAGGTTTCGACCCTACCTCATGTTACTGGATAGGATAATGGATAGTGGTTTAATATTTCAAAGAAAGAAAGAAAAGTATGTTCAGAATGAAGGTAAAAGAAAAAAAACTTTGAAAAGTTGTGATCAGACTAAAATGTTCTAATGACGTCATAGAATACTCCCCTGAAATCGAACCGTTTCATTTGAGGTCATACTGACTGAACACAAAATAAGGGTCTAGTTCCGCATTCAAATTGTATAATAAACCACCCCCACCCAAGACATAATATAACAGTTGGAAATCATCCGCATTTGTTTTCATTTTTCAGGTTATAGCATCTGGAGGATGTAGCAGCAAAAAAACTGTCTACCATATATACTCATACATAAAAAGAGAAAAAAATATTTTAGTACACTTATTATGAGTCAATGATGATACTGAAATGACAAATATTGGCTTTATTCCCAAGCAAGTAATTCGCATCAATATTTTAAAAAGTAAAGAAATCTTAAATGAATCTAGCAATAAAAAGAATACACGTGATAATTACATATACAACATCAAAAGATTATGAAATTTGTTTGCCATTTACATGAATCTAACAAACACACATAATAAAACTCAATAGAGTATGAATATTTCAGCTAAATATCGTCATATCTTAATATATACTTACAGCACAAAAGTAAGTTATTAAAAGATGGCATGAATTTATTTCAAGAATGATTTGACCTTTTGCACCAGAGAAGCATTTTCCAAAATGGAAATTTGTTGGATAATTTAACAAGTTCAAATTATCCTCAGCTGTTTACTATCAAGACTTTCTCAATATTTCAAATTACAGAACTTAAACATCTTTTATTCTTTCCATATTAATATTACAATTCCTCAAATATGATTGTACACATATTCTATGTAATAAATTTTTCTTTTATTAATAGTGCTGAATAACTGAACATTTTAACAAATTAGATATTAAAAAAACAACAAATCTACACATTCTACAGCCTTCTTCAGATGTACTATACAAATGCAATGGTGGTAAACAGAAATTTTTTCCAATGGTAGCAATGCTATAATGTTAGTTTCAGGTGATATCTTTTTCTTTCCTCATCAGGCTTGAATTTCTATAACTTGTCCTTTCTGAGTAGCATATGCCACATCTTCGAAAAAAAAAAAGAAAAGTTAATGACACCCCCCACAGACAAGAATGAACGAGTTTATCAGTGTCATGTACTAAATTACTATAATTCAAAATTGATTAACTAAAAAAAAAAAAAGAAAAAAAAGAATCATAGTGATTATTAAAATATGAGCAAAATTGGATCTAATCAAAGAAATGATACATCAGTAATAGGTTGATTCAATTCATGTATAATATCTGGGAATAGGCATAATTATCAGAACAAATAATTTCATGGTCAGAATTAATCAGTAAAACTAAGTATACAAGCAAGGAAGGTGCACCTTGAGCAGTTCAATATAAATGATCAACTACATTCCTGACCTGTTCATCTATTTTGCAGTCCCCTACACCATGTCGTACTGGATGTAAGTTTCTCATCATTATTTTATAAGTTTTTTCATAACAAAAAGAAACAGGCTACAAACTTGAAACATTACAAATTTATATAAAACTATATGCATACTGACCAAAAGGTGATTGAAATAAAAGGCGATATTCACGACTAGCCCTGAGCTACAGAATTGATTAAGCACAGATACTCCAAGAGGAAGTAGTCTACTTATCAGGAGTGAAATATATTCATAGTGCTTTACTTGGTAAATACCATAATACGTCAGATTTGGGAAACTAGAGAAATTTTAAAGACAAGAACCGGATGTTCAATGAGTTGACCACTATAAACTTCAAATGCCATTAATGCCAAATCATGTGACACTGAGTAGGAGATCGTTTTAGATAACAAGCACCTTATCAAGTTTCAAGTAAATCTGTCTCAAAATAACTGAAAAAAATCAATTTAATAAATTTAAAATACCATTATTGACAGATTACTTGACCCTGGGTGGAAGATATTTTTTTAGATAAGAAGGATCTAATCAAGAAACCTTCAAGTTTCAAGTAAATCAAACTTTGAATAGCCAAGAAACAATGTGAATAGACTGACTGACAGAGCCTCTTGTAGAGAGTTGAGGATACCTCTAAAAACAATTATGCCTGAATAAGAACTGATAAGCTAACAATGTAGCAGTAATGTAATTCATAAAATATTTTCAATTGTAATTGTTTGATGGTCTGAAACAATGGAAAATCAGGTCATGCCATTATTTAATCATACCATTTAAAACAAAAAATGTGACATCAACTGATTTGGAATTTCTCAGTGGTGAGACATTTATAAATACAAGGTCAAACCATACTGTGAGAGGAAAAGATTTCAAACCAGGTCAAAGCATTCTTCTACAAGATGGTCTGTTTCTAACTATGATAACCATATGTGGAAAAAAAATCAATTCATACAATATCCATGTACAGCATTCAAGTTCATGCGTTACAATAGAAAATGCTTGTTCATTAGAAAAAAATATTTTGCAATTATCATCAAGTATTATTGATAGAGTTTCTTCTGCACAGGTCATTTCAGCACTGGAAAATGAAGTATTACATGCCTTACCTACTGAAGATGATTACTGAAACTCAAGTATTGTATATACATTTTTGTAGATATGTAAGAGAGCTGCCTACCAATCACTTAGTTATGATTTCAAATTACGGTAGAGAAATGATAATTTTACACATCATGATGGGACAGACTAAGTGAATACCCCTAAATTAGACAAGGATTGATTTTGTAGTTCTTTTTGTTGTGATAGAAAAACTAAGTCAACTCAAATCTCTGACAAAATAGTTGATGTGTGGTTTAGAGAAGAATTTTACTCAGTCTACTTATTCTCATACAGAAGAATGTGAACTTTTCATACCTGCCAACTTTCAAAGTGCAAAAATCTTCATATTTATACAAAAAAATCTGGAGATTTTGGGGTGATGCTAAGAATAAGTAAAAAAACACGATAGAATTCTTCCATAAATGTCAATTCTTTTATCAAAATATCAATTCTTATGAGCATTGTTATAGTTGACTGTTGCATTCTGGGCTTTTTCATAAGGTCATCATCTGGTTGTCATATTACACAGGATCTCAGACTCCTGAAATCATGACTTCATGGCTCAAATGCTTGATAAAGTGCCATCTGAGGTCATTGATGAGTGACTGTCAGTTTTATTTATCTTCTCTTCAGCATTGCTTTGAATCAAATTTACCTCTGCAATTTCAAACAGATTAGGAAACCACAGAACATCTGTTTTGGGGAGTTTCACTTTGGCAATATATCACCTCAAAACATTAAATCTAATGAAATATAGGTGGGACTCCCTCTTCCTCACAATCAATGACTTTAGCCTCTTCCCAAGCAATCACTATTACTCAACACTTGATAGTCAATGAATTCATTGTCTTGGGATACACCAGAGAATATCACTGGGTACCTTTGCACAAAATTCTCAAAACTGTTCCTATTCTCTACCATCCAGTTTGAAATATCAATCCATTTTGTGATCATAAAAAGCTCCTCTGTCAAAGAAAACTTCCAGTATTTCAGTGCATATTTGCAGTAGCAATGAGCAATATCAAACACTTCATCATAGTCTGATGTTTAATAATATCATTTAGTAAAGAAAACAGTTGCACATTGGTTATACCTTTTAGTAAAATGTGCTGCGTGGGTTTGAAAATAACAGCATTTGAATTAACGTCAACAACTGTAATATCTCTGTTTGGCAAAACAATAAGGAATGCCAACTTTTTCCCCCCAACTGTTTGTAGCACCTTGTAAAATATGGATGATTGAATCAATCTATTGACATTTATGAAAAGTTTGATTGAGTCCCTATGGAATTGCTGAACTGGCTCGTGCAGAGGGTTTGGAAAAGTATAATGCAATCTTCGAAAGCATTCATCATCAAAATGCTCAAACAAGAAGTAAGATTTCTAACTAGAAAACTTCTTCAGAACTGTCAACACATCTTTCCAATGACAGCCATTGCACCAAGATATGCAATATTCAGAAAGCTTACCTTCACTATTTTTGTCAAATCTATAAGGCAAGTCAATTAGAATATTTTCCATGTTGATGTCGGAAAGTTCAGGGAGAGCATTCTTGGCTTCACTTGCAACCAACTGGGTAAGGTGACAGGGACAACCAGCGATGAAGATGCTTCGATTAGGTTCTTCGCAGCAAGAAGCAATTGAATTTTCTAATAATCATTGCATCAAATTTGGAGTTGATAGTGTTAAATCTAGTACATGCTTTACTACAATCTTCATCAGGTGTACAAATATCATAGAAATGACTAGTTGATTTCTTGGATCTTTTATTAGGGAGGTCAGTCACATGACAAATATGATTGAAAAAAACCAGATCACTACCATGTCATTGAAATCAAGATTTTCTTTCTGTGAAACTTTTTCCCAGTATCATTTAATAGTAACTCGTCCCTTGATTAATTCTCGATTGATTGACATGCTTTTTTATCCCAAAGTATGTTGGATAATGTTGTTTTGACAAAGATTTTGGTAAGCAAAGATTGCCTCATTGTAATGCACACAAATGATTCGCTCAGACACCTCAGTCTATTTATTTTTTCATGCTTTGTTCTTGAATTCCTTTGATTACACTTTTCTCCAGGGTATTTTACTTTGTTGTCCAACAGAATTAATATTTTATGGGTAAAATATTCTATAAAAACTCACAGAATTATGTAACTGATTGTATTTGAATCGAATGTTTTAAGCATCATCATAAACTCATTTGAGAAATTTTGGATTAGAGAGTTTTACATATACTGACTTTGAATCTTACTGCTCCATTCCGGTGATGCCAAATTAGCTGTTGGATCTCTAGCATCTATTAACTTGACCTGTGATAATACAACTACTGCTATTATTACAATTGATCAGAACCAATATTTTAATTGCAAATTAATGTAAATGATAATATAAAATTTGAAGCTAGAAGCAAGATTTAGGCTTTGTGGCTAAACAAAAAAAAAAGTTTAATCTAGTAGTGAAAGAGTATGTTCTGCTGAACTAAATCAGCTTGACTGATCAGCCATAGGTACAATTGCCTCAGAAACATGGGTCTTATGAAAATATAGATATGAATTCCCCATAGTGATTTACCTATTTCCTCCAAATTTTATCCAAGAAAATGGACAAATTTTGTAGTAAAAGGATTTTTTTTTTTTTTGACCATGTGGCAAGGTTAAATTCCATTACATCAATTGCTAATTCTTTTGCAAAAATTGCAACTTCAAACTTTCATAACTTTTGATCTGATGAGCAGTTTTTACTCAAAGTACTTTGTTCTCAGCAAAATGTCCTGTATCTTTTTTTTTAACTTTCAATAACACTACTTTCACAACAAAAATTTACCAGACATCCTTTCTTTCAACATCAAACTAGCAAAAAGTAACAGTATTCATTTTGAGCAGACCAGTGTCATCAGTGCCCAGGGTATATTGATGAGATTGGCAGTGCTACGCAAGAGCTGTGTGCCAGTATGGTCCCACTGCAACATTTAAAATAGCTGATATTTTAGTCCTTGCTGAAACATAATTTGAAGCAATCTGAGGAAATATTGATCTAAATAAGGAACCAAGATAATCAGCAGTGACGATGAGAAGAATGTTGTACAAGAAAGATCATAACCACAACCTCAGCTTTCAAAGTTTTCTTTTCAAGTGATGATTCACAATGATTATCCGCACAATAAAACTTATACTGGCTGTTTCTGCTGGGTCCTCGATCCCAAAAGGCCCAGCCACATCACTCCATCACTCGCTTTGAGTGGGGTTGATGTGTTCCAACAGTGACTACCCAAACACTACACCAGGAAAACACCCATTCTTGCTGGTTCATCGGTACCAAAACACCCAACCGCGCCGCTTGCCTTGGGTGGGAGTGATGTGCCCCAACAGTGACCACTCAAACTAAATCAAAACCTGAAAACCCTCATCAAGAGAACAACGTTATCTATCAGCACCTACAATGTCAGAACATTCTTAACAGACTCTCACCTAACCCATCTAGAGAACAAAATCAAAAACATCAAATGGGACATCATAGGTATTAGTGAAATGAGAAGACCAGGAGAAGAACTAATAGAATTGAAAAGCAAGTATCTGCTCTACAGCTACAGAAGAGAGAAAAGAAAAACGAAGTGGAGTAGGTTTTCTCATCAAGACCTAAAAGACAACGTGGTAGCTTTCAAAGCTTTCTCAGACGGCATATCCAGCATCACCATACAACTCTCTAAGAGGTACAAGCAAAATGTCATCCAAGTCTATGCTACCACTTTGCAATCAACTAAAGAAGAAATAAACAACTTCTATGATGACTTGAATTCCCTATAACAAGATACAAAAAAATACTTCAACATCATCATGGGAGATTTCAATGCACAAATAGGACAAAGAAACGAACGATGCATAGGAGAATTTGAATACAAAAGACAGATTGAGAGAGGGGAGGACCTTGTAAACTTTGCATCCACAAATGACTTAAAAATCATGAATACATTCTTCAAAAAGAAACCCAATAGAAAATGGACTTGGAAGAGTCCTAACCATGATACCAAAAATAAAAGACTACATTTTAACAGACTAAAGTCACACCATCAAAGACATTCAAATTCTAAACCAAGTAAACATAGGAAACGACTATAGAATGTTACAATGTAAGATGCAAGTAAACACCAATGCAGAAGAGTGTTCCACACCAAACCACAACCACGAAATGTACCAAATGAACTCATACAACCCTTCAAGCTAGAATTGAAAAACAGATTTGAAATCCTTGCCGATGAAAACGACACCCAACATCAACAAACTCCACAGAAAATAATAACAACTCTAATATAAGCTGCCAATATGTTTAAACTAAGAAACACACAGACCATCAGCAAAATCTTGAACAAAACCAGGAAACTCATTGAAAAGCACAGAAACCTCAAACCACCAACAAGGGAAAAATAGAGGAGGCCGAACGAAACAAAACAATCAATAGAAAACTAAGAGAAGACAAAATAAGGTACACAACAGCAATTATTGAAACCACTCTCAAAAACAGTGAGGCTTCATAGCAATAAACAAAGCTCAGTATATGACAGTATAGACATAACAACAGAGACAGAATTGTCAAACGTGCCCAAGAATTCTACCAAGAACTCTACTCTTCAAGACATGGGCAACTGGGCAACTAAGCAATGACTAGGATACGTAAGACGCTGACAATCAGTTTGAGGACTTCCCAGAAGTTCATCAAACAAACAGAAAAGGAAAAGCCCCTGAACCAGATAACATCACCATTGATCTACTCAAAAAAGCTGGTGAGATTGTTAACAAAAAACTAACTAATCCGTTCAACTTGTGTCTTAAACAGAGTAAAGTCCTTAAAGACTGGAACATGGCAATCACTATGCTTCCACATAAAAAAGGAAACCTTAAAGGCCTCAACAACTACAGGTCTATAAGCCTACTCAACAGCATTTATAAACTTCACCAAAATCATCACCATCCAGATCACTAAATTACTACATGAAAACCAACCATGGGAACAGGCTGGATTTAGGATGAGCTACTTGATCATGGACCATTTCCATTCAATAAACCAGCTGAAAAAGAAAACAGCAGAATACAAAATGCCACTTGCTGTAGCATTTATAGATTTCAAGAAGACTCCGTAGAAATTCCCATGGTCATGAAGTCTATCACTCAACAAGGTGTAGACTCAGTATATGTCCGAGTACTGCAACATATATACAATCACAGCAACACCTTTATCAGGCTACATAAAAACTGAACCCTTCCAGCACCAAAAAGGAGTAAGACAAGATGATACCAACTCACCCAAACTCTTCACAGCCTGCCTTGAGGTGATCATCCGTAACTTGGACAGGGAGAATAGAGGAATCAAAATAGACGGCAAATATCTGAGCAACCTCAGATTCGCAAACAACATTGTCCTTTTTGCAGAGAACCTACACAACCACCAGCTAATGCAAAATGAACTAAATGAAGAAGGCAAAAGAGTCGGCCTACACATGAACTTCAGTGAAAAAAAAGTCCTGTGCAACTATCACATCGAGAATAATGACATGACTGTCAAAATCGAAGATGCTAAACAGGGCAAAGTAGACCACTACATCTACCTAGGACTATAAATCTCTATGAAACCCACAAAAGAAGAAAAAAATCAAGCAGAGAATCACACTAGGATGGCAAGCCTTTGGCAGAGCAAGCTTAACCTTCAAAAACGAGACGATCCCAATAATCCTAAAAAGAGGATACAACCAAAGCATCCTCCCAATAGTCACTTATGGAGCTTAAACAAGGAACCTAACCAAGAGACAAATCCGCAAACTGAGGAGCATGCAGCGAGCGCATGAGAGAATCATGCTCAACCTCACATGCAGAGATCACAAGACAGCACAATATATGAGGAAGAAAACAGGGTTTGAGACATCATAGAATCTATTAGAAAACTCAAATGGCAATGGGCATGTCAGGTTGCCAGAATGAGAGACAACCGATGGAAATCACGACTTACAGCATGGATCCCCAGAGACCAAATGAGAAACCGAAGCCGACAGAATACAAGATGGAGAGATTAACAAGACAAATTCAGAAAATACTAGCTCTGTGATGCCCATAATAGAGAAATGGGGAAGACCCTAAGGAAGGTCTATGTCCAAGGACGGACATTGATGAACTGATGATGATAACAAATGAATTCAAAGAAATATTAGGGTCCATACTTGGAACATTACTTTTGCGTGTTTCCCTTTCATAATGAACCTCCAGATCCTTGATACACTGATGACTATAAGATATATCTTTGTTGCAAGGTATGCAGTGAAATTTGGATTTATTGTTAAAAACAGCTTGTACAGGATACTATTTGGCCCAATCAGCATTGTATGATGCTGGGTACTTTGCTGCACCATCATATTTCCTTGGTTTTCCAAACATTTTTGGACATTTTTTTGGCAGCCATATTTTGTCATGGACTTTGTTTCTGCATAAAAGGAGGTCAGAACCTGCAAAATACATACTTCAATGAAGTGCATGGTGATTGTGATTTTCTTTGTTTTCATACCAATTAGATATCAGAAAAATTGGTAATAAAATAAGTCAACTCACAATGTCTTATTAGTGTTTCTCTCTCACAGGTGAGGACCATGGACCCACCTAAATGGGAGTTATATCCCAAACGAGACTGTTCAGAAGTAAACAAAGACCAGCAGCTCAGTGCGCAGCCATACTATGTATTGAAAAAACATATAGGAAATAGGCAACAATATTGCAGAAAATGTATAAGTGAGAATGTTTCAATCAACAAGTTACAAAAGAACTGATCAAAAGCTATTGAAATTGTTTGAAATGATAGTCTTTGAAAGTTTACAACAAAAATGTTAGACCGTGTGAAATGGAGACCAAATCATGAAATCTCAAGATTGAAATTATAAATTGTGTGACACACAACAAAACATGAGAGTTGGCAGGTCTGACATTTGCGTACTATTCTTTAAGAATCTTTTTAAAGTTACAAAAATTTAGAAAAGAAACAAAGTTATCAGGAAATGCCCCCACCAAATTTTATAATAGTTATTCTGAAATATCTCCATAGTTATATATTTTCCGCTGTTATGGTTATATAGTAGAATTGTCAGAGTTATTCTTAGAATGTAACTTGGATGTATTATATAAAAAAGATTTGTACAATGTATAAAAATCATCATATTCTGATTCGAGATTATTTTTAAATTTAAATATTGATTTTTTTAAATAGATAACCAAATTGTAAATAATAAAAATGGCATCTCAACTTTTTTATACTAATATTTGAGAATTTTGTTCGTTTGCTAATTCTTGCCTTTTCTCTTCAGCATATGGGTATTTTTTCTTATGGCAAAGATCACTATCTATGTGACTATGTCATTCAAGGTCACTAGAGATAATTTCTGGTCATTTTAAAATTGTTTGGGCCACAATTTAGCATCTAAGAAACTGAAATTGGGCATAGAGGTACATTTTTTCATAATGAAAGTCATATGCAATGCAGAGTTGACCTTCAAGGTCATTTCTAGCCAATTTTCCAAGTATCCACAATTTTGCACCTATGAAACTGAAATCAGACAGATGAATATTCTTTTAACAGTCGAAGTATTTAGAAATGTCATTTTGACAAGGTCATTAGAGGTCACTTTGTTATTTCTAGCAATTTTTTCCTGTTGTTGGCTACAATATTATACAGAAATCATCCATACGGGTATACCTTTACATGGCAAAAGTTATAAGCAATGTGAGGTTGATGCCGAAAGTCACTTCTGGAAATAGCAACAAGGTACAATCTCTCAAGATCACTGGCCTTAGCCAGACTTCATGCTTTTACCCTATATAGAGCTCTTTACTGGTTGTTCTAGTTTTGGACCCCATATCAACCTTTTCATACTGGTACCTAAAGGGAGAGACACTTGTGTATCAGGAGGCCCTGTCAAACTAATTTGTTTTTGTGCATCAGAATATTTCTTCCATTGCAGCTATTTTTACATATGTACATAGAATAGATCTTTGTTTTTTCATTTGCTGTGTTGTGTAAGAAGAAATACATCAAAGAACATAATTTTCCTGTTATTTTTCTTCTGGGCAACACTGGCTATCCCTGCTATTTCTAAATAACTTACAGAGCAGTGACACCAGTAGCTATGTCACTATGGCAGAACAGATAGAACAATGACCCCAGCTCAGAGATTCTGGCAACAGGTTGGTGAGATTTATAAACATATTCTAACCTAAAAAAAGAAACTTACCAACACCAATGAAAACCTTTTTAGAAGTCAAAATTGTAGATGTAAAATATGCAATACACAACCTACTTACAAAAAATAGGTGTACTGTAAAAAAAATCTCTCAAGCTAAGCTAGAATCTTTTGTGAAGCAGAAGTAATACCTATGTATGATTGATTTTACAAGACAAAGCAGTTCTGTTATATTCAAATTATTTTAATTTTCAGTTTCAAAATAATGCAAAAAACAGAGTACTTTGTTTTTATCTGAAATATTCAGATGATACATACAGCAGCATTCTGTTTGCTCATATTTTATGGAAAGCGAATGTGATGCAATGTAGTTGTTTTGAATTTGTATAAATTATGGCATGTTTTTGTCTCAAATGTATAAAATAAGTCAATTTGCCAGCGTAAATTCAATCCCACGAGGAAAAAAACAAAAATTAAAAAATGAAAACACGTTAATAATGTAATTATATTGCTTATAAGTTTCTGATTCCCATTTCAAAGATTGTTTGTTCACTATCTCAAGAGTTGCCTTACCTAAAATTTGAAATTCCTACACACAGCTGTTACTAGAATCAGCAATCATGCCTTTACCTTTACATATTTTACAGCTTTGTCATGTGCTTATCTCATCTATGCCCAAAGTCTGATTTTCAACCATTTTTGATATAATTAGAAATATGGGGTAAATCAAAATACACTGTATATAATGTGAAATTGCTTATGTGGTTTGAGCATGAATCCAAATTTTCAAAACATAAAATTTGGCTCTCAAAATAATAGCTGATACAAAAATAGAAAGATCCCTACTCAATCAGGTTAACACCAACCGTAAAAAGGAAATGAATTAGACAAAAACATTTCAATCATCATATCACTGTATTGTTTCAAATCAAAACAAAAATGTTAAAAAAAAAACAAAAAGAAAAATAAACAACTCTTATTTCTTCTTTTTTTTTTAGATGTAACCAACAGCAACCGTTAACATTCTTCCCACCTACTGAACTTAAATTTGACTAATTCCCAGCCCTACCTTCTAATCAAGTGTCACATTTTGAAATTTAAAAAATTTTTTATTTCTGTCTTCCTGCTGAACTAGCCTTACCCAACCCCCATGGTTTATTTCTGCATGAATCACAAGGCTCGGTCTTGAAGAAGTTGTGGTGTGGAGGGTCTCGATTTGGATAAAGGTTTGTAATAATGGAAAATTCGATACAATGCAGTCTCACTTATAATGCCGTATGAAGTTAAAAACATGAACTTGTGTTTTGTCGCGTCTACAGTGTATATTAGCATGGTCATGTAAATTTGTAAAACAAATGAAAGCATGTTCCTTATCTTGAGAATATTGAGGTGTAAATGATCACCTTTCTTTCATAATTTTATTTTCTATGGCAATTTTTTCATGTTGGACCTATTATAAGTCTGTAGGCATTGCTTGATAGCAATCCTTACTTTATCAATTGGTAGGTTCTGATGATATCTCCAGTGAAATTTGAGCAGAAAATTGTTTCTCTTATTAATATTTATATCAATAAATTGAGGTGCTAACCTATCAATACTCAATTAATGTAGATCCTACACAATAATCAAAAGGATATCAATTATCAAAGTCCACAATACAAACAGAATATCAAATTTGCATCTCAATCAGCAAAATATTTGATCAGTGAGGTCAACCTATACAGTTCTACTGGGGTTTACTATTTAGATTGAAAATTCATACAGATTGATTGTTGAAAATTCATACATTTAGTGACCAAGATCTTTTCTGAGATTTGATTTGAATATGTTTATATTAAAAGAAGAAACTGATATTTGATAGCTTGTTCTTAATAGGGGCAGATCTGTCTGAGAAGTATTATAGAAGCATACTGATGAGAAAAAATATCTAGACACGATAATCAACTTTCAAATGCTTACCCAATACAATGAATTAAATAAGCTAGGGTGTTAGGACACAATAGCGTGATTTTGTTATACAACAAAATATGAATATAGTTTTACAACAAATAAATTTCTATATAATGTACATAGCGCTGAAGTTCATTAATAACATTTAGAAGGAAGAAAAATAAATTTAAGATTAAAGCCGGTTAAGAATAACACTGACAAACCTGACTATGAGTAACAAAGTGCTTCAGTATGCTCAAAATAATTATTAATTAGACTCTTTCATGTGGCAAGCTTTAAATTCATGACCCATAGATTTAAAGCTTGTAGATGCTTCAATTTTGAGCCCTGACACTTCTGAGTGTCAAATTAAAAATTCTCATTACATCATATTTTAGAAACTTAATTACAGTAATTTTTTTTAGTACAAACTGATATTTAAGATGTAATCACACTTATTCAATACAATGGATTAAGATCTAAATATAACAAGTGAAGGGTTCATCAGTTAGTCTAGATTCTACCCAAACAATTCACCAAGTACATAACCGCAACCGACAATATGCATTTAATGGTATTATTGTATTTTCAAGTGACATTGGGAATTGAAAGCTGAGAGCAATCAGATCAGTGCTTTTATGCACTTCTTTTTTTGTACCTCATTGGGATAGGTTTGTTTAGTTGGTGAATAAATGAAATTTTGAGGAAATGCTCATTTATACAACTATTAATACCACATGCAGCTAAAAATACTTTTACAAACAAATGTAATCTGTGTTCTTGGAGAATTGTAAACAAAGCTCAATCATTCAACTTCTCACCATTGACAGTACTCACAATGATAGAAAATTCAATTGAAAAGTTAACAAAGGAACACTGTCAACAACACAACTCCTGAAAAATCATCCTGGGATAGGAACAAAATAATTGCATTATTAGAAGTATATCCCAATCCTTGGCATCTAATGAAGCAAATGTGATTAAGTTGAATGTATAAACTAGTAGAAATATTTTGATGATGTACAATATCAAAACAAAGTTTGTTTTTTTTTTCATCTCTAGAGGTTGGTTGGTTGGTTGTAGTATAGTTAGAGTTGGAGCCTACATAATGATATCAGGGGGAGAATAGCAAATTTTTACTCCAGACTTTTTTTACTCTAAACTGCTTTGTGTACAAGTTGTGACTTCCTCATCTGAATAAATACATTATCAACTGGTCTTATATACAGCATTTCAGCATCTGTATTTGAGCCTTTTTTTTTTTAATGAAGGACAGGATGTTACAATACGATAGGGACTGTTTAATCAAATATTTTGTTTTTATTTTCAAATATGATTTGCTTTTTAAAAAAAAATACTCTTATTAAAGATTTTTATGTGAGCATATGTGAACTATACTTACATAACTTTAAATACGAGATATATGTAAAATGTAGGCTGGGTTTTAGTATAACCCTTTTCATAAGCCAAAGAAATGATAAAAACATCTTGAATAGATTTATTTGAGCAACAGGATAGAGAACATTTGGAGAAAGAAAGTGAAACGCGGTTGGAAAAAAGAAAAAAGGTTAATTTGAGGATTCTAATGATACTAAGTTATGTGGCATGAGAAACAAGGGAAAAAATAGAATAAAGGGTTGAATATTATTTAGTTTCGGTATTAAGTAGAAGAAGGTACGACTTGAACTGGTGAAAATGATTGCAGTAGAAAGAAAAACCCCTTGCTTATAAGTTAGGGAGCCAAGGTTTGTCCAACTGAGTAGTGAAGCAGAGTAGTGAGAGACAGATACCTTGGCCCATGGCATTAAAAGTGGTGATTAACCCGTAAATCTCAACATGCATCATCATCTCTCTTTCCCTCTATGTGAGTAATGTTGATTTTTGTTCGACAAAGACTATGTTATGTCTTTTCAGTTGGCCAAAGTAAAGAATAGGCCAAAGAATAGGCCGGTTTGATTTTGAACCTTGAAACAAGTCTTTCATTCCTCTCTTGTTATAACCAGGATGAACATACATACAATGAAATGCATAATGGTACAAGGAGTCAGAGTTGAGAACTAATGTTCTAATCAGTCTTTAGAAGAATAGAAAAATGCACAAATCGAGAATGATGCAATGAGAATGGAAGATGTTTTTGGAAAGGAAAAAAAAAAAAAACCTGGAAGTAATGGTAGATTTTGCTGATTCTTAGATATTAGATCCTTTATTGGTTGAAGTTCATTCATCTATAAGCATCAACTTCAAAGCCTTAAAAATCCAAAAGGAAAAAAGACTAAGACTGGTTCAGTAAGTCTACAGGTAAAAATATTTTGGGAACTTAAAACTTTATTACAGATGCATTGACAGAAATTAATTGGTAAGCAACTACACAACCCTGTGAACTGTTGTATCACCTTTCAGAGAAAATCACTGCAACCTGATGTAAACGGAATGAACCTCTATTTTATATGCATTTCATCATCATCATCATCAGTCTTTTAGCGTCCATTGTTGGACATAGACCTTCCCCAGGATTTGCCACACTTCTCTATCATGGGCGTCACGGAGCCAGTACTTCCTGAACTTGTCTAGCTCATCTCTCCATCTAACATTTTGCCGGCCTCGGTTGCGCATGTGGTCTCGGGGAATCCATGTTGTGAGTCGTGATGTCCATTGATTATATGCATTTGCAAATAAATAAATGAGAGACTACTCTAAAATTAACATTTAATAGTTATCTCCATTGACAAATCAGTCATGAATAGATTGTGGGTGAACATGAACACAGACCCTCACACTATTATACAGTAAGAAATCTTCATTTTTTTTTTGCAAGGAGGGGGTTCATTCTACAAGTTAGCACATTTTAGGGATACCTCAATTCAATATCTCTGGCCATATTGCACTGTTTTGACTGCTTAGAGGTCACAAAAAGATTCAGAATCAGACTTCAAGCATTATATAGATGAATTGCCTTAGTAGATTACTTTTTAAAAAAAACTTTTTCTTGTTAAGGTAATTTTTTTCAAAAAGATTGAAAATAAGTCTTTTTTTTGTAAACAGTAATGACAGGCAACTAAGTGACAAAAATTAAATATGTGGGTGTCTACATTCATTATTCCAGCTCTGTAAGTGTTTACATTTGCCATTTCAGCTCTAAACTACTTCTGTCTGTCCAATCAATAACTCCAGTGATCTATTTGCTAACCTTGTTATAGTTATACTTGTTTAATTTACCTCTACCAACAATGGTGGAGAGGTATATGTATTAATCTGTGTCTTTTCATCTGTCCAAACAATATCGCTAAAAGTTCTCAATGAAATGTTGTGGGAGGGTAAGGAATGGTCTACAGAAGAAGTGATTAAATCAATTGGGGGATCCCTGCACAGTTACCTCCTTGCTTTGCAGCAATGTCCAGAATATTCAATACTCCCCAAAAGTTCTGTCTATCCACATGATATCTCTGAAAGGTTTCAATGTATTAAAATAAATTTTGAGGAAGGGTGTGCCATAGGCTAAGCAAGAAGTGATTGAATCTTGGGGCATATGCAGCAATTTGTTTTCTTTCAGTTTTTAGTTAGTTTGTAGCGTTGTCAGAGATAAACACTCCCAGTGTTTTCTTAGTTATAGTTGTAACATTTCATTTCCTAACAAAGAATAGATTAAGGAATATTTGGCGTGATTAAATAGTGATAAGTTACTCCAAATTGTATTCAACTTTTAACAATCCAATAGCCTTTTAGAATATCAAGTGTTTAATTAAGTCAACCTTCAAGTTATTCAACACAGATTGAACAGAAAAACAACTCCAGCAAAGAAATTAAGTTAATCATTATATAGTAGTCCAATAACTGGGTACTAAATTAGCTGTGAGAACAACAAAGTGGATAACCTTTATAGTTCTTACACTTGGCATCACTTCTCAGTTGAGAATGCTGTGTAGGAGGAGAGCTGTCAAGACATGGTCTGATCATTTGTTACATTTCCTATACATGTAATTCCTCTTCTATTTATAACTAGTTTCTGAGGTAATTGCCCACTTTGCTGATGCAACATTTAAAATATTTATCGTTTATTTAGGTATATACTTAACACAACTGAATGTCCTTGAACAATAATAAAACCATTCTTGATTTTGTATTATGCATTCTCTTAGAGATTAACTTATTCTTTTGATAAAGTCTTCATCTCAACTTCCTTTGTAAGTTCAAAGTGAAGTTTTGATAGTGAAACTACAAAGTTTCATTATATCACATATTTACTATTTTGAAATGTTGGGATAGATTTAGCCGTCTTGATGGGTAGAAATTAGGGAAATTGCCAAAAATGAAATGTAAATTTGGCATATGTGACCCTATGAACTCTAGAACTTGATGGTATGAACACAACTCAAGGGTGAAGGAGTTTCTGATACATAGCACCCAGTCTAGAGAATCAATTACCCTTGACATTTGTGACAACAAATTAAGACATTAAAAAATTTCCAATTCAAAACTTTTAGTTTCCTGACTTTCATACTAATACAAAGTAGGTAAGTAGATATTCCTGCCTTGTGTTATGTAAATAGTTTTATTAACAAGTAGCATTTTGTTTAAGTATAATAATAAATAGCAGGCCTTGTATTTTACGGCAATGATTACACAGGTTTTCAAGCACTTTTGTCCTGTTGTGCCTTGAGTATTCAGGATCCAAAGAAAGGTTTGTGTGTAAGTGTGTGTATCTTATTATTATCTGCACCCCCCCCCAAATAGAATTCACTATGGAAGAGAAAATTGACCAATTCTGAAATACATTTATTATCAAATAAATTTCAAAACTCATTTTGATGAAATCAAGATAGAAAATAGCTTTTTTGATCATAATATTTTTTGCCTATGTCTAACACCAAAATATGCAAATCTGATAATATCTAGATATAAATCACATCAGTTATCTATTTTTGAAGACTATGGAAGTAAATATGAAGATTTGCATGTACAGTTTAAACAAAGCTATAATGAACCTGAAGAGAAATCTGGTAAAAGAGCCTGTTCCAGTCACACATGTGTAGAATAATGCCAAAGCTAGTTTAAGAGGTAAAACAATAAATAATCATATATTTGTGGAAGAAAAAAAAAAAAAATGAAATCTAAGATTAATTTTACAGATAATGCAATCTTCTATGGGAAGGAAAAAAGAAGGACTTTATATCTTTTTTTTTTTCCTTTTTGATAATTCAAGAAAGCTAACATAGATATCTATAATGTTGAGTTTGGACAAAATCTTGACTGGAAGCTCGAAGGTACTTAACTAATTTAATGTTATACTATCATATTAGATATGATAGTATAATTTGTAAGACTGATAGTGGTTATGATAATGGAGTCCATTGTTTTTCCATGCTCTCTATGAATTATCAGTAGTTATTTTATAATAATTCGATAATCCAAACTTCATAATTTGACTTGAATGGTAACTAAATACTATGGAAAAAGATTTTAGGCATTACTGTACTTCATAATTACTTTAGCTGATTCTATATCCACTACTCTTGGACTTTTATAAATGGAAAGCAACATATACGAGTTACAACCATTTCACTTCATAAACTAGTCTGATAGTAAGAAATTTCTGAACATTTTGTGCAGTGGAAAAAAAAAAAAACCCTTATTATTTTTCAAGAAAGAAAGATCAATTATTTAACAATCACCTTTGTTATTTCAGGTTTTGCCAACATACAAAATCAGATTTCTCTGGTGTTAAATTACATCAGTTTTGAATTGAGGAATTTCAGTAGTTTTTTGACATTGCTGTCACTTAGGAATCCCAGAACAGTCTGAAGCTCTGTAATGTGCAGAAAAGGAAATAATCGAATATACCAAATCTGACAAGTAGGATGGGTGTGGCAGTTTTTTTTTAGGTTTTTTTTTTACCAGTTATCTGTACAACAGAGAGCTTTGGCTCAATTGTAAGCATTTTTCAATAATTGTAGCAGTACACTTTGACAGTGATAGGCTTGAGAATTGAACAATGTCTTGTATACCCCAACAACAAAGCACAACTGTTTTATAATGCAATTCTGGCTTTAGCATTGCTTGTTTGGTGGTACCCTCATCTGTCCAACATATGTTGTGTTGGTAAATAGGATTCACCTGTAATGATAGCATCCAGCCGTTCAAGTTTGCTTTTCAGAGAAATCAAGGATGTGCATGCATCCAAATGGTGGTTTATGTTGTCATCGATCAGTGAATGTGGCACCCAGTTTCCAAGACTTTGCCAATTGCAGCCAAATGTCTGAGGATGATAGTTAAACTGCCATACCATTTTCCAGCTTGTCAACTGTGGATTGGCTTTCACAGCCTTGAGCAATTCATACCAATCTACCTCCAATGGTCAGTCACACAAGCTGTCATACAGCTGATTTTTTTTGTCTCTGAATAATTGGTAGACTTGGCACATCAATTCATCTGAACTAAAATCTGCTCGTGAGAAATCAATTTTTTCTTGACATTGTGAATGCTTTGATGCAAGTGAAAATAATGACTGGAGACCATGATCTACTCTCTCTCTCTCTCAATATATATATATATATATATATATATATATATATATATACATACATACATACTTTGAAATGAAAAAGCTCTGTGAACATCCAGATATTTGGGAACTTTCTTACCAACTCAATAGTTTCTATAACAATCTTCAACTTATTTAATACTCAATTATAGTCAGTCAGTTCATTTTATATTTTCTTGATAATTCAACTTTTAGAAATGAAAAGAAACTTTCTACAGAGAGATTTTATAATGACCATAAACAATTGACAGGCTTTGAGGAAAGTTTTTAATATCTAATGTTTTCTCTTGGAGTATCTACAGATTTGTAATTTTTGTTTTCATTAGAAGATAGCTTGAGAATGGAATAACTTGAACATGTGGTTAAAAAAGTAACATGACCCAAAATAACTGCAATAATTGCATCAATATAGATAATCGGCTTTCTCAAAAGGATCCATTTTAGAGATAGATAATAATGTCTAAATTGTTGACCAGATTAATTTTATTGTTTGACAATCTAATACAAATAAGATTATTGTCTAAATAGCATTAAATGTATAATCTCAAATAAGAGCAATATTGATAGTTTTCCTACCCTAAAGGTTCAAACTAAATCCTCACTTATGTTAATCTTTGCTAGTGCAAAGATTATAGCATTTGATGGTAGAACCATTGTGGAATGTTTGATTCCACATAAACTTGGAATAAAAATGAATTCCTAGACAATCTAAAGATTCATCAGCATACAAAGGGCAACTAATTTACTATTATATGAAATCAAGGATTTGCCCCACATCTATTCAGAATAGTTAACTTATAAAAATACAACACAAAACTGCATCATCTAATCCCTAAGTAAAATTTTCTGTATGTGAATATGTAAAGATAATATTAAACGCTCATTTTTAATTAAATTTTACCTCAAGATTTAATGATGCTTTTTTTTTCTTTTCTAAAATTAGATGTTTAAAAGTCTTCAAATATCTTCAAAGGAACGTTTCATAAGTAATGGATCAGCAAAAGGTATTTTGCACTGTATTGTTAAAACAAAGACATACATCAATTTTTTTTAAATTGCATTTGTCTAATGTTAACTATTTCAAGTTTAATTAACTAATATAATAATCAGATTGTACTGATGACTCAGTGACTGGTACAAAATCATAGTCAACAATCTAGTCATGCTACATGATTTGTTCGTGGAGTGAGTGATTCTCTCTTGTGACTGCCAGTTTAAGCTATCAAATATAGACGGTACAAATGACAATACTGGAAGTTTGATAATTTAGGAACTGTTTCAAGTTGTTTCTCGGAAAATTTTTCTTCTTACATTTACAAAACTCTGGTTTATTTTGCCTCACAGGCATAATGACAATTATTCAAGAGCAAGAATAAAGTAAATACAAAAGCTTTCAAGTTTGCTAATGTAAGTAACCTTATTTATATCATACATGAATAAAAAGAAATTTAAGCCTATCAGCAACTGGTCATTCAAACCTTCTTTTCATTAAATAATCTGAAGACTGTCAATAATAAAAATAAATTCTATCATTTTGATCATGATGGTAATATTCAATTCAAGTTTTGCCATGTGCTAGTTGTACATACGCCTGTATCTTGAATTTCAAGAGAAAAAAACCCAAACATAATTCACAAAGAAATAGAAAAAATGCTGGAACAAATTGACATAAAAAAACTAATGCTTTTAATTCTATAAATAGTAGATTTAAACAAAAATTTTTTCAACTGCCTTTTTTATGAATCATGAAAATTTCAAGTGGGTTAAAGAAATAAGCAGATCTGAGTCTGTATCAGGTTATTTATACTTACAAGATTTTTTCATGATCTTTAATGGCTTCATAAAGAAATTTACAATTAAAATTTGACTGCTTCAAATAAATGATGCATTTATGCTTTAGACTCAAAGCATTGGTGTAATTTTCAATCTATTGTCTCAAATATCATCAAAATCCGTAGTAATAACAAGTAAAGCTTTTTAGCTAAGAAGAAATTATTTGGTAGTAAACAATAAATTACAAAAATATGTAAACAACACTTCTACATATTAACAAATGAGCAAAGTCAATATTCATTCTAACTAGAATTTGAGAAATCTCCTTGTGTGTGTATGTGTGAGTGCATTGAAATAACTTAACAACTGGCCATCGAACAAAGTTGATATTCTCCATGTAGGCAGCACTAGATTTATAATAAAAATCTATACAGAAATGAATACATTTCTTTGAAGAGACAAAACATATATTGGTAATCATATCCAAGAGTTTTCCGAAAAGAATTGAGTGAGAGAAATAAGGTTTTTTCCTGGCAAATCTTCATATAGAACAAGATTAAATCAAATAATAGTTAGAGGATGTTAAAGCACTTTTTAAAATTTTCATTTTGTCATAACGATTAGCAACTATTTCTGATTCAATTGTTGCTATTAATGACATAAGTAAATAAAGAACAGCATCTCATTATTTCAAGTTGAAACCTCCTGAAGATTTTCATGAAACCGGATGCACCTTCTGAACAGGCATGCCCTAGTTTTCTTTAATTGCTCACTTGAATGTAGAGTGAATTGGCATATGCTGCAATGGCAAGCAGCAAAGACTTATTTTACAAACTTATTGGTCTTCAAAAATTGTAAAAAATGCAAATTTCCTATTAGCATTCTTTATGACAATGTCTGCTAAGAGAATGTACTGATTAGCACGTCAGCCTCAAACACAGAACGTTATGTGCTCGATTCCCTGTATGAGCAAAGAGTGTGGAAAACTCTTCATCAGGAAAAATTTCTGCACACTCAGCCACTAATTGAGTACATTTTAAGCTATGTGTTTAGGGTGAAGGTATCCCTTCAGTGGACTAACATCCTGTCAAGGGGTGGTTGTAGAAACATGTGAGTATAAAGTCCTGGTCGTGAACAGACTAAAGACTTGCAAGGATCACCAAGTGGATACAGGCAACAGAAACTGGGGCTCCTCTCGAGAACCAAACACTTTACACATTGCTTATGACAATGTAGACTCAAGCGAATCCACTTGCTAACATCATTTACAGGAGAATTAAACAAAGATTAAGAACAAAATGTACTGTTTGTCATTCAAGTTTATATAATAGAATCTTTTGTATTGGTAAGCCTTATTTTACTTCAAGTATTATAATGAGGGTTCTCTTTATAATTGCATAGTTTAGATAAACTGCTCAATTCTAATTCAAAGAGGGACAATGACTTTTCACAATAGAAATAATGTTATATATCTACTTGTAACTTATCTGCAAAAATTCTAAAACTTTTCAAAAGATGAAGTTGGCTTGCATTACAAGAATTAAAAAAGAAAGAAAGAAAGAAAGAAGAGATACTTCCCAGTTTAATAATATTTGTGTATCCACCAGAAAATGGGGGTGGGGACAAACAATGATTAAGTGTCACTCTCATGAATTGACTGAGCACATATTTATATGGACATAGAAAGTTCATTCAATGATTGTCATTTTATGCTTTTCCATTTTTAAAATGAATTGACAATTCTACACCTGCAAAAACAAACTAGTTAAGTGTGCTTTTTTTTCTTCAACTATCATTTTATACATGGAAAGAGAATCTTGTCTTGAACATTTTACACCACAAATTAAGAAAATCTTTTGTTTTTATAAGATTATAGAATATTCTATTTTTAAAAAATGGATTTTTAATAAGCAAGAGATGAGAAAAGAGCCCCAACACATGGAATCTGCACATGTGTACTCAAAATAGAACATAGCAGTCAGTGGGCTTGCAATGCAAGTTGTTCATATTTATGAACTTATTAAGAGTGTGTGTGTATGTGAGCTAATGTTGTATCACAACCATCATTATACAGAGTGTGTGAGCATACCTCATTCTAGGCTCAAGAATGTGAATAATAACAATAGTTTTTTCTCTGAGTACTTGCCTGTGAGCAAGCAGGTAGTCATAAGTAGTATGCTAAATCCAGCAGTATCTGTATGGACAGAAGAGTTAGGTATTTGATGAGAAAGTAGTGAAGTGTGCAAAAATACCAAACATGAAAACCTTGCTAACTGTATATGCCGGACTATAAGACAAATGGTTCACAAGGGTATTTGGAGGACTAACGCACACTCCAACTCAACCAAGCTCCATCACTGTCCATATCAAGCTTCAGCAGACAGTCTCCTAGTCATAATACCAGCACATTTGAAAGTGTAATTAATATTTGCATAGTTTTTGTTTTATTTATTGGCTGGACCTGTGAAAATTTCACAGGTGTTGACAACTGAGATATCATTACTCTGGCATATATTTTTCAGTAATTAAAGTATATAATTTGTTGGAGTAATGTATTACCAATGGACCATATTTATATCAATTGTGATAAATTGCAAAGGCAAATGAGACTGATATATCTTATTTTTGATTACTGTGGTCTATTGCAACTACAATTTTTAGGCTTCAGACAAGTGAGGGAGGATTAATGAATGAATGGAAGTTATAGTGAAAGTTGAGTCCCTTTAGCACCTATTCATCAAAAGCAGCCTTTTCTATTCTTACCCTTGTTAATTAGATTGCAAGAGTGGTAGGAGAAGAGACAGGATGAAAAAAAATATGAAGAGAATTTAAATTTCATTGCTATCAGATACCATGCTTGAGTTCCATACGACAGTAATATATTCATAGCCTTCTAAATTCAAAATACCCAATTATTCAATAAATGATCGAAGCCAATCTAGATATATTTCCCTCCTTCAAAGTACTCAGGATAATTCCAGTGAAGATTCAAAGTGATTTCATTAAAATAAAAAGAAATGATGTTCTTCTGAGATAAATTGTCCTTCATTCATGATTACCTGATCAATTTTTGTAAAAGATTATTTCATTTTCTTTTATAACCCAAATCCACTATTTGGTGAATTTCAGCCTCAGAGTGCAAAAGCATCTTCTCTTATTCGTACAAAAAGAAATGTAAACAATACTCCTATTTGAAAGGATCAAATTTTTACCTGCAACATGATATACCAGCTATCTAAATATTTTACAAGAGACTATTCATGTGTTTGTTGTTTAGTAACTACAGAATATTTTCCTCACTCAAACTGGCCACAGCTTAGAAATATCAAGGAAAATCCAAGTTTTGATATGAAATACTATTCCACACTTTTGGGGGGCTATTATCTTCATCTTTGTGTTGTTTTTAAAGATTTCAAACTTCTAGAGGGACATGTTGCATCTGATGATCTTTAGAGTTTACTTAGTACTAGAAAACCCCTGAAGATGCAGCATAAAGGCAAAATGATATTCGTAGGAACATCATTAAAACAGAAAAGGAAATTTCATTCAACCAATGAGATTTCGTATTTCATTTTAGATTTAATATTAACTTTGAGATATCAGATCAAAGATCAAATCAGATATCAGATTAGATCAAAGTATAATTTTTCTTTTGACAGTTTCTATTGAGTGACTAACCAGACTGTAAGGTTTACTATGATGATATCATTGCTTGTCATAAAAGCTGGGAAAATGTCATTTACTTCATTGTTCAGGAAACATGTGTCCAAGTAGACTTCTAAAAGAGATCAATAATATATATATATATATATATATATATATATATATATATATATATTCTAGGCATCATGAGAAGGTTAGTCAACTTAAAGTTTTCAACAATAAACTGCATTATGGGTCCTGTAAGTAAGGACTAAGGTATGATATTTATAAGATTACAAAAGTAAATGATAGGGTTATTTGTTGATCATTATCATGGATATAAGATAATAACCAAAAAACTAAGGGGAAAATAAATCTTTGGCTGATATGGAGACTTAAAAGAAAACCAATGACAAGCAGTGATGCTGCAATCAGACAGGCAGCTAGATATTCATGCACTGGCTTTAGACTACACTCATGTAGCTTGGCCAATAAGTATCTTTGCTACATTAATTTGAAGACTTGAAAGTTGTGAATTTTAACCCTTTCAAGACTAAACTATTAAAGTACTTAATGCTAGAATATCTATAAGGGTATATAAAAACACAAAATGTCTTAATTCTTATTTAAAGGTCAGAGAAAACTTATTTATTCAAATTCTTTTCCATGTTTTGAAGAATCAGATCATGATGGGATACTTTTGTTCCAAGATGGATGAAGAACACAGAATTAGTAGATCAATTAGCCTACACATCTTTCTTATTCAGTCATGTAATGTCAATTTCTGCAAGGGTATCATAAAATGTCATTGTCTGCAGTTGTAAAATTCAGGAAAATCTCATTTACTTCATTTTTCATGACTCGTAGACTTCTAAAAAAAAGATCTATAGGACATATATATCCCGGCAGTTATAGAAACCTTGGGATACATCTGTCCCCAAGGTCTTGTGAAAAGGTTAAATTAATCAACTGCATTTTTATGAAACAGAAAAATATACTCAATTATTTATGTTCACACAAAAGCTATGATAGTGGCTCATCAAAGAAAGAACTACGAGGTATCAATTGATTATCAATGGTTTAAATCCTTATACATCAAAGCTATTCTTTTATCATTAACTCAAAACTAAAAGGTCAACAAGTTATATCTTACTATTCATTAAAATAAAAGATCAGCTGAATTATTTGTTAGTCGTAGATGATACCAGCATGTTTTAAATGATAAGCCCATTAAAAAAAAAAAAGGATTTCAGCAATTAAGTTATCTTACTCTATTTTTTAGTGTATATTTTATTTTATATCATTTAAAAAATCTTTTCCTTGAACTGAAGAAAAAAATATATGAACAAATAAAAAATGATAATTTTGAAAAGTGATGAAAGCAAACTTACCACTGCTATTAAGCATGGTCTGTATTGACAAACTCCAAATATTCCAACTATCACACAAATAATTTGAAAAAAGTTGCCCATTATTGGTGCCCACATGTAACCAAGAAAATCAAACACCAACCGCTCAATGGTGCTTATCTGAAAGAAAAAACAGATTGAACAAAATTAGTGCATAATTGTCACATTATAAATCAAAGTTGAACAAATGATATTTCCATTACCATAATTCCCTTTAGACATACATTCAAGCTCTTTTATAGAGGCATTCAAAATTTTAAAGCATGTAAATTAAATTGTATAGAGACCAACCTTGTCACATTCTGCATTCTTGGGGATGTGGATAAATATTCTTATGTAGAGGCATTACAGCTAGACTGATTGACATCACAACATGATGGAACTTTTTAGAGCTTTTATGCACTATCAAGATTGTCTGGATTTTAACTGTACTAAATTAAGTTTAGCGAAAACTGAAATGTTTGTTTCTTAGCTAGTTTTTCTCAATTTAAAGAAAATAAAAAATATAAAACAAGTCAAAGGAATAGTCTTCTTTTTCTTTCTTTTTGAGTGAGGGACCCACTTAAGAGTATATGCATGTCTATGAATGCATATGTCAATTTTCAAGTCTAATGAATAGAGTATGTATATATAAGCTGGTTTAGATATGCATGTATGAATTTTGATGAAAGCAAACAGAATCAAATATTAGAAAGAAAAAAAAACTATCATTTCGATTATAAGCAAAGCAACTCTTCCTATTGAAAACAAATACAGTGGTAGGATGGTGTAGACAAAAAACAAGTTTGTCACATTTGGCAAGAATAACAGAACGAGATTCATCTTCATAAAGGAAAAGGTACGTGCAATATGATAATGGGTGTAGTGTACAGGTTTCTCTAAAATTTTATCAGGTTAATAATCCAATTTCTGTGTTTCTTATTTTATTCATAGCTTCAAACTTGTAGATGGTATGATTTTATATTAAATTAAGTCCCTTACTTAAAAGCTTAATTGATTGTAGAAAGGTATTTGCAAGCTTGCAAAATGTTTGTTACAAAGCAATAGAATCTATAAAGGTTATATAACAACTGGAATCACTACCATTCATAGCCAAATCACTTAGAATAATTTCCAAGCAATAATGGTCAATTGTAACCTTTTTGATATTGCAAAATGAATAACATTTTATCAATTTCATTTTTCTTTTTGAAAAAATGTCTACTCCTAAAACTTCTAAGAACTTGACCGTAGAATCTGGGTGCATAGAGATTGATTTTCCAATTATATCTTATCACACATGCATAATACCAAAATCGTTTTAACTATAGGGGAATTTTTAGTAAAATTATGCATATAATATCTAGTGTCATGAAAATAAATTATTACCTAGATTATTAAATACTGATCAATGCATCTATATTATAGCAGCACAAATTATTTTGACCATGTAAAATTGTATATTTGAACATTTCGACTCAAATCATCACTTTTCAATAGTTTTTAATCGACTCATTTGTTCTATGAAAATTCGCAATTGAAGTTGAAATAAACTTATATTTTTATATCTATATTTCAAAATAAGGCACAGTACAGGTGATGGTTCTGGTGGTAAATTGTTAAGTTTCACATCCCAGCTCATTCGCTGTTGAAACAGCATACAAATAAAAAATTAGAAAAAAAAAACAGATGTCAATACATGAATTCAAGTCATATTGTTATTGCTTTGAATATATAGAATTGTTTTTAAAAGTGAGCCATTTTCAACATCGGTCGAGTGTATGAAAATTTACAATCGGGACCACCTTCCCTACTTTGTGCCGAAAAGTCAATTCACATCATTACAAGATGGGAAATGAAAGGTAAGTAAGTCCAATTATTACAAGGTCAAAAACTAAATAAAAAGTAAATTAAATTGCTTTGTGATGAAATACATATAGAAAATAAATTTATGCCGTTCAAACATGGACTGCTAACTCATGCCACTCATCTATAGAATTACCACTTTTTTTGTGACAGCAATTTATCCCATCTGCTAGTAAATTCAATCTATAAATATCAATAATTTATAATTATTTATATCTTATGATATATTATGAATACAATTCTCTGGATAAATCTCTTGGCAGTGCAGGCAATACAGAAGTTGTATGCTAGACCTGATAAAAGAAATTGGATTACATATTTCAAATAAGCTTCCAAAACAATATAAAGTGCTCAACAATACATGCCTGATGAAAATTTGTTAATAACCACTTCTGTATCCTATTGTCTACCTTACCAAAAAATTCAATTTTAATCAATTGGGAACTTCTGAGATATTGTATAGATAGTCACATGAATGTATGAAAAAATAAATAAAAATAAAATCACCAAATCCCAGAAATATCTCTCAATCAAAATAAATACACAAGATACTTGGATCTACCTTGAAGTTCAACTCTTTAACTCCAATGCCCACCAATTCACAAAATTTCATTGTAATTCATTGAGTACTTTTGGTGATATCATGTGGAAAGACAGATGGATAGATGCACCCTAATACATACAACTCACCAACTTTGTTGGCAGAGATAATGATAACAACTTTTCAAAAATTATGTGTTCCAAGGTTTTTTTTAGAAACAAATATTTGATCTTGAATGTAACAAGTAATACTATTTGCAGTTATGTTGTGCACAGCTTAGAATTTTTGCAAAAGCATTTAAATCTCAAAGAGGGAAAAAAAAATTGTTTTTGAATGTTTCTTAACAAGGAGGAAAAATTTCAGATTGATATCAAGCCAGCACAAAGACACACCCCAACAAATAACCAAGAACATAGGCAACTGCATGAATTAATATCAATTTAGTCCAGGAAATTACAAGAGACCCACCCAAATTCATGTCTGTATACTTCTAAAATTCAAGTTTCAAAGTTCTAACAGAAAATTTAAAAAGTTGAAAATTTTAAACAGTATCTTTATTAAAATTCACTCCAGTGAACTCAACTAGATATGAATATACTAAAAGGGATACTTAGTATCATCCAGGTTCACAGTTTGAATAAGTAGAATTTTTTATATTGATAGAGATAAAATATTTCAGCAAGTAACATTTCTTCGCTTTCAATCCATAAATACATTTTTACCTCTAGGAATGTGTCAGTTTATAGGGTGGAGGTTTACATTTACAGAATATTTTTAATTCGAAATTGGGCCATTACTTTGCATCTGTATTACAGAAGTAAGGCCTCAAAGTATACGATTACTTCAAAGAAATATTATGGAAAAATAATAAATGATAATATAAGAAAAACAAATGAAAAAAAAATCACAACTTCATTTCAGAAAAATTTTTTTTTTAGCAAATGTGTCATAGGACAGACTCCAGTATTGATAAGCAATAAAGGTCTTTGAATGAAAGATGAACTTCAGTATTATTTTGATAGAGCAAAGTTGAAATATCCACCTTCACAATGTTATGAAATAGTGGACCTTAAGGGAGGAATTGATTGACCACAATGAAGAATTACTTGATTGTTTACCAAAAACTGGAGAAAAAAAAAAAAAATGAACTGTATACTTTGAGGCCTTACTTCTGAAAGTCTGGCAAAAAGAAATTCATGGAATAGGACCCCCAACCTACTGGAATCGGCTCTATATGATCTAGGTAAAGTGAATATATAAAAAAGAAAGAAAAAATTAGCAATTGAAATAATAGCCTAGGAAACAGAACTTCACTAAATTGTTCACATCTCAGAAAATGATACTTCCCAAAGACTATGATGGAAAAAGCAATGCAAGAGGAAAAGACACATGGAACTTGTTGAAAAAATAATTTTATTGTATTAAATCTTAGTTCTATTCATAATTTGAATTATTTTTGTAAAAGTACTAGTTATAATATTTACTGTTATTTCAATGATGAAAAAACATCCGAACTTGTATAAAAATCAATTTTATTGTAACAAAAGTTTGTGTTATTTGTAAGAAGAATTATTTAAATATAAAAATCATTTCTTCCCTATGTTTAGACCCAGAGATTGGCTAGAAAGTGACCTTGTATGATCTCCGAGGTCAACCTCACATAGACTATGTGAGAAACTGACCTCTTTTGAGTCTTGTATGCCAGTTGATAAGACTTGTAGTTTTATTACACAAGAGGTACGCACAAATTTAACAGCTCAATATTAGCATACATGAATTATCTACTTATGTAATACACAACTATAATATAAATATAATACATGTATGTCTATGTCAGTAACTTTTATCAATAAAGATAACTATTAAACGTTTTTCATAGAGTAGTTTCCCTTTTATATTTTATTGAAAATGCCTAAAAATTATAGGTTCATTCTCATTGAACATGAAAATGGAGAGTGATGATATTTTTTATTTTTTTTCTCTTTTTAAATACAGTGCCATTGCAAAAATTATTCAAATAATGCTTTTGATGGCATTGGTGAAGTAGATTATAGATGAAATTCAACGCAAAAATCAGAAAAACTTCCATCTTCAAAAAATACACAAGAATAAAGATTTTAAGTCAAATTGTACATGCACTTCAAACTAATATAAATCAAGTACTTTCTTTGATTTGAACCCATAGTAAAACCACAATCTTGTCCATCATAATCATTCCTCATGTATCTAAGCAATTATCTTTATCAATTTACTCACACGAAACAAGAGTCTATACCAGATATGTCCAGTTATATGGAAATAGTTTTTTTTACATTTCTTAAAGAACATTAAAAAGAGTGGAAATTTATGGCAAAAATAACCAAATTACTCTTAATTGAGAATGCCAAGTCCCCAAATACTTGGCATACATAGTAAAATGAATAAAATAAGAGTTCTTAAATTTCTTGGATTTGCATGCCAGCTTAGAGTGGAATGTAGAATATAAACAATAAATAAATAAAGTAAAAACTCGCTGATTGGACAAAAATCTGAGGTCTGAAACACTAATCTCTTAATAGAAATTTGAGTGAAGTCACTTGACAAAGGGCAAAAATGTTACTGGTATTTTTAGAGAAAAAAAGAATGCAAAACTCATAATGCAAAGAAAAAAGTTTCTATTCCTTAGGTGAGGAGTGAGTGCAAATATGTGTTGAGTAATACATTGGTGAGCATTTTGTGTTTCATGATGAGCATTTTTCTTAACTGAGTCAGTCTGAACAGCATACTTACTATTTTATTCTACCATCATCTGCCATCTTTCAGGCAGCTACATAATTCCTTCCTTCCAAAACTTTTCAACTTTTTCAGCAAAGAACTGCTCTATATGCCATTTGCAGTCTTCCAGTGAATGGAAATTTATTTCATTAAGAGAATTCTAAGACCAGAAAAAGATGGTTATATGAAAACTGGTAAATATGGTTGATGAGAGAGAACTTCCCAGCTAAAGTAACAATTTTTGCCCTCACACCAAAGAAATATACCGTCTAGCCTTATCGTGATGTAATATGCCCTTTCTCTTGAGTAACTCTAGACTATTTTCATTGCTGCTTTCAATTTATCTAAAATGGGAGCAGTGGTTGTTAGATTCAATTGTTTGATTTGCCGGAAGGAGTTCATGGTAGAAGGACTCCCAATATGCACAGTATCACTTTGTTTGGATTAAGACTGGCCTTTTGGTATGGTTAGTGATGCTTCATTTTGCTTTCCTCATGATTGCTTGTATTTCACATTATTGTGACGTACTCACTTTTCATCACCAGACACAGAATCTGTGTCAAAAAAAAAAAAAAAAAAAGAAAAAAATGGAACATTACTCCTGAATAGCCAATCGCCCGTGAGAAATTTGCTTGATTTATGCAAAAATAATACATCAAAGTGACTGACATAAAAATGCTAGTCCAAGTGATTTTCAATGCTCGATTTGGATATTTCCAGTATGTTGGCTATTTCCTGCATCATATAATGTTGATTATTCTCAAGAAATGTCTTCATTCCATCACGCTCAACTTCAATTGGTCAATATGACTTTGGAACATCATTCAATAAGAAACTTTCAGAACAAAAATTAGCAGACCAGTTTTGAAAGGCCTCAAATACACAGAACCTTCTCTATTAACCACACAATTTTGTTTTTGCATTTGAGATGCATATTGATATCACATGTGTTACAACACAATGAATGAATTTAGTTGAAACAAAAACAGGACCAACTTAGGGGCAACCTAATGTACAAGATATTTGTATTTTGATCTGAAAATGTAATCATTTTGATAATGTTAATCAGCAATTTCATTGGAAGAAGACTAGACCATTTTGAGTTTCTATTTTTTTTTTCAAGGAATATTTGGTAGAGAAGGGAGGAAGGATTGAAAAAATTGTAATCACCTCTACTCAACAAGCTTTTATAAAAACTTCTTGAGTACAGATAGTTCAATTCTTAAAGTAATGAAATAAAGAATTTAAGGCAAAAATCATTCAAGCAACAAACACGGAATGTGGGAGTACAATCTACCTCAGGCCATGACATGTAGTATAATGCACAAGGTGATTTTTGGAGTAAAATATTTGAAAACAAATTACATTTCCAAATGGCAGTAGGATATTTCTTTTTGCATTGATCACAAGGTCAAAATCTATTATGATTGATTTTAAATATTAGGCAATTAGAGAAAATAGAAAAAACAGATGTTCTATTCATCTGTGTTGAGCTCCTTTTGGACATTGAATTGAAAAATTGCAGGTTGTTATCAACTAGAATTTTGCATCAGTTCAGTAATCTCTTTATAGACCTAAGCAGCAATCTGCCAAAAGCTCAAAGTTAGTCAAGCATATATAAATTGAACAAAGATCATTATTTTGTTGGCTTATTCAGTTGCTCCAAGTCTAGAATATTTATCAATCTAATACATCAGACCAGGACATTATAGGTAAAATATAAATGTAAAGAAAGAAATATTGCCAAACATTACATCTTTTTTTTTTCAAAAATTAATTTTATTCTCATCAAATACTCAAGATAAACACAAACATACCAGAAGGCATCACACTATTTTATAATTTTGCCAAAACAGATAATTACTTGAAAAATGAACAGTTCTATATTCAAATAGGAAAAAGTTTTATGCTCATTAAACAAAATAAATTAGAGGCTTTGGGTGTTGTATTTATGATTTTTGAAACAAAACCTTTATTCAGTCTATGGAAAGGTAGATTGTTATCATTCCTCTATCCATGCCAGAGGATAACTTAGCAAAGCTTCCACTGCAAGAGAACATGTTCAGTGGCTGTATACACCATTCCATGTAATTGTTGCAAGGAATACAAAGGTGAGGCCAACCACCTACGAAAGGTAAGGCTTGAAGAATATCGAAGAATCATAATCCATGGAGAGATAATGAAACCAGGTATGGATGATCATGAGAGGAAGGAAAGGAGACAATGAATCACCAACCCATGTGGAATAGAATAATAAACATTAGTATTACATTGACAAATTAACTGATAAAAGATATCCCCTAGCATGAACAGCAGAATGAGAACAGACTACGCCTACGGATTGAACAAATAAAAATTCATAGAAGTTCACTGAATATGAAAGACACCTTAAAAAAGATTCAATATTTGAAATGTGACAATAACAACCAGGCTGAAATATTTAATGTGTAATAATGATAACTCAGGTATAATATTTTATCAGATTCTTCAATGCTTTATTTTTTATTCTTATGTGAATCAAATATTAAATCAGTGATTTCTGTGAAGAGGAGAGTAAAAAAACAATAAAAAAAAAACATGTCCAATTGTTATCTAACACATAACTATTATTCCCCTTATAATGGATTCCAGAAATCAATTTTCTTCAAAAGATAACATTGATTGAAATATCACAAAAACAGAGATTTAGATGAATTTAATTATTGTGACAATTGGACATGAAGAATATGATGAACAAACCAGTTCAGTAAAAAGCAGATAAGCTATCCACAAGAAGGTCAGACGTATGACCGGGAAGGTCAAAAGAAATTTGTGAAGAATTTTAGTAGAAGTTTGATTAACCAAGGAAGGTCAGAAGGGTTCACAAGGATGGGATTGACCAGTTATTTTTTAGTGTTTGTATGTGAGTATTGCTCAAAGTTAGAGATGCGCAGGAAGAAAGAATTGGATGGGGAGGTAATGACACCTGGGGCTTTGTGAATTTATATGATAGAGAGGATGATATGGAGATATCACAAATAAAAAAAGTAAAATATGCTTTAGATAGAATGAATAATGCAAGTATTTAAAAAGCGTGAAAAAAAAAATTAATTTTTTGAGAGAAATAAACATGGGAGATCAAATTGTTTCAACAGCACTGAGATTAGATGTATATGGCAAGGGTCTGCCATATATGCTCTGCTTGAATGTGTAACTTGGTATATTATCTAAGAATGTTAGATTAGATAATTAAAAAGAGGTTCTAAGAATCAATCAATAGGAAAATTTAGACATGGGTATTCATAGGTATTTTAGAGAAGTTGATTAGTAACCATGAAAAATTCCAAGATATTATGGGTAAATAAATTCCATGTTTGATAGATGTTTTAGTGTTAGTAAGTAATTCGAAAGTTGCTAAGGTGCTGAGATACTCTATTTTGATTTAATTGGAAATGGGTTTAAAGAGAAATAATTTTCAAAATTTGATACAAAATGTTTTAGAAGGTATTTTCTGAAAGGTTGACATTAAAGTTTATCCTAAGAGTATGAGGAGTGTGTAGGAAGATTTGGATATTGGAAATTTTACCCTAAAAGTGTGAAGGGTGGGTAGAAAAAAATTGGATATTAGTAAATTTACAAGTGTGTACGAAGAAGTGCTTTTGAAAATTTACCATGGAGAATTGAGAGGATTTATCATGGAGTTTGATATTGTGAATTCATCACAAAGAGTAAAAGCGATGTTGGGAAAATTACCCTGGATTGTCATCAAGTGTAAGTTGTGGCCATGTGCACATAAAGAATTGATACAAAGAGATTAGGGGAGCTCCTAAGGTGAAGCTTGCCCAGCATAACTTCATATGAAATGCCTGAATAATTAGAATTTGATGAAAGATTGAACAATAAGTGAACTCAAGAGAGTAGGAATTGTTGATTCCATTTTGGAATGGTTAATATATACCATTTTGATATCACTGGAAGAATTAATATCAATTAAGATGAAGTCTTGGATGAAAAAGGGATCTTTGCCAATGGGTGTGCATTGGAGAAAGTGGAGAAAATTGACAGGTATTACCAAGGCCCATGTGGCAATACTGAGTATGACAGCCTTGGAATGATAAGAGGTGAACACCACAAAAAAAAAAAAAAAAATATATATATATATATAAGTTAAACTTCACATAGAAAAATAGTAATAACAAACTGAATGAAATGTGAAAAAAAAGATATTGCATAATTCAGATTAAGATATATAGGCAATAAGCAGAGTAAAGTTTAAAATTTATCAATAATCAGAAGTTTACCATAACACTGTGTGTATTTAAGAAGCTTACTTTGAAACTTTTGGAAAGCAAATACATCACACATTGTAAAGCTGATTAAATTACCAAAAAATATATCAGTAGAACTTGGCATATTGCTATTTAAGTTACATACCAACTTTTCTTCAGATAATCCATCTTATAAATTATGTTTCAAGCAATTATACCTGTCACATGAAGGAGGTTTTGATTTTTCAAATCAAATAGGGAAGTGATGCTAGGTCTACATCAATGCTTCATCAAGGTTTTGTTTTCTTTTGCAATAGTAATTTAGCAAAAAGAATTAGTTTCTTCATTTTGTAAATTGGTGTAAGCCCAAGATTCAGGATTTATCTCCACTGAACAATCAGAATGGAAAAACTTATTCTATGGGAATTAGGCATAATTTGTTGAAACTAAATCCATTACAAATCCAATCTATATAGGAGATACTTTTTTTCAATTCTATTTTTTCTTATTTCTGTGTCATATAGAGTAAAATTACCCGATAAGTTATATAAATTTTATTAGAACAGTACCTTGTTCATCCGAAAAGATCCCCTAAATTCTCAACTTTGATGTTCGGTATCAGTGAAGTGTGTTTTATTACTACTCATAGAAAGAAGATTTGCTTGAAACGCTAATGGCTCTTTAATGGTATACATTACCATTCTGAATTTTAACTGGAGACTAAATGAAAAATATTCCAAATGTATAAAAGTTTCCTGGAGCTGGAACTCAGATATTCATTCACTTAAGGGATGAATAAATCCATATGATGGCAAGGAAATGATTCACCTAGTCATCAGAAACTTGCAAAAAAAAAAAAAAAAAGAAAAAAGGATGCCTGGTGAGATGTGACTAATAGGCTTGTGTGGAGGGAAACGGGGGGGGGGGTCTCCAATATATCAGATGACTGAAAGAATACACTAGTATAATTATTGGGAGTCACCAACTCCTGTGTAATGAAAAGAGAAGAACATTAGGAAATCAGTGCAAATTCTATGCTCCAGTAATCTCTTCAGCAAACCAAGCATAGAATGTTAACTTTCAACTGAAAATTAAGTTTTTCAAGATATCTCCAATCAAAATAATGCCAGCATCAATGATTTAATTATTCTTAAGACCAAGATGTTATGAAAATTGTTAAAGAACTATACATGACGACTTAGAAAAATTATGATAATCATGCATGTAAAATTTCATCAAACATTAAATGATAGATGCTAATTCCCACCCTCCACACACAATTTACATGTAAATCAATGATACAAAAATACTGATACACAAAAAATGAGGAAGTAGTTAACATTAAAACCAGTATAGCACTCAACACAAATTTTGTTTTTATAACTATTTTATATTTATTCTTTCCACCTTGGCCTTACATCATTATAGTTGAGTCACAACATTTAGTATATTCACGCTTATAATGGTTGCGTGCCAGAGGAGACTTTGTTGCTGACAATCTGATTTAGCTTTGTCTCAAGTGTTGGAAACAGGATTGTAAAATCAAGATAGAATACCACTTCCTTCAAGCAGTCAATTCAATACTTCAGGTTATAAATATCCACAATAATATGATTCAAAGCATACAAAAACAATACCTGCCATTTTTGTTGTCCGAAGTGCAGATCTTGAGAAATAAACAGTTAACGGGGAAAACACACTTGATTTTTCAGCATTGTTTCTTCAATCCGATAAATTTCATTTGGGGGTTGTTAAACTAAATACTCTAGCATTTTTATTCTTCTAAATTTTATATCTAGAATGACTACAACAAATGTGTTAATTATTATAATTCAAGCAATTCAGTAGTTCAAGAATCTGGGCAACACGTCACTGACCTAAAATTAAGAAATACTAGACTTCATTCTTGTTTAAAACAAATAGTACAGCATTGAATGCTAACGAGTCTACGCCCTTCAAAGATATTTTCAGATGATTGAACTTCTTTGTGTAAACACAAAGTTTTGACGATCATTCTATGGCCTTCTTCAGGTGTACTATACAAATGTGATAGTGGTAAACAGAGATTTTTTCTCTCCAATGGTAGCAATGCTTTTAATGTGGGATTTGGGTGTTTTCTGTTCCTTTCCTAGTGAAGCCTGGATTTCTATACCTAGTCCCTGTTGAGTAACAGAAACCATATTGAGCTGAACACTGCACGCCAGACTTATGCACCCAGCCAAGATGATGTATGCTACTTCTTTGATTTTCTTCAGTTTCCAATGGTGTTCCACGTCTGTAATCTGGACATTTACCCAGAGAGGAAAGTGCTGGCCCTTCTCTCCTGATGTAGTCAGCCATCCCAAATTTTTTCTATTTCACCAATGATAATGACTTTTTTTTTAATGTTTCTCAAGCCTGACCTTATGACCTGCTAGTTTCTCCTTTTTAATTCTTCCCAGATATGTAGAGAATATTATAAATACAATTATTTGTCAGACTTATATCTTGTGGTGGACCCACTCTGGTGAGGAAGTTTTGAAGGGTATGAGGACTACTAAAAGTAACTTGGATGTTATGATGATTTCAAGCTATTTGTATTCTTTTTGCCATCTCCTTATGGAGAGAATGTGTGAAAGGTCGGAATGCTCCGTTTCTACACGTGTTGGTTTTCATCTTTACCAAATGAAAAACAGAGAGGGATGTAATTTAATAAAGATTAATATGATTCTGATAATGATCTTACCATTTTTTAGTATAGTGCCTAATTATACAGTAACCAAAATCTATTTGATAATTTTTGAGTGGATAATAGCTACCATGTAATCCCACTAGATAGATTGCAAGTCCATTATGTTTTTCAATCTGAATATGAAATGAACCAGTGTCAAATAGCACTGAAATTGAGAATTCCACTTTCAACTGTATCCATGATGAATGAAGAGAAACCACAGCATTTCATTCAAGTTAACCTAGACCATCAGTAAGGTCTTAGTGAAAAATCTTTTAAAGTGGTTAGTGTGACTGTTGTGTTGAAAGCCCAGGAATATCAGTCACATGGGCAGAAAAGCCATAAAAAGATAGGCACTTTTCAAATCAGTCAACAGAAAAAGTAAAGGGTCATTCTACATCAAATCACCCAGGGTTCCCCACAAAAAGAAAAAGAAAAAAAAAACACAAGCTGTTTCACCAAACTTATGGAAAAATCCCGAATATTAGGTCTGTATCACGAATAGTTTTGAAATTTTATTCAATTTTATGCACTTTATTGAGCAAACCTTTTTATCCAACCTCCAACATCCATAACTCCTTTGATATGGTATGTACAGCTTTGGAACTCAGTGACTTGGGATAATATTTTCTGTAGATTTCAAAAATATAATGAGATCAGGTGTATCTTATGTACTTTTCCTCTTTTTTTTATCAATTTTCAAACAGACAAATACAGGCCTAAAGGTTGTTTTTCCAAGAATTTGGTATGCACCACATGCAGTCCACTATCAAATAGGGCTGATTTCCAGTTATATTGTAGAGAGCAATTTGAAGCACTGGTTATTCATAGCTTCTGGAGTGCATGGGGAATATCACTTTAGAGGAATACATATTCGTTCTGCCGATGCCAATGTGCACTGATGATTATTTGAGCAAAAACAACTGTCTTGATCAGTGATGATCACGATCAGCACGTTTCTGTATTAATCTAAAGCATTGAATAATATACATTTAAGTATACATTTAGATTTTGAAATTTATGGAGAACTGAGTATGTATGCAACTTGAAATATTCAATCACCTAAGTTTGGGCTAACTCTTCAAGTGGATGCTTTGACTGCAGCTGATTTTTCTTTCTCATACCTATTATAGTCTATCTACTCATATATCTAACTATAATTTAAAAAACTTGTGTGCATATGCACTGCTATTACAAGTGACCATTGTACACAGTTGATATCCACTAGGTATAGTCAGCATACAAGGCATTGCATTGTCAAGTTTGAAGTTGTTTTGGTCTGTAGTTCCCAAGATATCTAATATTTTAGATTATATTTCATCTTTTATTTAAAATTACAGACCTAAATTTAGATACTGTATAGAATATCTCAATTGACAACAGCAAAAGAATAATAGAAGTAATTCAAAGCTATAGTTTCATAGGATAGATGGAAAATTATTTTACACAGCAAGCTGCTCCACATGAAGTATGGACCCTTCCAAACATGCTTCATTGGAATTGACATTGCCCTAGTTCATAAAATCTACAATAAACCTCTATACAATATCACCAGATTATCAAAACTCAATACAAAATAATTCTAGAAAATTTATTTTAGACTAATCAGTCCTAAAATGTCACTTGTCCTGAGAGCTGATTGTGTAACACATGACTCCATTTTAAGAGCTAATTGTACGACACATGACTCTATACTTTATAAATGCTAAGGCCACTGAATTAGCAGATTACAAAGAATGGTCATGATCTGACATTTTTTCAGAGCTCACAAAAGGCAAATTGTGACTCAATTATAAAACTGGCAACAATAGAATCATTTACTTATTGTTAAAAGGAGTATTTCAACAAAGTGTTTATAAAATTAGAAGTAGTAACCCATGATAAACTTATCACAATACAATTTTTTAGGACACATTCTAGCACTGGAAATCCAAAAGTATGCTACTCTGGAGATAGCTGTTATAGAAAGCCTTTTCCTACTTTTTTTTTATTCAAGAAAATTTGAACAAAAATAATAAATAAATAAAAAAAATAAAAAATCACCAGGTATTTTTTTCATCATCATATTTTTATAAAGCATATGTGCAGATCTGATAACAGGATCTTTTTAAACTAAAAATAAAAAGGATATTGGTTAAAATTCTTTTGGTAAGTTTGGTAAGGCAGGGATGGCTTACCATCAGCTGGAAAACCAATACCAAAATCAGGATCTTCTATACCGTTTTGTTGTATGGAGCAGAAATCTGGAGAACAACGACTGGAATGAGGAGAATCCAGACATTCACTAACAGCAACAAGGAACTGTGGCAACAAACTAGACAGCAGCCTGCTGAGGAAGAAATCTGCTGAAGATGGATTGGTCATACTCTTTGCAAGCCTGCATTCAGCATTGCAAGACATAGCTCTTTTGGAATTCATAAGGGAAAGTTAAAGAGGTAGATCAAGAAACGCCTGACATTGTGACCTGGTTGCCGACATGGAAAGAACTGGACATACATTGAGACAGCTGGTGTAATTGGCCCAGGGCCAGGATGTCTATGTCCTAAATGGTGCTGATTACGTAAATCTATGGATGATATTCAGCCAGTAAAGAATGCAATACAGAAGCTTAAATTACTATTATTCTAAAATCTACTTCAATAACTTCATGCAAACAAAGATCATTATCTTCAAGTAATATTTTACCTTATGTTTTGTTTTTAGTTCAGTAATATCTGCATGAATACAGATATTTCCTGAAATGTCAACATTTATGCAGATCATGTAGCACCAAAGATACTTTTAGCATTGTGCATGTGTTTGTTGTGAGTAAAATTGCTTTAAATTTTCACTTAGGTTTCAAATTTACAAATCTGAGAGGATATTTTGGGCTGGAAGTTTTATTCAGTCTCATATAGGCATGAATTCACTTCTCCCTGTAGCACTGACTATCAATAGATATCTCAACTAAAGATATTTTGCTGCTGAAATGATATGATGGTTGAGAGAGGAAAGTAGGCAAGTGAGTACTTATGCAAATCCAGACAGTAATAACAGTAAAAAGCTGTAACACCCATTTCCAATACTCAGTCATGTTTTTGCTCTACTTACACTCACCATCCCACAAGAATACAACAGAATTGAAGTATTAAATAATAATAAAAATGAAATATTTTAAAATAGCTTTTCCATTTTTCACAGATCTCTGCCCATTCCTCAAAAAAAAAAAAAAAAAAAAAAAAAAAAAAAAGAGAGGGAAGAGAGAGTGAACAGATGTCAGTATCAAATGATTTGTCTAGAGTACATAACACTTACACATTTCATCAGATTGGCCACAGATGGAAAATCAGTAATCAATTCGAATTGCTTTATTGGCTTGGAAATACTGAACAATAATTTTCCTACATACAATAAACCTAATCATTGACGACAATTGGTCAATATCTTATTTGGTTCAAGGAAATATAGCATTGGGAATTTCAGTTTCCAAGGCAGGAAATTACAAGTGGGTGCACTGCAAGGTCAGAGAACCATTTTCTATTTTTTCCACTTTGCAGTTGATAAGATAAACTTCTAGGAGACTATTCAGAGGGTCTTCCTCAAAGTAATATAATTGGTACTTGTATTTCATTGAGCCACTGAAAAAAGAATAATATGATTGGAACCAATTTCAGTAATTACTTTACTCAGTTCTACCACTATACTCTGGTTAGACAATCAGTGTTAGATAATTGAACAATCTGCAAAACAATATTTTGAAAATTTGCTGCTAGTATCTTATCAGGAATTTTGTTTCATGATGAAAACAAGAGAGAGAGAGAGGAAATGCTGAGGTAAAATAAATCAAATTTGGAAGTATATAATCAAGTATTACTGGAATTAAATTTGTCCCTACCAATACCTACACCTCTACAGGTTTTGCCATCTACTTCCAATGAAAACTTCATGAATACATTTGGATATCATACTTATATATCAGGGTAAAAATAGAGACATAAAAGATGAAGGCCATCCTAAATAGGCAGTACACATCATGAAAAATAGTAATTTGTTAAGTTTGATTAAAAAATTCAAGAACATCAGAAAACAAGATACGTGTATAGCATAAGAGACAAAGCCTTTTACTTTGCATCCAAATTGGCTGGACTTACACCCAGCAAGAATATTGCCTTTCCCATGCTATTAAGGAAATTTCCTATGCTAAGGAAACAATTGACAACTTAGAGATAACTAATGCAATTAAAAGCATACAATGGAGTCGTACAAGTAAAAAATATATATCACATGCCAACTTACAGATGGCATAGAAAACCTTATGTCTTTACTCAGCTGGTTCCAGATCCACAGGACTAGTGTCCTAATTCTTCAATCCTATATAAGCAAACAGCACTAGATATACATAATCTACAAGAGAGAGGCAGTAAATCATCTCTTGATTAATCCTGACAGCCTGGCTTTCACTAGTTCAAGTTTCTGGTTGGGGAAAAACCACCAGAAATTGGAACACCCTGAACAAGGCTGTGATATCCTAGCTCAACTAGCAGAGACCATGTTTTTTTGACTGGACTTTCTGCGCCAAATGACCCTCTATAATTACCAGAGTTGACCATCCTGCTTTGGTTGATTCCAGTAATCCTATACGTAGTCCATTACAGATATTTAGTATATAATTCTACATTTGTTCTAAAGCATTGGATATGAAGTAGACAGGATTGTAAAAATGTAAATAATATTGATTAATACACATCATCACAATAGGGAGAATCAATGATCCCATAGCAAACAAGACATTATGTCTTTCACTTGAAAATGACCCACTAAAAATAAGATGTTATGTCATGGAGTGAAAGTGAGTACATACAGGAGAAATGTATTATTTTTACATCCAATGAATGAAAATTAGAACGATGAAATATCAAAATCCACATACATACCATAGAAAAACCTTGAAATGATAAGGGTTCACTAATGCATAATCTATTTGAGAGGCAGTGATTTTAGGACAAGTAAATTATCTCATGATCACACAAAGATAATAAATATGCTTAAAAAAAAAAAAAAAAAAAAGAAGAAAAAAAAAAAGAGACCTAATCAAATCTCCCTCGCCCCAGGATTTTATCTGCATAGTAACTGAGAAGTTAATCTGATCCTAAGTAGATGGGAGAATGATGTAGCATTGGACCTTTTTCAGAATGCTGGCTAAAGATAAGAATTAGTCCAGGTAAGAAACAAAATGTAGGTTAAACCAGCCAGGAGCTCCAATCTTCAAGAGTGGATAAGGGTCCACTGACTTCAGTGGTGTAAGGTTTCTATATTCCATAAGAAAAGATCTGTAAGTTGAAAAAATGGTGGAAAAAGGAAAAGCTAAAATTTAGAGCTAAGCCAAAAGTAGTACAGCAATACCTTGAGTAGTACAGGTTTTGATATAATACAATTGAGATATTGAGGTACAAATCGTAAGCGGGGGGGGGGGGGGGAGAGGAATTAAATTATGATAAGATCAAAGTGTAGTATCTGTTCTTCTCACATCATCAAAACATAGCAATGACTTCCCAGTTTCAATTCCAAACATTATTATGGTTGTATTTGGATTGTTATTTTTCATGGATTTCAAAATCAATTTGAATACTTTTTCAATAGACAAAACAAAAGTTAAAAATTATATTATTGTCACAGAAAACCATGTATTCCAGTTTTAAATTCAAAAGTTGACCCCACTCGCATTTACAATTTTTATACTAAAAAAGTCATTTCACTAAATTTTTTAACACATTGATTATTATTAGATATTTTGTATTTTTATGAGTATCAAATTTTGACACGACAATTGTTCAATTATTGACTTTGGTGGCAAATTCATTTCAAGTTTTATTTTTTTAAAATGACATTTCTTAAATGAAATTGGGTAGGGAATATAGACAAAATTTCAATTTTTTTTACTTTAAATCAAGACAGTATTATTAATTTTTGACTAGTATTTCTATCATCTTATTTTTGCTGTTTTTTCTTGCAATACTAACTCAAATAATATATTTGGAAATAAAGAATTGGCTTCCCACAAAATTTGAGATGTCATCCAAGGATATGGGATACAAGTTCAAATCGTGTTGGAAGCTTGAACTTTATTTCCAATCCGTCTACTTATCTAAAGGTCATAGAATGTAAATACGGCCAATGCTATAAAAAGCAAAAAATAAACTCCAAGAAAACTAATCGAAAATTAATAGCAATGCCTTATCAAAGAAATTTGGACAAAGGAAGCTCAAACAGATATCGCATATTTATAATTTTAGTGACTGATGAAATGCAAACTTTTATAATGTAGCAATAATTGGCGGGAAAAAAAAAGAAGGAAAAGAGGACTCAAATTCCTGTACAAAAAAATCTCATTTAATGGAAAACAGCTCCAAAATAATACTGGACTGAGATGAAATTTTGGTCGCCAGTTGTGAGTCAAGTAGTAGTCATAGTACTTGAAGCTATCAAAATGGAATAGAATCAAATTACGGGGTCAAACAACAACCTAAGGCTCAAGTAGCTGCTCATAATAACAATATTTTAACAAGTAGCCAACATCCAAAATGACTACACAGCTGAACTACAGTCCATTTGTTAAGATAACATATTTTAAATTCTGATTTAAATCAAGAGTAAGTGATTCTATAATGAAAAGTTCATTACTTGTAGAATCCACGATTGATGAAAAAATTCAAAACGGCAAAAAAAACTATCAATATCTATAACCTGTCTTTTCAATACTCAAAATGATCGACCAAATATAAAATATTTAAAATGAGCAATAACTTTGATGAAACTGTAAAATGATCAAGATGTCCACACATCAAATGAAATATAAATGATCAAAATGTCCACACATCAAATGAAATATAAAGGACACATCAATACAATCTGGTATAAATGGTTTTGGACTGTTGCCCTAATTTTGGTTCAAAATGGTATGGGGACATCCCATCCTCAAGCTTTAGAAAGACAGCCTTATGTCTTAGCATAACAAAACATTACTACCTACAGCATCCATCAGAAGAAATCTATAGGGTACAATAGCCAAAATGTTGTATTCAGAAGATTAACAAACATCAATTCAAATCTAAATGATCAAGATATCAACACATCAAATCAAATCTAAACAATTAAGACCTTGATACATTCTAACTGATGTCCACGTTCAAGACAAAATTCTCCAGTTATACATCGTCCAAATGTTTCAGAGTACATAGCTACATTGGGCGTAGGAATGTGTCATCAGAGACTTTTTCTGTTGAGCTCATTCATTTCCTGCAATAATATACTTGGCTGGTTCACAATTCTGGGTTAGGTTTATTTATAAATTGTTGGTATCAGTCACCATTGAAATGATGCTGAGCAGAAAAGTAACCAAGGCAGCAGTGATATTTATACAGAAAAGAGAAAATTATACAATGTTAAAAAAAAAAAAAAGAAGAAAATTTAATTCTAATTGCCAAAAATCCTTCACTAGAGATTAACAAATTTGGAATGATCATAAAATAAACCTCCAAGATTCATGGGTATTGTTCTGTCAGAATAACAAAGATGTTACACACTTTCAAATTAATGGTAGTAAGAAGATCTGAAAACAAAATAATAGACCTGTGTTCATTCAAGATTAACCAAAATAATTTTTAGATTTAGGTTTAATCAGATGGGCTGAGTTGTTAAATGCCCTACCTTGTGAAAATTTATAATCTATCAATTCAAGCTTTTGGTAACGCTTCAGTTACAAAGAATAAAAGCATATATAAGATAATAGCAGTTGTAAGTGTTGGTCATAAGAAAAGGAATGATATCTTTTGTAACATAAGTGATTAGTGTCATACTGTGTGTCTGTATCTGCTGAGCCTGCCAGCTTGTCTGTCACGCTACAGAAACTACCTAAACATAGGCACAGCCAAGCCAAATTTGGCAGGCATATTCAAGGAAGTGAAAAATTTTCAGAAGAAATATTTAAGGGTATTGGAAGCGGGGAGCTATTTACAATGTAACCATAATTCTAAAGAGGAGCCTTAATTTCAGTTCAATATACATATCTCCTTACTTTACAGGTTTAAGGAGTCAAAAGTGAAGGGACTTTTTTCCCACCTCTTTTAATGGGTTAGAAGTGACGGGAGACTTTTTCCTCTTTTAGAGATGGAAAACACTTTTTTATAAGTCTGAAACCTTTCTTTCTTACTCCATAAATACTTTACCTGGAGTAGATGGGTACTTCAGGTAGTGAACACTATATATTATCTCTTATACCAGGTAAGCAACTCATTGCCACAAGAGACTTTTAAAAAAAAAATATCCCAGATTCAGACAATTTTTATGCTTTCTCCTATGTACAAATACCCGTTTTAAACAACTCTATTTATACCACTAAGATTTCAGATTTTAGAAGTATATAAATTGGACAACTGAAGGGAAGACATAATTTGCTCCATTTTCAATTAGATCCAAAGTCAAACCAACTGATTGAAACTTTTAAAAGCAAAAGAGCCAATACCCTAATGTTTAACACAAATCAAAATCTGAACTTGAGATGTACATTACATTTAGTAGGATTTTACAAGCCCTAAATGTAAATCTTGGTGCAGTCAAAGTGTAGCACTTGATTTATGTTTCAAAAATAAAATCAAGTATCACAGGGTGGTGCATAATTTTTTTCTATTTCAATACTTTGTTTATCCTCTTCTCCAAAATATAAAGGAACCCTAGGGAATTTATCATAGAAAAGTACACAACTGAGCAACAAACTAAAATAATAGAATTTTACTTCGAATACAATTAATCAATAATGTTAACCCATTTTCCCATTATTGGAATGTACAGACATTGCATCTGAATCGATGATTGGCCAGATTTAACAGCTCTAAACTTTTTTCTTCAAGGTTAAGGACTGTTCAGGAGCTAAAGATTAATATCTTAGAAGAAATAATAGCTAGGAGAAGATATCCTTTGAAATGTTATGCAGAATGTAATTGAAAATGTAAGAATTACTGAAATTGGAAATGATGGTCATCAAAAGAAACAATCTTTAGCAAGCAGGTTAATCAAATTTCCCATGTTTACATATTTCATTTATCAAGAACAATTTTTAAAAAACATAAAAACTAAAGACATCAATGTCTTAAACTCCTTTATAACTTCCGTGCCACTCAGTATTATGAGTAGAGCTTTTAGCTCATGGGTAGGAAAGCAGACTTAAGCTATTAAGTGTAAGGCTCTAGTCAATGTGCTATTTTAGCAAAGCTTGTTCTCATACTAAAAGCACAAGAAATTTTGATTCTTAAGAAATATATCTTTATATCTAGTATGTAAAATCTGTAATACTCAATCATGCCACATTAATGATTACTGCATGAGTAAAAAAAGTATTCTTTTTGAAGATGTTAATTTGAACCAGAAGTTAAAAAAATATTCTACTATAACCATGTATTTTCTCATGGCAACTGATGATAAATCTTTCATGCTCTTAAATTGTCTATGCAGTCACTAATAGACGGAAAGGTCATTAAAACGATCTTTATGATGATGGCCATGATAATGTGACCATTTAGGAACATTAAAAATAAGAAAAACCAGTATTCTTCAGACTGTTTTCCTTGGGATATCACCATGATATTACACACCAGCTTTACCAATCTGCAAAAATCATAGATGTCTTCATTATCTTTTTAAAAGATAATCATGTGCACAACTGTGAAACGATTTGCATACTAGTAAAACCAATAATGCTAAAAATACATCTAAAACTTCAATGATTTTCAATTTTATTGATATACAGAATCCTGTAAAGCAACCTTTAAAATGTTGGCAAAATAATTTGCTTTCTATATTTAAACTGTTTCCACTACCAAATATAATAACATTCCTTTTCAAAATGTTTTCCTCCAGTTACATTCAAAAACCTTATTTTAGCCCAAATTTGACAGAAAAAGATATGGAAAAGGAAGAAAAAGAAATCATTGACTGCCAAATGGAAATCCACCAAGATCTCCCCCCCCCATTTTTGTTCCTGCCCTCAATACTTTACTGCTGCTGCTTATTTATAAAAGATTCAGACAACAATCTTTTTCACATTAATATATACTTTGCAGATTGTTTCAACATCAATATCAACAAGATTTCCTCTAATTCTTATAGAAAAACAATGTCTGAATCTATCAATCAATACCATGACTTGAAAATGAAATGCTTATACTCAAAACTTGAGATATCTCGAGAGATTCCAGATTATAACTTTGCTTTTATTTTTAAAGTGGGTATTACACGCAGCTTCCACAAACTTTATATCAAATACCCCCCCTAAATGCAGGAGTTTAAATTTGTTCTTTGCACAAATTGTCAATGAGCAAGCCAAAGCTGTTATAAGATACGGACTATAGGTTAGAAGGAAAATAAGAGAATTTTACTTTACTCCATTGAGATTCATTTTCAAGTCAATGTTTAAAGCATATATGATTTGTTCTAAGGGTCCAATCTCTCAAAATTAAGGTGCTCTCAAAAGCTATCCATAATTTAGATAATATTTGCTTTCAGAAGAGCATCATAAATCATGACCAAAAATCTTATATTGTTCATTTGGTCAATAGAGATAAGATGTATCCATTAAGTTAATTCACATTGGTTACATCTTAGTATAGGAAGCCCAAGATTTGCAAGTAGAGAAGCTTATTGAGTATACATCACCATAAAAAAAGGTAGACCAATAAAAAAGTTATCTTTCCATCTTTTGCAAGAAAAAGAAATCATTGTACAACTAAGGATTGTTTTATCAAAATTTAATTATTTCTGCCATTTCACATTGTTTTTTTTGGAAAAATTTGAACTGATCAATAATTTCTTTTTTTTTTCCATCATTGTCAAACTTAATTTCTTGATTTTGAATACTTATTACAGTATAATTCTCTAATTAGAACTCAGTTTTATGGTGTTTAATTCAGTAGAGTTTAGAATTCATTTCAGATATTTATCTTTATCAACTAAGTTCTTCAAATGCCTCAATTTTTTTTATATCTGAAGTCGTGAGAAACCAAGAAAACCAACTTCTTCCATGTTAATATGTTAACATATATAACATTTTTCTCTTTATAGTGCAAGACCTGATCAATGTATTTTAGGCTTGATGGCCTCAACTGAAGGAAGCAAGCAGTTATCAACTTCGAAGAAGAGAAGATTCTCTCATTTTATGACAAAGATCAAGGCTTCAGGACCATCAAGAAGAAGCTGAAATCTACCATGTATAATTTACACTCCCTGATTATTTAGCTCCAATTTCTAATGAAAAATGCATTTTTCTGTGTATACTTTACACACAGACACACTTGTTCAATTTTTTCTTGTAAGGATTCGGGTAAATAGGGACATGAGTATAGAAGTAATTGTCATTGGTGAAGCTGACTATAAGCAAAAAGTAGGGAAGGTAGATGTCGATGAGTTACTTGATTGAATAAACAGACATTTTTTTTCAACATGAAAAAACAGAATGAACTTGACAAAGGAATTATCGTGAAGTCATTTGAACATTGCTACATATCAAATTAACCTGACGGGACCAAGGATGATGATGTGGACAGAAGAAAAACAAAAAGGAAGAACAAGAGAAAGCAAAAGCAGAAGAACAAGAAAAAGAAGCAGCATCTGTTGAGGAAAATTTAGATGGCTATGATGGAGATGGCCTTTATTTTGTCAATGAGGATATCATGATTACTGCAATAAATGTAACCTTAAGAAAATAATTCATTTTCTTTTAATTCTTTCTTGTTCAAAAATTTAATTGTTCTGTCCTTTTTCTCTCAGCTTAATCACATGTTCACTGCTGCTAACAATAAGTATTATGAAAAGTTGGGTAGCAGTAGTTTGCAGTACAATCTCTGCTAAACCCACTCTTATAACAATGACAGCTACAAAGATTGCGCAATTTCACACTGGCTTAGGGCCAGTGTGTTATGTTGACTGCTTGCGTATTTTCATCATTTTACTATTTCAACTACCTGAAAAAATTATTTAAAGAGTACATTGTAAATTATTGCCATCTGGCGTGTATATTCTCAGTTTTCTATATCATCACTCACCATGATAATGTAGAAAATTATGGCAGTCAAAGGACCTTCAACACGCAATGAACAATACTGGAAAAATGTCCAGCAAAAAAACTGGACAAAATGGTTTCTACTTACAAGAAGCAGACAATCATTTTTTATTTCCACTGAAGGAAAAATGGACTTAGAAAGTCTCTCGGAAAATTAGGCATTCCCAGTAGGTTTGTATAAGAAAGTCTCTATAAATTTTAATGATTTTTTAACAAAGAAAGAAAAGTCAATATTTAGCAAGTGTTCTGATTTTTTTCCTGACCAGGGGTGTACATGACAGAGATATTTATAATCATGGAATTGGGACGGAAAAAAAGAAAAAGAAAAAAAAGTAAGGATAATTATACACCATAGATATCAATGGAAATATAAAATCGGTTGCTAGGAATAGCATTTTTGCTTCTCTTTACTTAATATATATAGTATTGAGTCTTACCAATAAGAGCACTGAGTGTGAAAGATCAGGACTTCGTCATCTTTATCAACACAAAGTCATGATCCCGAATACTAACTTGAAAAGTAATAATGACATAAAATTCACCTCAACATTTTTTTCCAAAACATGGGATACATTCTTTATGAAATCTTGCTATTAACTCTCTTGGATCAAAACAACCAGAATATTTGGATTGGCTCCCAGCCAGGACTACAAGTCAGTTAATCCTGCTTAAGAAGAGGACAGAGTAATTGCTATCACACACAAGGACAAGATCTGCATCTTATCAGGTTTAACTTAACCTTTGAGATTGGGGTCATGTCCTTCAGCAACCAATACACTGTCAATATCTTGAATTCTTTAGGCAAACTTTAGAAGACTTTTTCCACATGTGTTTTTGAATTTTTATCCTTTTTATTTCTTTATTCATAAAATATTTTCTTTATGAAACTGAAATTCTTTTTTAGCATACTGGCAATTTATAAAATTTTCTAACCCAATAAATGATAAAGTTAGTTTTAACTAGCATAGTATTTTGTTTCATTCTTGATGTACAAACATGAAGGTTCAAGAATCTGTAATGACATGATCTGATAAGAAAAAGAGAATGTGGACAGTTTATAAATAGGACTATATATTGGTTAGATTACAACTAATATACGTATAAAAATAAAATCCAAGACTAAATTCTCAACACCTTTCGAAATGGAAAATATTCAGATCGAAAAAAAATGCATTCTGATATCAATGTTTTTAGAGTAATAAAGGCTCATAGAACTCAAAATTTCTGAATAATTTGTCAATAAGATACCTGGAGAATTCATATAATGGGCAAAGTTTTCTATTTTTCATTAGTTTCTTTAATGAATTTTATTGCTAAATATTAGTGAATTTTTTCAGAAATAATTTCTCAGATTTTGTAATAGCAATTTGATGAAAATTTAATCAACTGTAAAATATATTCTATGTTGAAAATTATTCTTAGCTGGAATTATTGAACTTTGAATAGATGCAGCTCCAGCATATCAAAATGATTTTGATAAAAGCAAGCAAAAAATATGTCTTGAGATAAAACAAACTGGTGTAACAAGTATTTCATATTCAACATTTTAGAGAAGTTAACATCAACCGGTTACAAAGTTTTTTATTATTAATTGTATCATCAAATTTATTGTGACCAAGATTTGCCAGTGTATACAGAGAATAACTTTGTGTCTACATATACGGACTTGAGACATCGATACTGGTTTTAGCAATTACTAAGCTGTATATCAATTGTAACCATGAATTTTGCCGTCTAAGTCAGTAGCAAGATTTTTTCAGGCAATGCAATAAAAAGGTAATTTTTTTTCAGCTAAAATTTTCTTGTAAGGGAGAAATTATTGTAATTTTTTTCTTGGAGATGGGGGTAGGGGTCATAGAATTAAAGAATATGAAATTACTACTAACATAGTTACAAGTCTTCTGTTGGGCAATACCATTACATGATATAAGTGTGAAATGCCAACAAGGTATTGTAGAAATTATTGAAAACAAGAGCCATTCAGAATAATCCTTTGATGTTTTTCTTTTTTCTTCTCTATCTGCAGGCCCAAACCCGTTTTCATCATTGCTAACAGGTCAGAACGACAAGAACCTGATACTCAAGCACATTTGCTAGAATATAGCAGGCTTCTTGATTTATACTAGACACCAAATTTTATTGAAAAATCAATGTACCTCCTGGCAGCCTCTCTGTTTTGTCAGATTTGGCTATCATCATTTCATAAATGTGAGCACATTTTATGTAATCTACATATACATACACTTTTAGGTATGTGTACAATCATGTAAGAACACACACACCAGAGCAAGTATGAATACCACATTTCGTAGTAATATACATCTTATAACCAATCTTATTTTCCCTCCTTATTTATCTGAACTGCATTCTATTCTATAAGGAATTGATTGATCACTTCAATATTTCTTACAGAAATGTCTTCAGTATATAATTTGAGGTAATTTTAACCCTAAAATGTCTTAGCTACCTATTCCTTCCCTTAAAAATCAATTGCTGTGTACTTATACTATTTTGGTTTTACTTTTATTACTGTTAAAGTAATCAAAACCCGAAATTTAAAAATTTAATACCTTGATAAAAAGAAGTATCTCCATTAAGGAATTACATATTTTATTTACATCGTGATACCCTAAAGAAGGAAATACATGTAGATCTATCTAAAAACTATCATTTTAAAACTGAAAAAAAATTCTATATTGTGAAAGTGCAAAAACTGGTAGTCATTGAAATTTAATCTTTACTCACAAAATGAAATCTCAGTCTTAGAAGCGGTAAATGAATGACAGAGGAGTACAAGCCAAGAGGTCCCTGTACTGAGTCAATGATAGCACACACCTACCAAATTCTGATCTTAAAACAAGTTAAATGGCTCTTACTCAAAATAATCCATCTACTGCTTGTAAAATCAATATATAATTGGCATAAATGAAAATAGAAGCCAGAGAGAGACTCACAAACTCACAATTTTGCTTCACTTCAATATAACTGAATTTATCATCTTTTACTTACCTATGGTAAATATGTTTTTGCGAGACCAAGACTAGAGCTACCTCAATATTTTTCCTTTCAACAGACATTTCTAAACACAGTCACTCCCAACTTGAAAATTTAATTAGGAATTAAGTATGTTTGAAATGTCAAAATTTACTGATGCCGAAAATAGAATATATAAATCATTGAACGTGGAAACATGGGTAATAATTGAAGTTCAATTGCACAAATGCTTCTATTAAATTTGTACAATCATACATTAATTATACTAGATTGTTCACAATGTATCCTAAACTACATTATTGAATAAACAGGGCCAAGGACATTTTATTACCATTTGTAGGTGCATTCCTTAAAGATTCGAAATAATCTGATCTGGCTTATTGAATCAAATTGAGAAAATAAGATTGAGAAGAACTAATCTTTTTCCTCATGACTATGAAGTTAGTGAGAAAAAGAAAAGTCATGTCAGTCAGTGAATTCAATGAATTTATGCAATTCCCATCATCTAAGACTTAAAAATTGTAATATTCAATGATATATGAAGCCACCAAGTAAAGCATGAATTTCCACTTATGAAAGAAAAAAATGGCAATTAAAAAAAAAAAATTATGAATACACATATATATTCTTCATAACAAAAAAGATTATTCAATAGTAAGCAAGTTGAATTACTAAGTCTCTAACTCAGGTCAGGCAAGTAAAGTCAACTGTATAAAATGGAGAAATTTCTTCAAATCTCAAATGCACAGAATATAATCAAGGTTTTCAACAAGCAAATATCTTCAAAGAGTACATGAATATGTAAGAATGACTCCACAGCAAAAATTGATTCTGAGTGTCAAGTTTCAATCAGTTTGACATTTTCTAAATAACTTGTTGGTATCTCTCTGAATGACTATCCTTTGTTTTACAAGCTTCACAATAGTTTCATTAACAACTCGAACAATATTGTATGACACTCCTTTCAATTTGTTAATGCAGATGGGATAAAATTAGGGTTCCAATCAATCTTAGAGATTGTTTCTCATGTATAAACAGAAAAGTTTACATTAGATTCCTTCAGCATGTACCATAATATCAACTTTATTCTGACAAACTATTACAAATGAAGGTTAAATTTAGCATCAGCTAATTCTCTCATTTCATATAAATACCATTTCTGTATTGAAAGTAAATATTTTTTTGGATATAGAGAAAAAAAATATCAATTTGGATTCTTTTGATGCTGCTAGTGACTAATATTTACCCAATGTCACAACTAGAATCTAGTACAGACGACCTTGATTTTGTCGGGTGATGCATTCCTGGAAAAGGCGGTGTAAATGAAATTGGAGCAAAATCAATCCACCAGTTAACTCAACACTCCATGTGTTGCTTTGTGCAGATTTGCCTAAATTGTGCCGGAGGTGGAAGTATAGACTATGGCCACATTCACAATTTTTTTATTTTTTTCAAGAAAAATTTTGGGGAAATTTCGAACCAGTGTTATTCAAGCTGGCAGGGCAGCCTGTATTTCAGTTATTCTTATCCCAAGTTTTCTGTGGAAGAAAAGAGAGGGGTTAAAATAATACTGAATAATTGGGAATAAATTATATTAATCAATTTATCCTAAATTCTGCTATTCAATACTTCAGACAATTGTTGAACATCAGAACACAGAATTCATTAAAATTAAAATTGTCAACTTATATGAACTTAGAAGGAAAGGGCAATTAGAAGATGGGGAGAGCCACAAAGGCATAGTGTGTATGTGTATCTTTGCCAACAAGTCTATAATTATTGAATTGTAAGGTTCTTGCAAGAAAACTGTCCAAGTTAATATTTTAGGTCAATAACTGGGTCAATTACTCACAAGTAGAATATCATAATTGCTTCTCACCGTTATATGGAACAGTACCTATAGTATTTGCTGTGGTAAAATGCCAACTAAGACTGTTGAATATAGTAAGAACGAGATGAAATTTTCCAGAGACTGTTCAACAATAACCTCATATGATAAGCAATGTGTGTGTCATCCTAAGGGATACAACTGACATAGTAGAATAGAACCTCATGTTCTAATGAAGTAGGAAAAATATTGAATTTAAAGAATGATAAAATATAAAAGTATTAAAATCAAAACCCCAAAATTGAAAAGATTTGTTTGGGCTCACTGTTATTCAAATCCCTAAAATGCAAAGTAATCTTTTTTTATAAAACAGTTTGTATAATTCTCTACCATTGAATTATCACTTCAGGAAAAGAAAATCAGCCAAGTTTATCAAATGGTACCACAGCTTGGATTGCTCTATTACTCTAGTTGGGATTTTTATAAAATATTTTGCAATGATTTAAATCAAATTATTAATTCATTAGGTTAGATACAATAAGTAAAATTGAAGAAAATGCAGATGGAAAGAGAAAACAATAATAGATGGATTCTTAGTGGAAAAAAAAAAAAAAAAAATGGAAATAACTGGAAATGGTGATAAATCCAGTGGAAAGTCAAGGGTAGTGGTTTGATGATTGTCACAGCATCATTGCAAAAGACTGAGCAATCAGCTTCAGTACAGACAGTAAATCAATTACAATGACAGACAGCAGAAGACAAGGTGCAGCAGACAAGTTTAAGAGTTCTGACGGTGAAGTAAGGATTTATGAACAAAACCCCCACTGAACTTTTCAAACTTTAAAAAAAAAAAAAAAAAAAAAATCTTTTTCAAATTCCCGAAAAGAATCTACGAAAGACAAATTACTTTGTTAAGATATCTTTGTGAAACAAAAAGAAAACTTACTGTTATTTTTCTATAGGTGACTACAGACAGCTTTTGTTTCATAATAGAGCTACAACCTTTCTAACACAACTTTTATTGTACACTGTCAAAGAATCTAACCATATTTGTTTTGATTAATCAACAATTTTCTCCTTTCAGAGGAAGATTAATGAACATCAGTTTTGTCCTCATAATTTTTAATCGGGATGATGCACTTGAGTGGGGGGGGGGAGAAAAAATCATCAATGATATTTAATTTGCATAATCTTGCTTTGTCTCCTCAGTAACACAAGTAGTGCTGATGCAACTGCAGTGGAGTGAAATAAAATCCTTCTATTGATTTTTATGGCATTCTAGGCTTATTGATTAATCAGTTAACATTTGTGACATCAACAGAGGTTCAAGTGCAAAATCCCACATGGTACTCTCAGAATTTGAAAGTGAATACGCTTTTCCTGAAACTCAAACAAGTTAAAAAAAAAAAGAAAAAAAAATTCAAATCTTGAAGCAAAATCCAAACACATTCATGGAAACAGTTACAAGCAGCCCAAATGTGGACTAAGTGGAACTAGAAATATCAATAAAACGACACGAGAGTAATACAATGTTGTGGAACAAAATTTTGCACTTTCTGTTCAACTTCATCCTTAAGAGTGGGGTCTTTGGAACGCCACAGCTCTTTAGTTTGAACAAATGGACAATCTCTTGGTGCTCTTTATCCAAATAAATGAAATGCTTACATGTGAGACCTTGTATTCCCAAATGGTGATCTTAGTATTAATCAGGTCTGACACTTAACTTGGTTGACCAAATGAAAACAACACCTATACTTGTTGCTTATTCTACATGAAATTACTTCACCTGTTAAGTACAGCTAGTTTTACATCTAATACATAACTAAGAAAGTTTCCATCTGTTCATCAAGACCTCAATACAGCAGACTTGCAACTTAATAATAGTTTGGAGTCAGCATTCACACTCACCCAAATACTAATCATCTGATTTCTATCTATATAACCTAATATATGGTATTATTCAAAGTTTGTGCATGAGTGTTCATTTCACATTCAAAACCGTGCATTGTAGCCATGGGTATTGAAGTAAAGTTTAAGACACAAGACAGCTATAAACAGTGAAAAGTCATTTCATTTCTGACAAGAAAAATAACTTTTCACAAGGTATCTATTAGTTATGCTCACATTACCAACAATTCTGAGCTATTTATAGCTACTTTAAAGTCTAAACAATGGTGGGCATTCTAAAGAACTGCAAAAATACCTTGAATAGTGTAGTTCTTGATGTCGTAAAGTTATAGTATTGCTAAACAAATATACCAGGAAAAAAACAAATTATAGAAAACCCTTGCACAGTGTGTTTTGAACTAAACAGAAAATTTAGGAACAAATTAACCACACTAATTAAGATATACCTGTATCGTGAAAGTCTGTATAAGGTATTCCAATAGAATTCAATTAGTTGTAATTGATCAGACAATCAATTACAGAAAATCCTTCAATCATACTCACAAAAACAAGGCATTTTATTGGAAATTTTTTTATTGAAAATTTCATTTAAAATCAGTTTTGAAAAATTCTTGATAATTAAAATATTGTGCACTCATTTCAAACAGAATGGAAAAGATTTTGCATTGAAAAAAAATAAGATTCAAGCAAAACGTAATGTTCTTGAAAGCTAGTTTAATGTGTTCAATACTGCTTTTTTTGTGAAATACCATGAACAGATAAGAATGCAATAATACATTATATAACTATTAGAAGGTTGAAAATTACAAAAGATTCTGAAATTGTAACATCATAATACAGCAAATATTAGATAAAATAAATCAAATTTCATATAAAACTAAAAAGGAAACTATGTTAGAATAGGACATTTTTTAAATAAAAAAATAAGCGAACAAGTATACTCATTTAATGTGGGAACAAAAAATTAGGTGAGTGAAAAATACAAGGAATTGCACCCCAAATGTAATCACTTCTTCCTTAGCCCATTACCAACCCTTCTATAAAATTTCACTGAAAATTTTTGAAGATATTGTTATGCAGCGTCAATGCAGGCATGATTATGGAAAAATCCACAGATATTCCCAACATTTTAATCACTTCTTCCGTAATATTTCAACAAAATTTCATTGAAATTTTAGACATTGTGTAGACTGAAAGTAAGTAAAGGTTTGGTTCATCATTATAGTTACATTGTAAATAGGACTCCCAACCTAAAAGATGAATTAAATCGTACGTAAGTGCAATACACAGCATTCAGATGCACCAATTAAGCATTAAAATAGTATTGATATCTTGAAAACTGTAGAAGTGGGGCCAAATTGACCAGAATAAGGAGAGTAATGAGAAAAAAAATTACATACAATAGTTTGCTAGCACTAATGTACAATCAAAGTAATAAAGTAAGCTACTGGAGGAATTCTAGTCCTCAGCTGGAACCTAACAAATAATAATCGCATTTGCCTTTGTGATCAGAGCAGTTAAATGATAGGGAAAAACCTTAAAGAATTTATCCCAAGTATTAAGAGTCAGAAAGTATCATTGTTTCATCAGGGAAAATAAATTTCAGATCAAGACAAAATTTCTTAGTTCATAATCATGGACTTTACAAGTTTGAAGAGGAAAAAATATTCATTCTCACATGAAAATAAGCTGCCAGCCACACATCAGTTCTGGGGACTATGTGTATGGATGTTCACTTCATGTCAGAAAATACACAAATTAAAGATCGTAAATGATGGCAGATCAATATGGTGTCCAGTAACCATTAATTATTTCTTTTTGCTCAGAAAAATAGTGCTGACATGAGGACAATAACCAAACTATCCAGAAGAAAATGGTTTGTAACCTTTCAAGCCAATGTAAAAAAAACGATCACTAGTAAGAAAATTTCCCATAGCAATACATCAATTGGAACAAAAGTTGTAAAACAGATACATTCCCTTTCAGGAATAGAGATCAAACATTAATGTTTGGTAACAATTTTTGATACTTATCAAATTGGATCTTGATATAAAAAAAAAAAAAACAATAAGTTTACCAACAGGCGATAATTGAATTAGTAATCGTTCTAACATCTAGACATTCTGATTGGGGGGGAAAAAAAACAAAAAAAAACACATACACATTAGTGGAAAATTCTAGAGCCGTCCAAAAGAAAGTTTTAAAAATTGAATTCTAAGTCTACATGGACATTGCAGTAAGAGTTTATAATTTCACACTATCAATATTTCCTCCACTATCATCTCTAACTTTCATTGGCTCATTTTATTTTATCTAATTTATTTCTAACTTGACAAATATAAATTTCAAAAGAATCGTCAAATTCAATAAAGATAGAGAATGGATATCCATCCTAATCTATTATCTTTAATTTGAATATGCACATGATTCAAAACAGTTAAAACAAGATATCTATAACAAGAGTTTGTTTTCCTTTTTCACAGAGATTTAAACCCTTGAAAGGAAATTAAATCAGAAGGTATTCAGACAAGATCTTTCTAAATAAGTTATATCAGACATGAAAAAACTTCAATGGTAATGACCTATATACAGCCTTATTTTGAGCGCTTTATAGAAAATATTCAGATGTCTGTACTTGCTTGTAAAACTATTTATACTATAAAACTATCAAAAGTCTATAATTAAAAAAAACAAAAAACAAACAAAACAATAAACAACCTTGGGAGTCTTACAAAGAAATATGTCAGAAAAAATTCTAAGCAAATTCCCTGCATGTTAGTTAAATCTTTGGCATATTAATGTATAATCCCCAAAGTTATTTGTATATGAGATGCTAGACTTTGATATCATCAGCTTAGAGAGGAGAAAGGTAAAGGGCCTTGATACCCAACAACAATATATATAATGCCAATGGGTATCTTCCAACTCACTACAATCACCTTTGAATATACTTAGGTCTTTCAGTAACATTTCACCCATTTTCTCTTACAAGATAAATATTTTTCTTCATCTGGTAAAATTAAAATCTTGAGGTTACAGGTGGCAATTATATAGCATTATACCTTTACAAGTAGGAGATAAACCTTCAGAAATTTAGAATCAGTTCAATTTTATCATACCAGCTAACTAGGGTTTTTGAAGAGGTGCCCAGTAATCTCTATACAACACTCTTCAGTCAGTTGATCCTTAATATGTAAAGGAATGGAAAGGGGGAGGAAGGAAGTGGTTAATGTGATTTATTTACCAGCGGCGATGATTCTAGAAGAGAAACTATTTTGTCATTAGACCATTTATTCTGATCCGTTTTTTTGTTTTTTTAATCTTTAAAAAGGTGATTTCTTAGATTTCACAGTCAGGATTAAAACCAGTCATGAGACAAGAAATTATGTCAAAATAAATTTTTTTAGATGCGTTCACACATCTATATGATGATCAATCTTTGATATGTTAAATTATTTTTTCAGTTGCATGATATTGGATTTACATGAAAGTTGGTCTCAACCTTCAGGTGAACCATCCTGATTTTCCTACCACAACTAGTGTTGTTAAATATCAATTTTCTTAATCGTATCATGTTGGATTGATGTGAAATTTGGTCCAGACTTCCAGGTGGACCATCTCCCTGCTCTTGCATGCATTTTCATGAAGAGTTAGCCTCAATATCTTATTCAGATGAAGTTTTCCATTGTTTACTATTCCTTTATTTTCTGGTGTCCACTTGGTCCTTCCCCTAGACACTAACAATTCATAATAAACCTAGAAAAAGAAGCAGAAATAGTTCATTGGTCAAAAGTGGGAGGAAATATCTTCCACTTTTAGGGGACAAAAGTAAAGGGAAACTAAATACTCATGAATTCATTTCTGATTCTGACTGGGATGAAAAATCTATTTGCCTTATCCAATAACAATGAAGACTGAAGACTGACACTATCAATGGACTGACTGACAACTGTACCTTATTATACATAGATTAATTTCTGATTCTACCTGGGATGGAAAAACTATTCGCTATTCAATCTTCTATACTATAATTTGTTGTTTGTCCGTTTATCTTTGACAAGCTACTTTGCAAGATAGCTCACCGAGTGGTATTCTTTACATTATCATTGATTTTACATTTTGAGGTAATTTTCAAGTAGATGAAGTGTCAAGTTATTTTAAATAAACTATCTATATATTGTTATTTTATTAAATGTGGTTTTGTTGCCTATTACAATCACAAGTTTCTTTTTCAGATACTACATCACTTTAGATTTCAACCCTTAGGTTTACTATTAGCAAAGCAACAGGCATTTACTAGTAAATATAAAAATCTGTATGAGAGGCATTGGGGAAAAATTTTTTTGAAACACTAAGGTGGGCTCAACAAGAATGACAGCCCTAAAACATACAGTGGCTGCAAAAGAGATTTTCACATCAAAAACACAAAATAAAACAAAACTAAAGAAAAAATGTGTTTGGGTTGGACTTTATTTCCTGCCAACTAAAAAGCAGAAGGAAGTTATTGTATATCTGGAAGAGACAAGCACATTTGGACTTTGTGCCAAGGCAGAGTTGGTGTCAGTGCATCAAGAACTGTGCACCTGAGAAGACATTCGATGACCACTCAATCTGCAAGTTTTTTTTTGCTATTTTTAGCTCCTTTTGGAGCATAACTGCTTGTGAATTCTGCCATAGAATTGTGTAAGCTTACTATCAAAGAAAAATCCTGTTTCTTGGCTCAGCTGGTGGAAGGAGTTTATGTGATTCTTGCAGCGAAAGATATGCAAATGAATTGTAGTACTCACAAGCAAAATTAGTAGCAGAGGATGGGTAGGTAAAAAGAAGATCTTACTCCAAACAAGAGTCTCAAACAATCCTACCATCCAGTAGCCAAAAATGGCATCAAGTAATGGGCATTTTTTTTCCATTTGGATACTTCAAATTCATGAAACTTCCTCTGTATTTTCTATTAGATGTTATTTTTAGGAAAAAATTCAAATCAGATCTTAGGAAATCTTGAGAAAAAATTTAGACTCAAATGGACAAGTCTCCACTTAAATAAATACTGTTTACATTTGTGTAATGTTTCTATTAGGAGTTTAATTCATAACTGAGTTGAATGCTAGTAAAACAAAAAAAATAGGAATACCACAAGCTATTTTACTTGAGCAAAATCATATAATCAAAATAGGGAAGTATCACATTTATTAATATCACAAATTATATTATCTCAGAGTTGTACAGTTCAAAACTAATCTCATCATGTTAATATGATCAAGCTTAAGATCATGTGCTGATAAACATAGTCAAATGAACACTATTGCATTTTATGATTCTGATTATTCTGTGTATTTGGCAGAAAATCTGGGTATCATGTACATTTGACAATGTTTTTTAAATATACACACATACCCTTCCAGACATCTATAATGAAACACATCTAAACTGTTGAAATTGAGTAAATTATTGCAATCTATTTGGAAATAAAATTTCTGGAACTGTTATACCTGATTTTTTTGGCTGTATTAACTGAAGTTTTAAACCAATGAAAATGCAAGTTACTAAAACATGCCTTGTGATTGATTATGCATAAAAAGGACAGAAAAACAGACACCAAATGAGACTTTTAAAGTCTATGAAAAAGTGATTCTTCCAGACACCATGCTATTTCTATGCTTGTACAAAAGGCACTAAGTTTCAGACATTCAAGACTTCAGCAAGTCTATTGCAGTCAATGAAACTTGTAAAAATCAAAGTATTAATTGGTACAAAAGTTCTCAGCATTTATTTTGACAAAATCTTTTGTTCATAACTTTCTTATACAGTCATCACAGTATTTTCCTGGCTTGGACCACCTTTTAGTAAATTTTGTATTCAATCATGAATAAATAATTTCAATTTTGATTTGATAAATTCTTGAAGGAATTTTTGAAAACCTAAAACTTGTTGGAACTATAGACTAGACAAGGAATGCTGCATGGAACAAAACAAATGGTAGTCTGAAAGTGACAGGTCTGGGAAAGACACAACACGTAGAAGGATTTCCTATCCCAGCTCTACGATCATTTAATGTGTCAAAGACTGTTCCAGAATCAGCTACAATTTTGTATTGTTCTAATAAATCCATTTTCATTGCCAGAAGCTTCTTGTCCAAAATGATCTTTTCTCTGTGTTGACAAAAAAAAAAAAAAAGAAAGAAAATGTTACAATGCTGATCAATGATTCTTTCTCTAAGTTCATGTAAAACCCATCTTCTTAGCTTCAGAATTTTTCCAAAGGCTAGTAAACCATGTACTATATTTGGATGATTCATTTCCAATTTTTCTGCAATTCTCTTCATCTTGAGTTCAGTTTTCAAGTTATGAAGTCTTCCTGAGTATACTTTTCTGTCAAGCTGAAAATCTTTTGTGAACTTGTGCTTAATGTTGCAGGAAGTACAAGTTTTACAATTGTTCACACATGAAAACAAATTTTTCCTGAGGAAAAACAACTAGGGTAACTATAACAGCTTTAATAGTACTTATTTTTCTTGCATTTGAAATATTCCATGCAGCCAACAACTACTTTTAGTGCTCTTTTAAGCTTGGTATTATTTCAAGCGATTGTTCTATGTAAATAGGATTATCATCAATACTCATTAAAAATTTTCTGAACGAAAGAGCTTTAAAAATGTTACATTAAAAATAAAAATCTTGTTAAGGCCATGAAATAAAAAAAATTTTTTTTTCCTATGCTGGTCAATGTTTGCAAAGCATTCTTTCTACTTTGTCAACAAAACTAGAGGTACTTTTTTAGTTCAGGTATAGAGAATAAGAAATGATTGTTTCCATTTTGCATGAAGAAATAAGTGAAGCTTATTGCTGCCGAATGAGACTTATGCTGTTTTATTTGATTGACAAGGTGAATTCATTTTGCTAGTTATGAGACAATATCATGCTCAAAATTATTATCAAATTGACATTATCCTTTCATGTTGACCAAAAGAAAACAAACCAAAGTTTTATGCTAACAGATTGTTTTTTCTGGGCCTTTGGCAGGAAAGAAATGACAATTGTTGAAAACACAAGAAAAAGAACAGATTCAATTCAAAAACTGACATTGTTTACACAATTTTAAATCAAATTCAGTGACCAAGGGAGAGAGAGAGAGCATTATCAATAAAAAAAAAAAAAATATTATGTTATTGTAATAAGGGGGGGGGGCAGAACATGAGGAGAAATTATTCAAGAGAAAGAAAGAGGGGAAAAAGAAAGAAAGTGACGAAAAACATTCTTCCCTGGTCACTCAACCCATCTTGAATGATGTGTGAAAGAAAGAAAAAAAGAAACCAGCAGGTCTGGAAATGATTGACAAGCAAAAAGCAAGTCACCTACATTAGATGATAGACAAATTATGACAACGCACAAAAAAAGAGAAAAAAAAAGAGAATTAATCAAAGAAAAACTGGAGTGAATACATAAATGGGCATGAAACTTATGAAATTTACTGAGCCAAACATAGAAAATAATCTTCGATTCAGTTAGTCTATTAATTTCAAAATAAAAAACTGTACAAAAAGTAAGTACATAAATACAAAATAAGCAATCTTCTAAACTAAACATGCAATTTACCCTTTTAAAATCCAAATTTCTGAGTTGTACCCCCCCCCCAAAAAAAAACTACATCTGCCCAACAGTCATTTTAAAATGAACAAATTCCACCTTTCCTTCTCTCTTTTACTATCCCGCCTCCCACCAAGACAACAACCCTCTCTCTTCGAAAAGAACATCGTCCATCTACCTTCAACCACTTTCTCTTCAGGTCAGTTAATTCCTTACAAACGCTGTTAAGCTGTTTGAATATGGTCTTGAGAAGACATTCCTGCCATTCTAAGAACTGCCGACTTACGTTGTAGCTATAAATCATTTCTGAGGTGTGAACATATGTTGAAATTAACAGATGTATATGGAACATTGATTTCTCACCACTCAAAGAATTTTAATAGCAAAACTCCTCCCCACCTTACATGTAATTTAAGAGCAATTATTGAAGACAAGGATTTCACAAAAATTGATTTCGATCGTACAAAGACGAGACAAAATGTTTACTAAAGTTGGCTATCTTCGGCATGAAGAGTCCATTATATAATAAAATGTTTGAAGTCAGAATATGGCTAGAATTAATTTCCAGATTGTTAGTTAAAAATGATATATAAGAGAGAGAGACAGACAGACAGACAGACAGAAAGAGAACGAAAGAGAAAGAGAGGGAAATAAATTAAGGCTCCGAAGAGTCATGATATACGACGTATTGATCAGATATCAACGTCATGGTTACACAACAAAAATAGAAAACAAAAACAATTATAGCCATTTTGGAAGTCAGTCATAGAAAAATCTAGCCAATTTTAGCCATTCAGAAATGGCTACCGGATTCTGGACCCGTTAAACCGAAAAGAGCGTTGGTGTTTTTGAAATACATGTCAAATTTAGAAGAACTCCGTAAACATTAAACAAGTTAAAGTACTATTACTACTATAATGTGGTTCTACTTTCTCCGTTATTAATGCTAATACATTCTATTTCGTTAAATGTAAAAAAAAATACATCAATTTCCGAGTGAAATTGATTGAGGAGAGAGAATGTGATTTTCTACTTCATTAGATATAGAAGACTTGGCGAAATGCACGGATCGGAAAGTACATAAAGGTTCACAAAAAGCAATCAAAACGAAGGTTTGAATCAAAGAACCAAGTCCCGGAGGAAAAAAAAAGATTTATGTGGAACTTTCAATGATTGAAAACTTTAATGTGGAAGCGATTTTTTTTTTAATAACAGAAATTAATTCAGTAGGAAGTTATTATCTCGTCAAATTTTACTACTGACAAGTTAAGATAAGACTAAAATGTGTACAAAATAAAAGAATTTTAAATGTTTTCATTGTAACTAAAGACAAAATAAAATACCATGATAAGGTCATAATATTCTATTTTACCATAAAATACCTCGTTTAACTGTCTAAAGGGGGGCGTGTCATTTGTTCATTCAATATTCCGATTCAAATAGCTAAAACATGTATTAGATAGGTTTACAAAGAGGGCAGTAGATAATCAGAGATTCTAGTTTCTTGAAAAAGGATTTAGCTAGTTTTAAACTGACACCATAAACCAGAAACATTTTAATGCAATTTAATTATTTCCAACAAAAACTTGGGGTTTTCCTGGAGTTTTACTCTTAAATTCAATTTTCAATTTGGGATTTAAAAATAAATATGATTAGCCTTGATCTTGAAATGAACACTTGAATTTTCAAGCTTTGAATAAGAGAGAAAAAAAATTCTGCTCTACAAAAGAGCTCATAAACCAAACCACAGTTCCATCTATTAATTCAAATTGTAAGCAGACTATTAATTTCTGATCAGTTAATGGATTTCATGTGCCAATTTCAGAGCAACTTTAAAACTTTTTTTAAATGCTATTAGTCGTCGAACGTGACCTACTTGACTGAACATTTTCACGAATTGTAAAAACGTGTTCTTGTTTTAATAACGAACGTACTCTTCCAATGTAAAACCCTGGATTTTTAATCATTTTCCTCCTATTTAAAAACATCCAACTTTTCAAATGAATTATGTACTCAGACTTGGGACTATTGATGACTCAAGAGTTGTGAAAGAAGCAAAAAGGGAAGTAAGTCTACTTTACAATTTCATAGCACATGACTACACGATTATGTCATAGGTGTCGGCAGCATAACCGTTACAGATCTTCCGACGTCAGAAACTAACACCTGCTAAAAGTGATATTGCCACTAAAAAGCTAAGCAATGTGCGGTCTTCCGCTGTAACAACACAAGCTATGCCCGCATTCCTAAGTTACACAGTCCTCTTTTCGTGTTTTTAACTAATCAATCAATACACGAGCCCCGAAAAAAATCTTTGTGCATGAGTGTCAGCAACTATGTACAATTTTTTCATGGAATTTTGTGAAATGAAATGTTAAAGCTAATCTGACCGAATAAAACTGAACGTAAGCCCTAGTAGCTAGATTTCAAGAAGCAACTTTTTACTAGTTGAGTAAGTAGTGATTGTGTTTTGTGTCTGTTGTAGCTGAAGACAAGTTTCTTTAAAAGAACCAACAAATGACAATAGTACAGAAAATGAAATGCGAAAAGATAATTCTATAATAGTAAGTTATCACAAGATTAAACAAATTCAAGAAAAATGGTTGGATTTTTTAGTAGTCCAATAAATGAAAGGTGGGGGTGATACAAGCGGTTCATGTGCAAGTTGGTCTAAACATACAATGTCTTAACTATTATAATAAGTACTAAATCAAATTTTGTCATCGATTTTGTTTAGAAATACTGGAAATCGTAGAATTAAAACAAATTTAAATACTTAAGATATCTTTTTTTAAATTCATATACAGTATTTAATTGTTCAGACACTGGAAATCGCAGAATCAATAAAATCAAATTAATTTTTTTTTAAATATTCTCAAAGCAGTATTATATAAATAATATTTTTCATAACAGAATCATTAGATCTTCAAATAAGTCATTTTAATGTTTACAAAATGGACAGCTTTTCGGCGATGTTATTTTCTATTAATATCCGATTCTATAGATTTTTCTCAGAGAAAGATTGTGATTTATACGGAGTTTTTTTCCAATCTTTCTCAATAATAACAAAGATTTTGACGATGAAATAACATTTCATTTGATTCTGTGATTTCCAATGTATTAACAATGAATAGAAATTTTTAAAAAGCAAAAAACTATAATATCCTGGATTTTTTTTATTCATCAATTCTGCTATTTCAAATATTTTAAAACAAAACCGTTGACAAAATTATATTCAGTTCTGATTAAGTTTAGACAGAGTGAACGGTCACTATGATAACAAAATTGCCGTTGACAGACATATCATAGCTGGGTAGAGTCAATGAATTGGGCAATTTGAACATGGATAAAATCTGCAGTCTTAATGTCATTTGGGGGGGGGGGGTGTCACGGTCATGGACAACAGTGTAGCTGTGTTGAAAGTGACAGACTAAAAAACACCAATTCTGTTACCTGCACTACAAAGGACAAAATGGATAAAATTATTGGGGAATTTTGACAACATGCACACAAAAAAATAGCTTAAAAAATAAATACAGGATAAAAGTATGAAGTTGAAAGAAAATGTCAAATATTGCTAGGAGGTAGCGAGATAAGTGAAAAGAATTCATTGAAACAAACCGTTTTTTAATAAGTAGGGGTCACGTAGGCTAATTTTTCGTTTTTGAAAGAATAAATGAAAACAGACTAGAAAAACTCAATAAGAGCTTGTAGGTCTTTTGTAAAGATGGATTATTTGAATAAACATTAATTTCACAACTTGATTCTTTTATTTATTTGCCTTTTCAACATTTCAGCAGATTTGGCCATTAAAATAAAAATGCACAAATTCTGAATAAAAAGGAGACTCGAACTAACATAGTACCCGATCCTCCGGAAACTAGTTTTTCATAGACGCTGCCTAGGGCAACCATATCAAAAATATGAAGAAGCCAGTTAAAAGTAAAAAGAAAGAGAACAGAACGTTCAAAACTGCGACATTGTTTATACAATTGGACTACATCTGTCAATATTTGTTTTTGTAATAAAACCGTTTCCAATCGATTTTCCCGTAATCTTTGCTTTGGTATACAAAAACCTATGGCGATAAAGAGGAGGTTCCAAAAATATATAAAAACAAAATATTCATCAGAAATTAACGCAATAATGAAATTAAAAGCATGTCTTCATAAGATTGTGCAAGTTCATTAGCACAGCGGGCTACCTACATTTGTGTCTTCATACCCAGATTTTCTGCCATGTGACCTTATTATTTATCCAAATTCAACTTTACAAAAAAGACATACATGCTCTTATGGAGTTTTTCTAGTTGATGTTTTCACTTATTCTTTCTAAAACGGAAAATTTGCCAACATGACCCCTACTTATTCATACGTCATGTACGTAGGTTTAGGAGTTAGAGGTTAGGTCGGACAGGGGAGGGTTAACTTTATGAATTAATTCTAAAGCGACATCACAGGGAAGCATGGACATTTTGGATTTTCTAATGAAAGCTTTTATGACCATATAATATTTTTTTCTTAAGGATAATATGTAAGTTCAAGTGGCTTAATAGATAATACAAAAGGTTTTATCAGAAATAGAAGGTATCTTTTCCTGTGAATAAAGCTGGTCATATGCCAACTGGAATTTAAAAAGCCCCACAGATCACTGCCAGGTAAATTATTGAGAAAATTTTAACTATGACCAAAATTGTCAGCCTAGAACACTTACTAAAAGAGGAATAGATAAATCCATATATATGTTAGCATCTGGTCAAGCAATGTGGGCAGAAGGACCTCTGAGAAGGATTCCTTGGAGATTAAAAAGATTCTGAAATAATAAACATAAAGATGTTTTGGTCAAGTCTAATGCACTTGTGATTAGAAAGATAAAAAAGACTGCTCTTGGTGTTTGTTTGAAATGTTACACTCGCGATACATGGCAATCCATAATAATGATAATATGGAGCTGGATGTGGTAAACCCTTTTGATTGGTCAGCCATGAGACAAAGAGATGGAATCAACCTTCTTGGTGCCAGTGTGAGGTACTCAGCCAACCAAATCATGTGATGGCAGTTAAAGAGGGTGGATTGTTGATTATACAGGCATTGGATTAATAATTCAGACTGGAGTCAATTGCCTCTTTCATAATTCACCCCTGATCAGAATTAGCTCTTAATCCAGTTCTGGTAAGTTCTTTGATGGAGTCAGTTCTGGGGAGTTCCTTGACAAAAGTAAGATCCAACAGTTTGAGAACTCACTGCCCTTCCAACAACAACCAGACTTCACTAATTCTGGTTTGATGTTGTCCCATTCCTGAGTCTAGTGATAGCTTCCATGTCCAAAACCAAACTTATCCTTCTTGCCATAGCACTTTGATAGAAATTAAGTTTGCTAAAATCACATGACAAGTTATGGTACCAAAGTCAATGGGGAAGAGCTAACTTGAATCTGTAACCCTGTCACTAAAAAACTTTTTTTATTCCTATTATATTGCTTTTATTTCATCATCTGAAGCGCTCACTGTTCCTACGTTGGTAACCTCAACCTCTGCACAGTGAAAACATTTCAATCAAACTCTTTATCAGTGGACATTTGGGGATATCCAATTCACAATGTGGGCTCAGATTTTGTCTTCATATTTTCACCCCCACCCCCCGCACTTTCTATAAGATGGTGGAAACTAAGTGCTGACTGTAGCAATATTGTTAAATTTGTAAATAGAACTGCCTGTTGAGAAACCCGGGGAGGGGAATTCTGGATGGTTGTAGGGGTCTAATGGATTGAAAGCACCTAAAATTGCAAGAAAAAACATTTTCTTCTACAGTCATGAAGAATGTAGTTAAGAGGAATAAAGAGTTTGTGGTAAGTAATCTTCTGTTGTGTGTGGAAGTTGATAATCCTGTCATTATTCACCACACAAATCTCATCCCTATTACTAAGCATATAAATTTGTTTTTTCTTTTCGGTTAACATACTAATTTATTTGAATTTCTATTAGTGATATTTCGGTCTTTCTGGTCAGCGCTGTTTCCAAATGGAATTAGGAACATTACAAAATTCCTTGTTACGAATTGTTTTGTTATTCTTGTGATGAAATTATTTCATTATTCCTTTTATGAGCAGAATTCAAAATTGGATTGTAACCAATTTCCCTCATGAAAAGAATCACTACACAATTGCGTCGATTCCATAAGAAATTCTGTGACATTCTTAATTCAGCTTGAAAATTGTGTAGACACACAAGGCCAAAATCCTACCAATAAAAGATAGTATGTCTGCTGAAAAAATATACTTATTACTGTACTATTAAAGGATGTCATCAAAACAGTTAATCCATAACACTATACTTAATTCTTTTGCTTTTGCTTTGCCAAAAACAAGAAAGCCAAAGAACCATTTTTACTTTTTCATCAAAGGAAAGTTTCTTCTCTCCTTGCTTTTCCCAGAGAGTTTTATTTTCCCTCCCTCAGTGAAGTCTTTTATAACATCAACAGGTCTCACTTCTCATTTATCAGTTCAGTTTCACTCAACAATAGGAACATCAAAACAAAATATTCATTTTGTCTTGTATGTTTTAATCACATTTATTATTATTCTTTTACAGATCTGTCCCAAATGGTGTGTGAAAAAAAAAAAATATGGGAGGACACATATATTGCTTTTAGCTTTACCCGTGTTAGAGACCGGTATGAATCTGGAAAACAGCGATGTGATGTGGTAATGAGCAATGGAAATTTAAAGTCATCAGGACGGAGAGACCATCCTGAATCCAATTATAGAAAAGATATTGTCACTTCAATTGATGCTTTCAAATTAAAAAGAACATATTACAAACAAAGAGGTACTCTCCTGGAGTATGGGTTTGATCTGCCAGGGAAATCGCTTTAGGAAGCTCTCACCCAACTGTGAATAGAATTACTAAAAAGAAGGGCACAAAATTGAAGAAAACTTGGTGAAGCCTCGTGCTTTGTAGATGGTTAAAATCTTGTTGGGAGATGATGCTGAGAAAGCACTGAGAGAAGCACCCCTGTATGCCAGAGAATTGAAGAGATGAGTCACGACAAAACAGTAAGTTGTCAGCAAGATTAAGAGCAATCCAACAAAAATCAGCATGCAGCTCAATGAATCACCTGATGCACCAAACCACAGTCAACTGCAGGTATTTGTAAGATATGTTCATGAAAAGAAGATCAAGGAAGAGTTTTTATTCAGTCATCAATTTGAAACTGAAAAAAAAAGGATGTGTCACAGTTGATCCAATCTTTTTTTTGATCAGCATGAGTTGGTTTGGGACATGATTGAATCCATTGGTACAGGTGGAGCTTCTGCCATGATTGGCAAAAAAAATCTGGATTTGTTGCTCAAGTAAGAGAGAGAGCTCCACATATTTTGACCTCATGCTGTGTTTTACATAGTCAAGCATTGGCTTGAAAAACATCCTCAAAGAGATTAAAGAAGTGATGAGAATAGCTGTGGAGACAGTTAACTTAAATAGTAGGTTTCTAAGATTTTGGGATGAGATTGCTTTAGACCTTTCTGTTATATTTATTCTACATATGTTGGTCAAGTCATGGCTGAGTGTTTGCATGTTTAAACTTCAGGATGAAATACGCAAATTTCTTTCACATCATCGATCTCCCCTTGCAAGCCATTTTGAAGAAGTTTCCATCGTTTGTCTTGTGTATGTGGCTAATATTTTCCATATCTGGAATGATTTGAACATGTCAATGCAGAGAAGGGATGCAGACATTATTCAAGCCAAAGGAAAGTCTATGACAAGTACAAGATAATTACCTGGAGAACAGAAATCTAGCAAACTTCCAAATTTTTCATGATATCCCCATCAACAAGGACAAATCCTTTTGAAATCCTAAAGACCAATTTCAAGATCTACTTCTCAGGTACTGATGATCTTGTGGAGAAATCATTTGACCCTAAACCTTTTTTCATCTCCATAATGAGTGACAACAATCCAGCAAAGGATGATTTGATAGAATGATACGAAGACCCAAGAAGGGAAGCTGATTCTGAGAAGTCTGACCTGGATATCAAATAGTTTGGGTGTAGGCAACTTTCATCTTACCCTAGTTTGCTGTTGAATGTTATGCTTCCTTTTACAACTTATGTGAGTTACTGTGTCATTGAAGATGAAATTATAATGGGGAAACCAACATATTTCTGATAGTATGCTAGTAGCGTCATCAAAAACTGCACCAAGATATCTTATTCTGACTGCAGATAGATAAAATTGAGAACCCTAATAAGTGAAGGTAAACTAGGCGAGAAAAATAAGTTCGTTTGTTTTGTTGTATTTATTGCAAACCGTCAACATGGATTATTCTAGTTTTTAAGCTGGTCAGTCTGGCTGGCTACGAATGTACGAAATTTCAAAATTTCCTCCTAATCATGTCCGGAAGAAACTTTTGAAAAGCGATGATATTTATTCTGATGTTCGGGGACAGAGGGGAATATAATGGACAATACATTGGAGGTCTAGAATGGTAAAAAGGTTAAGAACCATTGGTCCATTCGATTGAAAGCCAGTCCCCAAGATAGAAGAAAAACAAAAAAAGTTTCCTTCTCGAAGGATTTGCAACTACCGAATCCCGACACGTAAAATCTTCAACTTCAACGCAATGATGAACTTGATGTTGATTGCTTAACTTTATCAAAAAATAAAAGATAAAACAATAAAAATTAAAACAAATCAGTTTAGCACGTAGAATGCACTGTTTCCGTCGTGCCTTGCATTAATGAGTACAATAGACACTACAGGCGTGAATTTCTGATGGATTATACTTGGGGGGCCTTTGTATGCTAGACACCGCCATAGAACAAAGCAAAGATTACCTTGAACAAAACAAAAAACAACAATACATTGTTAATTATAAAAAGTTATGGACCGTTCTGGGAAAATGTGAACGAAAATTATCGGCAGAAAAACGAATTAGATATTTTTCGAATGTGTTTGGTTAGTACACAACAATAACAAATCAGTAAAAAACAACTTATTTTCCCATCCGGAAGAAGCCGCTACCTAACGACAATGACCTGTGGGAATGACTGACAGGTGTGTAATGGGGGGGGGGGGACAAATACAATGGCAGATTGAGTGTGGGAAAAGGACGAAACTGGGAGCGAGAGGTGAACGAATTACAGCACGTACTAACACATTCCTTCACTTGGGGGTGTTGATATGGGTGACCGGGTATATACCTTCAGACACAAAACGGGGGGGGGCACACAGGTGGTACTAATTACACCTGACTACCATGACTAAGCAAATATCTTCTCTGACTGATAAGGAATTTTTAAGCTAAAATTGGGTGACCTTTTGGGGTTTCTTCATTTTAGGAATTTCGCAACCATTATGGTTTTCAACATGTCGTTCAGCTCACGTTAAAAAGAAAAAAAGAAATAGATAAAGTGAGCTATAATTATCAAATATTTATCTTCTGTATGGTGAAAATCCAATAGGAATTTCATTTATTTTTGACGCCAACAATGGACCTTTCCAACAAATAGCCGACTAATTACCAACCTTATTTGAAATCTTTTTTTCAAATAAGAGAATCAAACATAACACCAATATGATAAGTAAAATATTTTTCTTAAATCCAGAAAGGGCGTGTTGAGTATTGAGTAATAACAAACAAGCAAGCATTACAGGTGGAAAAAGCCATTCAAAAGGACATTGACACATCTTGTCATGACATAAGGTTTGTTCAGACAGAAGATCTAAACTTATTTTCCCTTACATACTGGTTAACAAGCCAAAAAAAGACTTTTTTCAAATGAGTAATTCTTGAAAATTTCAGAAATTTGTATAATTACAACAGCCCCAGTAGTTGATACAAATTTCCGAACTAAACGTCGTGTGATTTTTTTCCCCTCAGGCTGGCTTTACGGTAATCTTTTTAGTTATTTGTTAATGTTAACAACTATAAGGATTCGAATCACATTTAACATTGTTACTAGTTAACTGGAGTTAAAACCAAAAGAAAATTGAAGTAAATCTAGGAAAAATATTCCCCTTCAATCCAGATGACTCAATACCAGGTGTTAGAAGTAGGAAATAAACGTGTGTGAATTTGATAAGAAAACCATTGATGTGGAAACGAAAAGCATAGGAGTTCCTTTTAAGATTTTACTTACATGTGATGATGTTGATAATAATAACAATAATGATAATAATAAAGGCAGCACTAGTACTTGAATAATTACCCAGAAAAAATGAACTTTCAATCAACATACGCAATTAAACAAGTATCCTGAATACAAGAAAAAATGAGGAGTTAGTAAAAACGTTGGAAGTGTAAGGATTCTCAAAATCTCCCAGTGAGGGTAAGTATTTTCCATACCCCAATATTCAACAGAAGACTCAAGACAACAAATGTCATCTTCAACAAAACAATTGAAAAAAATCGTTTTAAATTGACTTACCAATTGAAGTATAAATATCACCGTAATAGCAGTGCTGGTAGGAGATAACGAGGAACACCTTCCACTGCCCATGATTAATTTTGTTGATGGAAAATATAGACTTAAAGTAATAATGACAACCAAGACGAGGAAGCTCTCAAAAACAGCAGGTAGCCAGGTATGTAGAAAGAACACTCACAAGTGGTAATCGAAGGGGAATATTATTTAATCCTCAGCGCAAATTCCACCTTCTTTCTCCCTTATTCGTGACTTAGTGATAATGCCGCTGCGACCAGCACAACAACATAATGGTCGTCTGCAGCTGTCAGCAGTAGAAATAAAGAAAGCGTGTGTGTATCAAACTAGAAGGAGTAACAAGTTGTCACGGCCATCGCCATCCACTTGCGGCTCCCAACAGCGAGGAAACCAACTCACTCACTGCGCACAGTTGTTGAAACCAATGCTACTACGACAAAACAAGTAGTTACATCACAGCAAAATGATTAATCATTGATCAAAAATCAAATGTTGCTATAAAAATTGCTTTGAAAATGATATTATCAATGAAGAATATTCCTTTTCTATTTTCCATTTCATACATCCATTCATAATGTTTTTGTTTTTTTCCTTCAGGTACGAAACTTGGCGCATTGATACTAAGTAAAGGACCCAAAACATCCGGTCATGTTTTGTGTAAGATGCAGGCCTGTGTTTTTTAAACGCTTTCTCGAATTAACAAAAAGGAGAAAAAAGATTATAAAGCGTTTCAATTTCGTCCCCTTCTCTTCTTTTAATCATTTATTAACAAACCTAAAACTCGAATTTCAATCATCGAGATAGAAATCTTGCGAGAAATAACGCATGGTACACAAGTGACGAAGGCGTCCAGTTTTGTGATAGTACCGTTGCACTAGCATTTTTGGCTCAGTGACAAAGCGGGGGACTGTTGGTATGTAGTCTAAAAAGGTCTTGATGCATCATACCGAACTAGTATTGCTCGTTACTTCAAATTGACAAAGAATAAATTAAACTGATTTCAATCAAACTAGAATGTAGGAACCTAGCTGTGGGAAACCCACGATCTACTCCAGTCTGGGAGTTTCACTCTCTTCACTACACAGCTTCCTCATTTGACAATTGAGTGTGCACGTAGGTTTTGCTCCGATAAAGGGACAGTTCAAAGTTCTGTCAGGTTTGCTGCTACAACTTGTGTAAGATAATAAAAATTATTGATTTCAAGCCAGAACAATCTCCTTTCTAACAATTTTCGGTTAAACAAGCATTTGAATTACGACCAAGATCCACGTAATGGCATTAAATTAGCAGCAGTCTGCATGGGTATATGCCGGTCAGGTGAGAAAAGAGCAGAGAGAACAACAATCATTGAATATTTCAAATTATTATTGCTGATTCTGATTTTTTTAGTGGACTTTTTCAACGTGATATTCCGATCGATTTGCTCTATAATGGTCTAAACTGAGAGCTCCATTTCGATCGCTTTCAAAAAATCTTCTAACTTCACTTGAACTTTAAAACCATAACAATGCATACAGTTGATGTGTACAACACATACACACCTTTCTTTTTTTGTAAATGTTTATGGCTTTTAAGACAAGAATGATAATTAATTGTGCTAAAACTTGTAGATAAAGAGGGAAATTAAATGGGAATACATCAAATAAACGTTTGATTATTTATTAATTTTTTAGAATTTTACAGGTCTCTTCGTGCTATATGCAGTACAGTGCATCAGTTAGTCTCTCCTTTCATTCATTCATTCATTCATTCATTCATGTGACAGGGAAATAATAGTGATTCTCCATTCTTAGTATGTTCAGAAATTCTGAGTACAGTTTGGTTATTCCATTCGGAGTAGTGTCTTCCTTCATCTTTGATATTATAAAATCAACGTTTAGCCGATAAAGCCGCAGCAGGTGTACATGCAGTATTTGCTTAGTAGAACTGTCTCTTGCTTTTTATCTTGTCAACAGGAAAATACCAGTTATTCAGAAAGAAAAAATGGTATTACTAAACGAATTCCGAAGTCCGAATACAACATAGTTCATTCATCTGAGGAAAACCGAACGTATCGGCTGAAACCTTTGATGAAGGAAGACCATACTCCGAATTATTGAATAAAAGCGATACTCAATCCAAGATTCTGATCTACAGAAATAGTATTTCTTTGGTGGGTTTAACTTAGAAAAAAATACTGAAATTTGAATATTACACCGATCATTTTTGTTTCGTTATGCTTAAAAAAAATTAGTATTACAAAAAATATTGACGTATTCAAATTTCACATGATTTTTTTTTTTTTTTTACTATAAAATCACTGATTCCACTTGAAACAGTTCGTCAGTTTTAATACATTAAGAATTATTTTAAATAATTCAAAATTCACGAGTGTGTGGCAAGGCTGGTAATATAGCCCAGCCTCTCTACTTGGGCATTTTTTTTTTTTTTTTCCATTTTTCATTTTCCGTACGGTGACAGATGCATTCATAAACATTGAACAAATATCCTTTACTCTCCTTTTCATCTCTAAAGAGAGTAAGATTATTGCACGGGCTGGCCACTGCTCGTATTTTGAAAATTCTTTTGGCAGTTTTGATACACCCTTTAAAGATTCAAATAGTTGATTTGTTCAATTTTTAAATCAGTGAATTTTATTAGAAAAATAAAATTAGTTTTTGTTTCTATTCAAATGTTGTTGTTTTTTTTAAAATAAGAACAAAGGACATCCAGTGCCTAATTTGTTATTCTTAATTTACTAAATTACTTGCCAGTTTTTATCATGACTCCCTTCTACTTTCGTTTTTAACTTCATCATTTTCAAGCTTATGTCCGAAAAGTTGAAAAAAAAACGAAAAATAACAGGCTTTCATTAGTTAGGGGGAATAACTGAGATGATTTTTAAAAATCGAAGTGATAAAGCCTCTTATTACCGGATTTCGGAAATACCGGACAATATGGTCATTGTATACTTCGTCCCCCATAAGAATATCAGGAATATTTAAAAGTGCTGCCGGGAAATGAAAATGCGACACTTATTTTTTCGTGACTTCAATAATGAAGATACTTTCCAGGAAAATTCTGGGTATTTTGATTTGAATGTGCTCCAGCAATAAAAATATAGTTAATATTGTAATTCAAATGTATCAACCTTTTTATCTTTGCGTCAAAACGAAAATCTATAATTGAATAATAAACCTAAATTGTAGTTTTCTGAAGAATGGTTTTGGAAATATTAATCTGAATTTATATGATGCCTTAAATTGAACAAAATTCTGACAATATAGGATGTTCGATTGATTTAAATTTTTAAAAGGCTAAAAATGGACACATTGTCTGAAATTGGACATACCTGGCATCCTTGAGTGCTGGTCTTATTTGTTCGAGCACAAAGTGACCGATAAGTGGCAGACATGGTACTGCTTCATACCTCTCATTCAACATCTTCATTTACACTTTTGGTGGTAGCAGTGTTTAACTATTTTGCTCCCTTTATGACATCTGCATTCATAGAGTTTTTGTGTTATCACTTACAATGGCTTCCAAACAAAGAGGCTGTACTGGTTTTACCAAGAAACGTGTGGTGTCATCAGTAAATAAAATCGGTCTTATTTCCCTTATTTAGAATTATTTTATATTCTTTTTCAACGTTATTCATAGCTCTGTACTGTATCATGTATGCATTTGTGCTATTTTTATATCTTCGGGTTATTTTATATTTTTTTTATTCATAATCCAGTAATACTGGACAACCAGCATCAACAGACACCTGCTCCCCCCTATTAGACTGTTAATGAGAGGGTTTACATACATTGGCGTCAACTGGGGGGGGGTGCAAATAGAGCAATTGGATCAGACTTTCTCACTGAGAGCGAGGAAGTTTGAATGTTAGAACTCTGCAGAGATCAGGTAACAGGGGGTCACTATGAACAATAATGGCTTAAGATTTTACAGCTGAGAGACTCCCTAGTCCTTTAACTGACAACTAAAGTCCTTATATATCTTTTGTATCTCTTGGAATATATACTTTTGCCCCTCCCCGAAAAAGTGGCTGCAGATGCTGATGTTTACATAATTGATTCATGTCCGTCTGGCTCTTTGTTGATATACCATGACTGATTGACATCATTTAAAGATTTATGCATGAACCTGATACATCATCCAAGTTTTCTGAAGCTGTAGCTTCAGAGTTGAGCTAAATATTAACTCTGTATGTTAGTGTGTGTGTGTTATTATTGCTATGCTTGAATTGTTTCCCTTAAATTTATTACTTATCATTGTGCAATGTGCATACTCTGACCAGAAAAGAACTCAAGTGGGATCACTGGAATTTCTGTGATAAGTCAAAAATATCATCTGCTTTTTGTCAAGTATTTACTAAGCTTAGCACAGTCTGGCTCAAGGCCATGGTAATGGGGAAACCATGATGATCTAACTCACTCTGGCCTCCACTTCTTTTGGTTTAAATATATGCTGTCAAACTCCAATCCAAGTCTGGGCTTGACTTTGTTTTTCTACAATAACACGAACAACCCTCACCAAATTTAGGGGAGTCAAATCTTCTCAGTTTGTCTGTGCTGTCATATTAAATCCAACCGATATGTAATTTCAACATTCCCTTACTGTGATTAAAAATCACTAACAACTGATTAGTAGATAGCTCTCTTACCGGCTGAGCAAAATTGACAAGATTCCCATGTCAATGAAAATTTGTCAGGAATATGCAAGGGCTTCTTTCATTCTGATAAAAAAATACATCTATAGAAAGAGGTAAACTAACATTCCCCTATCATAATTTGAAATCACAATCAAATCTTCAAATTTTACTTGAGAAATTGTGCGCTGAAATCAATAATAGCAAAGCTAAATCAATCTACCTACAGTTAGGGTGTTGGTACTTGGTCTTTTGAAAGAAAAATGGTTATAACTTGATATATTCTTAAGCATAATCCTGGATTCTAAAGCCAATAAGTCCTTCAGCTAGTGTGCCATCATCTTTATCAAGTGCGTTTTATGGGGTGGAACTGCAAGCGCCACACCCACTTTTCTTTACTATTTTTAGTTGAAGGTGAGGAGAGTGTATTCTTCTCCTGGTTTCGAATGCAGAGTTGTCCATCTCCAAGACTGGTTGCCAACCACAGCCAGAGAGCCCAGTCAGCCCTGTTATTTTACACATAGGTGGAGGAAAGAGAGATGGATTCATGCTTTTCCTGTGAACAAAAACAGCCTCAGTTGGAATTTGAACCTGACTCGCCAATTCCATTTTCCATGCCAGTAACAATTATGCTAGTCTAACTTCCAACCGATTAGATACAATACCATGGAAAAAAAACTTATCTGGTTTCCATGCCTTGTGAAAATGTATTGCTACACTCATAATCCAGTGATTTTATTGCACATATGCACTAAAGACTTAATTTAAGAGAGTAAGCAAATCAAACTTTGAAATCTAAATTCACTCAAAAATATTACATTTGTTTAACTGGTTAGTACAATGAATTAGGATAGTTACTATCAATTAACTTCTTGTTTTGAAATATGCTATTAAAAAAAGGAGGATATTTGTAAGTGATTATAAATTGTGTTGTATTATATTGAAACAATATTTGAAATGATCTGGTACACGTTGAATATATCATTTGACCCAGACATTGTAAATAGAATAAACAATTGAGGAAAATGTGGCAATTGCAGGAATCAGGAGATCATTCCTAATCTATTTTCAATATAACATAACACAATTTGTAATCATTCTGTTGGTTTATATATCCATTTCTTAATAACATATTTGTAAGTGGAAAGATTTTATACTCAAAAACATTGTTTAGGTTAGTTGTAAAAAAAGTAGCTAGGTTGTAACTGTGGTGATTTTACAATCAATGAAACTTAGTCTTCAGAGAGGTAGTTTATTATCGGGCAAGCTGGGATTTGCTATACTCCCTAAAATGGTAAATATCATTGCAATATTTTTGTTTTTGATCCACTTTGATTTCATTATTCAAAATCCTTTTTTTTTTTCTTGATTTTATTTCACCAAGTGTATACTTCAGGAAATTTTTAGTTCTGTTATTTAAGTGATGATGATTTTTTGTACAATAGAAGGCAAATATAAAGGTACCATATTGAATTTGATACTACTAATTCAAGCAGTTTTCAGAAGTTACAATAATATTTAAGGCAAGTGTCAAAAGATCAAGCATTAGACATTGAATTCGTAATTTTGTATGGATGATATCACTGTCATTTACCATAAGCTAATTCCTAATATATATAGATAGAATTATTTGACTCAACTTTTGCTGACAAGTGTATCTCAGAATTTTTGAGATGAGATATTATTATTATTTCTATTATTATTGGATATCCTCATCCTGGTTGTTTTTCATAACGTAGTGGTTACAGAATCAGACAGAATTTCTGCAAGTAATCTAATCGTTCTAGTTTCAATCCCAGTGTGAGACAATAATAATACTACTAATGCTGAGAGGGGAGTGTGGTCAATATACCCCCGTCGGTTAAATAAAGGGTTCGGTCTGTTTCTTCCCCACACCTACCTGATGAAGGCCATAGAGTACAACAGCCGAAACGTTGTATGAAAAACAACCAAGATGAGGATAGTCCAAATAATAATTAATTCTATTAATGACATCACTTGCGTTTTCCACTGGAAAGCATCTGAAATAGTGTAGAAAAACACCTAGAAATATCTAGATTAAAGAGAATCTAGATGTTATCGATAGACCCTTCAAAATAAGGCCCTACGAGGGTCTAGTGGAGTACTGATGCTAATTTTCAAGTCCGTAGACAAAACAGTATGGCCAGGTGTGCTGAAACACTCAAACACATGAATATACGCACGTATAACAAAAAGAAAGAACACTTCGCCATCTTTGATGGCTACGGTTTTTTAATATTAGTGTGAATAAGTCATGTTAGTTACACCTCTACAGATAATTTACCTGGATAGCAATTCATAATTTTACAATTACTAGACTACATATTCATCCCAGTGGTATATAAGAACTTTCCAAGGCCCATTATTTTACCAGCATGTTCAATCAACAAATTAATGTTTTTGTTATGTGCTCGTAAAATACTAATAATTGCTCAGTATGTCATTATCAAATTCCCAATTACCTAGGTGAACTTGGTTGTCACTAAATAAAGTAGTCAAATTCATAAATAAAAAGTAAAAAAATACTTCAAAATTTTAATAACTTTAATTATTGATTGCATTCTGTAAGGTTTGATTTCCATATTGAATTGTCAGATGATCAATTTTCGGGGAAATGAATCATAATTGGAGAAGTCTTCATTTATCATTTATTGCTAAAATCTTAGCTTTACAATTGTTTGTAATAATGGTTCGTACAAGTTTTATTCAGTTTGATACACAGAACATTATGACTCTTCTTTTTCATGCTTTTTGAAATAGTAAGGCCGAAAATCTAAAACATTATTTCTGTTTAATATCCTTCAGCTGTACATCAGTATTGACAAACAAATATTAAATAAAAGAAAACATCTTTGCGTATCGATTTTATTATCATTCAGTCCCTTTCTACAAAGAAGTACTGGATCAACAAAATTAACGTGACGATCCAGAAATAAGATAAAAACAAACTGATGCAAATTGACAGATAATACGATAAAATTATTTTAGAATTGGATTTTATTTAAAATGTAATCCTTATATTTGATTTGATGGGTTATTCAACTGACTTCTATAGTATTTTTTTTTTTCAAGAAAAGTAAAATCTTTAAAGTGAAAGGAATTTTTTACTGGACATTTTTTACTGTTTCATTTTCAGTTAGTAGTTTTTGAACCATCGATAAAAAATTAGTTCTCTAATTCCATGGGCGTAGCCAGGTTCAAACGTTTAGCGGGGCAGCAAAATAAAGGCGCCTATATACTTACCGAATAATTCAAGATTGATCCTGCATTTTTATTTTATAATTAAAATCAAACACAAGGAAGATGAAGTTTTGAAGGAAGGACGAAATCATTTTTTTTTAAATTTATTTAACTTAGAATACAAAGAAGCTACAGTTAAAAAGGAAGTATAAAATCATTATTCTATTTTAAAACCAAAGAACAATAAATTAAACAAAAAATGAGTAGGATTTGACTTTCACCAAACAAGGAAACTTAAAAGTTGAAAGACTATTTAAAAGATGCCACACCTCAAAAATAAGCTGGGGGGCACTACCCTGTTACCCCTCCAGCTACGCCAGCCACTGCACTAAATATATTTTAAAATTAGAACACAAGTAAATGTAAAATAATGTTCATCGTTCATTTCAGTGATGAAGTGGTTTTCATGAAATCATATCAGAAGGATAAAATGAAAGGTATCATCATAGAAAAAAATTCCTTACACCTGTCTTCTTTAGTTTTAGCGACAAATTGCTAAAATCGGATATTAATAATAAGTTATATCTTTGTATAAAACGAGAAATAGCCTTGTCCAGTGAATGGACCGGCAGACTCTTGAGCCTCCGATCTATACTTTCACAGGCTGTGACAGTTATTTCCCCTACTCTGATCAAGTGACACTTGACTTGTGTGGATCTTCAAATCTTCGTCATCTTCATTGCCACTCTCTCCGTCGCTGTAAAATACTAGGAGCGTAAAATAGAAGAAACAGCGAGAATTAAAGGTAGTTGAGGGTTGTTTGTTTATATAGAGGTTTGTTTTGATTGATTTAATAATTTAGGGCTAGAGTTATTCATTGATTAAAGCAACTGTGACTGATAATGAGTGATTATCTTTGTTTCGCTTAAAGTTACTTCCCTTTGCTCCTCGTCATCAGAAGCAGAAGGGAGTGTAATTAAGATAGAAAAAAAACTTATATACAGAGGTTTCTGGTGAGCAATTAAATGATTCATTGATTAGAGCCATTTCTGTTAACTAGTGATGGGTTATAACTTTATTTTGCTTCCTGGTGCTTTTCTTTCCCCTCTCATTTCTCCTATCATTTATTCATTGGTTTTGATTTATACTTTTTTTCCCCCTTTTTTTTCCAAATCTTTGATTAATTTTCCTTTTTATTTTCTTTCTTCCCCATCTTTTTTGTGGGCATTCCATTTTTTCTGTGAATTTGTAAATTCTGAAATGAATTTTTCTCTCCTCTTCATTTTTTGAATTTTTATTTTCTAACTTTTCTCAATTTTTTTAGAAAAAACTTCTCTCTTTGATTTTTGCCCCTTTTAATTTCTTTCTCTTTCTTGCCAATTAATTCTTACTTGCCAATCTGTTATATTACAAACAGAGTCTACTTTCTGGTATGACTTTTATTTTATTTTCTCTACTGATTTGCAAATTATAATTTTGCTATGATTTTCATGAAATTTATCCAAAAATGCAAATTCAGGAATATTTTTTTCAATTCCTAATAATAATAGAAATTTTTTTGTTGATTCAACAACAAAAAAATTACCATTATTATCAAGAATAAGAATAAACTAACATTTACGACTCTTTCAACAATTCAATGTTGAAAGAGTAATAAATTTTGGTTTGCTTTAGGATCTCAAAGAAAAACAAGTGTTTTTCCTTAAACAATCAACTAAAACTTTTGACATGGGTTTCTTCAGTTTTTAAGCTGGTTTGGCTATGTATGTATTGCATGTGTAGGCCTCACCAATGGAGCTAGAGAATAGGAAATCTTTTAAAAAAATTACTCCATATCATATCTAGAAAAGCATTTTTTCCTGTTGAAAATTCTCCACATAATTGGTTTTTGCAATGCAAGTTTATTCCTTAGTTAGTGTCCAGCAACATCCATGCTTGTTTTATGAAAAATTATATATTTTAGCGAAAGGCAAGAGAAGTAACTCATTCATTGATCACCCTTTGTGAATTTTTTTTGATCACTCCCAACATCACATTTTGCTAAAAGACGTTGGTCACATGACAGTTTCTTTTGTGTGACTAACCAGACCTGTTGCTCTATCCTACTCATTAAGCCCTGTTCCTCCATTTCACCTATCACCGCATGGCTTCTGTTTTTTGTGTGTCAACTACTCTGGCTGCTCTTCATTTTTATCAAACAGCAGATACACTTCATTATGCTTTTAAGGAGTATGTTGAGGACAGATCCACTATCTATCCAGATTGTTGGTGAGGTAAGAGTCCAAGGCAGCTGGTTTTCATTGATTTCATTGACCTCAAAACAGGATTTCACACAAATAAAGTAGAAAAGATACAAAGGTTGACAAAACAGATGAACAAAGTGCAATGAATAGCCTACAAATAATAAAGAAGTACCTTTTTTTTTCATAGAAAAGGATTGTTGGATCTGAACAGGCTTGTCCCCAAAGTGTGTTGGAATTAGATGGAATTTTACAATTTTGTATCAAAGAACAATGAGTTTATTTATGAATGGAAACCAAAAAAATAGGCCACAGAACAATGAATAGGATATACAAGTCAAGTATTACCAGTTCAAGGATTTCCCTGAATTTCCTCCGCAAGAAGGGAAGCAAGCCATCAAACACACAAAAGAAGGAAAGGACCCTAGACTCGATAACATCGCCATCAACTTACTCAAAAGAACTGGTAAAGTCATCACTAGGAATGTATTCAATTCAACTTATGCCTCAAATACAGTGTATTCCCTAAAGATTGAAACGTTGCAATCATAATGCTGTTACATAGAAAAGGAAATTTAAAAAAAAAAACTGAACAGCTACAGGCAGATAAGTCTATTCAGCTGCATCTACAAACTTTTTACCAAAGTGATCACCAATCAAATCACCAAAAAGCCAGATGGAAACAATCACGGGAACAGGCAGGCTTCAAAAAGGGCTACTTGACCATTGATAATCTCCTTTTGATGTACCAACTGGAAGAGAAAGCAGCAGAATATAAAATGCCACTCACTATAGCATTTGTTGACTTTAACAAAGCCTCCAACTCAGTGGAGATCCTAAGAGTCATTGATGTTATCATACAACAAGGCGGAGAGTACTGCAACGTATCCACTGACACAGCAGTTCTTTCATCAGGTTACATAAAGTCTCTGAACACTTTCGACATGAAAAAGAAGTGAGACAAGATGATACCAATTCTCTCAAGCTCTTCACTGCCTGGCGTGAAATGTTCTACCTAAACCTAGACTGGGAAAATAAAGAAATAAGAATAGACAGTAAATACCTAGATAACTTCAGATTTGCTGATGACCTTATCCTTTTTGCTGAGAACCTTCATGATCTCTGAATAATGCTAGATGAACTGAAAGCAAGAAAGTTGGTCTTCACATGAACTTAGGTAAAACAAATGTCATGTATGACAAATAGGTTAAGAACAAGGATACAACGATCAAAATCGAAAACGCAAAGTTGAAGAAAGTAAACCACTACATCTACCAAGGACAACTAATCTCCATGAAATCCTCAAAAGAAGAAGAAATCAAGCAGAGAATCACTCCAGACTTGCAAACTTTCAACAGAGCAAGCTCAACCTTTAGAAAATACCCTTAGTTTTAAAGATAAGGTCTACATCCAATGTATTCTCCCGATAGTTAACTCTTAAGCTGAAATGTTGAACCTAACCAAAAGATTGGCCCTCAGACTGGGAACTATGCAATGTGCGCTGGAGAGAATCATGCTTAAAATCACATCAAAAGATAATGAAACAGCAAAGTATATAAAAAGATAAACAGGGGTCAGTGTTAAGAAAGAAACTATTAAAAAACTCAAATGGCAATGGACTGGTCGTTTTACAAGAGTGTTAGACAACCGCTGTATATCACAGCTCACAACGTGGATCCCTAGAGACCATACGCGAAAATGTGGCTAACAGAAAATAAAATGATGTGATGCACTAGACAAATTCAAAAAATACTGGCTCTGCAACACCTATGATAGAGAGATCTGTTGAATCTTGGGGAAGGTCTATGTCCATCAACAGACTCTAAAAAGCTGATGCTGTTGATGACACAAACTAAGGGATCATCTGAGCATGAACTTACATTGCAAATTGAACCCTTCTTTAAATACCTATTTGGGATGGGTGGGTTTTCAAAAAAACAATTACATTTTTTTCTTTCTGGATATAATAAACAATAAATGTTTGAATTTTCAGTCCTCTAGCTCTATCACTCTAGCTCTATCACTGCGGCCTCTATGCATGATATAAGCATATATAACCAGCAAGACCAACTAAAAGAATGAAGAAACCTATGCTATGATTTAATACTGTTCTAGCGTCCCCTATATTTTTAGTCAGGAATTAAATATGAAACCCTTCTGTCAGCTAGATATTAAAAACGTCACTTTGTACGTGACCCCTATAAAAGCCGTGGAGGCACATGGTCGAATGCTCATTGGTGCTGGCACTCCTAGCTGGTTATGCTCTTGGCTCTGGCACTTGTTGCTGGCTACTCCTTCTCTCTTTTCTTCTACCTAAGATCGGTATCATTTCGCCAACCTCCCGTCCGATTTGATCTTGACTATTTTTCCACCGTGACCTATCTCTGTTCTAACTTTGCCCATTTCATTTCACCAATGTTGAGGCATCTCAAATACACACAGCTACACAGTTATTCAACCATGTCCCCACCACGTGCTCCAAACGCATATACACCTCTCACTCTCATAAATGAAATGGCAATGCTTATTACTATCCGATAGTCATGACAATCTCTCCTAATACTCTTTACTCCAGAAAGCACTCATGGATAAAACTCCATGTTCTCTGTCTTTCATGGTCTCTCCATTGGGTGTCTACCAGTGTCTATGTCACACATGCAGCCTGGCAGTTAGGCACACACACTGGACCCTGTCTCCATCATCATTCCTTGGTACGCTCCAAGACATATGGATACAAAGGCAGTCCAGACACCTCTGCTTTGACTCTGGTGTCTGTTCTATCAATGACAACAAAGCTCCCAACTTTCGCTATCTCTTCTTACTCCTTTACACAATCGATTATTTTAATGTTATCATTACATGTATTTCATTTTCATTTGTTATTTGTCATCACTGTTCCTGTATTAAACGTACGTTTTATTTGTCCATCTATTATATCCTTATACTGTTTATTGTTTTTGATAATGGTATATATGGTTGTGCTTGAAGATGTGAGTTATATTTATAATTTTCATATTTTGATAAAAATAATTTATAAAATTATATTTCAACTGTAAATATATTCACAGTTTTTTTTTAATAAAAGTTTTGTCAATAGCGGTCATACTAAAACATACTCTTACAAGAGAGGAAACTGAAAATCACTTAACACTCTTGAAAGAGAGGAAACTGAAAAATCACTTTACAATAGTCTTATCCCTATTTGTAACTAAAATAAATAAAGTTAACATTAACCATCGATATGAGGTGCATTTGGTGATAAATAGAATAGAATGTGCAGCGCCCCCTATTCTTTTAGTGAGGAATTAGATACAAAACTCTTCTTTTAGCTAGATATCAATAGCGTCACTTCCTCTGATCACCCCTGTAAAACCCCTAGACGCACATGGTCTAATGCTCATTGGTGCCAGGACCCCTAGCTAGCCATGCCTCTTGCCCTGGCACTTACTATTGGTCACTCTTTCTCTCTCTGTGTTCTGACGGCCTCAAGGTAAGCTCGTTCTTTTTGCTCTCTCTTTAGATAGAGTAGTTTATATAGTTTTTATGCAGACTTAGTTTTTACACACACACTCACATATAAAAAGTAATCCATTCTTCTTCCATCTCTAAGAACACATCCTAAGTTAAACACTCTCACTGTAGTTAGGTCGGACTTCTAAAGATAACATTTTAGTGGCTATAATTTAGATGACCAAAACTGACAGACATTCGAAAGACTCTATCAAGCATTTAGTTAGTATCATTCCTTTCCCTTCATTGTTCCTTTCTCCTCATCCTTATCGCGGTAGATCTTTCCAAACATATTCGTGTTGGCAGAAAACTCGTCCTTCTTTATTTTAATTCACTCCTGAAACTTATTACTATTGTTAACCTATTCATTTGTTCTTTTTTCCCGTGTTAGTTAACAATCAAACTAACCGTGTACTAACCTTGTTTTTGTGCTTAAGCAACGAACACGCTGTTTACCAGAATTTATCTTCATAGATCAATTCTGGTAATTTATTATTTGGGGGGCTAATAAAATCAGCCGCACAGAAAATGTATTCATTTTCACCAAATGAACAAAAACAAAATAATTTGAATATTTTTTGATCAATGCAACAATTTGGTGAGTAAGGTACCAATTGTCTCATAAGCTATACCTACCTTTATATTTTCATATTCAGTGAAATTTCATTATTATTCAACTTTCAAATAAATTAGCTGGGAAAATTCTCAATTGAAATCCTTTACTCTGCGGGACAATGGGTTAGTGAATAAAGTGTTGGATAACAAGTGGTCACAAGTTCAATCCTCGGCCTGGGCAGTGCAAGAGATAGACATTACAAGAACAGATTAACTGGAAAGAATTATCTCATGCCTTTGCTCATTTCTCACCTTTTGCCTGTATCTTTTAATTTTTTCCCTTATCCCTTCCAAACTTCGTTGACTGTCCATATTTTTATCTAAATGTTATGCAAATGTAGATAAATTTCCTATGCAAAAATGGAATTAAGGATGCACAAACTTTTGATGTTCATCTTCTCTTTTATCTTTCCTTTTCTCTGTCTCTCCAGAGAGAATTTCAATGTATTACCATTTTCACGTCTTTCCACCGTTAACTGCCTTTCAATCTTTCACTCATTGTCTTTGGATATCCAGCCAGCAAACCAGAAACTGTTAACAAATCTGTCAACAAAGGTTCTTACAGTTTTCAAGTTGGTCTGGCTGGCTACTTATGTTTATATGACGCATACAGGCTGCACCAATGGAGCTTGAGAGTTGAATATTTAAGCATTCACTACTTATCATGTCTAGAAAAACTGTTTTTTTGTCCCCCCTCCTCTAAATAGTTTTTAGTGGGGGTGGGAGTTCAATTTGCAATGTAATTTTATGCTAAATCGCTCCCTTGACATTCATGCTTATTTTTGGAAAATTCAGTGATCAACAAAAGATGGGAAAAGTAATTTATTCATATCACCCTTTTTTCCAATTTTTCAATTGATTACCCTCAGCTTGGCATGCTGCCTAAAGCGGTTAGTCTCCAGACAGCTTCTATTCAGTGAGTAACCAGACCTCTTTATTCCTTCTTCCTGTGTGTATATATATATATATATATATATATATATATATATATAATTAATGATTGTGTCATTCACAGGCAGCAGTTTCATTGTATCACAACTCTTCAGTGTGGCTATAGACTTGATATCCTTCCTGGGGTTGAAATCTTCTGCCCTTCGCAGAACTGGTCAGTAGGACCGAATCAAGCAATGTATTTACTTACACATATTCCCCAGCTACCAGAGTGCTCAGTTTCAGAGTAAGAGTAGCATTGAATAGTTGCTTATAGCAGATGGCTGCCCTACCTAAGAGTGCTAAAGAAGGGAGCGTTAATTATGATTAATAGTTGTGACAGGTGTTTCGTTGTATTACAACTCTTCAGTGTGGTTATAGATTCAGTATCCCTTCCAGTACCACTAAGTGGGGTCAAAACCTTCACTCTGGACCCAGAGGCAGATGTTCTACTCCTGCCCTACACAGAACTGGACTGTCAGTAGGACCGAATTAAGTGGTATATTCACTTACGCATGATACATATATTCATTTTTTCCTCTTTGTGCTTCTGTAGCTTTCATACCACATTCTCTTCTTTCATATCTTCTTTTCCTTCTTCTATACTCTCTTGCTTCTCCCTATTCTTTCCTGCTTAATTTTACTATGTAGATTTCTTGATTTCCTCGTTAGAAAGTGTAACTGGATCCAGCTCTCAAGGACCAGGGATTTGGAAAATACTACACTCCGATCCTAGGTAGAAAAGTGTACCAGTTGCACATACAAACAAGCAGAAAAACAGTATAGTTAACAGACTACAAAAATAACATTTTGCGGCTTAATTTGCTTGAAAGAAATGATATCCTAAATTGTAAAAAATATCACAAAAGCATTAAATTAGAGGGACTATTTATCGTCTGCTTACGCCAATGGTGGTGTTAGGTCCGACAACCTAACACCCTGCTCTTTTTTTTTAATTTTCAGACTTTTTTCTACGTTACTTTTTAGATTTTTCAGATTGTTTTTTTTAGATTTTCAAGGTTTGACAGATGTATTGCACCCCCAGAACTCTAGTACCACTCTCCACAGTTGTGGGGTTTGAAAGTCCCATACGCCACCTTTGCTTACACTTGAACATTGATTACGTCTTGTTTCTAAACTTCTGGGCTGAGTAAAGATATCATTGGCTTACATTCGAAATATGGCGCACATTAACATTTAAAGTGTGAAGGGCAACAACAAGTCATTTGATGGTGACATTGATAGTGCTTAAGAAGAAAGAGAAAAAATAGGCTAGTGTGATGTGTAATAATAGCATGTACTTATATATATCTATATATCTATATGTATATTAACAGTGGAGAGTAGAAGACCAATATAAAAAATAGTGCCAACCTACTGCCTAATGATTATAATAAGCAACTACAAAGCACTCAGAGAGCATGTACCTCTGCCAACACCATTGTCGCTAAAAATAAGATCTAATGCTTAGAGCAACGATGCAGAGGAAATAACTGTATAAGAATTCCTGGATCTGCTTCAAAATTTATCCTACCTTAGCCCATGACCTACCCTTCTATAAAATGTCATTGGAATTTACTGACAGTTTTCGGCAATATTGTATGGACAAACACTAGCGAAAACATAAATGTATGAAAAAAAATGAAAGAATGTCAGTGAATATAAAGAAAATGCCTGGACCCCCTCAAATTTTAACCATTTCTTCTTCATCCTGTGGTTTCCCATACCAAAAATTTCATTGAAATTCACTTCTGGAGACATTGTATGGAAAGAAAAACAGAGACAAGTGAATACGTATGCCTTTTCTAACTTCATTGATGGAGATGAAATATTTTTCCCCAGAAATCTTGAAGCAAAGATACTCAAAAGGAAAACCCAGTAATTGTCTTTCATGGTCAGTTTACTTAGTTTTCTTGCACTCTAACTCATTCAGTGCACATGTGTGCTTTAAATATTGAGGCCATTTTGAATATGGTTGTCATTTTGAGTACATAAAGGAGGTCACATGACCATTATATTTGTATAATTTTGCCATAACCTTGAAAATGATATAAGACTTCCCATGGTTTCTTAAAAAATGAGAAGACCTAAATTGCTCCTTAAAGCTTTGTAACCCTTAAAAAACCAAGGCCTTGTAGTGATCTCAATTTAATATATATATATATATATATATATATATATTTACATGTACATACATGTAGATAAATGAATTATAAATTGCGTTATATAATATAGAAACCTACTTGAAATAATTTCCTGTCATTACATTACAGAGTTGATATATCACTCAATTTAGATAACGTAATTAGAATAAACAATTGAAGAAAATGGAGCTGCTAAAGGAATTGAACCAGCCACCGATATGGTAACTGCTTCAACATGGCGATGCACTGAGCTAAATTGAGCTAAATTGAGCAAAATAGTTGCCGGTAATGGCCAAATAACAGTTTTCAACCCAAATTCTCATCTTGTCTATTCTCGGTTTGTTTGTCACTTTCAATGTGACAGTTATGTATTTAATAAATGAACATATTTGGTCTGACAGAATGAATCATAAATTACGCTATATCATATAGAAATTTATTTAAAATGATCACCCATCGTTACACAGTTAATATATCATTTAGTTTGGACAATGTAAATAGAAAGAACAATTTTTTAAAAATGGGGGTGCTGCAGGAATTGAACCTGTTACCAGTAGGATAGCCACTCTAGCATAGCACTGCTCTTACCATTGAGCTGAGCAGTTGCCTGTTTATCTTTTTGGGTTGAATGCAATTATTTGCCCTTTGTATGACCAGCGACTGTTTAACTCAATGGTTTGAGCACTACTACGTTGAAGCGGCTACCCTATCAGAGGCAGGTTTGATTTCTGCAGCAGCCTTATCTTTTTAAATTATTTATTCTATTCGTGTTGTCTAAATTGAGTGATATATTAACCGTGTGGTGATGGGAGATCATTTCAAATAAGCTTCTAAATAATATAATACAATTTATAGTTCATTCTATCGGACCAAATATGTCCATTTCTTAAATACATACATATATATATATATATATATTATTGTATCATCCACAGACAGCTGTTTCGTTGTATTTCAACTCTTCAGTGTGGCTATACACAATCCGTTATCCCATTCAGTACCACGAGGCTGGATTGAAACTTTCGCTTCAGACCCGGAGGCCGGTATCCTACTGCTGAGCTACAGAACTGGATGGTCAGTAAGACTGAATTTAAGCTAAATATTCTATTTTTGCTTAAATCCCTCATCCACCAGTGTGCTCTATTCCTATGGGAGAGCATTGCATAATGCTTACAATGAATGTATTACCTCACTTAAAGAGTGCTCAACCCTGAATAGAGGAGCATTAATTAATTATATATATATATATATATATATATATATATATATATATATATATAGATAGATAGATATAGATATAGATATAGATATATATTTGATTTTATTAAAATAAAATACAACTAAATTAAATCCTTTGTCTATGACTACAAGTACTTGCCACATCTTACCAACAGCTATTATCTACTCTTTCCCACACAATATAAGGACAGTAATCCTTACAACTGGTGACCTTTCTACATGAATAGATTTGATGAAACCTTCAGATGAAAATTCAAAGGTGTATCTAAAAACAAACACAGATGAAAATTTAAATTCAACTCTCAATATCAGGAGCTATCCCTACAAGGCAAAGAAATTCTTCAATGGTGATCTTTTTACATCCTCATGCAAAAGTTTTTCTTCAACACAAAATTCCAGGAGAACATCACTCATTTCAACACAAGAACAGATTTTCCATCCGAAGCATGCTATCATATCATAACGGACTCGATTCTACGGATTCAGCGCTGATGCTTCGACCAACTACATATTTGTTTCCTGTGGACACCAACTACTACTATGAACCATGGTCAACGAGCTCCACGCGAACATCCGTGCACACATGGTTGTATGAACACTACTACCAATTAGCACTCATTGTGCCAAGCACTGTCACTTCATGGGCCGTCTACATCAACACTAATATTTTCACAATAATCCTTTTTTGGAATAACTTGCTACAGTTTTGCGCTCACTAACTTTTGATACACATACACAAACCTTTTCAAACAATTTGCAAACTCAAAGAATTTTCCACACAGCATTCATCTAAAGAACAGAGACATTTTGTATCATTTCAACAACCCAAGTTGACATTTTGTTTTGCAACTTCATTTGGCTTATTCAGTTAAACCTTTGTTAACATTTATCGTTACTCTTTGTAATTGGTTTTTGCAAAATTTTTGTCTACGATGTTTACTGTTGCATCATTGAAACATTTTTAGATGTCTATTTACCTTCCTTTGCCTGTTTACTTCTTATGTGAGCTGATTTTAACTCTTTTTCGCAGCCCTCCAGACTGCTCGGTGGGGATTACTTTGGTGACCCCTACATTTATAGTCCGGAATCAGATACAAAACCCTTCTTTTAGCTAGGTATCTAAAACATCACTTTCTTCAACGACCCTCTATAAAAGCCCTGAATGTATGTGGTCGAACGCCTCTTTAGCCCGGTCTCAGAACCAGTTATCTTCTACTTTTTGGCCCCGGCATCTCAAGCTGGTTATTTTTCCTTTACCCCTCTCTAAAGTCGCAGCTGGTGCAGTCCCTATTCATTGACCGTGATTTTATACATATATATATATTGTCTTGGTTCTGGCTAGTTCCAGTAGTTCATATCGTAGAATGGACGCTCACGTGGCATCAGTGGAAAAGTTGATGAAGCTAGATTATAAAAAGATAGTTAGTCAGGATGGGTGCAAGAAGAAGCTAAAGAGGTGAAATTATAAATGCAGCATTTGTGTGGCCGCCCAAAATAGTAGTTGCTGTGTTTGCATTTTGTAGCTATGAAGTTCTTGCAAATACTCACATTGAGGAAGATAAGTGACAAGACAATATACATATAATCACGGTCAATGAATAGAGACTGTGCTGGCCGCGAGTTCAGAGAGGAGTAAAGGAAGCTAAAGGGGCCAAAAAGGTAGAAGTTGACTGGTTTGAAGTCCAGGGCAAAGAAGCGTTCGACCATGTGTGTTCAGGGCTTTTGTAGAGGGTAGTCAAAGACAGTGACATTTTAGATACCGAGCTGAAAGAAGAGATTCGTGTTTAATTCTTTACTAAAAATATAGGGGTTGCCACAGAGTCAACAACAAAACTTGTAGAAATCCCCACAGTCTGAATGAGTTAACAGATTTTTTCCCCAATATTACTTGCAGGCTTGTACATAATTCTCCTAATAATTAATCTCTATAATTTGTATTTCTTATTTGTATGTTACACTTTGTAATTATTATTCATTTCTTCTCTGGTGTTGTAGGCGCGGATAGCCCAACGGTAAACAGCGCAGAAAATGGATAGGCAAACCGGGTTCAAACTCCGCTGAAACAGATTGTGTTTTCTCCACTTTGATGCTCTTGGGGAAGGCATAAATACACCCCACTCCACCCAGCTGTAGGTAAATACCAAGGCAGCTGTTACCCCTTTAGCCCTGTAAAGGCAGTACAACTAAGAGAGGGTTACTCCAACAGAAAAAAACAGAAATCCAAAGTCTTCTTACACCAATAAAACTTGTTGTTTTAATTATTTTGACATGTTCTTAAGTATTATTACTCCTTTCCCATTTTGATGTTTCATGGCTCACTAAGTGGGTAAAGAAGTTTAGGAGTAAATTGCTGTCCACAGGAAACTAAAGTATGCTATCTTATAGCAATTAAATTTAAATTCTCCTCATAGCTTTTATCCTTTCTCTTCTCCCTCCCCACCCAAACTTTTGATGTAATGAACAAGGGTAAGAATGGAAGAGAGTGCTTGTGCTTGAAAGGGAGCGAAGGGGATTCACTCTTAACTATAACTATCATATTCCTTCCTCAAACTCCTTCCCTGAAACCTGAAAATTAAGTTATAGTCGTAGTAGATCACAGGAATATAGATATATATAGCAAAAAAAAATGTATTTGATAGCTTATAAGGCCCCAGCTTTCTTGAATGGTTCAAAAAGTAGATGCACCCTTGGTTTTACAGTCCCCATCGGTTAAATAAAGGGTTAGGTTCTTACTTCCCAACATCTACCAGATGATACCTGATGAAGGTCGTAGAGTACAACGGCCGTAACGTTGTATGAAAAACAACCAAGATGAGGATAGTCCGAATAATAATAGAAATAATAATTACCTCATTCAGTGACATTTTCTGGAAGGATGGGCCATGGATAAAGAAGAATTGGTCCATCAAAGAGAGAACCTTAAACCTCCTCGCTAACAGTTTTTTGTATTTCAACCATTGGGCTATACATACTAGTGATGGACTGGCACCAGAGAAGCTCTGAAGTCCCACATTTGAGTTTTATGCTCTAACCACTGAACTATTTCTGAAAAGGAATATTTTATTCGAAGATTGATATTTATATCTCTTCGATATCACAATTAAAATTGTATGTGTTAGAAATAGACTCCACAGTATTAAATTCTGATCTGAAGAATTATGAATAATGGCTCTTACTAATTTTTAAAAATACTAGGACTGATTGCTAATTAGAGAGGGTTCAAACCTGATTTTAAATTGCTAATTATTTTGTCATTTTTTTTACACGCAGCATGAATATACTGATATAAGTTCATAGGTTTGAAAAGAGATGTTCATGACAGGTCAGGTAAGTCACTCAAAAGAAACTAGCACATGACCAACTTCTTTTGGCAGCATCCCATGTTGGGGGTGATCAATGAATAAGTTACTTTTCTTGGATTTTATTGGGCACTGATCACTAAAAAAAAGTGTGAATTTCCAAAGAAAAAGCATCGATGTTGCCAGACACAAACTAAGGGGCCAATTCAGCATAAACTTACACTGCAAATTGAACCTCTCCCCCAAAAAAAACTATTTGGGGGGGAATTTGAAAAAAAAAATTTTTCAGTGATAAAGAGAAATAAATGTAGGCATGATACATACAAAGATAGCCAGCCAGACTAATTTGAAAACTGAAGAAGTCTCTCTTCATAGTTTTGGTGGACAGTTTCGAATATTCTAGATAAGTACAGAGTGCTTTCAGTCAACTAACAAGCTCCTACAACCCAACTCAAGTCAGACGCTTGGCTATGAGATTAGTAACTCAACACATTAAAATAAAATGAGTGAATAGTCCAAATAAATTTCTTCTGTAGGGTTGACATATATCTGTATTTTCCTGGACATGTTCTCCATTTAGGTCTCAAAAATCTTAAACCGCAAAGAAATTCAAAAAATTTATCCAGAGCCTGCAGAATTAATTATCACGGCCGCCTCAAGGTTATGTTCTACCAAAGTGTGTCGGAGAGGGTAGGGGGTCGGATTTCTATGGGGAATGTCCTCCTTTTTGAATGTTCAGATATGGCAACCCTATACTTCTCATCGTATCTGACAAGATTTTAGTTATTTCAGTTTTTGCTGAAAATAAATTACTTTGTCTCAGTCTCACATTATTTTGCCATTCAGATCCAGAAGGCATAACCATCTTTCGGATTGGCAGCACCAGTCCCGGCAGGTCACTACTGGCAGCAAAGTTTGTGTCTGTTTTTGGGTAGGCGGGATAAAAATTGACTGGAGGCCTGGTTACCAGGGATCTGTTTCCCAGACAGAATCACCCTACTGCACTAGGAAAAATAGGATAAGGAGTACATTGATATTTGCAGCAATAGCCAAGGGCTATTTTTGGATAATCCACTATAAAATGCGACCTTGAGTCTCGTGTCATATTGAGTAGGTGTGCAATTTCTCCCCTCACTAGAAAATGACCATGTGCAATCTTCTGCCACTGTGAAATGGTTTATGAATACTCAGAACCAGAAAACATTCACAGCCAATTTGTTGATACGTCATATAACATATAAAAATATACTAACTTTTGTTCAGACAATTTAATCTCTTCTTTCTATCATAGTTGTTGTCACAGTGTTTTGGCCGATTCATTCTACGGCCTCCTTCAGATGTGAAATGCAATATCCGTTAGGAAAGAGTCCCCCTCATCGGTCTCTCTCTCTCCAGGGTTGCAAGGACTCTTTCCTTGCAAATATTGCATTTTTAAAAAAGACTGAGAATAGATAAGCCGAAACAGGACAACAGCAAAGACAGGAAGAAGGTATCAAATTGCCGTAACAAAAGTTTGTGTGTTAATGGCTCTTCTCAAAGTTTGAGTTAAATATTGATTACTTTCTTTAACTGGTCATCTTGGAAACAGACACAACTCAGGTTTGAGCCTTTTACAGGACATCTCTGTTCTTTCATATTCCTTGTCTATTGTTGCAAGCTCATTCATGTACTTGTAAAATCTTCAATAGAGTAGCGGGTGGGATAACGGTCAACTACACAGTCAACGGAATCAGTGAGCCAAGTTGAAAATTCAACTGAGGCTGCTGATATTCACTTTACACTAATGCCCTTGGGAAAGGCATTGATCCACCTCTTCTCTCCTCGGTTATGGATGAAATAGCTGGGCAGACTGGGTTCTTTAGCCTTGAGAGGTAACCAGTTTAGGAGAAGAACAATGGTGGATTCAGAACAAGCTGGAGTCCCTGAATCAATCCAATGTTGTCTTCAGCCTCATTCTCAAATCGTGTGATGACACTGGTGCCAAGTTGTGTTGGACCTTGCTCTTCCTTTAGACAGCAATGATGTGTGAAGAAGGGAAACTTGCTGTGTGCTCCTGTCTTTCATACAACCTTCCCTAAGCCTATGCCTTGGAGAGATTAAAAGCAAGACATTCTGGGTGTGGATCACTAGTCTTGCGAGACTAATGGATGCTACCGAAAATCTTCAGTACCCAAGTCTATAAATATCGATTTATTATGGGCTATGTATCTGAGATAATAATTAAGGCACTGAGTGTGTTGTTCGAAGGTACTATGAAAGGTTAATAACTGGCATACTATTTTTTCATTTCAATAGGATCATCTGTAAGTTTTAACTAAAAGAGAATAGAATAAATGTGTTTTAGAGGAAGAGTAGTAAAACCTGCTTACTTTAATATTTCCTTAATGATACATTATGTCTTCACTTTATTTTATTTAGTTAATTGTATACTGCTTAAAACGCTATTGGTATTAACCACGTTACTAGTGATAGTAACAAAGAGATGAACAAAAAATGAGTAGATATGATAGCTGGCCGTTGTTTCAGCTACTCAGAACAAGGCCTCTCAGCCAGTCACTTCCAGTATCTGAATGAGGCTTCTTGGGGTAACTTCCACAAGGGCTATGATTGGCAAGTTGCTTTCTGTTATTTACATTTAAATGGACGTAATAAATTCATGGACATTAAAGTAAAGACTATAAATGATCAATCGTCAATAAAATAACTTTTTGAACAGTAAATTCAATGTTTTGAGGGGATAGAGATGGCTGGAGCCTTTATGGAGCCCTAAGAATTTGATTCGGGAGCACCGTACCTCTGCACTCTTGGTGGGGGGGGGATTCCCATGGCACTCTTTGGGGCCCTCCAATGGCCATTGGTCCTTAAGGAGCCACTTAGTTTGCTTGTGCCCCAGGCCGGCTCTGTGAGAGGATGTAGGAAGTGCTACATACTCTATAACTAGATCCGAATTAATAAAATCATCTTCCTATGTAATGGACAGAGTGACTTTTTCTGCTCCTTTGTTTCCCTGTCCATAAAGTTGATCTTTTCCACCTGAAGGTAACAATTTTGCAGATGAAAATATCTCCTATCCACCATTTGAAGCAATGGAGTTTTCCCTAGAACAACTTCAGTCATTTTTTGATAAAACCTTATTTAATAAATTGATGAGATGTAAACATTTATTTACACTACAATTTTGCACTAGTGAAGTATCAAATCTTGAGGCCAGTAGTTTCTTCCCGAAAAAAACTTATTTCTTAGGATTTCAAATATAACTATGATTTCTTTCTTGGATAATAACTAGTCAATTAATGATTCTTGGATATTACTGAGTTGGTTGTTGAGGAATGCCTTTATTTTTATCAATATTGAATGAGATGAGGAATTATCATAATTATATACAATTGATTTTCAGCAAATTGTCTCAACAAAAATTGGCATAATCTCTACATTGTCGATGCCAAGCCACAATTTACCAGAGTCTCTGCCAAAGTATTTTAAAATGTATTTTAATCATATTCATAATTTACCTACTATTTTTAATTCATTAGAAAGATTTTCTAGTTATTTTTACAGGAAGAAAAAGAAATAAAAGACTTTCTTTGCAGGAACTAATACAAAGTTGAAACCTAATGAAAAAAATCATATCTGTAAATGTTTGTGGAGAGTCCAGCACCAGAACTCCCATCAACTCAGTTCAGCCATATTGTTGAATAACTTCAAAGAAGCAGCAGACCTCTACAGCGAGCTTAGTAATCTGCCAAGGAGAAAGAAACTCCAAAAGAAAACCTACAATATCTGGATCAACTTGGTTTAAAGGGTAGGGTCAGGTACACATATGCTGCACTTCATCTTAAAACTTCATTAGTGCAGACTCCAGGGCTGTTTCACACACCTAAACCTTCCATGACTGGCCACCCGAGGACTTGCAACTAATGTAGAAACCCCTTCTAAATCTCAGTTTGTGAAACCAGGACATGATATTGACTCTAATTGAATTAACATATGTCTCATCTGCTACACATGACAAAGATTAGTCTTTATTTTTTGTCAGAAATGTAAAAGTATATTTTCCCCAGATGAACTCATTGCAAATATTCATGGTGAGGTCACTTCCAGTATCTGTGAAATTTTGGGATTGTATGGTTACTTGATGTTCAGTTCATTTTCTCTAAGATCAAACGTGTTAAGAACATCATGAAATATTTTCACAATATGATCTGTGCCTTCCTAACTTTACTAAACGAACAAAATCTTAATTTAATTACTTGATTTTACTACCGCTATATTTCTTACTAATTTTCCACTTTGGTTCGTCTGGCACAAGGCAATAGTAGTGAAGCACTAAACGAGGATCAAATTAGCACTCAATTGATATTCTAATAAATGGTGTGCATCTAAAATCTATTTTTTAAAAAACGTTTTTCAGCGTATGTTAGATTTTAATATTAGGGTGTTCTCTTGGATCGTATTGCTGACGACACACGACGACAGTCCTTTCGGTGATTCGAACGTGGAAACACACGCGTTTCGAAGTGAGAGGTAGGGGCGTCAATATGGTAATATTGACGCTGTGCATAACGCAATAAGAACCGTCCTTGAGTAATCAGCCAGAAAGAAAAACCGTTACAATACCGGCAGTTTGATTTTGGGACACTATTGTACCCAGATCCACGTTATTTTTTTTTGTCGACCCGACGAGTCCACATAGCATTCATAACTAACTAACTACTGACGCTTCGGCTTTCTTTCACCACTCTTTCTCTCTCTTTCTATTGCGTGGGTGCGTGTTATGTGCTTGTGTGTGCGTGCGACTGAGATACGTACAAGGGAATGAGCGCACGCACGTGTTACATTTTATTTTAACTACGAAAAAAATGTTTCAAGTCTTAAAGTACACAATGCGACACTCGAGCAGGCCACGTTGTATCAGCTGAAGTTGGGAAATTGTATTTCCCTTCTTGGTCTCATGTTTCACCCCCTAGTTCATAGAACTTCTTAATCTTTTCCTATCATCGCCCAACAACCACCGCTCTCTCTCTCTCTCCTCTCTGTCTCTCTTTTGTGGAGATAGAGACAGATTTCTAATAAGCCACGTAGGCCTTCAGAAACTGAGAAATCAAGAAGGGTTCTAGCAAAGAGAAAATATTATAACTGTTCCTTCCCGCTTTTTTTCTCCCCGCACCCTACTATTTTTGCCACTTCCACTCCTTTTATTCGCATTTCCCCGGTCTCTCCTCTCGCTCTCTCTTCAATATGGCCATGAAATCGAGGGCTCCCGCCCTACAAACCTCATACGTTTAAAAATAATACTTGAGAATTGCCCTCTTAAACTTCAAGGTTACATTTAAAATAAGGATAGATATTAATTATGTTTCTCTTCTAGTTTTATTCAATTTTCATCTTTTCTCGGCAAAACTTTCGCTTAACAGCCACTGGTTTAATGTTTTACACAGCACCCTCAGATATTCCGCCCCATCAGGCGGTTTTCAGCTAGAACCCCCAACTCTTAACATGAGGTCTCTCAAAAACGTGAAAATAAAATTATTTTTCTAAATTCGACCTTGAAATATATGCTGTAGGTAGACTGAGTCATGCTGAATTCGATTATAGGTTGTTTTTTTTGTAGTTGTTGGGCATGTATAATTCTTGAGTTATTAAAGTAGGAACATATATGTTCACATACATACATACATTAATTTAGATATACAGGTATGTAGCTCTTGACGTCCGGATTACATTCCAACCAGCAGGACATGAAGCGATGTGGACATCAGGCAAAATCGTAAAATACTGTAAATATCCTAAATGATGCACAATATCGCTGAGAGTCTCACAAAATGTGCACATTTTTAAATAAAATTTATTTTAAATGATATAAATATATGTATATGAATGCACATATATGTATGTATATATATATATATATTTATATATATTTACATATACATACATACATATATATGTATATAGATGTATGTATATATAGATGTATATATGTGTGTGTGTATGTATATTAATATATGTATATATATGTGTATTCGCGTATGTATATATATACATGTGTGTGTGTATATATATATATGGGTATATGTATTTATGTGTGTGCATATATATATGTAGATATACATATATATGTGTATATATAAGTATATATATGTGCACATATATATATGTGTATATATATGTTTATATATATGTATATATGTGTGTATATATATATGTGTGTGTGTGTGTATATATATATATATATATATATATATATATAAACGTGCATCATTGCATAAGCTACAAATCTAATACAAACCAAGCCCTGCTTACATACCAACATCTGGTGTCTACAAATGCCATCAAGCATTCTACATTTCTAATAGAAAATTCTGTAGACAAATTACCCTCACTCCGACACATGACTGGGATCATCAACATTTGTAGGAATTCCCACATTTTCCCCCACAGGAAGACTTCTCAAGTCTAATAACTGGCATTGATTCATCATTGGCAAAAATGATAACATTGCACTCACCAACACATGAAGGACTTGGGCGAGACTTTCCTTGGGGAAGGGTTTTCTTTTGAATATATCCCATGTTATTTACTCTATTATTATTATTTGATGATGTATTGTAACAAATCATTTCCATCAAATTTGACTAATTTTTACCTTCATCTCAAAAAAACAACTGAAAATTAATTTGTTTACTCTGTTTTACCTTTCCTTCTTAAATTTGTTTACATGTAGTGATCACAGAATTGGCATCTCTCACAAAAACTAGGGAAAAGTAAATCTAAAATGTATTTTAAGATAGAGTATCGAAGATTTCATGGTCACCTCCATGCTGTATACAATACAAAACTAAGGTAGAATTTTATTAGCAAGAAAGGAGAATTTACATTAAAATAATGGGAAGAAATACATTAGAGTAAATACATAAGCCAGTAACATACATGTTCAATATTGCTATTAAGAACTATATACAATATACACTACAGATATGTACAGTGCCATTATACGTCTGGCTGCACAATCATGTTGTTTACATTTTATAAGACACTAGGTCCATTATTCCCCATTTGACAGTCAAGGTTGTTCAACTCTATTATAAGACCTAGGACATTAAGCAATGGAGACCAGTATAAGATTACTGCTTTCTATGTCATTTTCATGTTCAATCCTGTATGCAATCTGTTTGTGTGGGTATGTGTAAATAAAGCATCAGTAATTAACTCTTGTTAGTGCTTGTCAAACAATTATTTTTCATGTTTACTTATAAGACATATATAGCACGTGGTCTATCTGGAATATTTACTTGGCAGGATGATTTTAAAAAGATTATGTACGCAAGTGTAGATTTACATTATTAAATAAAACTAGGCATATTTACCTTCCAGGTTTATTCTGGTTCATTAAGATTTCTTAATTCTATCTAAATTGAGAAAAAAAACAATCTAATTATTCAAAGATTATGTTCATTAAGCTTCCAGTTCTATTTACCTAAAATAGAAAATTACATAATTAACTTTGAATTTTATCAATATTCAAAAGAGTTTTTTTGTCCTAGTAACATAGCTTTTCAAAAAAAGCCCATTTGCAACTGTAGCTTTTGGGTTGTAGCCCAATGCTCCACAAAGAGCCTACAGGGATAAAAAACTAATTAGCAAAAAAGTTCATCAATATTCTTTTGGCACTGAATGAGTCAATACCACAACTTGTAGATGTAAGATTTATTTTATGCCTGGGTGACAACCAAAAAGTGAGAGGGAGGTTCGAAGGACTGGTAAACCAAACCAATCTTATCTTCTGACAATCATAAAAAAATCACCAGACTAATAAATATCAATTCAGTTTTTTTTTTCTGGTGGGAGGGGTCGGTATATTTCCATTTGTAGCACCCCCCCCTATACTTTTGGTTAGGAATAAAATACGAAACCCTTCTTTTAGCTAGATAATGGAAACATCATTTCCTACAACGATCCCTATAAAAGCCTTGGATACATATGGTTCAATGCTCATTGGCGCCAACACTCCTAGCTGGTTATGATTCTGGCCCCGGCACTTGTTGCTGGCTACTCTCTCTCTCTTTCCTTCACTCTTTCAAGATTGTTGTCATTCCACTGACCTCCTGGCTGATCTGATCTTTACCGTTTTTCCAGTGTTACCAATCTCTGTACTAAGTTTGCCCATTTCACTTCACCGTTGTCGAGGCATCACACATACACACAGCTATGCCACCATTCAGAACAACATATTTCATATACCCAATATGTCTTTAGCTTGCTTAAACCATTATGACTTCCGTCTGCACACACAAAAACATTGACTTTCTGAAGATTGGAAGATAAGATTGTCTGAACAAAAGTTGGTAAATATACAACTACCCACTCTAATACACATCTTGTCATATGGAGTTTCACGACAAACATCATGAGTGTATATTGACTATCGATTCCATGTAAATTGTGTTTATAAAATTCATCTGTTCTTGTTAAAGTACACCCCTTGTCTTCTCTTTTCTTTTCTCTAATCTAGGAGTTGGCACACAAATGCCTGCGGGACAAATCCCATCCACAGCCATATTTCATTTGGCCTGCCAACCTCATAGTATATGTGAAATCACATGGAAAAATTCTTTGTTTTACTTATCTATTCTTAGTTAGTGAACAATAAAACTCAGTGTTGGAAAATAGAGCAACCTATTTATGGAAAAATCCTTTCTCAAAGATGAAGTATACTAAATCTGTTCATAGGTCAGTGTTAACTGATTGCCAGTTATGATTACAGGAATCACAAAATTAGAATTACAATTTGAAAATATTTTGTACCAAAAAGAATTTCATAGTTTGCATTAATACATGGTATATATGAATTTCTGTAAGTATATACTCCTGTAATGAAAAGCATTGAAGTAATTAAAAAAAACAAGCTGTTTCACACCATGATAATTTTTACATTTTTATTTGCCTTGGCCCAGCACAAACAAAAACATTCCTAAGTTTGCTTTGCTCTTACCACTAAGTTCACAAAATCAATTGTGCTTCACCAAGGATACCAATTGGTAATAAAAAAAAAATACTTAATTTGGGCACAATTTATTTTAATCAAGGCATCTGCTGAATCTATGAAAAAGATACTAAGAATCTTTAACGCACAAAAAGTAAGCACAGTATCTAAATATTTGTTCTCTGGCCGGTCAAAACCCCACAATGGACCAGATCTGGTCAACAGACCATCAGATGCCTACCTCTGATCTATTACGACATCATCATTGGATCACTAAATCACACCAGTTGTTTTATTATTTTTAACCATACCTCATATTGTGAATTTATCAAGTTTTGAATAATCTTTTTCAAAAGTTCTACCAAGTTTTGAAGATAATTAAAAAAAAACAAACAAACAATCAGATGTATTTTTAAAACAAGTAAGTAACCTCGAAAATCTACCGAGAATAGTAGTCTGTTGGCAAGAGGGGCTCTATGCCACAGGGTGGTCATGTTACCTAATAACGGCTTGTTTAATGTCAAGTTTCCCAACAATGTGAGTTTTACGTTTTGTGCCCTAAAAAATCGTCAAAACTTGGATCTATCATTTGATGACTAACTTTTAAAATACAATGCGTATAAAGGGGTTTAGTGAAGATAAAAGTTGTATATGCTCTGAAATGGATCAGTAATTCAAATCAGCTTGCTGTAGTGGCAACCTCAACCCGAAAATCCAGTACAAGGGATGTAAATTTAGTCATGTGACCATCGTGAAGAAAAAAAAACTTACAAAGTAGGACAAATACTATTATTTGTCAAATATCTTGCTCAGAGCTCGATTTTTTTCTTTTTTTTTTCTTTAGACCTATGCATTCTTCAAAAATATTCTAATATTGACCCTGAAGTTATGCTAGCAAATCCTCAAAATAAGCAAAACAACAACAACAAACAAATTTAGCAGAAGTGGTGAAGCATTGCTGAAAAAATGTCCTTCTTTGGGCTTAAATTCCACTAACGTACGTTTGTTATACCGCGAATAACCTCAGTTGCTTATTAATATGCTTAATACTACCTGTTAGTGTTCTTTGCGTACGAAACCACATTCCCCAGAAAAAGTAGAAAAAAAATAGTGTTAGATATTTTGGTACTCGTCCTCATTCACTGTCTCTAAACATATTTCTCCATCTCTCTTCCTCTCTCTATCGCTGGCCTATTAATCTTACATGTCAGAGTAGTCTGTGCCTGCACACATCATTGTTACTTGTTTTTGTCATTCGTCCTCCAGCCCAGACTCTCAATTTCGTCTCCTACTTGCTAATGTTGCTACAATACGAAGACTTGTGGGTATCGTGTCTCTCTCTCTCTCTCCCTGAGTAAAAGCAGATGTTATGCTGGTGGTACAAAATATGTTGGTGTGACTCGAGCATTCGAACTTCATGTCTAATAATGTCATGAGTTCATTTTTTACTTGCGAACTAAATAAATTCCGCTGTACCTTCAAGAAGAAGGCGAAGCAGAGTAAACTAGAAACTTTAGGGCACTTTAAATCTACCTGCGAAAGTTTTTACAGCTTACTGAAAAGATTTAAAAAAAAAATGCATAGCCACGTGCACGTATTTCGTTTTTAGAATAGAAAATATTGAAAACAGGCGTGTTGTCAATATCACTGTACATATTTTCTTATTTATAGACACGATTGAGAGTTCTGCTTTAAGTAAGCCGCAGGGTGGGATAAGTATCTGCTGGTCTCGTGTCAACCTATCACCCATACAAGCAGATAACCCGAATCGGGTTGAGAGTGTGGGTGGGGGCCATGCGATTATCGTTGAGTTAAGCTCACGATTGTTCTTTGAAGTTCTGAGATGAAGGAAGGGTTGTCGTTTTGCTATGATTTATTTGTATTGGTATCCTTCGTCGTCAAGAGTGGCTACTAGTTGTGGATGGGAACGAAGGGAGCGTTCGATCCTTCACCTAGGTCAGGCCTTATCACAAGGGGGCAAGGGGTTTCTAAGTCAGATAATGGTATAGTACACTTGTTCTTTGTAACCACACTTTGTTTTCCCATACAAGTCAACTGTATTTTTACATAAGGGGTTACAGGTCTGATATCAAGATATATCTTTTTGCCCCACCCCCGTTCCTTTGAAATATATTATTTTGCCCCTATCTAGAATAGTGGCTGCGGACACCCATGCTAATCGTTTTTGTTCTCAACACATTCCGGCTGACGTGTTGTTCCCTATGTGTGTTGCATTCGTTAATTATTATTATTTCCACACCCTCTCTTAACTGTAGACAAAAACATTTCAGTTGTCTATGAACGAAACTTTTCTCTACTAGGGCTTTTCTCTTCAAAATCTCCAAGTATTCGAAAGTGACGGAGCTTTCAAAAGTGTTGAATACTCAGTTTTCGACGGAATATTTTGTTGAAACATAAATCTTTGACACTCTGATGTGTGAATTGCCGATTGGATGGAAGATTGCAAAAAAGAATAAATGAAAAAAAAAAAAAATGAACAAGATACGAATATTCTCAGATGCAACAAACAAACGAAGCAGTGTCCGAAATATTTCGATGAATTACCAGTGTTCTAAAAATTGCTCTCCACACGTTAACCAAAAATCCGCCAGGTTTGATAAAATACTGCAGGTGATTAAAAATAAATTCTTAGTCAGGCAATTTTATAACCCATACTCATCCACTGTTCAAAAATTGAGAAAAATGAAGACTTATCAGAAAAGATAAGTGTGCCAAAACTGCAAACTACCATCGTAATTGCTCAAGGCTTTCTCTGTAGTATATTGACTGATTCAAGAAATGCCTTTCTTCTGGCTGCTCTGCCATTATGACCCTTGTAATGAAGATACAGTATTGTTCTTTGGCTGATTTAGACACTCTCTCTAAAATCTGCCACATTGTAACAGGAATTATTTTTCATTTTCCTGTCTCAGTGTATGAAGTTACCTTTGTGATAGCCTGGAAATGGAGTATTGATCAAAATTTTCCAACTTTTCTATTCTAAAATGCCTTCATAAACCATACATCTTATAGTGTGACATATATGGTATTTTTCTGAAATTTTGAGGATGAACCTTCTCAAAAAAGTTTTTTTTTCTTTGAGGTTCACAAGGTTTTTTTCTGAGTATTTTTTCATGATTTTATACATCTGCAATGCTATATAGGGGAAAAAAGGAACAACTACCACCATTTAAGTCTAAATTTTTCGTACAGCTCTATTATATACTAGTTGGGGTACTTGTCATTAACTGGGGAAGAAAACCTAGCTTACTCCCATTCTAAAGAAAAAAAGGTTTTATCAGGGTGGGGTGCAGCTTTCTCAATTTCAATCAAGTCAAGATAGAGTTGTGTCTTTTTGGAAAGTGATTGCATATGGTCATATGGTGAATAGTGCTGTAGACAAATTATAACTGAAAACATGGAGAGAGAGAGAAAGTCAATCAGCTGGTACATTTGAAAAAAGGGAAGGGTTGAGAAGCTGACCCCAGTTGAAGCTGTTATTTCTAAATAGGCGAGGGAAGTTGCTCATAGAATTTGACAATGGCTGTTTACTACAACTCAACATTGTTGAATTTTTACCATGAATATGAGGAAAAACCTGCAAAAAGTTGTTGAAAATTAATTTTATGGTAAGGAATGCTTCTTTCCATTAATGAGAAGAATGCATGACAAAATTCCTTGTATAAAAATTTTTCTTATGTATAGAACTGATGATTGGCTACAAAATGAACTCTGGTGACCGGAAATGACCTCAAAGTTAACCTATGTGGAAAGTTGATTTTCATTGATTCTCCATACCAATTATTAGATCAATCAGCTTTGTGATTTCAGCAAAGAAAAAGCACAAATAAACAAACAAAAGGCTCAAATATTTGTATAGAAATGATTATGTGTTAAAAATAGAATTTTTCATTCATAAAAAAAACATCACTTTTTCATATTATGGTAGGGCAGTTTTAAGGTTAGTTAATCACTTGGGGGCAACTGATAAGATACTTAGTAAGAATGTTTTTTGTCGCATGGTTTTGTTGTGTGCATGACTCTAAAATTGTTACTTCCACATTACTGCATAATTGTATCGGACTGCTTGATTATATCTTTGGACAATTATTTTGATTGTTCAGGTGACAGTCTAGATCGATCAAAAACAAAGATGATGCGACAAAGTCAATGATGAAACGAGTCCATGCAAAAAATGCTGCAACAAAGAAGTGGAGGAGAAAGAAAGTTAAATTCTAGGTGAAATCAAAACAACCAGAATTCATCTTTTTGGGTAAAAGAGGATTGGTTTATCTTTGAGTTGATTTCCATATGCAGGAGATGGGCTCATGCCCCAAAATATTTCAATTGTAAATATTCCTTGAATTGAGAGATACTCAAAAACTCTGCACTGAGTTAAACTCATTTCAAACAACAAGAACTAAATTTAACATCTTAATTTCATTATTATAGGGATATTAAATTCATTGAAAGAAAATCAAAATAAGATGCAATATCTCGATAGCCGTGCACAAACTACAACTTATTATTGAAAAGATTATTGGAAAAAAATTGATCTTTTATCAAAAATTATCTTTAGAAAATAGATCTTTTATCTGAAGTTATCTAAAAAAAATACAAGCATAAGTTTTGGGTATTGTTGGTCAAAAATAACCATAGAGACATTTTTTTGAAAAAACAAAAAAAAAACTGTCTGTAGATAGAGCCTCATGCAAATTTTCAAGGTTAAAAACCCCGAAAACGTAGCACCAGGAGACACACAAACACACACAGATATTCAAAGAGAGAAGAATCTGTAGCCCACTTGACTGGTTGATTGGACCTTTTGAGGGACTATGGTGATTCTATAACATTTTTTTCCAGATAGAGTGACAGAAATATCAAGTTGAAAGAAAAAAGTTTGACCTGGAAAGAAGAGCTTTATTTTCTTAACCGTTTCCATTCATGTACTATATTACATCATTAATTGCTTCCATCGCATGTGAATCTCAAATCTTCCTATTTTGCCAACCTTGATTCATTGGTCAATAGATATTGTCTCCAATAGGAACTGTTGATTTCTCAATGGGCCAAATTTTTTAATTAACTGCCTTGATGATATTATCTGGGGGCTGATCAGTTAAAACAATGTCAGTTAGAATACTATCTATCTGTCAGTCAATCAATCATGAGAGTGGAGAATGAATAACATTGGGCATAGCACAATGATATGTTATTTAATGTCACTTAATTCTATACAATGAAGGGGGCAAAGTCTGGAGAAGCCTTACCAAAGTTCAGCCTAGGGGCCCTACTTGGTAGATAATCCATCACTGTTTATAACACTGTGAAAACGATTTTTGCTTCTGGGTAGTAAATGTTATTTTCTGATTACTTTTGTGTAAAAAGTATTGAAAATGGCTATTATTCCTTTCAAAACTTTGCTTTTTGGGTCAGGATATAAATATTCATTTGTAATTTTTTCCTACTCTACGTAATAAAAAAAGTGAAAAACTTGCCTGTTGTCTGATTCGAAACAAGTAGAATTCAAATTATCACTACCCTGGTTGCAAAAGTAAAGTTTTAATGGTATGATTGATATTTTCTTTACTTTTTAGACTTAATCAGTCAGAAGAAAACACACATTATCCAGGAACAAAAAAGTTTTCGAAAAGATACGCTGTGTAATCAGAGGAAACAGAGAAACTAATAGCGATTGAAGATGCTTGAAAGAAAAAAAGGTGAAGAAAGTTGATCTAGAAATGATTTGGATGTAATTATGAGATAATCATGTTTGATGTTTAGTTTTGTACTAACTAATAATTAAAATGAAGAGTGTAGATATAAATTGGATATAAAGTGATACCCATTGAAAAATTCTCAACTACTTATATAGTGACAGAGATACAACTCAGGAAACTTTCAACTGATTCAATATTAAAAACTCTACCTCCGATTGGAAAACCAAGGCATTCAAATCAATCACAACAATGAAGCCTCAGATATAGTAGAAGTCCATGTAAAAATATCCATGAAGGAGTATTTTATGAAGCTCATTGCATACTGCAGGCTTCTATTTAGGTTTATAGAACAGAAACGAAAGCATTCAAGCAGTGAAACATAGTTACATCAGACACAGAAAAAATCATATAAATAGATTCGCATATCAGATCAGTTCGTACCAGATCAGTTCAGATCTGGTTTCTTAACTGAATCAGTTGTTAGTACGCTACCAACAACCAAACACCAAAAAATGTTGCAGTTATTTTTAACCTAGTAATAGCTATTTCCTCTCCTGGACCACTTTTTGGCAAATATATCCCACTATACCATGGTCGGATTTCCTCGTTTATGTGTTTATCTATTCACAACATATCGGTCGTGTAGCCTCCGGCCTTCATCAAGTGTTGTTGGTTCTAGAACGTAGAATTACTACTCAGAATGCATGCTTGATTGGACTGTCATATCCGGTTTTTTTGTACATTAGAAGGGACTTTTCAAAAAAATGCTAAAAAGATAACCCAATGCAAGTGAGGAAACTTGAAAGTACCCTGATAACAACCTGAATATACAAAAAAAAGGATATGACATGTCCAGTCTAATCAAGCATGTGCTCTGAGTCATGGTTCTGTATTCTTGAACTAACAACACCCAACGAAAACCTGAGCCAAAATGTTGCAAATAAATGAACACATAGACAAGGAAAATAGTCTGACCATATACATAATGATTAATACACCCCATCTAATAAAATTAAGACAAGAATATTGCACTATAATTTGAGAAATCTGTATGTGTGTGTGTGTGTGTGTGTGTGTGTGTGTGTGTGTGTGTGTGTGTGTGTGTGTGTGCACCAAGATAACTTGACAACTTGCCATTGTACAAAGTTAATATTCACCAGATATGTTGTTCTGTGCACCGGACATTGCAGTGTCAAGTCATTTGGATTTATGATTCTTGATATGAGGTGGGGGCTAGATAAAAATTCATATATTATAGTTTTTTTCACTGAATATATCATCTATGTTGAGAGATTTAAAAATATTTGGTGAGTATGGAGAGGGAGAGAGAGAGAGAGAGAGAGAATAGATTTTTTTCTAACGAGTTTAAATTAAATTATTGTTAGATGACATAACAGAATTTTAAAAAAATTCTGTTTTGATTGTTGCTATTTACAACATTATAAATAGATTCTTTTGCTTTTCTTACTTCATCAAACCCAATTGAGGAACTATATTTCCTATTTTCTTCTTATTCAATTTCTGTGGCAGCCTGCTCCACTCATCATTAAGTCTGTCCCCTTCCAAACATGCCCTAATTCTATTATTAGATGAAAGCTGAAGAAATGAACATCTTGACATTTTGTTCGGGATTTTTGCAACATATCTAATACCTACCTACTGTCCTAATCAAGAAGGCCATTACTCCATTACTAATTTTTTGACTAGTCTTTTCTAGACTTGATAACGAACGTGTTTCATCACAAAATTCAAATAACTTGAGACTATCAATGGGCAGTAAATACCAAATAAAGCATGAAGATTTTGAAGCAGCACAGTGACTGTAGATTTTTGCTCCATCTTGTCATAGGCTTCTATAGCTGATTTGGTTAAAGAACAATCTATGAAAGCCAAGCTTGAAGGATATGGGATGCATGTTGGAGTATCATCGAAGGCTAGTTCTTTATTCTAACCATACTACTCTAACAGTCGGGTGGTATTTTACTGAGAAAATTGTACTGAAAAACAACAACAAGATGAAGAAAAGACTAGTCAAACATTAATAAAAATAATGCTTCATTTCAGAAATTCTCATGATTTGGAGACAATTCCTCAAAAACATTTGTGATAATACAAAAAGCCTTAACCAATGAAACTGAATAGCTGCATTCAAATGGCACAAACATGTTCAAGAAAGTTAGTTGGCTTACTCAGTAGCGTATTCCCCTACTGATACCAGGTGTTGAGTAAAAGCCAAGATTTTGAATGCTGATGTTCATGGCAGGCCCTACTTACTTTGGAGATTAGTGCAACACACTCTACTTACCCCAATTTTCCCCCTATTTAGCCTTGCGATTTACTTAACTAATCTTGGTAAACATCCAGAAAGTTGTGTGCTGATGATGACAATTGTTCAGCTTGTGCATCAAATTTGACATCAACTGAAAATATCTGTGATCTGCTGGAAAACGTCCTTGAAAATCTTCACCTTTAAAATAGACAACTGGCTGAAGATGTTCCAAAGAAAATTTTTTCCAGGTTCGACACAAAACTCGTAACATACATTCAGCACCTATATATTTATCAGAGTGAATTTGTTGAGTGGTTTATACTCGTTCAAACCAAAACTCTAATTTTTCTTGAAAAGAATGCTCAATTGGAATAACTTTTTGAGAATATTCTGGTTGATATATCATTGAATTTTTTATCGAATTGAATAATAAACTTTTGTATCGAAGCAAATTTTAACAATATCAAGTTTGCAAGTTTTGATCTTATAAAATACCCAACACAATTTCTTCACAAGTTATCAATTTATAAGAGTTAAACAAGCTAAGTCCTTTTGAGCTGTTTTATTTTCCCTGAATCAAAATGATCACAAATGATAGGCTCTGAGAAAAAAAAGGGGTGCTATGGATCTGATCATTATGTGACTGACACCATGGATCAAAATCTGTATCTACTCTCAATAAATCATCAATCAACCCGAAAAAATATTCTCAGTATATAAAGGTTATTTTACGACAAGTTATATATGAAGAATTTGATCCATTCATATTCCATTATTCAATCTATGGAGGTAGTCTGATAAGTAAAATTTCTCTACTCAAAGATGTTCATTTTACTTGTTATTTTTCATGAATACTATTACTATTGAACTTCTGTTGCATTGTTCAATCTTTGATGGTAAATTCAATGATCAACTATCTGTTCTCTCATACAAAGGGGCAAGCCACAAACTTGGTTTAGTCTAGTAAATTTTGTTAAATGTTATTGATATTATCATTATGATTATTATAAATTGGTATTATAGTATGGTGGGGGGGCAAGGCAACTGTCATTCTATGGGTTCTTTGATGATACAGATATGGGAGTGGCGTCAATCTGTTTGTTTAAACGTGTAAAAATATGAATAGCAATGGTGATAAGGAGGCCCCAAACCAAGATAGCGGCCAAAATGTCAACAAAAAATAAATAAAAAATCCTAGTTGGTTGGAAAGGTCTAAGTTTATTCGTTTTAATGCATAGATTATGAATAACAATGGTGTAAGGCTAAAGAATTGTCAGGTGGCCCTTAACTAAGATAATGGCTAAAATGGCTACAAAAAAATAATGAAAAATCATAGTCAATCTATTTTTGATGATAAAAACATGGAAGAAATCTGAATTTATTCATTTTAATGTGTAGCTTATGAATATCAAAGGTGTTATCATTTTCAGGTGGATAATAACTGGAAAGGTGTCTAAAATGACCTGTGGCAGAGAATATTGAAAAATCATTGTTTATTTATGATACAAATGTGCAAGAGGTCACAATTTATTTGTTGTAGAGTGTAGATTATAAATAATAATGGTTTTAAGTCAAAAAATTTTCAGGTAGCAAATAATGAATATGGCAGCAAAAATGTCTCCTAATAAAAATGAAAAATTAGAATTGACTTGAATAAATAGATATAGCCTCAAATAATACATTTATTACGCATTTTCAAGTGTGGATGTCATCTGTGTGTAATATAAATATGAAAGCGACAGGTGAGTGCTGGAGTACTAACATAGGAGTTCATAGCTGCCACTATGCCCTAAGCGTTTTTTTTAAACTCTATTTAGAAACAAAAACTAAAAGATACAAATTATAACAAACTAACAATATCAAATAATCTTTTAATCATGTTCTTTCTTAAAAATAAAAGTTGATTTTGTATACCTAATTGAATGAGATTTTTAAATTAAGTCGTTTTTGGGCTTATAATTAAGAGAAAAATGTCCCAAAATTCTTGCCAGATTAAAGCTTTTTTAATCTTTTAATCAATTTTATCCTCATTAAAATCATCGTTAACATCACTATGAAGAAAAATATCATCTTCTTCCTCCTCCTCATTAATTATATCAGTACTGTTACAAAATTGGGGATTGCTACTGCTATGGCATATTTCAATACATCTCAATTTGTTTATAACATAAGTAAAGGTCTGAATACAAATTTTTTGCTTATGCCGACATCTTACTTATCTCCAAAATTGAAGATGGAGCTCAAGGTTTTTGGTACATTACGGGCTCAAAGTGGTCTTTAGTTTTCTATCAGACATATAATGTTGGTGCTTGTAGTATAGGGGATTGTATCAGGTCATTGCTGGCAAATCAACTCTTTCGATTGTTGGTTTAATTGCTCCTCTTGTTGGTGGTAAATGTTCATCATAGAAGTGTCTTTTAGTGAACAGCCACTATCTCACATCATGTATATCCACTGTGTTGTTGGCACTTATAAACTTGTCTAAGATGGCCATCTCTTCATGTGAGATATTTGGTATTGTACCAAGATCAGCTAAGGACTCAAGAACATTGTCAGTGGTTAATTTAAAAGCTTTCCATCAAGTCTTTTAGCAAAAGAACCAGTAGTATCACATTCTGGGAATGAATTAAGTCCTGGCCATGCAGATACTTTTAAAGGGCCCAGGGCATCATAAATTGGCCTGTGAGTTACAGATCACTTAATCCCTGGCCCAAGAAAAATTCCAGTATCTGGTGGGAGAAAAAGATGTCTCCTGAAAGCTAAAATCATGATGACAGAATCAGGAGAAAAAATATGCTATATTCTGGTTCCTTTTTGAGGTCCATGAAATATTATTCTAATATTTGCTTCTTCTCATGTAATTTTCTATGTTGTAACATCAGTGTGTATAGCTGCTGCATTTTCTTGCTAACTAACAAGAGAATTCCTTTTGTGCCCAGTACCATATCTAATAGAATAAATGCAAGAAATTTGGTCAACTCATCTTTTGTTTTCTTATGTGACAGCAATTTTTTCAATGTTTTATTATTTATGTCTGTTGCTGGCAGTATCTTGTACTGGGTTCTATCAGTAGCTCTTTGCCAATGATTTCTAATAGTAATTTTTGAAGATCCATCTTTGCATAAATCAAATATGAGATGAATTTCTGTGTAAGTTGGTATCCATCAGTCATGAAGTTGTTGAGAAATAGCCCAAAGTCATGCTATGTTTTTACTGGACCTGTCTTGGTAGTGGTATGCAATTGTGCAATATCATTGATAATTGTAACCATCTCAGAGACATATACTGGACTTACTTGAATTGACTCTCAACTGCAAGTATTCTCTTTATCAGCAAACATCTTTTCCGAAATCTTTGCAAATTTACATTTAGCAAAACAATGACGCATGCTTACATCTAGAGCAAGATGTGATTTGGGAACTGTGGAAAATTTTTACTTACAGTTCTATATCTACTTCAGGTCTTGATTTGGAAGTTAACATGAGTATGGAAAATAAGGAAATATTGGACTTAATTTCAATTACTTCCTCTTCTATATTTACTTTGGAAAACAGGGAAATATTGGACTTCATTTTAATTACTTTCCCTTCCAAGTTTACTTTCACTTCATTGGTTGCAGATTTGCAACTTTTCAACTTCAACTTCTTCAAATGTTTTAGATTTAGTCTCAATATGTTTTTCACAAAATGTAAGAACGTTTGCTCATCAGCCTCTTTGACTCTTCCTATATCATGGTCTTCTTCTGCAGGTGAAACTTGTTGAGTAACCAGGTGTATTACTTGAGTGTTTTTGCATGCAAAAGGATTAATTGTTGTCCAAAAGTCATTTGCAAAAGAATTGTATTCTCATCTTGTTGTTTCTTTAGTTTAAAAAAGGAACTGTGATCTTGCTTTGCCTGATTCGTTGAATGTACTCCTGAAGATCTTAAGCAATATGGATCAGTTCTACATCTGCTGGTTAAAAATCTTGTACTGGCTGAGTTATTCCAGTCAATCCTCCTTGTATGCCAAATCAGCTAGTTTTGCATCATGTATCAATGATATATCATGTGGTCTTGCCTTGTAGAGTTTAGGTTCTAGGGTAACATGTTTCCCAGTTAAGAGGTTTGTGAAAAGGAATGACCACAGGAAGGGCATCATTTGCTTTTTAATAATGATCGGTCATTAAAAGATTTCGGAGAAAGCGGTACAATTTTATCATTCTTTTTTATTGACCTGATATATTTTATCATCCACTGTGTCCTCACAAAAATTTAGATGATCTGCTGGACAGTGTATAAATCTACCACATACCATTTCTGGAAGAAGATATATTCCAGAATTCTTTCTAATTCTTTGAAGCACACATGATGTAATCTGAGTTTCCAGTCATAACAACCTTGTCCATGGAACATTTCAACTATCCTCTTATTATGAGCTGAACCATAAAGAGTCAAACCAACAGGTATTTGCAAAGGTGTTCCAGGCTTGTTGTGAAATAGTATATCTGATGTTTTTATGTTGCCTTTCAGTAAGACATAATAGCAATGAAAGCTGAGATAATACTACATTCTTCTTTTCTATATTTTTGTTTTTCATTTCTGCTGTGCTTGATATGTCACACTTTTCTTTAATACACCACTTGAAGAATGCTTGCAATTATTCAGGTGTTGTTTCCTTCATATCTAGTGGCAAAGACCCCTCAACTCACCATCACTTGTTATTTTCTTTTAAAGAACAACAGCAGCTAGATACAAAATACACAACACACTGTTCATGTTATCAGTTTCACTTTCAACATTTCCTAAAAGTGCATCCCATATGAATTTCATTGATTTACTCTTTTTGGAAGGCTAAACCCAGTAACCTCTTCTGACAATTCTATTTCACTTACCTTCATTATTTCATTTCCACTTACACCATTCGCAGAACGTACATACTTATATGCTTCCTCTTATGTAACTGTATTGAATACTTTCCCTTCTGCTAGAACTTCTGATAAGGCACCAAAGAAATATGTTTTAGAATTAATGTGGGAAATACTGTTACCTATTTTATCACAACTTTCTTTATTATTAGTAACATGCATGGCCCATTATTCATGATGGTATACAACATCTATTGCATAAGCATCAGTTGGATCAACTGCTGCATTAAGTCTAACAATAAATTTCTTATTTTTGATTCAATTGGATGGCTTTAATCAAATTACTTTCAGTATTTTCAGTTTCTCTTTGATTTGTCATAAGCTGGTGCCTGGGTATGTCTAACTACAATCCTTTGATGTGGTGAAGGACCTGGTTCTACATTCTTCTCTTCTTTGTTTTGAAACAAATTTTTGTAGCTTATCACAAACCTATTTATCACTAATTGATTGGTAACAGGTTCCATCCCTTCAAACATTTCGATTCTTTAGGTTGGTAACAGCAAACGCTCCATCACCAAGATATTGCTTTACTGACCTTTGCTTTTAATCACCCCTAACAGAACAATTTATAACACGTTGCACATGCTTATCTGTTGGATTCTGCATAAATGTTTATGATTATTGAGATTTGCAAAGAAGACACAAATTATCGATGGAAAACAGGGAGTTGTAATTGGTGCAGTAGCTGTATATTGTAGAGAATATTTGCACTACAATCATATCAAGTTGACAGCGGATTTAATCATTTGCTATTTTACAGTGAGCTGCAGGTTGATTGCTCATTTTGAAGAGTCACAGGATTGTTTTTTAAACTGTCCATCAAATTTTCTCTGGGTCAGCTTATGTTGCTGTTGTCTGTCAAACAATTGCTAAGTTGGTATAATGATTTATGCCATGTTGCACAAGCTTATCATAACTACTTCTACTGGATTCTGTATAAATGTTTCTGATGATTCAGTCTGGCAAAGAAGACATAAATTATCAATAGAAAGCTTTCTCTTGTTCACCTCGACATTGAGTTGTAATTGGTTCAGTACCGGTATATTGTAGACAATATTTGCTCTCATAGCTGAAAAGAAATAAATATCATTCAGATTTTTATTGTTTTATTTTATATGGCAGCTAGCATGAAGGGTCAGCACTTCAATCCACGAATGCACAATGCTTATCACTATTATTATTCATAATCACATATTAAAATGAAAAAAAATGATACCAATCACACATTTGTATCATAAAAAATAGACCTAGTATGATTTTTTATTATCATTTTGGTAACCATTTTGGCTACCAACTTGATTTGGGGCCTCCTAACAATTTTTGAGCTTATCATCATTAATACTCATATTGTACACATTAAAATGAGGAGATTGACACCACTCCCACATTTGATAACAAGGAACCGACAGACCCTTGCCCCTAGACTATTAGTGGTTCTTGTTTCTTTTTAATTAGTTGATATTGTTATGTAACAGGGTACCAAAAGAAGCAGTTACATAATGGTGATGATGATTATGAAAAAGTATGGGTTGTACTTCCTCCATCTCTTCTGTAGCGGATGGTTGTCAGGTTCTTATTTTATTGTTGGCCACCAGCTTCCCAGCATTAGAAGACCTGTGAATTGAAGTTTCTTCAAAGCGGATTGCATGAAGAAGAATAACTATAATCATATCAAATGGATACCAGATTTATTCATCTGCCATTTTATAGTGAGCTGGAGGTTGATTGCTCATTTTGAAGAGTCATTGGATTTTTTGAAAAACTGTCCATCAAATTTTCTCTGGGTCAGCTTATGATGTCGTTGTCTGTCAAACAATTACTATGTTCGTTGTCAAAATTGCATTTCTGCTATATGGATACAAGTAGATTACTACTCGATATATTTTTGGCCAGGGGAGTCGTGACTCCCTATACAGATCTCTGGTTCTTTGAAGTGGCAGAGGGGGAGGTGGGCAAAGTTAACTTTCGATTTCAATTTCACAATTCTTATCTTGACTCATTTATAATTAGCACCTACATTTTCCTGATCTGAAGGACAACTAAAGAAAAACAATATCATTTGCTTCTACTTATAGATTTTTGTTTATTATCACATAATTTTCATTTTAAATGCAATATAATTTTCCATTCTATACCTATGATATTTTTAAAAATTTGATTATTCTGATATCTTTCAATCAATTAGAACTTAATTTTTTTTTGTTGCTCTATCTATCTATCACCCAAGGCTTCAATTTATTCAGCACTACCAGAAACTGGCTATATTTTTTTAAAAAGTGGCTAGTTTTGCATCTGGCAGGCTTTCTAGTAGTTCACCACTTAGCCGCTTAATTTTCATGTATGTCAGTTTCAGTATGACAGCTGCTTGGTAAACATGCCCTCAATTGATAGGGGGGAGGCATACAAGATTGTATATGTATTGAAGGTAATGTTCTGATCGTGATCTAACTCACTGATAGTGACATTGTAGATAGAGTAATGAACACTGATAACATCCAATCAGACGAGAGTGATAATGACGATGGTACCAACAGTGCGCTGAAAGGAGAAAAAAAAGTATTTGTAGATCAGCCTATTTCGAGGAGCAAAAAACCTTCATCAGTGAGCAGCGTAATTATGTGGGCACATGAAATACGAGAGGTTTTCATTAAAGAAAAACCAAAGTACATGAAAACGCTGGACGTGTTTGCAAAGATATTCTTAACTTTTTCAATTTATTCTGGTTATTAAATGAAGTATTGTAACATTATTATCAGTTCTTGACTAGTTTTTTGACTTCATCCTAGCTTTCAGTTTCTTTTTATCATGACTTAGATTCTCAGATTTCACGGCAACCAATATTCAACGCATTTTTTTTCAAATCCTTTGCTATGTGTGTTTTACGAAATTGATCCCTTAATTTGTGTCTGGCTGCATTCACACTTGTTTTTTTTAGAAAATTCAGATTTTTTTAGAGACCACTGCCCAACAAAACATGAAAGAGGTAACATTTTTTCCAATCTTTTAATTAATTACCTTAACACAGCATCTGTATCTATTACTGCTTGGTTATTGTTCCAAGGATGGTATAAATAAACGTCAAAATATTTACAGATTTCACTTAACAAAAAAGAAAGTTTGTTAAGGAAATATTGGTTTCCAGTAAATGTTTCATTGACAAAAAGGCAATAGGTGACCCCCAAAACTTGCATGAATATTGATTTTATTGTTGGTAATGTCTGGGTCATTTGTAAAAAGAATGATTAAGGAAAATTTTGATGAATGAATTAATTGTTTCCAATGTTTAGAACCTGAGATAAGATGACACCTGAAGCATTCAGAAAACATCCTCCGAAATGGGGTTGTCTTATATGGTAGAGATGAAAATAGTGACTAAATCATGAAATTCAGACTAAAACTGGGGTCTTGTCTTATTGGAAGGTCACCTCATCCGCTAATATATATGTATATATATATATATATATATATATATATATATATATATATATATATATATATATATATATAAAATAGGAAGTGGATTTGTTGCAAAAACAAATTTATGTTTCTGCCCTATCTGGGCCTCATCAGGCGAGATTCACCAGATGAAGCCCAAAGAGGGCAGAAACGTTAATTTGTTTGTGTAGCAAATCCATTTCTTATTATATTTCTAGCTCTGCTCTAAAACAGTTTGACTCTCAAAGTGTAAAGTTGAATGTACCGAATAAATCCATCACATATCACATATTGCTTTATATCTGATCTGTACTATCTGTACAATATGTACTTTATATATATATATATATATATATATATATATACATATATATATATACAAATATATATATATATATATAAATATATACATATATATAAATATATATATAAATATATATATATATAAATATATATATATATATATAAATATATATATAGATATAAATATATATGTAAATATATATATATATATATAAATATATATATATATATATATAAATATATATATATATATATAAATATATATATATATATATAAATATATATATATATATAAATATATATATATATATATAAATATATATATATATATAAATATATATATATATATATAAATATATATATATATATATAAATATATATATATATATATAAATATATATATATATATATAAATATATATATATATATATAAATATATATATATATATATAAATATATATATATATATATAAATATATATATATATATATAAATATATATATATATATATAAATATATATATATATATATAAATATATATATATATATATATATATATATATATAAATATATATATATATATATATATATATATATATATAAATATATATATATATATATATATATATATATATATATATATATATATATATATATATATATATATATATATATAAATATACATATATATAGGTATTCCCCGAGTTCCATTCTTACTAGCAGGTTGTATTTTGAAATTGTCAAAAGTCAGAAAAATTTTTTCTGAAATGTTTTCATGCTATGTTGTACAATGAAAAACCTAGTATATTGACACCATTACTCTTTTTATTCCCCGACAATTTTTTTTTAATGAAATAGAAAACAAATATGTAACCATATCTTAAAAATGGAAGGTAAGTAAAATACTTGTTTACAGTAAAAAAATTTCAATAAAATGACTCATCGAGAAAATATAAGGGAAATATATTGTAAAATTAAAAGAAAATATACAACACAGCTATAACTAAGTGTAATATATCTTTTTGGTATTTATATAGCATGTTTTTTGATGTATACATTATAATTTATATACTCTTTTGCTTTTTATCAGCTCTTATACACTGGTACGACTGAGCAGATTTTTTTTTTATATCAACAATAAAAAATAAGAAGATCCTATTAATCCTAAAAAGAAGGGTGTATAACTGATGCATCCTCCCGATAGTCATTTATGGAGCTGAAACATGGAACCTAACCAAGAGACAGACCTGCAAATTGAGAACTATGCAACGTGCACATGAAAAAATTATGCTGGGCTTCCCATGAAGAGACCACAAGACGACACAGTACATTCGGGAAAAGACAAGAGTCAGGGTCATCATAGAATCCATTAAAAAGCTCAAATGACAGTGGGCTGGCCATGTTGCACGAATGGCGGACAACTGATGGACATTGCGACTCACAACATGGATCCCCCGAGATCACACGCGGAACTGAGGCTGGTAGAATATTAGAATAAGAGATGAGCTAGACAAATTCAGAAAGTACTAGCTTCACGATGCCCATGATAGAGAAGTGTGGCGAATCCTGGGGGAAGGTCTATGTCCAATGACAGACGTTGAAAACTGATGATGATTCTGGTCATATGTAAGGATGGTTCTAAGTTGTGTAGGTTGTAAGTTAGTGACTACCTATTGTAATAAAATTCCTTGTAACTTTTTAATTTACTATGCCTTTTTTCCTTTTCCCACGTCTGGTCTTTACTGTCATTAATTGAAACTTGTGACTATAAACCGTTAACCAAAACCGTTAACATAGGTTTCTTCAGTTTTTAAGTGGGTCTGGCTATCTAGTTATCAATGTATGCGTCACATGTACAGGTCACACCAGTGGAGCTAAACGGCTGAAAATTTGGGTATTCACTCCTTATTATGTCTAGAACAATTTTTTTGTTCATTTCAACCCCACCTTACCCCAAATAGATTTTTGATGGCGGTTCCAATTGACAATGTAAGTTTATGCTAAATTGGTCTCTTGGTTCGCGTCCGGCTGCATTCATGCTTGTTTCTTTTAAAATTCAGACTTTTCAGTGACCCAACAAAAGGTGAGAGAAGTAGCATTCACTGATCTCTCCCTTTTTCCAATTCTTTAATTGATCACCCCAATTCAACATGCTGCCAAAAGACATTGGTCATGTGACAGTTTCTTTTGATTGACTTACCAGACTTGTTCTGCTTTATTTATATGCCTGTAGATGCATTGTCATATTGACATTTTCTTGAATGTCTGGTAGTAGCTCTATTGAAGAGTGAAACAGACCAGAGGCATAGCAAGAGGGGAACTGTCACCCCCGGGCACAGGTAGGGAAGGGGTGCCAATTTTCCTTTGGCCTATAATGCCTATTAATGAATAATAATGCTCTCTCCCAGCATATAGTGCAACTGCCCTCAGGTGCTGTCTTTGCCATGCCACTCAAACAAACAGAAGAGAAAACAAACCAATGCAAAGGGACTTATTTAAATAACCAACTGAATCTATAACCTGAAACGAATTTGCTAACTCAAGACATGCTGAATCAAAGGAAAAAAAAGGAGGAAAAAAAATGAATGGCTTCTTTTTCAATTAAACATCTTGAGTCTATAGGTGAAATGTCTGTACCCAGAAAAGCCAGACTTGATACAGGATTCTAATTTAGTCGAATCATTGAGAGAGAGAGAGAGAGAGAGAGAGAGAGAGAGAGAGAGAGAGAGAGAGAGAGAGAGAGAGAGAGAGAGAGAGAGAGAGAGGCAGGCAGGCAGGTGGGTTTCATCATGTTTCTACTCTTGTAGCATGAAGAACATTTGAGTGCTTGTAAAATCTCAGTTTTATTGCTTGACCAACAAGGCTGTATATAAAATCAAACACAGATAAGATCTTATTTATTTACATATACACATATGAATGGCCTGGCTTTGTGGATAAAAGCTTAGACATGGAAGTTTCAAGGTGAAGTGTGATGTATGACACACACATGGCTGACCCTATCCTTTGAACAAGGGTTTGCATTCTACAGTCCACTGAGGTAGCACAAATAGGAGTGAGGCCTGTAGGTTGTGGAAATCTTTTTCTGTGCTTGATTTATATATACTTTAATATGTCTAATATATGTATTTATATATACCTGATATATATATCTATATATATATACACCTGCTGTATAAATATACATATATATATCAGGTATGCGCATTAGAGCTGTCTTTTGTTGCTTGAGATTTGCACGAAGTGATGATTTTTCTTTTGTAATAATTTTTATAAAACTCCTGTTTTTGCTAAAAATTTGCAATGAGAACATAATGCACACCTAAATCGCAGAACTGAATTTGATGAAACTATGCTGACATATGTAACATGACCATGTGAATGTTAAAGGCTACAAAACGGAACGTTTCCCCCCCCCATTTTGTAAACATATTTTTATTATGATAAGATTATTATAAGAGTTTTTGAATAGGAAAGATTTTGGAAGTCGGGTATATATAAATTGGAAGATGATTAGCATATCAGGCTGTCCACCAAAAGATTGATGGTTTTTATCCCCCCCCCGCCCCCAATGGATGACAAATTTTTCAAATTGAGTAGCTGTAGCTGAGGACAAACATGATAGTGGTGTGTACGTATCATTAATAATTTGAAATTGATTTTGTTTGTCAAGGCTGAAAATTTTAGTGCGTGAAAAATTTTTTTGAAAGTCAGGCACATGTGAATTGAAATTAGACATAAAAAAGCTCAGGCATATCAGGCAACCAATTAGCCTGTTTGGCTGTTAGTCGAGAGGTTTCATGGTTTGAATCCCTCCGGTACAACTTTTTTTCAAAAAAGAGTAGTTGTACTTGAAGACAAATTTTCTGGTAGTCTAGTGTACGTATCAATATCAATTTAAAATCGTTCTTATCTATTGAGGCTAAAAATTTTAGTATGTTAAAAAATGAAGAAGATTTTGAAAGTCTAGCAAATGTAGATAGGATTCAGAAATTGTAAATAATAAGGTATCGGTAATGCTATATGTCTTTGTGGTGCAACTGGTTAGTGTATTTGGTTGTTTGAATCCACCTGGAGGCAACATGATTTTGAAAACAAGTATAAAATAGAATTCATAATATTTTTACATATATAGATTAATTATTTACAAATACTTAAGGGGCTTGGAAATGAAAAAAAAGGCTTGTTGTTGATACAAACATGGGACTCAGTTGAATTGTTTGACCAAAGTCAAATGTTATTATAGAACAATTTCAAAATCTTGAAATGCAAGAAAGAGCAGAAGCCTATGTTTAATACAAATAACAACTTTTTCCTAGTAGTTATGAAGGACTTTAGAAAAGGAAAAAAAATCATAAAATCTTCAAGAAAACTTGACCAGCCAAAAAAAAAATGGGTGCTTTCACAATGTGTAAATATTTCAACATCAATTATTTGATTAGAAACTATCAATGCAGTGGCAAAATTAAACAATCTTATTTCACAAGGTTTAATTACTTGTTTGTACATGCCATTGTAAATAGTTATTTTGTACCACTGCATATATATTATTTCATCTATTTTATGTTGAAATTTTCCTGTTAAGTCTTTTTAGAGTTTCCACAGTTATGTTAACACATTGTCAGGTACACATTTTTTTATTGATATAAATATATGGCTTTCCTCACCATTTGAAACATGATTAAAATCATGAAGATAATTGATTCATTTGAGTCGGTTTTCTTGTCATTGTTGTTTTTAATAACATTTTGGGCACTGTACCCTTTGACTTTCTCCAGTTATCTGCAATACTTGAACAACTAAAATAATTATGGTTGGTGCTGCTTCATGTAGGAATGTTATCCTCATTACAGCTGTCAAATAAAATGGTGACTATGACATGAAACTAAATAACATTATGTCTGTTCTGTTCTGATTCTGAGACTCAAAAACCATAACTACTACATTGCAGCCAGATAAACTTCAATCCATTGGTCACCATGTCTTTATAAATATCCTGATCCAGGCAGCTTATGCCTCATGGAATCAAATACATCACTATCATCAATTTCAGCATTTCAACAGCCAGTACTTCAATTAATCATTCACTGATAGTTACCTCATCATCGCTATCAATCTTTTCAGATATGATTCATGTGTTAAGTTAGTATTCATCTAGTGGCTTTTGCCTTCAGCTTTCTGTGATTCTATGGCTTGTTGATCATATTTCATTAATACATTTTGTCTAGTGTCTTCTTGTGATTGTCGTATTATGATTTCCAGGTTCTGAAAATAAAACAGTACACAGAAAGAGGAGACAGATGATATCTAACGGCTTTTTTAATTGATGTGATATAAGAATTAGCTGTAACTTTCTCACTAGAATGTAGGTCAAAAAGGGTTTTGTCTGGTTATAGTTAGAGTGTATGAAGATTTAAAACTTCCCAACTTCTCATCTTGGAGACAATGGATGTGTGTGAAGTTTCTGTCTTTTACTGTGTATTATACCAATACACGCACGCAATGTTATGGTGTCACCAGCAGCTGAAAGACAAAATGATGACCAACCAATGCCAAATACTCAATGATGAAACAATCTATTTATGGAGTTGCCTTCAATAACTTTGTCTAAGTGGATTGGTGACATCATGAAAAGTTTCTTGGTTTACCTCAAAGACGTATACCTCACATCTTATATATATCAAGGTTTTTATGACTGCTTGGATATATATGTCTGATTGATCTCTGTTAGAAATCTACTGGATCAGTTTAGTTCAGGCATTAACTATCTTAATAGGTTGGTCTTGAAAGGGTTATCTGACAGAATATCTGTAGTTCATGCATTGGTCCTATAAAATCTTAATACAGAGTTTGATCATTGGCTGCCTGGTTGAAGTGGCCAGAGTCTTTACCTTATTTAGCCCATTACTAAAATCATTACATTACAGCTTCCGATTCTTCCAAATAGAAGTAGAGCTAATTTCTCTTTTCATTTAGACATAGCAGGTTCTCAATTGAATTTGAAAATTGATAATAAACAGAATTTAGTTGAGCTATTATGTACTTACAAATAAAGGGACAAGAGATGGATCATTGTGCAGCTCTGTTCAAACCAAAATGACTGTATTCATTTTTATTTATCAATTCTGTTTTATAGTATATCTTATTATCTTTAATGTTTCATGTGGAGATAACTCTGTAAAACTAGATAGAAGTAATTTACACAACTGCTTTATCATAAGCAATATTGGAAAAACCTCGCTCATTCATTGATTTATATTTCATGACAAATAAATAGACTGGTCTGCTGACCAGATGTGCATGTGCATGTGAACACATACACACACACACACCCACACATGCACACACAGAATGAAAGAGAGAATAGCTGAAATCATTCACGCTTATGCCTGCATGCTGTGTACAGAACAATTGAAACACTACCCTGAACACATTGTTAAGTGGTAGCATCTTCATGTCACGTCCACTCCTTCTATCATGTCCTCCACTCTGGGAAACACTCCAGTTGTATCTCTCTGCTTTTCTCATCTACCCACCTGTCTTGCCTTATCCTGGTCTCATTTTTATGCTGCTATGTACCTTCCCTATGAACAGAAGGGTTAGACTATTATGTCTATTTAATAAAACATGGCCATCTCCGAAACAATGTGAAAACTTTTATTCTTAGACTTGCCTGTTTCTCTTTAGTCTTATATCTGCACATTTATACCATACTACGATTGTAGATTTTACAGGTATTGTACTCACTTTAGCTTTGTTTGGAATAATTTTCTTCTTTTCTTTCAATTATGCAGAACATAGCTTAGTTTAAGAAATCAAAGAAGACCAAATATTTTAAAATACAGAAGAAGCTCTTCATTATAATCATGGATGATTTATCAAATATTTGTTGAAATCCAGATCAGTCAGTCTCAAACACTTTATTCAAAATGAATTAAAAATTATCATTAAACATTTCATCATCAGGCTTTTAGCATCTTTTGTTGAACATAGACCTTCTTAGAGATTCAACCAACCACTCGATCGTGGGTATAATGGAGCCAGTATTTTCTGAACTTGTCTCGTACATCATGCCATCATTTTTTTTTTTGACTGGACACAATTTTTGCACAAGATCTCAGGGGATCCACATTATGAGTTGTGATGTCCAGTGGTTGTCTGATATTCTTGCAACATGCCCAGCCCATTTCCATTTGAGTTTTCTCATGGTTTCTATGATATATCTGACCCCTGTTCGTTTCCTGATCTACTGTGCTGTCTTGCAATCTCTCAATGTGTATGTTGCATAGTTCCCAGTCTGAGGGCCAACCTTTGGTTGGGTACTATGTTTCAGCTCCATAGATAACTCTCTGGAGAATGCATTGTTTGTAGACTCTTCTTTTTAAAACTAAGGGGATTTTTTTGGTACCTAAATGTTGAGCTTGCTCTGTGAAAAGCTTGCAAATCCAGAGTGATTCTTTGTTTAATTTCTTCTTCTTTTGAAGATTTCATGGAGATTTTGATGTCCTAGGTAGATGTAATAGTGTACTTTCTCATACTCTGCATTTTTGATTTTGGTTATGTGAAGATCAACTTTCTTGCCTTCTTCATTCAGTTCATGTAGTATTATTTGGAGATCAAGAATATTTCCAATATTCTTTTTATTCTTGTTTTTTTTCTCTATTTAATGGTAATTTCTTAAACTTGAAAAACACTTGATTATAATGAGCATCACAAACTTTCTGATAATTTCAAGTTTCTTTTTGTCATTCATGTGTACACACCAGCTCAGCCAAGATGTCCCTTTTGGGCCATCTTGCCAGTCTGAAGCCTGGGTAAAGGTGGAAGGTTAGGCATGGGGCTAACAAATCCAACGTTAAAACCTACTTGCTATTGAAATCACGGCAGCATCGCCTCAGCAACTGCCTCAGTGATCACCCCAGTGAGAGCCTTCTGTAGGGCTCATGACGCATGCTGGTGAAAGCCTAAGGAAAGCCAGTTTGCAGAACAACTGTCTAATGTCAAAGGTAAAAATTCAGGTAGGGACCTGGAACATCTGTATTCTGTTTGAGAGCAGCAGAGTCCATAGGGAGAGAAAAATGAGAGGCAAAAGCCAATCTGGAGAGGGTGAGTCAAAAGTGAGGTGAAGGCAGCCATATTGACATTGATCTAGCAGAAGAGAGTTGCCCAGAACTCAGTCAGCTGGTGTCGTATGGTTGTGGCCCTTTGCTCCATATTGAGTCCTCGGGAATAAATAAAACTAAATGTACATATCACAATTTTTGTTTTCAGGTACAGAAAATAATATGATGTCATAAAGAAAGTAGAGCGTTTTTTTTAGTTACTGTTAGATAATAATGAGTTTTTGTGTAAGAATAACATATAATGTATATGTTGATAATAGATGACCTTATTTAAACATTTGAAGTTTATTTAGTTGAATTTCATTGTAACAATAATGTTAACAAATTGTACATTAACATGAAGAGGTAGTGTCCATTATTCTGTGAAATATTCAGGTAAATATCCTTATTCTTATTGTTTTAATCACTACTTTTTGGCTGATGTATAAATTGCGTCTTTTGAAGTGTATGTGGCATTCATCTTAGAAAGGCTTGAGAGTGTATTAACCAAAATATTGTAATCAAAATAACGAAGATAAACCAGAAAAATTATTGACCCAAAAAATGTAGCACTGTGAAGTAAGATATAATTTTAATGTTATGATGAATTGTTTTATAGTTTGTTTACAAACTCATTCACCCATAAAATGTAGTACTGCGAAGTAGAAGATAATTTTAATATTTCAGTAAATGGTTTTATAATTTGTCATTCAGCCATAATGTGAACTTCAATTTTTAAACGGCAGGAGTAAATTAATTCACTAAAATGATTCAAGTCAAAAAATTAATTTTTTCCTGAATCTCAATAAATTGTTTCAATTCTTTTGTAAGTTTTTGTTCGTTCTTGTGCTGAAATGTTCAGAGTTATCTTTGTGCCTTGCAGTTATGCGCTGAGAAGTCGGCATTCAGTTGTCAATGCTGGGTAGACTTGTGTAGAGAAGTTGATGAACCACTAATAGTATAATGAATAAATAGTTTCAAATTTGACCTGTCTGCTTAATGGTCTCAATATTAGGCTAGAAACTAAAGGTATGGTATTTAAGTTCAAATGATAGGTTGGCACAGCTTTATACCATAACTTTTCTAGGGAAAATAAAATTCATAAATTGCAGACTTAGACAAAACAGTAAATATACAAAAAGTAAGAGTTGGAGAGAAAGGAAATGAGAAACAAGATAATAAGTGGCCATTTGTATAAGTAAAACCTCTGTTGAAGCTAAGGTCATGATAATAATTGTAGACTGAATAGAAGTGTCATGACAAACATGATAATAATACTTCTTGAGGCAGAGAATTAAAGGCTTCCTATTACTTATATTAGTAGAAAAGAAAAGAATAGTTGGTAATAATATGTGAGGATAAACAGTAACCTGCTGATAAAAATCTAGAAATAATATTACTCTTTAATTTCTATCATTTGGTAAAAATTTTTTTGAGACTTATTACTATCTAGAATATATGTATAAAAAATAATGGTGTTATCTATGTATAGATTGGCATTGAGGAGCCTAAAGCTATTTTGTTGAGTAACTTATTTCTAATAATTTGAAATTCCTAATTCTAATTTTTTTAAAGCCTTAACTCAACTCAAGTTGTTTTAAAAGGTGACTGGATGTAGTCTTAAGAGTTTTTATAACGTATTCTCTATGGCTATGTCATAATAGGAAAGTAAATTAACCAATGAGATCATTGCATAAACAGAGAGAAAAGAAATTTTCATATATTGTTTTTATATGTTTAGATAATATAAAGGAACTATACAAGAAAGAACCATTATTGTCCATAACAACACTTATTTTTTATATATATATTTTTTGTGTGTA